>CM065052.1:71640582-72348082 GCA_032883995.1 Coronaproctus castanopsis | reverse complement strand
GAGAGATAGCCATCTCATAACATATAGCAGCGGTGGAATCACCAGCCAAATTGACTTCTGCTTAGTGCGGAGATATGAGCTCAAAAGAGTGTTGGATGTAAAAGTGATTCCATCAGAATGTGTTACTACGCAACATAAATTATTAATAACTGACCTCAGAATTGACTGTCAGTCGCAAACAAAAAGAAGAAGTGTTATCCTGCCAGACAAAATAAAATGGTGGAAATTAAGTAACCATAAACAAACCATGGCCAACAACATAGTATTTCCTACGTTGACACCAGATGGAATAAATGCTGCCTGGAACGAATTAAGCAGAAGCGTCACAATGACTGCCAAGGAGATGTTGGGAACATATAAACAAGGAGGCAAGCATCATGACAAGCAAACCTGGTTCTGGAATGATGAAGTAATGCAGAAAGTTAATGCAAAGAAAAAATCATTTAAGGAATAGCAGATGAACCAAACATATGAAAAAAGAGCAGCCTATAAATCCGCAAAAAAGGAAGCAAAAAGAGCAGTTGCAGCTGCAAAACACCAGCATTATAATGAGATATACAAAAAACTAGATGATGCAGACGGCGATAAGTGTATATATCGGTTGGTCAAAACACGCGCTAAGAACGCTCAGGATATCGAACATTACAAGTACATAAAAGATGCAATGGGAATTCGACTTCATGATAATAAACAAATTTTGCAGCGTTGGAAGCATTATTTCTTGGACCAGTCGAATGCTTTGATGCAGCGTGTGGATATCCCAGTTGGGAATCCGATTTTTGGACCGATTACTAATATCTCAACGGATGAAGTCTCCAGAGCAATTAGTAAAATGAAAAACTCAAAGGCCCCCGGGCCAGATGACATCCCCATTGATATTTGGAAGATTCCGCAATTAAAGGACAAAGCTACGGCATGGATAACAGAGTATCTCAATACAGTGGTTCAGGCAGGTGTACTTCCTGACAGTTGGAAAACCAGCGTCACCATACCAATATTCAAAAACAAAGGGGACCCATCGGACTGTAGTAACTATCGTCCAATACGATTACTATCACACTCTTTAAAAATACTGGAAAGAGTAATAAACGATCGCCTTCGAAATATCATAAATTTAACTACCAATCAGTGTGGATTCGTAAAGGGACGCGGCACTACTGATGCAATTTTCACATTGCGCATGCTCATGGAGAAGCACAGAGAAAAGGGTAGGAATGTGCATTTCATTTTTATAGACATGGAAAAAGCATTTGACCGCATCCCTCATAACTTAATTTGGTTTTCGCTGAGAGAGCATGGTGTTCCAGAAGCACTGATAAAATGGGTACAATTGCTCTATAAAGATGTAACAACCAGGGTCAGATGTGCTGTAGGCGATTGTGATGACTATCCTGTCCGAATAGGTGTGCACCAAGGTTCAGCGCTCTCACCATTATTGTTTAATGCGATTTTAGATACAATCACGCGCGATATACAGATGCCTATACCCTGGATTCTTCTGTAAGCAGACGATGTTGTTTTAATTGAAAACTCAAAGGATGCTCTCCAAAATGGTGTTCAAATATGGGTTGATCGTTTGGAAAAGTTCGGCCTCAAAGTAAATATGAAGAAAACAGAATATATGACTACTGATAATAATACAATTGGGTCTATACAATTATCTGGTGAACAACTACCTCGGACAAACAGCTTTAAATATCTTGGTTCCTGTGTGCAGAGTGATAGTGGCTCATCCGGAGCAGTGCGTAATCGAATAAGCACGACATGGCTGAAATGGAAATCTGTGACCGGTGTATTATGCGACAAACGCATGCCAATTCGATTGAAATCAAAAATTTACAGAACAGTTATTAGACCAGTCGCATTGTATGGCGGTGAGTGCTGGCCGGTAACAAGGCATGAAGAAAAATCGCTGCATGCTATGGAGATGCGTATGTTAAGATGGTCAATGGGTATTAGTCTATCAGATAGAATCAGAAATGAACGGATCCGCGCAGCAATGGGAATCGCGCCTATCGTAGGTAAACTACGTGAAAGTCGGCTAAGGTGGTATGGCCACGTAGTACGAGCCCAGAACGTGGGGGATGGCGCACTGATATCGGCAGCGCGTACGCTTCAAGTTCCTGGAAAAAGGCCAGTTGGAAGACCAAAGCAAAGATGGCACGATGTCATAGCAAGAGATCTCAAAGATGCGGATATACCAGTAGAACTAGCGTACAACCGAATTGAGTGGAAACGGTCTATTTATATGGCAGACCCCGCACCAGCGGGAAATTGCCGTTGAAGAAGAAGAAGAAGAAGATATATATATATAATATAAACCTGTTAAAAGAAAGAGACAGCGATATTGCATTTAAAAAATAGTTACATAGGTGAAGCCGTGGGTAACTTCTAGTATGTTTTTTTTTTAGTATATTTAGTATATTTATATTTATTTCAATACAAAATTATATAAATCATGAAGAATTTATATGTACATATACATATATGTCAAGTATTCTTAAACTTACCTTAGCAGTTAAATAGAACCAAATAACTTTACTAGTATATATATATATATATATTCACGCGTGTGCTTGGTGTTTTCGAATACTTTACGAATTTATTTTTTTATATCTTTAACTTCGATTATCCAAATATGAATAGCGATTTCCCAACATTTATTACTATTACAATGACGGTGGGATGTTAAGATCGTGAGAAGAAAAGCACACGAATTTATCCCCCAAATATAGTAGAGGAAAGACGATTAATAACCCAGGTATCAACTTGTACAGTTCAGGAATCTTGTCAGGTCGCGATAGACTTTCAGCCTACATTTAGGTTCCATATTACGAATACTTCTGCCCTCATCTGTAGTTTACCTGTGAAATACCTCGCGTTTGAATGTTCAGCTTTTGTTTCTCGGCTCGGATAAATTTAAGATAGTTCGGATAAATTCCTTCCACATGTACAATACAAATCCACGTGCGTTCCTTCAGTTCTCAGACAGTGCGATGCGTTATAAAATCTTTTATTCGACCTTCTAGTGAGATATGCAATTTCAAACGTGAATCCAATATATTGACCAACTGATGGCCACACTTCTGTTGCATTAGAAACTACTTTTGATTGTTCAAACAATTATGTAATAGTATAATCTCATGGATATCGAATTTTCGATTCTTAATGTTCTTAATGTATTTACTTTTCTAAATAATAATAATAAAAACAATACGCATATAATATACATTGGAACAAGTAAACACTTCGTGGTGATTGGAACGATGTCGATTTCATCCTGTACACCGTCTTTATTATGAGTACACCACGCAGATGTCCCCTTCTACATAAACAATCCGATGTTTCTCCTTTTTCTGTTTCCTATTTCTTGTTTCCTTTTTCTCATTTATTGTTCTCTCGTAATATTAACAACTGTTACTATGACTACTATGCAGGTTACTACATCTTTATAAACAAATTTGCCTCTCTTGCATACGACGGAATGGAGCCGCCCCTAAAAAGTAATGATAATAATTTTTAAAATGTTTTTCTTTTTTTAATCTACTTTACGTTCACTGAATTTTATTCATTTTTGCTTCCTTTAGATTTTCGTTTCTTTTATTTTTTATTTAAGCTGCTACTTTTCTCGGTTGTTTTCTTCATTTCGGTTTTGAGTGGTGCGTCGTGTGTTTATTTTTATTTTGTTTCAGCTGCAATGTCCGCTATATGGTACAACAATTTTTAACAACGAACTTCACTTATATGGCATTTAGTTGACTTAGGATGTTTAAATTCTAAAAATATTTATACAACGCCTAAAAAAATACTAGTTATTACTTTATATTTTCCATTCCTCGAATCAAACCCTTTCAGTCGTAGATTATCAACGTTTTAAAAACAAAATTATACATTTTATACCGATGTTTATATACCGCTTCTTAGGTGAAGTGTCGATAATTTTCCACCTATTTATATAAATAATTATAAAAATTGAAAGATTCACGTCAACCTGAAAGTAGAAAAAATTTTGTTAGCTTTAAAATTTCACCTACCGTGTAGAAGACACTGTGACCCGAAAGTTCGCCTACAAGATTAATAACGTTAAAACCGATTAAGGGAATATTTACTATAAAAATGCGATTTTCCTAATAGACGAACGACTTGAGACTTATTCCTACTTTTTTGTAAAAAAAAATCTGAACGAGTTATATTAATTTCGTTTTTCTTTAATAATTGTTTTGTAAATACACTTTTAATCTATCTAATAGCGCTTACAAGTGAAATAGTATATGTAGGACTCGCGTGATTTCTGAGAATACGATCGCCTGAACTGGATTTTCTTTATTATTTCCTAACGATATTTAGTAAAAGGTGTTTTAATCAACGCGAAAGCTTTTACTTTGTTAATCGGTACAATTCCCGCTGTGATCGGTATCCTTTTTCGTTTGTTAATTTTCAGTTTTTCGTTTTTTCTTCGTCGGAAATTCTAAAGCTCCAAACTTATCGTTTTTATCTTTTCATCCTTCCTCGTCTAGGAACGGATAGGAATCTCTGAATACTTTCGGAAGGAGATTTTTTTATTATTTTCGCTTCGTATGAAAGGAATAGTCGCGTAATGAAATTTCAGTTCCGGCTATTTTAGAATCATAAAGGAAAATCGGAGCTTCGCGCGATAAATCATTAAGTAAAAACGGCAATCAACAGTACGGGGTAACATCTGTATTTTTGCGACGACCTACCCGTTCTTTTAATCTCCCCCTCGCCCAAACCGAAACTTCGTATCTGCAATACGTGCCACATATATCTGTGTATCTATCTATTTGTAAACGTATTTTATTTATAAAGTACGAAGATAAGGCAGCCGTTTCATCTCGTTAGCGTTTCTGCTATTTCTACGTGTATCTCGTAGATTTTTCACTCATTATCGTCTTTATCATCATTATCGTTATCTTCGTCAGCACACACCCCTTCGCGAATAAATAAATTATACATATATTATGTATATATATATACTTATATACAAAGTAGAAGCAAGTTTTCGTTAAAGTAGAACGATTTTTCATTTCTTCTTTCAGTTCCCAAACCGCGATAGATCGGCCGTTCAAGTCGGCTACAGTACAGAGTATGGCGAGAACTAACTGATCCGTTAAACAGCGGAAAGGGGAGTCGCTAATAACGATATATTCCAGATGATATAAGAAAAGCAGGGGAAAGTCTGGAATCCTCCGAGGAAAACTGTAAAACTGCTGGTGCCTATGCTCGTCTCACATTTTAATTAAGGGGAAATTTATTCTCCCTTTATATATATATATATATATATACATGTGTGTGTATATATATCCTCTCACGTGGTGTTGTTGCTATCGCTTCCCTTCTATAAATTTATACATAATTCATACGCCTAGACAAATCAACAAGCGGAAAACCTCGATTTAATTTCGTCTTTTTTTAATGTGTATATATATATACATATACATCTAATAAATACATGTACAGTTTAAACGTCGTTATTATTTATTTACTTATCATTATTATTCATGTTATTATTTATTTCTCATTATTATTATTAATATTATTATTGTCGCTTCTACGTCTATCTCGTTAGACGTAATTTACGAGATAAATTCAACCGGTAGTCTTTTAAATTAATTGTTTCGATTTAATCTTTCAAATGTTTTTCTCTGGGCTACTTGTAACCTATGTTTGTAATTCCTGGTTAGCGTCCATGTTTCACAACCGTATGTCATCACTGGTACGATACACTGATCTAACGTTTTCTTTTTTAAGTGCAGTGGCATTTTTGATTTGAAAATAACCGAATTCCACCCAAACGATGACCATCCCAGTCTGATCCTTTTATTTATTTCTTGATGCAATGATCCTATGAGACTAACCAGTTGGCACAGATATATGCATTCCTGGACTGTTTCCAGATGTTTTGCCTTCGAGTATGATATTTTTATTTTTTGTGTAAATTCGTTTAGCATTATTTTAGTTTTCTGCTGGTTAATGCTTAAACCTATTGTTTGGCCAATTTAATTTAGTACTTTTATCTATCTCTGTAAGTCATTTGCACCTTTTTACTATGTCATCCGGCAAACCTTAAATGATTTAAGTATTCCCCGTCGCTGGGTTTTGCCAATTCAATTGTTAACAGGCTCTTTGTAAAGCAGATATGAATAACAGCGGCGAGAGACTATCGCCTGACTCGTCTTTTCATTCTAAATTTTGATGTCGTTTCGTGTAATCTTACTGTTGATTTGGTATTTGCATAGATGTTCTTCAACAGTTCTATGTATGTTTCATCTACTTCTTGTTCTTTTAATGCTTTAATTATCTCGCTTGTGTATACGGAATCAAAATCTTTTCAATAGTCTTTGGAAGCTAGCGCGCTTCATACTCTTTGTTTCTGCTGGTTATTTCACTAATTACATGTATATTGTCGACTGTAATAAATCCTCTTCTGCACCTATATATATATATATATATAAATTAAACGTATTCTTGATTAGAATAGTCCGTCCGACTGTCAACACGGCGGTTTTTTTTTTTTGTATAAAAAGTAGAAAAAAATCAGATATTCGAATAAGACTTTAACTAGTTCTCGTTTAACATCAATTATTTACAAAATTTCTAATTACATATACCGATTAAACTCTCTCGGTGTAAGAGTCAAATTTGTTTGGATCCCCTGGCATAGCGGTATCCATGGCAATAATCTAGATGATCATTTAGTCACTTCAACGGCTACATTAGGGACTTTTTTGTTTTATACTCCTCCTATAGATCTCCTAGCGTACATTGAATATGCGCATAAGGAATACTGGAAAAATCTGTAGTCCGATCCATTTACTGCGAAGCATCATAAATCCATTCAACGCGACATACCTTCTAATCCATGGTTCTAAAATATTAAAGTTGAAACGAACAAATTACGGGGTTTTATTACTACCATTTGTCGACTGAGACTCGGCTGTAGTCGCCTTCCTGCTTGAAACTTATTAGTTCTCTTAATTGCTCTCATCCTATGGATACCCATTTAGTGACCGATGCAGACCATGTGATCCTAGAGTGTTCCCATCTTAGTAATTTTCGTGTTGCATTTTATCAAGCTCTTCACGGCCTTAAAGTTCCGTTTCCTATAAATATTGCATTTCTCTTAGCTCTTCAAAATGCTGAAATATATACGGCCCTATACTACTATATTTTAGATTCTGGTATCATTATTTAATTTTACACATCCCTACATTACTTCTTACTCTGCCTAATTTATAAGTAGCCCTTTCTTATTCATTCTATAATATACAGACATGGGTAAACTGTATGGAAACCAAAAAAAAAAAAAAAAAAAAAGTTTAGAAATAAGAAATACGTCTGGAAAGTATAAAGGATTTTTAGAAATGATGCCTACTGATCTACTTAGCGGTCCTACGTGGAAAATTTTCTATCACGATGTCACATTAAGCTAACAATCTTCCAAGGTAAATATACAATTCGATCAATCTCGTCCGATGATAGTACATTACAGTACGAATTTTACTTAACCGACACCTCTAAATTGTTAAGAAAGAAAAATGCACCCGGCACCGATAACGTACCTAAGTCAGTATAAGTGATAAGCACGAACGAAATATGAATTTCGGAAATTTCGTTTAAATATATTTCAGGAAAGCATATGGCGAGAAGAAATTTTTACGGCAGTTAGGAAATAATAATAAAAGAAAAAAAACGTTCAGAAAAGTGTATGGAACATTCGTAGATTTTTTCCGTTTTAATACAGCTCCTGAAAAGGATAGACGCTTTATTTCTGCAATCTTAAATTTAATTATAATAGAATAACATGCGCAGAGCAATAGCTAAACTCTGTTAATTATATTAATCGACAACGACCAATTGATGAGTCCTTCTGACATCCAGATCAGTAGAAAAAAGTGCCGATGCCTCCGGATTCGGGTGGTAAAAAAACCGTTTCTTATGCTGTATAATCATATATTACTTCGTCGATCCATTTAATCTGTAGATCTGCATGGAGTGCGCCATTTCGTTGAAACCAACGAGCATTAGTGATCAGCCGAAGAAATTTATTTTGAGCTATTTGAAGTACTTTTCGATTCGATGCTTTAGCACATCCATCCCCATATTTGTATTCCGTAAGTCCATATTGGACCTATAACACTTTTCTATATTAGGAGCTTCATTTGACCTATTTTACTTCGTATTTGGCCAGTTTTATGATCGATATGTGTTCTCCATGTCAATTTTAAATCGGTATGTATGCCTAAGTATTTTGCAGAATTTACAACTGGAACTTGCTGCCTATTAATGTGGATAATATAACAAAAGATCCCGCTTGCGAAAAGCAAAAGTGACACGAACATATTTCTGTTCATTTAACCGAATTTTCCAATCCTTCATCTGTTCTCTGACTGCTAAAATGCCTGTGTCATCAGCAAAACATTGCAGTTGTTGTATCCTGTATCGACGGTATGTCCGCTGTATACAATAAGCACAAGATAGGTCCTAACACACTACCTTGGAAACGCTTATACTGGACGAACAGTTGATATAGTCTCTTCATATAATATACAAAATTCACGATCGGACAGAACATTCGTCGATAAGATCAAATTTGGTCTACGTAAAAATTATATGCGAGAGTTTATGGAACGAGTGATATCTCTTTCGAGGATAACGAACAAAATATCCAGCTCCTATTTCGATTTCTAAAACTATCCAACATCCTACATGATATCTAAACTACATTTATACTTGTGTCTGATGTTGCGTTAAAATCGATACAATATAAACCGAAAAATGTACATATCGATTATGAAGCTTCTGATCTTCTTGAATGAATAAATTGCTGGATAGGCTTTACGAAACTCATCAAATAACAAGGGAAGAAAAAATAAAAATAGCGACGCTGAGTAAACGATGTTCTTATAATTTTCTAGCAGAAATAAATGGCCCGAAAATTCAATCGATACAAGGATTTAAATATCCGAAACAAATTATCGCGATACGAAAATAAATTCTTAAATTAGGGATTAGTAAACAAAATCGCAATACGTTAATAGTCAGGTACGTCTTAAGCTCTGTAAGCTGATTATTGAAACATAGGAGTAGCTTTATTGAAGGTGACCATTAAAATCAAAAATTAAAGCTTCTTAGGAATAATTTATATATATATATATATATATAAATTGCAATCTGAATAATGTAGCCAATACGAAAGTGGTATGTGAATTATGACAGGATGGAAGATGTCATTCAACAATGACACTCCGAACTACCTTTACAATTTTTAAGCCGGTGGGGAAGATCTAGAGGTGTGCGATAGTTCAATTTGCGAGGCCCATTGGCATGATTTGATAAACCTACCGCTAGCTGGTTAGAGTGATCCTCTAACCTGTGCAAGTAATCTCTACTGCAATCCCGAACTACTTCGTGCACATTTGGTACTTTCAGGTCTTTATACAAATTTTCGTTTCGCATATATATCAGGGTGCACCGGCTATTAACCTTAGTATTTTTGATTGAGATCGCTGCACCATTTTGATATTCGATATTGATGCTGTCCCCTAGAGTGATATGCCGTATGTCCACACCCGCTTAATAACTGTCCTGTAAATAAATAATTTTGATTTTAAAGATAATTCGGAAGTTTTGCCCAGGAGCCAGTACATGTTCCGCAGTTTAAGTTTTATTTCTTTAACTTCGATCCTGATGTGTTCCTTTCAGGTCAAGCGGCGATCAAGCCACATACTCAGATATCGGACTTAATTTTCATGTGGAATCGTACCGTTAAGATCAACAGGTGGGCATGTGTTCCACCTAGTTGTAAATGTAACATGTACTGACTTGGATAGATTACTTTTAACCATCGATTGTCGTGCCCACATGTCCAAGTCGTTTAGAAATAAATGACGAATAAAAGAAATAGGTTAGAATTTTAAATAAACTACAAGTTTACCGGTTATATATCGATATTCTCGGTAAAAAATAGATGCAGAACAATTGGATGATGAGTTAAGTAAGAAATGAGAGATAAAAATATTCTAGAAAGAGTTGTTAAATCACTAATTTTTTGGAGCATTATCAGAACCTAAACAGATCCGTAAATCAAAAAATACATATATATATATATACATATATGTATATACAGTGAACCACCGATTACCCATGTGCGAATTATCCGATTTGCGGATTATCCGTACTCATTCCGGAATCGTAAAAAATTTACTAAATGAGAAAAATACAATTTTTCATTCTCTGCTAACCTACAATCTGCAGAAACGTTGTTAGATTATTTGGGACACAGAGGATTTAATTACAAAAAATGAACAACTAGAAGCAAAAACGGATTACGGAATGTTTTAAGCAGTAGATGTTAAAATGAAAATTCCTAGTTCGATGTTATACACTGAGCATCGGCAAATGAAAGTCATTTTTAGATTTTTGTACTGATGTTAATTTTTTCTTGAATAAAAAGCATTTTCCGATTATTCGTGCTTTTCTATCATCTGTGCGAACTATTCCGGTGATTAACCCGGATAATCGGGAGTTCATTATATATATATATATATATATATATATATATATATATATATATAAACTATAGTGTCTGTTTGTGATTTACGAATATTTTCATTATAATCGCTACATTGGGGCTTATTTTTAACAGACATAAACGAAAAATCTATTTTTTTTTACGTTTTTTGTCTGTCTGTCTGTCCGATTTAATTCAAAAACTATTAAAGCAATAATAGTGAATTATAGCCTATATTCTCGGATTCATTCTAAGCTTTGTTTCACATTCATATCACAAATAGGATAGAAATTAAAATAATTTAAAGTTTTCAAAAGTAGTAAACAGCGATATCTCTGCCTAATCGTTTAAAATTTAACACGTTTTCCGGTTCGAAATTACCTTCACTACCAACCCGCCAGCCATACAAACCACATTTTGTTGCGTTAGGGACGTGGCCAAAATGACGAACCAATATATATATATATATATATATATATTATTAGAAGAAAGAGACAGCGATATTGTATTAAAAAATATTTTTTAAAATTTTGTATATACATATGTATAAAATTACATAAAATTCTAATCCGATCATAATTTTCTCTATTCGGACACATTTTTCAATGCGAGAGGCACAAATGGAAAAACGTGAGATTTAATACAGAATGAAGCAATATATATATTTGCGTGTGGAAACTACTATAATAACATCAAATCACAATACAAGACTAGAATGTGCACAATCAGTTAGAGAAGTGTATTTGGAAATATGTAACAAATAATTCGCTGGTTATAATTTGAACGATATAATTAATAAAAATCAATTCGAAAATAAATGCGTTATAAAACAAAACCGCCATTTATTAATCAAAGCGAGAGCACTATCTACAACTAATACAAAAAATTATATCGCAAAAAAAAAATCTATAAACAATGATTAACGCAACGACGAATTTTTAAGGATATTGTTTTGTAATAATTTATAATATTAAACTGTATAGAAATTAATTCCGATGAACGGTAGTGTTTTACATTTGATATAAATTAATATATGCGGTACTAGTAAAATTTTTGCGCTAAAAATTTATAAATTCATTCTCGAATATACCTTAAGTGATGAATTATCGTCGTGTGAAGTTTCCATACCATTATTGTAGCCTAATATTGCACATCTGATAACTGTTTTGTAAATGCTCTCCTTGAGATGAGTCGGCGTGATTTCTTCACATAGAAATCCTATTAATTGTTCTCATTTCATCCGTACTAAGATTCGGACGCATAGTGTGTTCCTATTTGAGGTAATATTTGACTATTTTATTTCTTAATACGGTATTGTCTATTCTAATAAATTTTTCCGGATGCATCTCACGTTCTATATACTTAGTTTTTTACTAATGTTAAGTTTCAATTCATTTTTTCTGAATTCTCAATCGCTCTTACAAATTAGTTTTACACTTATATGCTACCAAGACGTTATCCGGTTCAGAAGTTTGTAAGTATGCCATTATAGTCTCTATACGAAGCACGAATAAAAGCGGCGATTGAATCCTGTGTACTTCTTCAATGATGTGAAATTGCTACGAAACGCGTGTCGAACATTATACCGCATTGGTTATTTTTTAAAATATATAACCTATATTTTCTTTACACATGTTATGAAAGTTATTTGGAATAAACGACTTTCAAATTTCAAATATACTACGAGGATCAGACCATATGAATGACAATTATCGTTGCATCTTTTTTTGCAAATCAAAACTTGGCTCGGACATGCTTTACATCCTGTAATCGGCGATCCATTATAAATAAGCATGCGACAAAAAGTGGTTGCTAGAATCCATTACCCTTCCTTCCTGTTTGCGCGTAAGGAAAATTATGCAATTTACACTTCTGCGTGTCGGTAACATCCAGCCCAAAGTGGGAAATTACCGAATTTATAGACGTCCTCGTGTGCCAAAATGACTTGGTGATGAAGAAGAAAAACGTATATTTTCACATTATTAAACATTATAAAAGAAAAACAATAAATTATGACACTGCGTACCGTTTAAAATAAACTTACCGCAGTAACTATAAATATAACAGAAAAAACTTAATTTTTAACAACGAATGTTTAACATATATATATATATATATATATATATATATATATATATATATATATATATATATATATACAAAATGCAGGAAAAATGGTTACTTTGAAACAGAATCCCGCTTCGAAAAAAAAGCATAAACCCGCCCCTCAGAGCTGATTGGTCTGAGAGGACAAAAGTTATAGCGTATGCTGATGATGTTGCCGTCTTCATTGCTGGTGACACTAGTAAGTAGTTGGAGGTATTGAGTCGGAAGGTCACGGAACTATTAATAGTGAACATCGATAAAAACTAGAAAAAAAAAGTAAATTATAAACAATTAAAGAAAAAATGTGCGGAAACGTAAATGTCATAGCATAAATCCGCACTTTAAAATGATGCAAAGATGATGGTTCTTGTCATACCGAAAGAGGAGGATATCAGCATACACGTTGGTACGACGATTTCGAAAAACTTTCGGGAAACTTAACAGTCCTGCCTGGAATGGTTCATCTTATAAATATAATAATTGTTGGAAACAATTTGGAAAGACTTTTTTTTTTTAAAAGTATAAATAACATAATTACAACTGGCCTAGAGGCCATCTAGCAATTGTTATGAAATGCGAAGTAGCGTGAGAGGGGTCAACACCCATTAGTGCTCCCCAAAGAATTCCAGTAGAAATTAGGATAAATCAAACGTCTTGGTTCGTTTTAATCCGCGTATCTGAATACTGTTATCTAATAAATTGATGGCCAGTGTATTTGTATGAGACTCCAAGCGGCTTTTATACTGCTCAACCGCGTGTTTGACTTCGTCTTTAACATAAGGAATGAGAAGGTCACGATGTAAAGTATAATTCGAAACATACCAAGGAGGAGCAATAAGTAACCTAATGATCTTATTTTGGAACCGCTGTATCTTATTTATATGGCTATTTTTTGCGCAGCCCCACAGCATCATATGTCCACACAGGCTTTAACATTATTTTATAAATTAAAAGCTTATTTTCAAGAGAAAGACTGGAGTGTTTGCCAAGAAGCCAGTATAGCTGCTTCAATTATGTTTTCTTTTCTGCTCGACATGTCTGCTCCACGTTAATTTACTGTCAAAAGACTTGCGTTCGAAATAGCATAGCCATTCAAAAAACCAAAAAAAAAAAATGCGTTTTAAAATCGATAATAATAATATACATTTATAAGCGTATATATGATAAAATTAAAATGTAGATAAATAGTTATACTAAATAAAGGCGCGTATACACTGGTCGACGTGTATAATCGAAATTAGGTTTTTATGTTGGTTTTTTCGGTGATTCACCGAACGGTTATTAAAACTTCCGGTTATTTCGTAAAGACACGTTCCGGAAACGTTTCTTATGACCACATTTTTTCCCCCGTACTTAATCTAACCGTCATATGTGCCGGAACGTTGTCCCTACGATATTTTCTCAATTTTTTTTTTTTATATATATTTTTTAGCGAGCGAATTTTCTTTTAAAACAAAACACGTTTCTCCGTTATATCGAATAACGGACGACCGCGGTAAAAAACCGATAATGTAGAAGACCTAAATTCAGATCAAAATCGAAGTAGTACACAATTTCACCTTTACCAGCCCTACGCCGCTGCGGTACGGAGAAAAAAAACCTAAGACGCCTTACACATACCGGGTTTTTCCCGTTTCAACCCTCCTAGCTGAACGACGGAACTGATGGTATACGAAAAGGATGCGAAAGGTGGAGCGCGGTAAAGCCACAGCCGGCTTCATAATTGGAAATAGACGATTCCAGTTGAATACTAATGACGACGGCATACAATTTTCTTCCTCGTCTACGGCGGTAGAGGTAGCGGTTTAGAAAATAATATACCGACGAATACCGGTGTGACACGACGACGGTGTTTCTTTAGTAAGGACTATCATCTCGTACACAGAGAAGATGAGGTGGAATGGGATAGAAATAATATGCGGTAACGTAGTTCGAGTTACGGTACACGATGAGAATATCAAAAATAATCGTATAAAACAGACCCCGGGCGTCATCTTCGGTTTTTAGATGAAAAATACAAAAATATAAGAAAAAATACAAAAAAAAAATATGGAGCGAGAAAGTAAATGTGTTTGGAAAAGTTACAAGAAGAATTCGAAAGATACATCCGGGTGTGGTTCTGATATTAACCGCCAGTTCGTTTTTCATCATAAAATAGTAATAATAATAATAATAATAATAACTAGTGATGATGACGATGATAATAATAATAAGAATAAAGAAAACGACTTTCCGATCTGCCGTTAGTAAAGGAAAATTTATGAAACCGCCTAATATTACGGTTAGAAAAAAAAAAGAAGAAAATCACTTCGTTCTAAGTAAGTATCCGGTGGAACTTTATTAAATTTCGCGTACAGAACTTATAGTTTTAATTTTTCGCAGCGCCATCTGGCGGCATTTAGTCGAAGCTAATTTAAGAAATGATGATAATTTTATCGATGAAAGAATAAAATACGAACAATTATTTATAGTAAATTAAATCGAGTAAATAAAGGCCGATGTTCAACTATGAATTATTCGACGATGGTCGGTCAAAAATATGTTGGATTAATCGTCATCAGTACTACAGTCCTAAGTGCTGTAATAGTAAGAGTCCATCTTTCCGAACTACATTCCTGCGACTACGTATTAACACTTGGATAAATTTGTCTCGCTATCTACAATCTCAGTAGCCAACTGCCGCCTTGGGCTAAGTTTATTGACCAAGAGGTTAAGGGAGTAAACCAACTCTGAAAGAAAACAGGAAGCTAAATGAACAGCCTCACCAACCATGATTCCAAAATGACATTGTAACATCAAATGCCACAAAGAAATAGTTGGAAAGGGATATATAAATTCAATCAATTGAAAAAAATGGGGATGAGAAACACTTACAGTAAAAGTACAATTTTCCTGACAGTGTGGATAAAATATATCGGCTAAATCTATTTAGCCAACGATTGCGATTAAAAGCCATTTTAGCTACCGCGACAAAAGGAAACGAAGGGCGGTAGTAGCCAAGGCCATATTGAGTTTTTTTTTTTTTAAATGGGGGTGCCTTCACAGCTTACCCAACGTGATACTGCGGGGACTATCTACATCTTAATGAAGCATGTTGACTTCTCTAGAAATGTCGCTATATGAGGGAATAATTGTAGATTAAAAAGGATAAATTCCAATTGGGAGAAATACAATCAACCGATTAATACAAAAATAATAATTATAATAAATAAGCAAATAAATTCTAATTATATATATAGCAACATACAATGTTAGGACACTTAATGGTTGAACCACAGAAGGAGCTTGAAGGAATAATATATAAGCTAAGAAGAACAGGTGAAGACAATGAAACTGAAATCGGATAATATATTATATCGCAGTAAACGCAAAACATCGAAATGGAGTTGGATTTCTGGTAAAACAATACAATAAAACATATTCCAGTGAGTAGCAATTTCAAACAGAAAAGCATACATTATCATTCAGGTGATTCACAAATATAACCTAAAAATAATACAGGTGTACGTCCCAACAGTGGAATATGATGAAGAAGAAGTTAACCAATTCTTTGATGATTTATCAGAAGCAATTAAATAGCATAAGCTCATGCTGGCCATTGGGGAGTTTAGTTCAAAGATATGTATCAAGCAAAATGCACGCGAAATCGTTACAGGAGAATATTGATTTGGACATCGAAATGAAAGGCGTGAAAAATTGATTAGATTTCTTAAAAGAAATGGGCTTTATCTAAAGAATAAATTCTTTAAGAAAATTTTTTCGAATGGGTGGACATGGAAAAGCCTGGACTTTAAATACAAGAAGGAGACAGATTTCGTTATCGCAAATAAGGATAACATTGTGTAACATGTAATAGTAATAAATAAACTAAATACGGGAAGTGATCATAGGCTGCTCAGAAGTAAGGTAAACGAAGATATCAATGTAAAAATTATAACGATGGATTAATTGATAAAGGTAATATACCGGTAAAGAAGCTTGAACACTTGAGGGAATGTTGATTGCTTTGAAAACCACACTTAGAAGAATTCCTCTAACACATCGTGCAGAAAAACGATTATGTATTAAACTAATGGATCGAATACAAAATACATAGATCCAACAACAGACAAAACTATTAGGGTGGTGGCTAAAGTGGAAGTGGTCAGGACATATAGTTTGAACAAGAGATGGGGACCAACCGTGACCCAGAGAAAGTTGGAGAATTATTTACAGGCCTGTTCTAGGTGGTAAGACGGAAAGTTGGTATTAAGTGACCGAACAAGGCTAACGACCGAATTTCATGGAGGAATTGTTAGGAAACTTGCAATTAAGTAATTAGTTAAATAACTAACAACTGTTACCATCGGACTTCCTCATAAAGCTATCGGGTACACTCGGACTTGGTGTCTTATTTTTTAGAAACAACTTATACTAATGAAATGATGCGTGCGTTTAGAGTTCATGCTAAATTAATTGATTACAATCACTTTCAAATAATATATTGTTTACAATATATTTTATTTCATGCATCTGTATATTTGGGTATGCGTTAATACATACATATATATATATATATATATATATATATATATATATATATATATATGCCTGTGACTTGCGAATATTTTCATTATAATCACTGCATTCAGCTATTTTTATCACACACAAACAGAAAATCTATTTTTTAACATTTTTTCCTGTCTGTCTTTCTGTTCCGATTTAACTCAGACATCATTAAAGTAATATTGATGAAATTAACACAGCGTATAGCCTATATTATCGGATTTGTTCTAAGCTTTGTTTAACATTGATATCACAAATAGACAGAAATTACAATAATTTAAATTTTTTGACGGATGGGGATATATATACACTATATTGCGTTGGGGTGTGGCGGAAATAACGGACGGATATATATACATATACGTATATATACACGTTATATTTATACTATGTTGTGTTAAGGGCGTGGCCGAAATAAAGGACGGATATATGTATATATATATATATACTATACTATACTAATATATAAACTTAACGAGACAGCGATATTATATTAAAAAAAAATAATTACACAGGTGAAGTCGTGGGTAAATTCTAATATATATATATATATATATATATATATATATATATATATATATATATATATATATATATATATATATATATATATATATAATTAAATGGAAAACGGCACGGGGTAGAACCTATAGTATACAAACAATTCGGTCCAAGGATGAGTTTGTTAATAGCGTTAAAAGACGCAATGGACGACTTCATTTGCGTGCCAGTGCAAAAATCCCAAGCAGATAATTCAACATACGTTGAACCACTGTAATGAATTCGCGTCTCCACATTTAACGTTAGAGGATATTCTCATGATTGAAAGACGATCATAGAATTAAATATAATAATGCAACTCCGTTAGAACCTCATTTTTGAAACCTCATTTTAGAAATGATCGAAGATTAAATCTAAATACACGTACAAATAATCTATACCGCCGGTAGCCGGGGCTAGTTCGGGGCTAATTACACTACATTTTTCTTCCCGGTATATTTAATCGTGGTTTTCATTGTTTCCTTTTGCTTTGTATCTACCCTTTAAAGCTATTCGTCAGCATGCCTGTGTGTCTTATGCCTCGCCATCTACGTATACTATACGCGAGATCGATTTTCCTTTACTCGATCGAAAATGATTTCATTTAGGATTTTATTTCTTCGTGATACTCTCGATAATCTTCTCTAGCACCGAGTTTCCAACGCTTCATATTTCTAGTTCTTTTCCTTATTAGTAATCGTACAGCGGTACTGATCGGAAAATTTTTACCGGCTTATTCGGCAATTGTTTACGGAATATTTAAATCAGGTAACCGTGTTCGTGACATATATATGTGTGCTGTTAATTTTAATTTTAATTTTATTTACTTTTACGTTTTTAAAAAACAACTTATATTCGCCAGAGGAAAGGAGGTCGATGTAATTTTTTGTTTCTTATATCGAGGTGTAACCTTTTAAAATGACGGACGTATTTTATTTCAAAAATGTAAAGAGCCGCGCGATCATTCCCGACGGAATTGTTCTTCTAGGAAAACAGAACAATAACAGCAACAACTGTGAAAGAAAGACAAAGGCGTACGATGCTATTGAACGTGAAGTGGGGAAGCTTTAGCTGTAATTTAAAAAGGTCAGCCGTTAAGAGTTAAGGCGAACAACACCTTTGACGCTTCTTCTTTTATTTGATTATATACATATTATTATTATATATAGATGTACCGTAAGTAGCCGAGTAGCTATGCTACTTATATTACTTGTAGAGCTGCGTGACGTCTTTTGCTTTTCGAATAAGAGGGAGTAGTTTTCTCTTGCTGCTGTTAGTTGAAAATGCAATAAAGAAAATTCAACTGAAACAGCTGCCTTTATATATATATATAAATATATATATATATATATAAATAATATATGTGTGTCTGTAGGTTTGTCTACTCATATTTTCCTCGTCCTTTCAGTGATTCTTTCAAGATGTGCCAAAAAAAAAAAAAAAAAAAAAAAAAAAACCCAAAAACAAGTACAAAGGTCTTTCTTTAGGCTTCTTTTGTTCATCCGCCGATGTTAAGTGATGAAACAACGCGTAGAAAATTTTTTAAGAAAATTAGATTGCTAAGAGGGTTTAAAATTTGCTAAGGACTTAGTCATTTTTTAATCTTTGTTATTGCTTATTGTCGCCTCGTCGATCGTTTGAACATAAACTATTTCCAGGTTTCCCTCCTGGTGCGTGTTTAGGGGGTTAGGGAGGGTGTTTCTCTTCTTCGTTTCCGTTTATTGAATTACTCGGTCCAATTGATTTATTTAACATCTGTATTTTGAAATTGGTGGTGTTTTGTCGATGAAGTTCTGTAGCATCTAAGATGTTTCTCTTTTTCTCTCTCATACATGTATTACCGAGTATGAATGCTGCAACCGTCATTTATGTTTACGACGAATACCATATACGGAGAAACCGCATAGGTAGCCGACTATCTACTGTTGTTGATTGCCTGTAATCAAATTCTGATTGACCAGCGGATTTTTCCTCTTATTTTGGGACGTGACCTTTAGTAGATATCTATTTCCGTTTTGTGCGTTCAGTTTCCAATCAGTTTTTTGGAGGGATTTATTACCACGGTCTTCTGATCATTAGCGAATACATGCTTATAGCGCATGTTAGGTCTTCTAACATGTCTTTTTCCAGTTTCTAGAACACCATGTAGCATTTTCTTTGGTACGCGATCAACATGCATTCGAAAAACCCGACCCATTTCATGAGTCTTTCAGTTAGCATTTGCGCAATAGATTTAACTATTGCTAGAGTTAATACTTTCTCCTTTGATACGAAGTGTTTCCAGCTTATTTATAGTATTCTTCTAATCGTACTTAATTGATTAAGAAATATTAAAATCGGATTAAACAGAAAACTAACCCGGTTTCTCTGATGACGGTTTAAGACTTCCCATTAGTGAACTCGCTGACCATTTTACTTTCTGTTTAGTTCCACTAACCGTCTTCCTTTTCTCCAAAATTCGTAAACTAACTTGCTAATCTCTTCTTAAGTCATGATGATCTAAAACAACTTTTTCTCGCACTTCTTTCCTGTTTTTCTACTCACTCGACCGAACGTATTACAGGTTGACTCGAGCATGAGCAATTTTTTATTTTACACACCCTGTAATCAGAGGGACGTTTCAACTTAAACTATTATTATTATCATTCTTGTGTGACAACAATTCGCTCATCTCAGACCAGAGGTTTTAGTAATATACAATAATTATTATTATAATAATAACCGTAATTATATATATATATATATATATATTTGTAGCGAGCATCGTATTAAACCTAGACCTCCAAATAAATAAATAAATTAAATATTTTGTTCGCTATTTTATCGGCATTCAATATTTTTTTATTTGTATGTTATTAAGATCTTTCGGAAACATATATAATTATATTTATGAATACATAGAAGCAAGTCTATTAAAATGTATATAAATTTTTGGTTCCTAATATTATTGTTGATTTCATTTCGCGATAAACATACGACAATGACAATCGTCATAATATATAATCCGACTAGAAGTTACCCATGGCTTTGCCTGTGTAATTATTTTTTTTCATGCAATATCGCTGTTTCTTTCTTTTAAACACATATATATATATATATATATATATATATATATATATATATATCCGTCCATCCGAACGCCTATTATATTTTAAATGATTTGACAGAGATATCGCTGTCTCTTACTTTTTAAAAGTTTAAATTATTGTAATTTCTGTCCTTTTTGTGATATCAATGTGTGAAACAGCTTAGAACGAATCCTATAATTTAGACTCATTATCGCTTTAATAGTTTTTGAATTAAATCGGAACAAACAGACACAAATCTTTAAAAATACATTTTCTGTTTATGTTTGATAAAAATAGTCCAATGCGGTGATTATAATGAAAATATTCGCAAATCACAGGCATTACAGTTTTATATATTAGTATAGATTAATGTAATACAGTACTGTAATGACTAGTGTTTTTTTAATAAATGTATTTAATTATATAATTTTAAAATGTTTGTAAAAATGGCTGGAGGAATTTTTTCTTTTCTATTATTTATCGCAACTCTTATTAAACACATACACCAGTTTGCAATGTTAGGCGACCAGAAACGTTAAAACATTGAACTAATAAGCTGCACATTATCCGTCAGGACAGACACCTCCCCAACTTTCTTATGTAACATTGATCAGAGGAAATTTTCAGATAAAGTTATATATATCTAGCTGACCCGGCGAACTTCGTATCGCCCCACAATCAATAAATGTATAAATTTATTAGCTGAATTAAATAAAGCACAAATACCGATGGAGAATTAGGAACTATACAAAAAATTAAAAAACAAATTTATAACGAAATTTAAATGATATGTCGATACTTTTTAATTTTTGTAGATTTATTGGACTTAAATGCATTGTGTAGAATCGGCCCGACCAAAAATCGCCGGCAGAATTTTTAAAAATCGAAAATGAAATTTTCAACTCGCGATTTCTCTTTACCGGTTAATTTTTAAAACATTTACCTTATAACTTAAATTATAGCTCTCGACGTCTACTTTCTTTTAAGCGCAACCCGAACCTCCATCTGTCATAGGTGCCGCAAAAAGGGCCCAAACCCCCAAAACAGTTTAAGCCAAATTTTCTTGTCGAGTATTCGATATAAAAATACGGCAGTACCATCGTTAGACGTGTATTTTAATTACAAATAACTTTTGTTTGAACAATTTTTTCAAATTTCGAATCGTTCGCGAATTATTGCGAGAAAATCGAAATTTTGAAAAAAATCGAAATTTTCGGGTTCGGTTTGAAATTTTTTTTCGCGGTTTTTTCGCTTTATCCTATTGATCTTATATAGTAACGATTATTTGTAAAGTCGGAATCGTTTAAAAATGTTTACGTCGCTCGCTATGCCTTGCCACAGGTGGCAAGTCATCGATTTTCGAAAATTCGTAGCTCGAGACCTATCAATCGTAACGGAAAACGGTTTTCTGTTTCGTGTTCGTCATTTTGGTATCCACCAAATCGATTATATAGAAATTTTTTCAAAATCGAAATTTTAATGAGTCACCCACATACCACCTGTGAAATTTTTTTTTGAATTTCGACTATGACTTGGTTTAATAGGTTTTCTTACGACAATCGAATTAGGTAATAACAATTTTTTTCGTATTTCTAAACGTAAGCGATTTTTTAAAACATTTACCTGATAACATAAATTATAGATCTCGACGTCTACTTTCTTTTAAGCCCAACCCGAACCACTATATCATAGGAGCCTCAAAAAGGGCCTAAAACACGAAAACGCTTCAAGCCCAATTTTCATACCCGGCAAACGTTGTTTTGCCATGTAAATAATTTCTAGAGAATTTCTAGTGGAGAAAAAAAAATAACTAACTTATTGGAAGTGTATAAGGATGTGGACTATGAGTGAAAAAGGGATGGAGCGCTGTGAACGATATTTAATTATTATTATTATATTTAATTATTATATTAATAATTTATTTTATCTTTGATTCTGTCGAAGTTAGAGCTCTTATAAGTAAACACAAAAAAAAATTCCCAATTGTAATAAAAATCTAACTTTCACCGAGTTCGGAATTACACTCAAAATTAATAATTTTATTAGTTATTAATAATTATTTATATTCAATAATATTAGTTATTAATAAATAAATAATAAAGTTACTTGAGAATATATTTGATATGAGAGTTACACTGAGATAGTAAAAATGTTTAACTACTACGCTTGACGCATAAACACTAATAATAGCCGAAAACTGTAGAGCGAGTGAGAGAAGGATTATTGTTTGAGAGAAATAGGAGGCCATCTTCGTTGCTGTTTACAGGGTGAGAAGTGACACCGGTAGGCACATGAAGGGGATAACTTACCAGCGGGATAAAAAATGATAAAATTATGAAAATGACCATTAAAAAGCAGGGGTTGGTGATAGAAAAGTGAAAATTTAGGGTTATATGTATTTTTTAATGCCACATAATAAAAAAATTTAAAAAAATTTTATCAAAAAAATAAAAAAAAAATTTTTGGGGTGTACAACCCTTATCACTTAGAGGTTTGAAAAATAGATAGTAGCCGATTCTCAGACTTACTAAATATGCATAAAAAATTTCATAAGAATCGGTCAAGCCGTTTCGGAGAAGTATGGGAACGAACATTGTGACACGAGAATTTTATATATTAGATATATATATATATATATATATATATATATATATATATATATATATATATATATATATATATATATATATAAAGAAACAAAACCGAAGGAGAAATGAAACGTATAATAAGCCTAACCAAATATGCATTCTTGCAAAAACATGCATTCTTTACCGGTAAAATATTGAACTCAGAAAACGACTTATAAACGTCTATATATAGAGTACATTGATATATGGGTGTGAATCCTGGATAGTAAATGAAGCTGATAAAACAAAAGGTTTATGGCAGCGGAGGAACAAAGAGATAAAATGGAGAGAGAAGGAGAGAAGCGAAGAAATCCTGAACATGGTCGGCGAAAGACTGGAATTAATAAATACCGTAAAAATACATCGATCGAAGATGATGGGACATATATTCTAAGATGATAAACTGAAATTGGTTATCAATGGAAAATCTGGGAGAGCAGAAGAAAAGGATGACAAAGGAATAGTTATATAAACCAGATAATTAAAAATATGAGATGTCAAGCATACTCGAATCTAAAAAGGATGGCCGAAAATAGAACGGAATGGAGTAAACGAACCCACAGGTTTAATGATGAATGATGATAAAGAAACAATAAAAATCCTCAGTGTCAAATAACGAAGTTTTTAAGTTATTTTCAAGTTAAAATAAAAATAAATAATAATAAATAAACATGTTATAACAAAAATGTTTTTATTTCAACTTGAAAATAGCGAACTGGCGAAAAGGTTTTGTCATTAATTATTAACATAGTAATGGTATTAAGTTTATTGTTTAATTTTCTGTTTAAACAATTTCACATACATGTGCGTATATATATATATATATATATATATATATATATATAACTACATCTCGGTGTAGGAGGCAAATTGATGTGTTTACATTGTAGTAGGATTATAGTATATATTTGAATTATTTCCTAACTTTGGAACTCCCGTTATAAAGGATTGTTCAATATATAACGTTTAAGATGTGAGCTAAATAATTTAAATATATTTTACTTAATAATGATTATGATCACATATCGCCATCCTGACTAGTGCCCTTAGATATAAGTGTATACTCGCGAAGAATATATCTTACAGACGTATAGGACGAAATAAAGTATAAATTAGTAGCATACGTACTACATTTATTCGCAATTTTACACGTTGTCCTTTGTTCCTTCGCAAAAACATACGCATATATGCGTATGTAAATTTTTTCAAATACATAGTTCTAAACAATAATGATAATTTCTTCGTGTCTTTAAAATATGAAATTTTTAGGTTATTCCATTATAAAAGAAGTTATTTTTGATTTTTTTTTTTTTAAATATAAATAAAACTATTAAATTATTAAATTAAATTTAAAGAATTTATTCTTTATTTATTTTTTCACATTAGTAAGAAGTAAAAAAAAAAAAGTTTCGACTAGCCGGTGATCAACGTGATGATTAAAATCGACGATAATTTTTTATTTTTTTTCGAAGTGCGAAGTTACAAATCGGTAAAAGTTTTGCAATTCAAAGTTTTCCGACTATTCTAAAATGTTTTTTCCATTTTACCTTCGCCAGCCTCCGACACCAATTCGTTCGATGTTTTCAAGTATCGCGCGTCATCTCCATGGCGTCTACGGTAGAATCTACCCTCGACAAACCGAATAATATTAATACGACGTATGACTGACGTTTTCCTGAGATACGAACGATCTCGAATCAGTCGACATTTCTACGGAACAGCAACAATCGCTAGAAAAGGGGAGGGCGGTTCGTAATTGTTTCAGTTACGAGGGATCTTCGAGAAATACCATCGAACTATCCAATAGCCATCGTAAAACAAAGCGCCACAAAAAAAAAATCTAAAAGCGAACTCCAGAACGAAACTTACTTATTAGAAGGATGGCGTTTTTTAGGCAGCTGTCTTTATAGTTAACGGCTACACTCGGCTAATATAAAACACTTTTCAGCTCGCTTCTATTTACCGTTTCTAATAATTTAATAATAACGGATTAATTCTTTGAAAAGTCTAAGATCTGAAAATTCGGATTTCTGAAGAAATTTCACAAATTCAGCGACATGTGCTCGAAAAAGTCTTCGAAAATGTAAAGACTGAATGAACGTAAATGACGGTCATCTGAACGGTATTATGTTCCCCCACAAATGATTGTGAGCTAATCTCTAGTTTTTCTATTTTCGATTAAAATTTTATTCAAAAATATTGGTCGAGTAGTTTTTGTGTTATTCAAAAGACAACAAGTCCGTCTTCTTTGAGTCATTATATATATATATATATATATATATATATATATATATATATATATATATATATATCACTACATCCCGGCGTAGAAGGTACTTTTCTTAGCTTACAACCCCCATTATAACATACTTTAAATATATTTTGTACATATAGATACACGTAAATGTCAGGATGGCATAATTTGCTAGAGTGCTCGACTGTCAACTCGTCGGCGGAGGTTCCCAAACCAACTCGCAACGTAAAACATTTTTCATCATTACGGAATTCCTAATTATCACGAGAAAGCAGTGGCACCTCACTCCGTATGACGTCATATGCGCGCGTATCTGCGTTACATATAACTAGTGGCTCGAATGACTAGTTCATTTTTAACATAAAAATAAACGTACAATCGCTCTACAACGTTCGGTAATAAATGTTGATGATGATGATATTATATATATATATATATATTTAAATTACGTTAAATTATTAATTAAAGCAAATAATATGATGGATTGATCGATATAATCTTATAAATTTAAGAAACAATCCCCATACCAGAGTAACCAAAATGAAATAACATTGAAATTTTAAAGATGTATATATATATATATATATATATATATTATGTTTGGATTGCTCTAATAATAATTTGAAAATTTAAATAGAATATATATATAATGTATTCTGCACGGTAATGATTGTGACTATGTATAGTCATCGTGACTAGTGTCCTTACATATAGGCGTACATTCGTAAACTACATTTAAGACACATGTAAGACACAACATAATATCATATAACATACATAGTACGTTCGTTGGTAATGTTACATGTTTTCTTTTAGTAATTTATACGTGCGCACACTTGTATATATACACCTTTTTTCAAATATACAATTTTAAATAATAATAATTAATAATGATAATTTCGTGTCTTTAAAATATCAAATTTTTGAAACGAAATAAGAATATTTTATTAGCCGCTGAAGGCTTCGACAATATTTTTCCATCACACTCTTCCGGCCAAACTTTTAAAAGGCTTGTTCCAATAGCGGGACGTCTTTTTTTTCTATCCGTTCTGTACTAATGATAGTAGTAGTATTTATCTTCGTCGAAATAAGTTCAAGGTGAATTTCCCGAGTATCGAGGGAAAAAGGAACTAGTGCTAGAAAATAAGAGGAAGTTGTAATAGTAGTATTGTTATACTGTTCACAGTCCTCCAAGTTTTCGTCAATCCAATTTGAAAGTTAATAACTCCAACTTCTTCAAATGCTCTTTAGCACTACGATCGGCTGCGATAAAAGTTAGCGTATTCATATTTACATTATATAGTTATATAATACCCTATATAGTGAAGCAGTCTCGAATAAGCATCGAGTCTCGTATCATATCGAGGCGAATAAGTTGTCGGTTTCTCTTTTAATTAATGAAATCCTACGACAATCCCGTGCTATCGTCAATTCGCGCGTGGCAACCTTTAACTCTATTCTTTTCGAATGATGATGATAATAATAATAATAATAATAATATTAATTATTATTATTATCACTATTACTATTATTTTGAAGTACTGAGCTCGCCTTTGCCGTCGACTTTAATGACTAAACTTAAATATTATTCCACGACCGAATTCCCTCCCGTTTTGTATAGGCGACCACGACTCCCATCGCTTTTAAACACGGATAGAATACCACATTACGCAACGATTTCCCTCGCCCTACCCCTTAAGACGTTCCTTTCTGTTATGATGCGAACGTGATTTAATAACGAAAGTTTTATTTATATAAAGTTAAGTCTATCATCGATATAAATGCTAATGTCCTTCACTTTGTACACGGGATCGTAGGCCATTTTTATGCGCAGTATAATATATATATATATACATATATTACGTGCACTACTGCATATATCATTTATATCTCAATTTTAAATAATATTTCTATGAAATTAATAAAATAAATGCACATTTCACGGTTAAAACCGCGTCAATTGTTTAATTACTCAACGTTTGGAAGATAATTACACTTTTCATTTTTAAACTGAAAGCGGTTCTGAAACTCGTATATATTCAAATAGTTATGCGTAGAAGAACACTTAGCGTTGTTTTGCAGACTTCGAGCTACATTAAGCAGAGCATCGATCAGTGATTAAACGATTACATCAAAGTAAACTGTAAATGTAAGAGAAAATATACGTCTGTAGCGGCTTCGTATCGGTGTCCTTAGAATCACGAATTAACGACTTTGAAATCTTGTCCATAAATATAGCTTCGGAATTAAGTTTAAATAAATAAAATAAATAAATAAATAAAAAGTGTATACATTTAAAATAAGGAACAACAATTATCATCTACACGTACCGAAATAAAACGAAATTCTCCCCGCGTATCGCGATATAAATAATAATCTAAATAAAAGAAACGAAGCTTAAAATAGACTGCAGGAAAAGCCGCCATCAAAACCTGCATGAAATAAGTATTGAATAAAATGGAATATAAGATAACAGACGATCGGCAATGAAGAGAAAAATAACTATATACATAAACGAAACTTAAACTTAAATAATAACTATATAGCATCAGGAAATCGTAATAATTTATATTTAATTCTTTTATGTTTGTATTTCTTATTAATTGGAGACTAGTGCGAACGTAGTCTCCTATATTGTTTATAATAGGATACGTATTTAGAGTATAAGCATTAAAAAAATTTTTGGTTTGCTGATTTATTTCATAAAGAGGCACGAGTTTTTATCAACGGCTTGTTCCATATGTTTAGAAAAGGTAAGACCTTCAATATGTAGCCGGGGTATCATCCGCATACAACGCCATATGAATGAGTTTTACCATAAATTTCCTATTTGTTAAATAATCTTTAATAAGTCCTAACGATATAATTAGAAAATTTCAGTTGAATTAATTTATTAATCCGAGATGCCATGTAGTGTCGAAGGGTTTCTCAATGTTTATGAGAAGTAATCCTGTGTTTTTATTTCGATTAAAACCATCTGTTACGAAATCTGTAATCCAAAACTGTTGTTCGATAAGAATATTATTAATTTGTGTAAAGGTTTGTATTCATTTTTTCAGCTATCTTGCTAAGATTACTGAGAAGAGAGATAATTGAAAGTTTTAAGTACCAAATTTCAAAGCGCGACTATAGATTTTGAGAAATTTCTCGTAAACAGAAATTTAATGCGTCCCGTTACGTGGAAATTGGAAATATCGAGCGGTATTTTTTTCGCTCGACAGAGTCTAGTATAACGAATTTTATTTTTATTCGGGTCTTATTTGAAAATTAGTAATTAGTGAATAAAGGTTATTCTCATTCATTCATCTTATTCGAATGCATTTAAAGTAGAAATTCGCATTAGCACGTACGAATCGTATTATTGAGAACTCGATTTTCTTTAATAACCGCATTAACAAAATCAAATCGGAATACTGGATACACATCAGGCGGCTTGCCTTGTATTGTTATTTTTTATATTATACGAGGGCTTAAGGAAATAATTCGTAAAAGCATACTCCGATTTTAACTTCCGCTATTAGATTTGTTACATTTTACACGAGATATATCGATATAATTCAATAACCTCGATTTTAATGATGGCATATATATATATATATATGAATTAGTGAATGAATGAATAACTTTTATTTAGTATAAATATTTACCCACATTTAAATATTATTATACGTTCGGCTATTAACCGTTATTTATATGATTATTATTGTTGTTTTTGATCGTTGTGCATTCCGAATTCCAATTTTTTCCATTATATTTATGATAGACCTATTGTTCTGTTTCACCGAAAATTTCTTCGCCCCAACCACGGTATCGATTTTCTTCTCTTCCGATATTCCAAGATCGTTCCATTAGTTTCTTCGTCCACCGATCATCTTTTTGTGATATTTCAATTGGTAGTGTGAGTAAGTTTTTCGAATAGATGTAGTGTATTCGGATCAGTATGGTCGTTCATAGCATGCGGGTGACGTGGTAATTCTACAAAGTTTTATTTTATTACTGTATTTGCTAGTTTCGTTCCAGTTAATTGCTGTTTTTGAACGTCCATTTTGCTCATTTTGTAATCTAGTTTCCATATTTTATCGTCGTATTTCATTGGGTTACTATATTATTGCTAATAGTTTGATATTTTTTGCATAAATTTTACGACATATTCGTATCTTTTATTAGCTTGTCCTACTTCATAATTATCCCCTCTTTTTTTTTATTTTTGCGTATTTAAACACATAAATAACGTCGCAATCGAGACAAACAATGCTTTCTGTTCCTTGTAACCCATCCTCAATCACAAGTCCTCAACATTAAGAACAAGAGATAATGCTCTATAAAGCACTAATCCGTCCAATACTTCGCTACGTTTGTCCTTCCTGCAGCTCTATATCAAAAACCTCCTTTAACAAATTACAAGTACAGATGCCTCAGATGTAAATGCACCTCGCTATGCCAGAATCGACAGCATGCACGAAGCTACCGATCTGCCCCATATTAGAGATTTTGTTCTAAAGCTATCGACTGACTTTTTTTATTAAATGCAATGTACTCGTCTCCTCGAATCCTAATTACGATTCTAAAGACCGTGGTTTCATCTATTTCAAATATAAACACAGTCGACCTAAGCATAACATTATGTAGTAATTAATTATAAATTATAAATTAGTATTAACCGCCTTTACTTAGGTAAGCAGCTCCCATGTCACCCGCTTTTAATTTTTATTTATTTTTATTTTTTTCAATGACGTAGTATTTATTTAAGAACTCGCAATCTAAACAATATATTTTTCTAATTTAGACTTAAGTTTCTATATTAACATGTTGTAATTAGCAAACTTGTTTATTTTCTAGTGTTTTATTTGCTTTTTTCCTGCACCATTTAAAGTTTTCTTTTATTCGTTATATTCTTTGCGGTAATCCCCGGTACACAATGTTTTGTGACCCCCCCGTGTGTTATATTTTCTTTTATGTTTATAACTTATGCGAATAAATTTTTGTTGTTGTTATTTCTACAGTTAGTTCTTTTCGTTTTCCTAAAATCCGCGACGGGAAATTTTCTATTATATAAATATCCGTCCCTATAACCCTTTCAGTCGTGCGTTATAAAAGCTTAACGCTAAATTATAAATTTCATATATAGCGGTCGTTATTATACAATACCGCTTCTCGGATGAACTTTAATTTTCAATGTATTTCATTAAAAATGAGACATTTCATATATAAAAATTTTCGTTCTCGTTAAAATTGGACATTGCGACTGAAAGAGTTACCTTTATCCTTATTTTTAATTTTCCCGTCGGAAACTGCACTAATATCGCTTTCTCGGCAACTTTAATTCCCTTATTTTTTCGACGATTCCGCATTATCATATCGCGTGTTATTCTTATATTTTTAACAATTGTAACATTTTTTTTCCCTACAACTTTTCTATTAGTTTCATTATCATTTTCTGCGATACCATAAGGAAGCCCCGCACTTTTTTCTTTAACTAGTCGTTTTAGTTGGCTTAATTATATCGTCCTATTGTTCTAATACCTTTATTTTATTATTAAACAACTCGTTTATGTTTTCTGTATTTCAGTTAGACATTGTAACGTGTCTTTAACTCGTTGCGGTAGTTCATTAAATATACTTCTTTTATATTATGGTTAAGATTCGTATTAATATTATTTCTATAGCGTTATCGTCTGATAATATGTTATTGGATTTCGGTTTCTCTATACAATCGTTATCTATTGTATTTCTAAAAAAAAAAAAAAATCAATTGAAAATTAGTTAAATCACTAATATTTATTTTCTTAAGGAAAACACAAAGCTTTTCGGCATTTACGCCATTATCAAGTGAAAAATTTAAAAAATCATAATTTTAAAAATATAAATTAAATATAATTACTTAAAAATATGCGATGGTAATTGTGAAAATATGATCCAAAAACGATGTCTGCTTCTGTCGGTCTATTTTTTTGATTTGTTGAAATTTAATATCAATATATTTGTTTTTCTAATTCCGAAAATGGTTACACCGATAATTTATAATTGGAAGCAGCCACTCGACAACCGGTAATGTTTCCGTAATAATTCTATTTAGTTAAATATTTCGATATTAATAATTTTATCAGAATTACCAATACGTGCAATGGGCGAATTTCAAAAAATTTATTTCAATTCACTTTTCCAACTTGACCTGCTTTTGAAAAATTGTATAATTCAACAATTAAAACCAAACTACGCATCCTTGTAGAAATCTAAACTACTTCATTTTGTTACGGTGTGAAAAAGTTCAGATCGAAATATAATAAAATTATAGTCGAAAATTTTGGTATCGTTCGCGATTTTTGACAGTACCGCCGAATAAATTTTTTATTTTAACACAATTTTCCCGTTTTGTCTATTAATTCGAATTATCGAATAATGGTTAAAATATAATACATTTATTATCATCGAAATTTAGTTTTATTTTTTTGTCGAATGTTTGAAAGTTCCCATCCTAAATGACCGAACGATAGTTAGTATATATATATTTACAATCTCAGTGGGTTTTTGCGGTTACATCGCGGTGTCCAACTTTTGTAATTGTGCGTGTGTGTTTATATATACGGAGTGGCACGGTTAAGCTACACTAACACAAACGAATGCAAATGTATAGAATACATGTATGCGTATATAAATATGTGTATATTCAGAGTTACGGATTCGTTAAAACGTAATATAATGGCGGTTTAATAGGTTTCGTTGCATCGTTAATAGCCCAAAGGGCATCTCGAATTCAAATTCGAGATTACATCTCCAACCTAAAAGTCAAAACACAAATATGCTCGATTCGTGCTTCTTATTTACAAATAACCTCTTCTTCTTCTAAATTTCACCCTCTTGCGCTTCGGGGGGTATTGTTTCGCCGTACAATACTGAGACATATATATTCGTTCGTCCACGGTGGAAACGTCTTCCTTTTTCGAATATTCCTTTTATATACCCGAGAGTGTCATTTGCGTTACGAAGCAAATAACGAATTATCATCCGAGTTATTTCGTTTGTCGTTTGCATTTTCCTTTTATCTACAGCCCTCCGGGATGAAATGTATCGACTAAATTTTCCTCATTTTCGAAAATGTTACTAAATTTTCTTTAAAACATTATTCGAAATCTCATTATTATTATTATTATTATTATTATTATTATTATTATTATTATTATGTTTTACTAGCTATTAAGATATTCTACCATTTGAAGCGGATCTAGTATTCTAAATATATGCCAGTTTAAATAAGAGCAGATGCAGAACAGACTTCAAATCGGCGTATCACGTATTCTCCGATATTTATAATAAGTGGAAAATTAACATCAATCGATCGAAAATCGAAGCTCCTTACACACAGATGACTGAAATTGTCAAATAATGCGACGGTGTCAGGAAACAGCGCTAACTGGTCGGATCAGATGTTATTATTACTAAAATATTCGTCGAAAGTAACGATTGGTTAATGATGATAATAATGAAATTATATATATGCGGACATACTAGTATAATTATCAAAATCTTTTTTATTACTGCAAATTTTAACACGCCAACGTTATATTTGATCGATAAAAAGTCGGTTTAATTCACGTAACAACTGTCCAATTGCATCTATTTCACTTAGTTGTAATCCACGTTCACTTACTCATTTAACGGTAATTACTAATGAATACTAATATAAATTTGGGACATACACATTAAATCGTACGCATTAAAAAACGTACCGATCTAAAAACGCGTCTCCGAGTTAATAGAAATTTCAATTTTTTTCCTCGAGCAGCTTCCGTTGTTAATAAAACGATTTTTTCCTGCACGAACGGTGAAATCGTTTTTCCTCAGTTTACGCGTCTTAACCGGAAAATTGAATTGTAATTTTCCTTCTTGCACGGTCGGCGTGTATTCGATCTATTTTCAATTTTCCGCGAGAATTTTAGTTTTCATTTTTTTCTTCCTAGATTTATTTCATTTTTTTTTTTTCTATTTATATACGGAAGATATAGACGTTTGTTATATACCTACGCTAGGGTACCTTAGAATAGCGAATACAATAATAGCTATTTTCTTTACTGGCATTTTCCGCATGAAAAGAAGACATTAAAATCGTCCTTTTCTAACTCATCATTGGCAATGCCTCCCATCTCTACCCATCGTTGCAATTCCCTTCTTTAAAAAAGGACCGAACGATATTGATAATAATCGTAAAATAAACTAGGAAACAATTTCGTTCTGTAAACGACGTGGACGAAATTGAAAATAGTTTTTTTTTTCGTTTTTGCCCCCCATCTAAGTGCTGTTAAATGAAAAATATCAATATGCAGACTTTTTGAACTTCTATCGTCTTATATCAGATTAAAATAGTACCAGATTCTTAGATAATTTTTATATATACATAAATAATGAACCATTACACACGTAATTATATACTATATGCATACATAAATATATATATATATATATATATATATATAATGAACGCACACACAAATATATCCTAAATCTTATTTTGGAATCATTGATAAAATAACTAAATTCGAATTTAAGAAACAGAAAAATGAAGTTTACAACTACGCCGAAATTCTGGTCTATTCAATCTGTAGAATAAACTCTACTATATATTATTCTTGGATGACCGCATCTCCTGCACCACTGTTAAGCTTAATAAGACAGACGCGGCTTTGCAAAAACATTCAGATTATGAGTAGTTTAAAGTTATTTATATAATTTATATATATATATATATATGCATATATATAAATAACTTTAGACTAGTCATAATCTGAATGTGTTTGTAAGGAGCCGCGTCTGTCTAATTAAGTCTGACGGTGGTGCAGGAGATGCGGTCATCCAAAAATAATATATAGTAGACTGTAATCGTTAAAAAAAAATCTTAAAAAAATAAACGCATTAATAAAAAAAAAATAATAATAAAACAACAGGCTGAGCCTTCTGTAATTCTAAACAATTTCTCGGTGTACACAGTCGTCGAAATGTCTTTAGAAAAAAACCCTCTAAATTTAAATTTAAAATTAAAATTATTAGAATAAATTAAGCCAAATTAAATTATAATACGCCCTGATACGGCTGAAATTTTACAAAATTTTGGACGTCGGTAATTAAGTATATCTTTTTCTCTCTAAATTTGTCGTTTTTTTTTCTCTTTCCAACTCACTGTGTGCTCGTCTCTATACTTATTCTTCGTCCACCGTGTTTCTCTTTTCATTAATATCATCACCCTTTCGTATTATATCCGTTTCCCGGTGGCACACAATTTTACTAACGAAATCGAACGACCAAGGGCGTAAAAGCGACGAGAAATGCAAAATATTTTTATCTCTACGTTAATAAAATTTTAACGACGATAAAAACGAAACGAGGTAAAATAATAAAAATTCGGAAATTCCGGTTTATTATTTTTCGTCGTTTACAGTCAGCCCCTAACAACCGACCCCCCCCCAAAAAAAAAATCGACGTTTCACTTATTCTCGCGTTTTCACCGTTATATAGTCATTATCATCGTTATTGTTATTTCAAAATTTTGCGAATAAGCTAAATCTGCATATCTTAGTGATTTGAACCTTCAACGTAAAAGAGGATATCTATACAAATTGCTGAGTCGTGGGAGAAATTGAAATCTTCACGCTGCGAAAATCTTGTCGTAAGCTTTGGCCGGAAGCTATGACCAAATCGAAAAAACGACACGCAGGAAATCATTAAAGATCTACAAACTATACAACTGAATGTCGCTGCTAGTGAAGTTGAGAAGTGGATTGCCTCAATGTGGAAAAACCAGCCGAACCAGATTATTGTCGCTGTTTCGGAAAATAACGGTGAAGAAACTGTGAATGAGGACTCGAACGGTCAATGACGAACGCCCTACGGCCTGAGTAAGTTTTTACTACATATATAAATACATAAGGCATTTCTATCTTTCAATAATAATAACAGTTTCTGCGAATTTATTGCAATTTTTTACTGTAGTGAACGATCTGAAATCGTTTATTTTACTGAAAATTTATACTTGTATACGTATATATATATATATATATATATATATATATATATATATATATATATATATATATATATATATATAAGAAGTGGGCATAATCGAATAATAACAAATAATTAATTGGATTTTTCAAAAAAAGTTACTAATTCGATTACGGTTTCATTTTTCTTTATTGGCTTTCTATCAGAATATACGCGACAGAGATCCGCTAACGTGAAAAATACGAATCAATCGATTATTAAACTAACTATTAATTCTGACTGTTCTAAAGACCAAAACGAACAATAAGCCAATAAACAATATTCTAATTAAAAAAAAACACTTGAAAAGGAATACGAAGTGGATTACATTCAAAAAATGTATTTTATCATATTTAAATAATTTAAAATAAAATTTATAATTAGTATTTTATTTCATTAATATAGTAAATAATTATTACATTATTCAATTCATCTCCAGCTTTCTACGACTAAACTGTTCTTGTACGCTATCCTATTATTTTTTGTTCAATAGTAATTATCAATATATTACGCGTAAGTGCTAATCAATTGTTCCCCCCTTTTTACATGATAAGAAAAAACTTTCCAATAATACAGAATCATAGAATGTATTAGTTTATTTGTTTTACATTTATTCCTGGAAATTAAGAAATTCAAATTTAACTTTTTTAAATCTAATTTTTTCCAAAATTTATTAGAAAATTACATGTTTCTTCTTCTTCTTTTTTGATTTGTGACCGTACCGTATCCTGCTACTTAGGCCAGAGGCACGGAAGGAAAGGAGTTAAGAACTAGATTAGAGGAAGGATGTTTGTGATTTTGAGGAAGAGGAGAAGTTTAGTCTCGGCGGAAGAAGTGCGTTGTAATATGTTGGGAAGGTTGTGAGGAAGGCCAGAAAGCTGACGTTGAAAGGTATATGTTGGAAACTAGAATGTGAGTGATGGTAAGAGGAGTTTTGCATGCAAGACAGGTAGGCCGATCTTCCTTGGTGAACAGGAACTGGTGCGTAAGTCGTGTGTGTTCGGACTGAACGCGAAAGAGGACCACATATTTCCGTCTGGATGTTGACATTATCGGGTTTGCGATGCTACGATCGTAATAAGGAAGTTTGTAGAATCGTTCCATTGCTTTTGACTTCATCTTGTTCCAGATATGGATCGTCATATCTTTACATTTGACCGGAACCGGCGTTATATTACATGAATCTGCTGCCGCTGTGTTAGCTTCATTGTTTGCACCAATATTGGGATATACACGCAAGTACAATTTGTCGCTTATAGGTAAACGATTTTTCTAGTATAGTTTTCGCAAACGGATGCTGATGTTCGTGTCTATTCTGTATGTTTCTAACTGAACTGAGGGAATCTGTACAAATTAATATGTCATGCTTTAGCGCCGATTCCGCAATAACAATTGCGCAGGAGATTGCATATAACTCTGACGACAGTACAGAGAATGTGGATGGAAGTGGTCATCGGATTGTCCCATGTTTCTATATGACGGCGCAACCAGTGCAGTTTCCTTTTTTGGCTTCATCCGTGTATGGTACCTCATGGCCACCATACATTTTTAGTAGATTTTAGAACGAGGCCTCTACAATGGATTGTGGCAATGAGAGGCAGTTGAGGAGAGAATTGTCAAGGATTATGGGAATGGAAATCGAAGGAGGAATAGACAGATGGTTAGTTTTGCATAGTGGAGGCAGGTTGATGTCAAGATTATGGAGGATGTTTGTAATTTTATTGTGAACAAGTAAGTTTGAATAAGGAGTGGTTTGATGATTGAGGTGATGCGCTGCATCATCAGGAAGATCAGGAGTTGAGGGTGAGTGAAGGTGGAATTTGAGTAGGATGTAAGAACGATAAAGATCGGTGGAAAGTTCTCCACAATCATATAGCAAATGATTTATTGGTGTTGATCTCATTGCACCAAGTGTTAGACGTAGTGCAGAGTGGTGTACTGAGTTTAATCGTTTCAGGACTGTTGGTGTAGCGGACGCGTAGGCAGGAAAACTATATTTGATTTTATTAGGGCTTTGTATATTCGGAGAAGAGAAATTTTGTCTGCACCATAGGTGGTATGTGACAACTTTTTCATCAGATTTAGGCTTTGCGTACAAGCCGCTCGGAGGTAATTTATATGATCCAACCAAGTCAACCTTCTGTCAAAGACCAGTCCAAGATATCTAATTCGAGAAACAGTTTCTGTAGCCTTAGATCCCATGGTGATGGCCACCTGGTGCTGGCAGTGACGAATTCTACAGAAGTGTATTGTTTTAGTTTTTTCAGGTGAGAAAGAAAGACCGCTGTTTGTGGACCAATGAGTAAGCTTCTGTGTCGCTTCTTAAAGTATGGTTCACCAAGCTTATAATCTTGATAACGGACAAAAATTACCAAGTCATCAGCAGAGAGTGCACTTCGGATATTGGATTTATTTCTGCCAGCATTGAGTTTATAGCAATGATAATGAGCGTCGGACTTAATACTGAACCCTGCGGTACACCATTTTTTAATTCAAGAGGCTTTGAGCTAATGTCACCAAACCTGAAACTGACGCTGATCCAAGAATCCCCTAATAGTAATCGACCATCAATATTCCATTGGTGTAGTCGTTCGAGGATTCTGTAATGTAGGACTGTATCAAAGGCCTTGGTGAAGTTGAAGAAAACCGCGAGCAGATGTTGGTGCATGGTATGTTTAAAACTGTATTATTTTAAACTATATTCTATTATGTTAATTATATCATTAATTTAGAAGGTTCTAATCGTATTAGTACTTACACATATGTCAAATCAATAATTTAATTATATTCACATAAATGTATGTGAAATTACCACGAGAATTATAACACATTCATACATCTGTATTTTATAAATACATTCTAATTTTTAAAAATACACATTTCAGAATAATGAATTTTACACCATTAGTGAAAAGTTGTAATTACATAAATTATAATAAACACCTGTAAGTTATACTAGTAGCCGGTAAAATAGAAAAACACATTATATTACACACTCGATAAATGTTACTAAAGAATCGAATAACTCATAAATTAACTAAAATTAATTGTTAATAGTGTACGAATATTATATTACGCGTTCAATAATCGAATAACGAGTGGTAACTATCTAAAGCTACTAACAAAAAAAGTAACTAAATATAAGTAGCTTATTTACAACAAACTAAAATCGTTTCAGCGAAACCGACTTGACTGCTTCGAACCGACTAATAAGTCGGTAAACAACTATTTCGTTTTCAAAAATCATTCGATTTCGTTATTTATATCTTTTTATAATTTTTCATTAAAATAATTTGTAATTTACATTATTCATTGTTTTTACACCACTTACTACATTTGAAAGATCATGCAGCGTATATTATTTTATATATTTTTATGTTTTAAAAAACCTCTTACGAGTTAGAATAATTAAATTTAAAACGAATGATAATTAAAGTATAAACAAGTATTTAGACAAAAATTTCATTATAATTAATTGAAAATAATCAATGATTTATTTACGACATTGCATGTGAGGAAAACATTGAATATATCTGTTATATTATGTAAAACAAATGTGACTTACATTTGAAAGATCATGCAGCGTATATTATTTTATATATTTTTATGTTTTAAAAAACCTGTTACGAGTTAGGATAATTAAATTTAAAACGAATGATAATTAAAGTATAAACAAGTATTTAGACAAAAATTTCATTATAATTGAAAATAATCAATGATTTATTTGCAACATTGTGTGTGAGGAAAACATTGAATATATCTGTTATATTATGTGAAACAAATGTGACTTAATTAATAGATTTTTAAAAAACCATATTACTAATTAGTCGATTATAAGAATAAGTTGATTATATCGACCTTATTTCTGACAAGAACGTTTTAAACAGGTTGACTGTCGTTGAAGACATCAAGATTAATAAGATCAAATATATTGGTCGTAAGTCACGTGAGGAAGAAAATTTGTTCCAACTGACAGTACAAAGAAAAATATTCGTAATCTATCTAAAGGGAGCAAAAATATGAAATACATATCATCAAACTCGTGATAGAACGAAACCAATGACGTTATCAATGCAAAATAAGTCTCAGGAAAATATGATCTGTTCAAGGGTCATTGATGTGCGACCTTGATGATTATATATATAAATATATATATATATATATATATATATGTATATATATGTATGTTTCGATATATCGGTATATGTGTGCAATCCGTTTATCCATACGTTTTCTATAATAATCCGCCTCTCTGTCCATAAACCTATCATTCGGTTATTTTTTTATCCTATGTAGTATGTACTTTTGTACTTTGTACCTTTTTCATACTACTGTTTGTATATTTATTTTTCGGAATACCAGGGAAACATCTTATATCGGCCAAAGTGATTTGATGAAATTCTTTTCTATACTGACTTCATCTTAGAAGTCCTCGATCGGATCGTAGCACCCAGGAGAATATACGTTTATAGTTAAACAAATAAATCGCTACCAAATCACGTTGAATATAACATAAAAATATACATTTTCTGCGTACTTTATATATATTTATATAAAAATGTAAATATAAGGATAGAGATATATGTATAAAATAAATATGAATATAAACAAATATATATATATATATATATATATGTACATATATACATGTATATTATGTACATTGTGTTGTATGCATGGAACATAAAATCCAGAAAGAAAATATAAAACAGGAGGAGCTGTTCTTCTCCTAGTCTGATTGTAGTCGATATATCGTACGTAAAATACGGAGACCTATAAAATAAAAAGCTCGTCAACCTATATAAATGGAAGCGGTCGTAAAAGTTTACGACGTTCGTTAAAAGTGGAATGCAAAGTTAAACTTTAATTCGGTTTTAAAAGTCTCTTCTCCTTCGAAATTCCGTTTTTTAAATCTGTTTTAGGAACTTCGGAACCGTTAGGGAGGGATTCTCCTATAATCGGAATAAAAGAGGGAACTATGAAGTAAGTTTTGTTTGGCCGTTGTGATTTTATCGAACACGCAATCGTCTAAACGATGAAAATGACCAGATCGTCCCCCAAACTACTGTAAGTTGCATATACCTTTCATCTTGGCTAAGAATACGTATTTACACCATGTACATAGGTGTACATAGATAAAATTCACCCGTTGTCATAATCTAAGGAGAAATGGCATATATAGATATTATGGAAGAAATCGAAAACAAATTATAACATCAACTGAAATGACGAAACAATCGTTCAACAATTTGAACACACGATACTTGAAGTCACGAAATCTCTTATTTTTCCGAAGAGTATTCCGTTTTTAATGACCGATCGATACTTTTTGGCATAATTAGCGAAGATATCAGAAAGAAAGCACTTGAAATATGGTGCTATCGCAAGATTTTTACGTTAGTTCCTTAATTTTTGAAGTGAAACTTTTATTGGCGCGGTATATATGGGGAATTAACCCGCAAAACGAGCGAGCCGAATTAACAGACATATATATATATATATATGTACACGCTGAACACATACACATATATATAACCACGTTTTTTTGAATTAGGTGTGTCAACGAAATAACGGACGGATATATATATCCTGTTTGCATGTACCGCACTACCAACACCCGCCCATCAAAAAGCGTTTTGTTGCGTTAGGCGTGTCAACGAAATAACGGATGGATATATATAACATACCGTTCGCATGTACCGCACGACCAAACTCGTGTTTCCAACCACATTTTGTAGTGTTAGGCGCGTCGACTTACACACATATGTAGGTTTATTATATATATATATATGTGTGTGTTTATATATACACTTGTGTACAAATAAAAAAAACTCTGTATCGAATTTAGTTGAAACGTCTTTAAGTTTCACTTCTTCCCTGCGTTGGATATGATTTATGACAGGATGGGAAATGTCATTCAACAATGACAGTCCGAGCTACCGCTCCAATCATTCAAATCGGGGAGGGGGAGATCTATAGGTATGCGATAGTTTAATCTGTGAAGTTCATTGACATGATCTAATAAATCTACCGCAAGCTGGTTAGGGTGACCCTCTAACCGGTGCTGGTAACCTTTACTACTATCTCGAACTACTTCATGCACATTTAGTACTTTTAGGTTTTTATGCAAATTTTCGTTTCGTATATATCCTGAGAATTTTTGATTGGGATCGCTGCACCATTTTGATATTTGATATTGATGCTTTCCCCCATAATGGTACGCCGTATGTTCACACCGGCTTAATAACTGCCCTGTAAAGTAATAATATTGATTTTTGCCGCAATCTCCACATTTGTATTCACGGGAAGGTCGAACATATATATGATTGACCCCAAAACTGAACCCTGTGGAATCCTAGCCGTGACAGGATAAAATTTTGATACGTCATTACCGAATTTAATTTGAAAAAATCTGTGTGAGAGGTATGCGGACAGTAGCGTGTAGTAAGGATGCGGCAGAGTGCGTTTTATTTTTGAAAGTAACCCTTTATTCCATACACGATCGAAGGCCTGACATCCAGAAAGGCTGCATAATAATACTGCTGCTTTTCAAAACAATTATCGATGTATTGTTGCAATCTATGAACTTGTTCTGTTGTATTATGCCCAGGACAAAACGCAAACTGGTAGTTGAGAACCTCTTCTTGCGTAATGCAGAAAATACTATATCGAAATTTTTCCACGGAAACGTTTAATTAAAAATGAAGTATAATCGAACGTTGTTATACTAGTCGAAACAGATTATTCGCTATGATTACGACGAAAGTATATTTCGACCGTCCGGAACCGGTCGAAGACGACGACGGTAATCGATACGTCTGTACGAGTTTTATAGCGACCGGTAACTTCGGTCGAGTTTATCGAACGTCGACGAGTGAAAATATCAAAACGGACGGTCGTGCGGTTAATTATTGCGGAAAATTCACCGGAAAACGTACTAACGGCGATAACGACCTGTTAAAGCGAGAAGCTGACATTTACAGATGTTTAAAACACCCAAACGTATTGAAGTTGTACAAATTTGTCGAAAATCGCGGGGATAATTGTTTACTATTGGAATGGTGTTCAAACGGGTCGTTATGTACGTTACTAAAACGGCGTAAAACTGTCGGCGAATCGGAAATACGTTACATCGGCCAACAAATGTTAAACGGACTGACGTATTTAAAATCGAAAAGAATCGTACATCGCGATTTAAAACCGGACAACATCCTGTTGAACGAACGTATGCACGTCAAGATAGCCGACTTCGGTTTGGCGATCGAAGTATATAATCGAGATGTTATCGTTCGGAAAAAACAAGTAGGCGAATTTTACGGTACGGTTAATTACGCTTCGCCGGAAATGATCGATCCGAAAATCGATCGATACGACGCTAGCGTAGACGTTTGGGCGTTCGCTTGTATTCTATACGAATTGTTCACCGGTCGTCCGTTATTTGCCGGATATCGACTTAAAGTCGTATACCAACGTATACTATCGCGACCGTATTCTATGCCGCGAACTATGTCCGGAGTTTTAGCCGCGTTGATAAAACGAATATTAGAAATTAACCCGAAAAGAAGACCTTCGTTAGAGTTAATCGCTCGTAGTCGATTCTTCCGACACGATTTCGTACCGACGTCTTTACCGAATTCCGCTTTAACGGAACGTCCGTTATTTACCAATAAGACCGGAAAAAGAATTTATTATAGCGATAATAACGAAAGTTGTCCGAGGGTTCAACTGAAACGACTAGTCGCGCGCGATTTATCGTCGATATTAAAACGTCCGACTATAACCGAATGGCGAGAATCGTCGTTAGAAACGCCGGAATCGAAACCGATCCTTTGGATAGTCGAATATAGCGAAGTGAAAAACGAGAAAGATGAATCACGGGCGTTCGTTTATCGTTTTAACGATAATTCGATCGGAGCTCTATATCCGCCGGACGGTACGTCGATTAACGCGATCGACGCCGATCGGATACGTTATTATTATCGACCGCCCGGCAGAAAATCGGCCGGAAACGTCGTCGGAGATGATTTAAAACGTAAATTGGCCTATTTGAATAAAGTTTACGATTTAAAGTCGACGATAACCTTCCGAGAAGTAGAAGAAGGACGAACGACACCGCGCGTACGATATTATCGATCGTACGACGAATACGATCTTTTGATATTATCGACCGGTTTCGTCCAAATCACGATGAATAAGTTCCGCGGATGGGTATCGATTTGTCCGCGAATGCAAGCCGTATCCGTATACGACGAGGGTGAAATATTCACTTACAGTTTCTACGGTATGCAACGATATGGCGTTCCGGCGCATATTGAAGACGCTTTGCGATTTACCTATACCGTATTATCGCAATTGTTAAAAGAAAGGAAATGTTGCGTCTTTTGTCGCGAACGATTACAAAGTCGCCATCATTTATGAGTATTTCTTACGTATTATTATTTGTTGTTTTTAAATATATTATTAAATTACCGAAGCCGATAAGAAGGCTGATAAAAAAAAAAAAAACTGTTTATTTAAAGAATTTAGAGAAAGAATAAAAAACACTCGGATAATTATTTAAATAAATTACGGCAATTGAATTCGAGATTTTAATTATAAAATCGTACGTGTACGAAGATTAATAATAATAAATGATTTTTAGTGTACGTCCCCAATTCGTTATGTTATTTAATGTCGCGATGTCCGTTGCGTGAAATTTTAATGTTAAGAACATTTTTTATTTTTCGATTGAGGTGAAATGTCTCAATTTTGAACATCGACTACAGTTCACCTAAATTGACGCCTTATGAAATTTATCTATTAGCGACCAAATTTGAAAACCCGAAATGATTAAATAAGAACGTAATAAAATAAAAAACAAAAATAATTTCGAACTATTCTGGTGGTGGTAGTTTTAAATGAATTTTATTTCACCTGTAATCGTTTCTGCAATATTACCGCGTGTCAAGGTCATCAAATTCGATTGTTAAGCCATTATCGAGTGAACGTAAAAAATAATATGGAAATATATTCGATTTACACAAAAATAAAAAAATGTAAAACATATTGATTTAAATACAAAAAACAAATTCGCAAAGCGAAAAATCAACATTTATAGTGAATATTCCAACTTTTTTGAAGTGAAAATTTTATTGGCGCGGTATATATGGGTAGTTAACCAACAAAACGAGTAAGCGAGCGAGCAGGCGAGCAATAATATACACACGAACGCATGCGTATATATATATATATATATATATATATATATATATATATATATATATATATAATTCAAAACCTAAATTGAGACCTTGCTAATGAGCATGTTCTGAAGAAATCAAGTGCGTTCTCAAGAGACATCTGGTTGATGACATAAATTTGTCAGTACCTGATAAGAAGATGATTAAAAAAAAAAAAGAAGTTAAACTTTAAAGTTATGGTTATTTGAAATTGTAAGTAAAAGATTGTAAACGGAGTTTGTAGTGGTGATAAATTAAATCGTATTGCTATAAATTTTCATAAGGCAAATTTTTAATTATTAAATAAATATACTCCATTAAGAAGCGAAAAAAACATCTATAATTAAAAACTTTTCGTAATGCATTTATGTTTGTAGGTTAGAGGTTTTGTGTAGTTAAAAAAAAACAAGCAGATTTTATCTTCTGTTCGCGATATGCACAGGTTGTGTTCTAACATACTTCAATTTTCCGGCTGTATTCGAGAACTAGCTTCCTCTTCTTGACGTCGCGTAGTGTTATCTAGTTATCATTTTAATAAAAGTGGAGGTTCCAGTAGTTGCGTGACGAATACCAGGGCTTGTTCTTTACATATTTAACTAGATCTGCGACTCAAAAAAGGAGATTTATACGATATCGCAATAGTAAACCGAATAAAAAAAAATCGAAAAATCGAACTGAAAAATAATATTTGGGAATATTCGGGAATATTCGAAAGTTAGATTTTTTGTTGTCTTTTTAACTTTATTTTTTCAAACTAAATCGGATTTTCATTTGAATAATACAACCGTAAGGCGGTACTTTCCGAGAAATAACAGCTTTTTCGGAGTAGACGTCGTAAGTTTAACTTTCGCCATCGTAAATATGCCGTATTCGACGTCCGGAAAATCGTTTTCCTCGCTTCTTAAAAGTTCGTACACACGCCTCGAAACCCCGGCAACTGGGAAAATTACGTTCTAGCTCTCGCGGATTTTGCAAGCGCATATATATGTACGTATAAATACATTTGCCTCTGTTATTTATATATATATATATATATATATATATATGCAGAGGCGTGTGTGAATTTTGTATATGTCTCTAACGTTAGAATAGAGTTTAAACGTATTAAACGGAAGTTAGCAATCCCAGAGATCTCGTTAAAATTTCGTCCGCATCGATATATTACAGCTGTATTCAAATTATCGTGTTCGTCGGACATATACTGAGAAGGAAATTACAGAAGAATAATTGCCTTTCCTGATCTTGTCGTTTTCGAGAGTAGAAGAAACTACGAATATATTTCTTAACAAGAGACACGTTTAATATATTGTAGAATGTTACCGCATTTGTTTCGATTTGAAGGAAAAAATTTAGATTTTCTTATTTATCAACAGCAACAATTTTTACGTGCCATGGCTCTCAGTTTGAATTTTTAAAGCAGTAATGTAAAAAAAATGTCTTATCGCATTTTTTTTTTCTTTATATGGGCTTATCTACCCAAGGCTATAACGAAAGGACGACACGTCCTACTACATATTTATACTACAGGCTGATATGTAATCAAATATGAGCATGTATACTCTATTATCGTGGGAGCTTAGCAGACATCCGAGGCTAGTTGGGACAGGGATTTTTTTGCTTACAACGCGTGACAGGAATTTCGATTGATACACTCTGTAATAACTGCAGCTGAAAAATAGGTGGTTTTCATCGGCGATCTGATCTGCATCGCAAGGATAGGTACAGAATAATAGAATGCAATGTTGTTGACACCAATGGCGACATATAATACGAATAAACGAAATTCTGTTTTCTATATTGGCAGGAAGATTGAAGAACCAAGGAATTACTGGAATTGAACGTTGAATAATCCTAAATTGTTTAGCTGAATAACAATATTTCCAAGCGCGGTTCCAAAATTCTTTGTGCGAATGTATTGGAAATCACTAAATTTAAGCACATATACTTATCACTTAAGAATTGTCGTCGAATGGAAAGTGGGGAATTTTACATTCAGTTTCTAAAGCGGCCACTAGGGTTGGTCGCATACTCTTCAAAGTGATACGAAGATAGGTATTTTGTAGAACGTTCATTTAACGAATTATAACATGTGTTACCATAAAGAAAATTGTCATAATCCATAACGCTACGTATGTAGGATTTCTATATGATAAGCATAGAAGCGGGATCACCTCCCCAGCTTTTGTAGGACAAAACTTTAAGAATATGCAGTATTTCGAATATTTTTTAAAATAAAATTAAAATGTGATCCAATCAAGATAGTTTACTATCAAGTACGAGACCTAGATATCTATAAGAAGCAGCGTAGTTGATCGTACTATCTATATGAATACTTGGATGATGTGTATCCAATTGTTGGTAGGTGAAAATAGAATATACATATTTATCAGGAGATATGCTTAGATTCGTTTGTGACATGGACGCGTTAATGGCTGAAAGTAATTGGTATATAATGGACCAATTCATTAATAGAACTACTATGTCATCTGCATATGAAAGAATATTTGAATTGGAATTAACGTTTATATTGAGAACGTCAGCGATATAGCAGTTAAATAGGGTTGGGCTTAAAACAGAGACTTGTGTAAGATCAAAATACTATATGCAGATTGTTTGGGATCAGGGAATATTAATCTTCTATGGAGAAATAAAAATACATCGACAAAGTTTTTCGGGAATATTGAAAGCGACGATTTTCTGGAACAGGCATGGAAAGGATACTGAGTCGAAAGCGGATTTTATATACGAGACTAAGAATTGCTTATCGTATTCAAGTTGTAATATTCAATGAACAAACTCGGATGTTTTCGTATTCCGCAATAATTCGACAGGCGCAAAAAAACGTATTTCCTTGACTTTTTTGTTAGTGAGAGAATTTCGAAAATGTGGGATCATCCTTCGTCTGATCGTTTTCCGGTTCGATTAACTTCCAGCAGAAAAGTAATCTGTCGGAGAAAATTAACACTCACCGGCAAGTACACGAACTGGAATAGATTTCGCGAAGAATTTGATCGTCTCACAGAGGTGAAATAAAACCTCGGTGAAGATGGATGTACAAGTTCAGGGTTATATCGAAGAAATTCGTAAGGTAAAGCTGTTATTCCACCTCTGCAGATAAATACTACGCAAGAAATAACTTACCCTCTTGCAGTTCTCCTTATGATTGCTGATTGAAGGAAAGGACGATGTGGGTGGCATAAGTCCAGAAATCCGTGTGATAAATTCAACAACGTAAATACTCGTCTTCGTAGGATGATCTGCGATAGTAATCGTTTATCGAATAGCCTTCTTGAATAGTTGAGTTCTTTAGCAGATAAGTACTAGTCGCTCTGGAAGGCTACACGCAGAAATAAACGACCACTTCGACCACTCAACTATTCTAGATGAAAATGATGTATGGAAAAGCTTGTTCTCTCTCAACCGTTTGATAGTATTCATTGATAAACGTTCAAACTCGGAAAAACCACCTGGAATTGATTAGATTTCACTGCTGGTTTGAAAGAATCCATCACGCTGCTTACATATATATTCAACTCTGGTCTAAAATTGAAGCATGTTCCTACGAATTTCAAAGAAGCTGAAGTCGTTTTGCTAAAAAAAAAACGCCAAATCTTGACATCATATGGTTTAATATTATTGCTAAACTGTACCAGAAGCTTTTGTTAAAACGCCTGAAACCATTAATTTGTTTATCACGTTCACTATCAGATTATTTTATAATCAAATCTGTTTTTTCATTTTTCTTATGTTTTTGTATTATGCATTTTTTTACATTTTATTTTTGTCGCTGTTTTTTTTTCCTTTATCAAAGTTGTGTATATTTTTTTATGTTTAATTTTTTGTGTCCATTTGATAATGACTGAGTAGCCGAAAATGTTTGTGGCCTTTTTTATATATAAAATTTATTAGCAGGACATAACAATTATCTGATCTTTGTTCCGCATTTACCGCTGAGTGTGTAGCAGTATTTCTATCTTTATCATTCTTAATTGATACGAAGCTTCCAGGTAATTATTTCGTTATCACCGACTCACAAAGAATTTTGAAGGCTATTGAAAAAAAAGGGAAAGCGTCAGATTCGTTGATTTCATTCATCATGTTGAACCTTAATCAACTGGTAAGACTTGAATATATTTGTGTCTTTCTTATGGGTACGCGGGACATTGAGGATCCCGACAATGAAATTGTAGATTCATTAGCTAAAGGTGGGTCTTCCAGTGGTGTGATATTCTCTTCAGTTTCAGCACTTGATATCATACATTTTATACAGTCGGAACGTAAGAAACTCTGGGAACAGACGTATGTGGAGTGTATAGTCGCCACTTACTAGGTACTATCAATTGTAACCGTCTCTTCTTAGATTTCCATGGTTTTACTTTAAAACAAAAAAATCAAATTGTTATCAGCAGATTGCGGTTCGGGCATTGCTTGTTGCCGGACTGCCTGTTAGCTTAGAAAAACTCCTTACTATACCCTCTACATGCTGGCGTGCAATCTGTAATCCTGATCACGTGTTCATCGAATGCCCTTTTTTAATAACATTACGCTCTGAACTGCATCTTAAATTACTGCGCTCGTTTCGTAATGGTCCTCTTTATAAAGTATAGTCCCTTCTTCATCTTGAGAATTTACATCTGTTTCCGGACGTGGCGATATTTCTAGAGAAGTTCTTCCAGTTTATAGAAATACGAGTTAGTAAGTACAGTATCACGTTGGGTAGGCTGTAAGGGCATAAAAAAAATATATATTTTTTTCTTGTTTATTTATTATAAAGAGTAAGTATATTATAAAATTATCGAATTACATAATTCGACAAACGGGATTTGAAGTAGATAAATCTATTCTAGTTTTAGTTTTTGAAAAAATTTCCCCACCACGAAAGTTTGCTGATGAACCGTCCAGTCTTCTCTTTCCCGTGAAACCATAAATTATTTTAAATAATTTTTTTATATTCTATATAGAAGTGACAGTATTGTTGATACTCGGTTTAGTTTATGGCTCACATGTAACGTTGATTAACATTACGCGAACTTTGAAAAAATTTCTCTACCCAGTTTTCTGATCAATCGTTCAGTCTTCTTTTTCCAGCAAAACCAGAATATTTTTTCTATAAACACTCATTCACGCACGCATTCATATATATATACACATATATATTCCTGTACAAGACACACACACACACGCATATATATTCATAAACCTGCGTTGTTAAAATTAATTCCATCCTCACGAAGTCAGACGCAGCGCGATCCTCGATTAATCAATTAACGATCGACATCAAGTCGAAGTAGGCGCCGATTCCATGAATGTAAGCGATTTAACGATAACCGTGTGAAAAGGATGAACGACAGTTTGCGAACTGAAAATGAAAAAGACTGAATTTTTTTTACGTTTTTCGAATCGTTCTTTCTAACGAGGTTCTTTATCCTACGACGTTCTTTATCCAACGAGTGTGCGGAAAATGACAGGAAGACGCTATTCGTCTCGCGGCAAAGGATAAAGGACGAACACCTTTGTCGCCGCTCGGTAATGGTGGCTTTCAACAAGTCTCCGTCCCTGTGATTTATATTTTCCATTATAATATAACGAGGCAAACATACCGGAAATGCTTTATTTAAATTTTCCTACCAGCCGGTTTTCTTCTAAATTGGAATCCGTCCACCAATGGAAGAAATTACTTGAACTTTCTGAAACTACGGAAGGGTTTCCGAAACCGCAATGGCAGACATCGTGTTAAAGACGACATTGTTAGGATTCTTTTGTCATCGTCGGCATTCCAATTAAATTCCTCGTCAGCCAGATGTGATTATTTTTCATCGTTCGTTATTAATTTATGTGAACGGGGAGGCTACAGCCTACTTTAAGCATAAAAATATATATATATATATATATATATATATGTACGTGTGTTGTGTTTGTACGTATGGAGGTCATAGAAAAATGTTTAATGTAGTTGAATAAATGAATTAATACAATAATTTTTATACACCTATCGTGATGTACAAAATAAGAATACGTTTATGATATGATGAAGTTGAAAATTCACACAGGAGTCCATGTAAAAATTTATTCTTGTAATACATAGTACACACACACATATGTATATATGTATATATATATACATATGTATATATATATATATATATATTGCACAGAAGAATATAATAAAAAAATCCGTTGCAATTGCAACGACAGTAATGTCCAGACTTACTCCAGTTTAGAAAAACTATACCGTCGCTATTAGTACGAAAGTGCACCTAGCTAATATTGATCTTGTGGTTCTGAATGATGCGTGCTGAAGAAAAAGAGATTCATAGACTATAAACTCGTATGAAGTCTATCCCTGAAGACGAGTAGCCGTCGAATAGCTAAGAAATCCAAAATGAAATATTTTGTGGTTTTTTTAGATTTTCGAAAAACGAATTCTTTATGAAAAAATATAGAAATGAAAAAGCGTTTAGATCTGTTATGATGTATTGATCAAATAAAATACAGTTAGTCTTTTGCCGTCATGTATTAATGAATAAGGTGGGACGTGGACAAAGCTACATAGTTTAAGATATTTTCACAGAGCGGTTATAAAATTCAAAATGGTTGTTTCAAATGATCGAAGAAGTAGAATATATAGATTTGTATTTGTTCTAAAAATAATTACGAATTAGGCGTAGATGGAAGAAACGATTAAAGAGATAATGATCGATTATAACACCTAAGTATTTTAATTTAGATGTATGGGAAATTGGCTGACCACAGACTAATCTCAAGATTCTGCGAAAAACAATACAATGGCATTTGTCGACAACAAAACACAGACCAGTCTCAAGATGATATCCTCAAGGTGTTTACATACAACCTCAATTAAATAAGGATCATAATTTTTATCTTTTTTTGCGTAAAATGCAGAGGTCGTCTGCATAACATATTAATTCAAATGTTTTATTTGTGTGTTGAATAAACTCGTCCATAAGGCGGTGAACCCCTGAGTATAGAATGTTCCAAAGAGTGGGTCCCAAGACAGAACCCTGAATAACTCCACACTCTAGCTTCCTACCAGAAATTGAGTGTGCAATGCCAAGATATGCAAAGATATTTTAAAAATAATTAATAAATATGTTAATAATAAATGGATTAAAATTATTTTGGACAAGAATGCGTCAATAATGGATGACCACCTAGAGCTGTCAAAAGCTCCTTTAATATCGAAGGAGATGACAACTGCAGAACAGCCAGAAAGCACTGTTTGACACGAGAAACCAGCTTGTAGATGGCACCCTCAGAAGAAACCCCCCCCCCCACGAAGACCAAATTGATTCAGGAGAAAAACGTTTTTACAACCTCTTCCAATAAGAATTTATTAATAACCTTTTCATATATATAAAGAGTTAAAGAACTAGCTTTTTCCAGGGTTTGGTAGAAAATTAATATCAGCGACTTTCCAACAGCCAGGAAAAATATACAAGGAAATACATTTATTAATAATAGTTATGATTAACTGAAAGAAGTTAACAATGAGATGTTAGATGATTGTATTCGTAATTTTATTTTGTACAATAGAGGTGACAGGATAGGAATCACAAGAAGGTATGACCAATATTTGATTTAAAGATTAGTGTGACTTTAGGAAAGAAATGATTGAAGAAGGAAGTACACTTTAATAAATTTGAACTCACAATGTTATTATTACTGTCAATTATATCAAGAATTATCGTATAATACATTCTTATTGAAGATAAATTTGTAGGATAGCCCCCAAGCAGTACAATCCAGCAGTCTAACTTAGATTTGATAAAATTAGCTGTTTATAATATATATTAAGCGCTGTAAGAATGCTAGATAGAATAAAGTATTTATAATTATCCCTACATTTATTCTTTTTTTTCCGAATGGGATTAATTAAATTTGTAACCATTTACAATGTACTGTTCACTAGTCAAGTCTAGGAGCGGTCATGTCAACTTGTGATAATCCGACGATCTTAGACAAATAATCATTAAATTTACAAACAATATTATTCAACTTATCCGATTCTGAGCAGCTAGAAATAATATTTTAGGCATTATTCATATAATTATGGTTTAAATTATGTGAAAATTTAACAAAATCAAGTTTCTCAACCATATTTACCTGGACTGATTTCATTTGTATTGACAATATGGATGATATTATGAAAAGTAAGATGAAAATCATTTGTAGGAAGGTTACCGTTTGGTGGATGATCCTGCTATGAACTACAATCAATAAGGCTCTTACCATTATAATTTGAAAAAGCGCGTGTTTTATCATTCTAATGACTAAGTCATTACTGAGTAAAAATTCAGAAAAATTAATAGAATCAGTGTAGATAAAACTTTATCTTCCATCCAACTATTGTAGGTAATAATTGAGGTTTTACTAGTACGATCAATAAAATCTAGAATGATTCGTTTTAGGCTTATTCGGAGAAGAATAATAAGCAATAAATAAATATTTTTCTATAATAAGAGCTCTGATTATTATTAATGATAAGTCTACGATGAATATTTATCCTATTAATAAATGCGATTCTATTATTATAATAAGAAGTATAATGGTTAGGAATAGAAAAAGCTTCATGATAAACATATGGTTCGACAATAGCAGCCACAAGCCTAATCCACCAAATTTCTTAGAAACAGAAGTTGGCAGACATAAGAATTCAGACATTCAAGAAGGTAAATTTAAAATCGAAAATCTATTTTAGACTTTCAATTTTCTACAGCTTTGAGATATAGTTCACAACTTCTGCTCGAAGTAGAATGGTCAACATAACTCGTGCACTTTTTACTTATTATCCAGGTTATATACAATATCTTCTCAAAAATTACAATTTTTACATATGTTAGCAAATAAACAATTAACACATGTGTTTTCCTTGTACTTGCTAACAAAATTAATATAATAATTAGACTTACAGAATTCATCTGAATGTTTAAAACTGCAACACTTTTTCAAATCTAGGAGAGATAGAATCTGCAAAGTTCAGGGGCTCTCAGTTGATGTGTATTTTTTTTTCTTCAGGTAACTGCTTATACAATATAGGTAACATACGTACGTATATTCTACTACATATTTTTGTGATATCGATACCGGTGCAGCGTTGAACGAGTCGATAAAGTACTCTTTTATGTCCTCTTCGGAAATGTTGTTCGTTCGGAATATAACCAATTGTAGGGTCCAGAAGCTTCTCCTCATGGACCTTAACATTTATAATCCTCTTTGTGATCAAAGTCACATATACGCGTTTCTACATTTTTTGCCTACATTAAGATTCGAACTCGGGCGCTGCGAGAAAAAACTGAATAATTAAGGCTCATCTACAACTGCTATGACTTTTCGCACAAATTTATGACCAAACGACCCGTCTAGCCTTGTTAAATAATGTTAAATAAAGCTTAGCGCTTTTCTTGCTAACAACAATGTTTATAAGTTGCGATATATTGAGCCATTTGTATATCTTAAAGCTCGATTTGAAAATCACTGTGAAATATGTATATTGTTAAATTTTGCGTGTCTCCAGATTTGAACACCGTATGTTCACGTTGGCTTTAAATCTATGTCACGTATTGGCAGTTTATTTTGGGGCCTTTGATCTTCTGATTGTTTAAAATGTTTTCAATTTTAATTGTAGCTCATTTCTTTCGGTTAAATCATTAACACAGTTCTAAGTCCAGTGTGAACGTACGATCATCAACATTGAAGATGTGCAAAATTTAGTAACTTAATTTTATTCAGGAGGTTGGAAAAGCATGAGAATTCTTTGGTCATAAATTCGCCCGACAAGCGCAAGTAGTTGCGGAGATTAGATGGTGTTAAAGTGATCTGTTTGTTAGATGAAATAGGCGAAGCTGCTGAGTTTCTATTTCTTGCGCACTTTATTTTCCATAGATCAACTGTTTGAGATTGGCTATGGAATAATGGTAGTAGAAAAACGTTATTTATTTTACGTTGTTGCGAAAACTATATTGTTTTTAATGTATATACATTTTCTTACTATTTGTATTTATGCAACCGCTGTGAATATAATATGATCATTGGTTTCCTCTGATATATCTTGATCGTTATAATAAACCTTATGCATTGCCGTTCAGTTTTAATTACCGAATTTAACTTATTCGTCTAAATTTTCTATTCTGCAGGTGAAAGTTATGTTACGCGTGCACGATGACGCTAACCGCGGCAACAATTGTTCGTCTACCGGATTTTTCAACGTTGACAAAAAAAGAAAACAGATCACTTTATACGAGCCGTCGTCTTGTGCCGCCAGTGCTGATATGCCGCACGATCGGAAATTAGCTATCGTCGCTCCTAAAATGTTCGCTTTCGACGCTATATTTGCCGAAGATGATAACCAGGTATATGTAATATTTCGCTTATTTATTTATATTGATATGTAAGGCTGTATCTCATACATAAATGAATCATGTATATATTCCACTGTCTTCGATATTTATTCCTATAACTCTAATGGTGTCAGAACAATAATTATAACGCACTTCCTCGTCGCTGTACAACTTTCAAGACCACAAAATCAAAACATCCGAATATCTACTTCATACAGTATCCCTCTTATGGGTTCTAGAAGTCGTAGAAAACGAAGTGGTACATATAGCACCCCATTCCATACTGTGTTCTAATAAAAAACCTATAAAGACGCCGCGCCCACTCCAGTACTAAACACAACCCTCGAATACTTCATTTATCACAACTGGTATAACATAAATGGAATCTATACCACCGTAACTTCCTAGCTATCAAACTTAATGTTGACTTCTGAAAATCACCTGTTAATTTATCCCATTTCTACTATACAGCATTCAGAAGGCTTCGCTTGGCCACGTATCACTTTATCATGACTATCTACTCCATCGTGTATTGGCTATTGGTATCTTTTGTCTACTTCCAAATTCTCTCTTATTTATCATATTTTACTACACTGCACTACACTTTTCTATCGATCAATATCAATCCGTATGTCCTATTTGGTTTCCTGTCCAACAGTCCCTCAACTGTTCCCCCTTTAATCTCGTTTACTACATGTAACTGTTATGCCGTAATATCCTCGGTAGTTACACATTGCACTATAAAAATAAAAATAAGTAATAATAAATAAAATACTTCAACTCTATTTCCGAATATAATCTGACATCCCTTATATCGTGTGATATCCGATATTAATACTTTATATACATTAGTCGATTAAATTTTTCATCGAATACTAATAATATGATTATGATTTATTTAGCGAGGAAACATCAAATTAAATATTTCTTTAAAAATCAATTGCTTAATTGACGTGTAGAAGTGCATTGACTGAAACAATTTGATTTAAGCAACAACCTTTCAATCGAATTAAATTACCAGAGTCATTAAAATATACGGAAAGGAAGCTCGTGGTGTAGTCTGTCAGAAGTATGAAATATAGCTGAATAGATTACTTAAAAAGCAAATTTACATGATCACTGGAAAACAAATAATCTTTTAATATTTTCACTCGCGTATTACACAAACTTCTTCGACGAGTGGTAAAGATTATTCTCAATGGAAAGTTTTAGACGAATAATAAACTTTTTCAGTTTTGCCTTACGGTCGGGATATGATGCACTAAAAATGACAAAAAGAGGACGATATTCCAGCTAGGCGTTGAAAATTGCTTTCATATCAATAGCGAATCACCTGACATCATTTGTAAATTAAATTTAAAAAAAAAAAAAAGTATCAAATAACGATCTAACTTACAGACTGTTGCGTTAATTTCGTCGCAAAGTAATTATTTCACAGAGTCTACTTACTGAAATTACTAATGTAAATCAAACATATCGCAGAGAGGCCTAAAACTTTTTGCTGCTCCGTGTTTCGTGTCTTAAAATTCTTTAGACTTAAATATGCTTTGACAATACAGTTGCTTAACAGTACCATGCCGACTGATAGAAACCTTAGCTGATGTTCAAAACTAATGCCAACGTGTAGTAATTATTTATCAAAGGTTCATAACTGACAGCGAGCTCAAATTTCGATTAAAATAAATTATTCAAGCACCAAAATAAAACGTTAAAATATGATGTGAACCTTTTTAACTATTTTGAAATAACAAAACTAACTCTGCTAACGAGTTACGATTTTAATTTAATACTTTGATAATGACGTGTCAGTCGAAAAGTTTGCAATTTGAAAATAACGATTTTTTTATTTTTAGTTTTTATATTTACACGCATATATAATATGTATTGTTTTTTTTTCAAATTTACACATACACACACACAAACACACATGATATATATATGATTCAATGCATCATAAATTCATAAAATTTATGTAACTGCTGAGTAGCTCATCGTTGTTGGTAGTAATTATATATATATAATATATATGTGTTGTTTAATCTGAAATAATTTACATATCGGTATTCGAATTTGTTCCAATCAACTATCTAATTAAATTTCAATAAGCAATCTATATTTATTCGTCGGGTTTAGGACACGTGTATATTGCGTGGTAAACGATTTCTACTTCATTACTATTATTATATAGTATATATTGCACTTAATTACCTTAAATTTTAATAATATAAGCGATAAATATAGAAATGTTTAAAGTACAAACTAGGCACGTACAATTTTTCGGATTAAATAATCTTCAGTTTATATAAATAATGAATATAGAGCTGTATACAGTGAGAATTTACCGTGTGTAATTGTTTACATTAATCTTTTTATCATCAAAGCGTGTTGTAATATTAGCACAAGCACACTTAATTAATTAGTTTACAAATTGCCTCCTCTCGATAGTTATTATTTTTTTAAATTAATGACGTCGTTAATTAATCTTATTATTATTTACTTACTTTTCCGCATTGTGAGTTATTTAATATTTAAATATAAAATATCGTTGTCCAATATGTAGAATGTTAAACATTGCGAAGAAATATTAGATGCAGTTATATATGAAGATGTTGCGTTTGTGAGAAATTTTCTAAAGTTAGAATTTACGTAACAGAGTCTGCACATGTTGAACAATCATGATTGCTGCTTATTTAACCTAAAGTTTAAGATTGCAGAAAGGAAGTAGCTGTCCTTCTTGGAGCTACATTAAAAAAAAAAGAGAAAGAGTTAGAATTTTTATTACAATATACACTAGAACAGTATGAATAGAAATCACTTATTAATCCTTTATACAAAATTCATTTTTACATATAGTTTTCCTCTTGACTATTTTAAAGCTATAATAATATTTATTAACTTTATTATTTATGTGTTCTAAAAAAAAATTATTTTTAATCAATTATGAAAGCTAGATTCAATTCAATTCAATAAAGTATGTTTATGTTTTTATACATCAGCAAATAATAAGTAAATAAAAAAATGCGCATATCGAGCAGCGTTAACGCTCTCTTACTACGCGTCTTAGGAAATAGTGTACAAAGAAATCTTAAAATTTATTTTATAATTATACAATAATTTTATACAATAATTATACAGGGAAAAACATACAACTAAAAACCCTGCGTAGCCGAAAATAGTGAAATTAATTAATTATAGTTTGATCTTAATAGTACAATAAGGATATGGGTAAAATTATACAAATTATATTAAGGTTAAACAAATAAATAAGAGGATAGAAGAGAGAAATACTGATATAATAGATTACATGAGGATAGAGACTTATTAATAACGACTTAAGTAGTTCGACAATCCGGTGCTAGAGAAGCGAATGTTTAATTGTTTTGTGTTTATATTTTTTTTTATTTTCTGGTCAGCGAGTCGCGAGTATAGTTTTCAATTCGCTGTACGATAGGGTAATGGCTAGTCAGGCATTTGCTGTAGAACCTATCTGCTTGTTCCTGTACTAGTTCGGGAATAGTACGCTGATGAAGAGCTGCATGCATGTCAGTTATCTTAGTATAGTAAGGGGCATTAAGTACAATACGCAATGAAAGCTAGATGTTTAATATATGTGGCAGGGACGCACTTACAATTGTTAAGCTAAATATTATTTTATAAAAAATAAATTGAAAAATTAGTTAAATCACTAACATTTATTTTCTTTTGAAAAACACAAAGCTTTTCGGCATTTACGTCATTATCAAGTGAACAAAATTTTTCACTACATTCCACATTATAAAAAATTAATATTATTTATATAATGTTTGCTCATATGCTTGCACCAGGTTTGCAATTCGTTATATCAGATGTCAGATTTAATGAATCAACTATTAAATCGCGTTTATTTACAATAGTAACACTGGCAACGTTGTCTGTAAATGATGCATTATAAATAATCGTCAGCAACAGTGTACCATACGCGTAACATTTATAAATATATAAATGTTACGCGTATTACGCAGAAGTGTGAAAGTATATTTCGGAAAACCTGTCCGAAGACTGAGCCGGGCACAACACCGTAATTGTAATCATGACTTTATATTATTTTCATTAGTACTAAACTTATTCGAAATGAACGTACCAATAATAACTTGATTACAATTATTAAACTCCGTTAATATTAACAGATATTACTCTAGAAATACTTCTACGTTTTATATTAAAAAATAAATTATCTTAACATCGTAAACAACCACAATTTATTTATTTATTTATTTTTTATTTTTGTGTTTAACCACCGAGGCTATTACGGCACTGGTGAATTAACAGTTAGATGTAATAACTGAGGTTGGAGGAGGAAAGGAACTGTATAACTGAAGGAATAGTTGAAAGCAGATAGAGCACGCGGGTGGATATTGGGCAGGTAAGGGAGTACGGAAGTACAATAAAATATGGCGGATAAGAGAGCGGTTTGGGAGTAAACAAAAGGGGCAAAAAGTTTGATACGTTGGAGAAGATGGTCATGAGAGAGTGATATGTGACCAAGGCGGAGCCTACTGAATGCTATGTAGTTGGAACGGATTAAATTGGCAGGTGGTTATTGCATTTGATGGCAAGAAGGAAGTTATGGTGTTATGATCGGTTGAAAAATAGTTTCCTACATATCAAGACTAACACAGATTTGTTAGTTTATGATTTAAGCTTTAACTTTTTCGAAATTTTACTCAAAGTATTCGGTAAACGAATTGGTTTGTAAGTAATCGATTTTTTGAGCTAATGTAGGAAATTCTAGTAAAGTAGCAATAGTAAATTTAGATAATAGAAGAAAACTATTTTTATTAGTAACGCAATTTTCGTATAGTCACTTTTTATTGTTTAAATTTGTAATAATTTTTTAAATCTATTTTCCGATATATCTGCGTCAAATATCCCTTCCGAAATCTCCGCGATTATTTATCATTTTCTTCGTATTTATGTTTTTAAACGAATATCCGTATTTATAATATTCGGCTTTAATAATTTTCAAACGATCGAAAGTTTTGTGGGGGTAAACTTTACAATTTTTGTATCCTTTGTTCGGGTGTGTTAACCGTAAAATATTTCGGGCTTGACAGCTTGTTCAGCTACTCGTTGTTTACTAAACGTAACATGGTATGCGTAGAATTAATGTAATTTCATAATTAACGAAATTCAAATATATATGTGCGGGTGTGGGCCAACCAATACATACATTTATATATAATACATATAATCAAAAGATATATATATATATATATGTATCAATACATGCGTGTACGAAACCATACACCACTTTTTAAAAGTTATATGTCCAGTCTACGACCTCCGGACGACTAATAAATTGCCAGCAATACTGACACGATTTTTCCATTACAATAATTTATTCCATCATCGTTTTACAACTGAACCGCCTGCCTGCTTGCAATTTGTCTTTTGACGATGAGGGAGCTTTGAACGTTAGGTTAGTTATAAGGTGTCTCGATTCGAACATTCGCTTTGACTCATACATACACAGACATATATATATATATGTGTATGTGAAAATGTATATAAATGCTAGTTCATTTAAAAGGCATCCGATTCGTAGCTGAAATGACTAGTGATGAATCGGTCGTAAACGACCGCTAAATGTAATTAATGATAAGCGATTCCGCCTATTTCAAATTTTACAATCCCGACAACCGCTTCCGTCAAATAAGGGGGTGGCGAAACTGAACAAACAATGATAGGAAATGGAGATTACAGTCAATTTTCGTTTTCATTTTTACAGTCATGATTATTTTATTCTGTTAATAATCGGCAGTTTGCACTTTTTTAACCGAATGAAATACTTTTAGTTTACTATACGGAAGAAAAAAACATGAAACATCCGATATGACTCCAATGTCAGAATATTATTTTTATTTTTATTGTTACATTTCACATGTTGTTTTTTTTTTAACGGTGTAACCTAAGATCTGAACGATAAACAATTTCGAGCCGGTGAATGACATGAATAGGAAATACATTGAACGATATTCTTCAAGTTTCTTTGTGCTAATTAGTCAAACCGGTACGAATGATCTACTCCATCCATCATTATTGCTATCATCTGACGTTATATTCTCAAAAGATAACCCGGGTCATATCATTATTCTGTTCACGTATCGGTTTGGATTATGTCCTTTTCTCCTTCTGCCGTTCATTTTTCCTTTTATTATCATTTTCTCTGTGGAGTCATATCTGATTCTACGGATTTCTAGAAGTAGACGTTCCCAGTCGTTAATATCAAATTTCTTTAGTATGTGTTCGTTATTTTTGCCGTCTACGCTATTATCCGTGATGCACGTCTGTAGCATGTCATTTAGAAACCTTGAAGCCGCTTCTGGTAGGCGGCATTAATGACTCATGACTCTGAACCTCGGGTGGCAATTGAAAATATCAGCGTTCGGATCTTATGTATTCCACGGTCTTCCATAATTTTTCCGAATTTGCTAAACAATTCAATAGGAATCCATTTTTATTTTTATTTCATTTTCTAATTGTCTTCTTTTCGATATTTGAACTTCCACGTAGATTATATTATCTGCTATAATAATATATTTTAATCAATTCGGTGCCTGCGAAATATTATGTTGTCTATATACGACCATTAAGCCGCACTTGTACCGATTCATTTCTAATCCTACTTCTTCGTTGTGATGTTCTACCCTGCTAAAAATTTCCCCCCTCTCAGTTTATTACATCGCTAAAAGCATCGTAGTGTCAGCATATCGGAGATTTGATATTTTCGTTCCAACTATAGTGAAACTCCCCATCCTATTTTTCATAACCTTCTTGATTATACATTCTCCGTATACATTGAAAAGGAGTGGCGACAAGACATGTTCTTTTCTAACTCCCTTTCTCACTTGAAAAAGGTTCTGAAATGACACCATCCGTTCTTACTCCTATATGTTGGAGTATTCTTCATAATCAATCACATCTGATGTTATCAAAGGCTTCGGAATAATCAAACAAACATATAATTGTATGTTCTATTCACTGAACTCTTCTATTATTTGTTTTGTATGTAGTATATGATTTCCTCGACCTGGTATAATACCCGCCTGTTCATCGAATATACATGGGAGTATATATACGATATTATTTTACTGCCACAGTTTATTCTGTAGTTTGTACACACAAGGTCAATTTATATGGTCATGTCTGCGTGTTCTCTCCATATTTTCTCATAGATTTGATGAAGTATATCAACTCCTGGGGCTTCTGTACTTTTGTCATTTTCAGTATTATGTCGCCAGTTCTTTCTGACTTGTTGTTAGCAAGTTTCAGCACGACTGTAATAACCTCATTTCTTAAAATTGATGACTTGTTTGTTTGGTTAACATATTCATTCTCTTGCTCAAAAACACGAATGTGGTAGCAATACAGCTGCCAGATATCGTATATGACACTAGGCATCTTAAACGTAAACATCCAATACATTTAAGTATCTAAATATGTAAAAAATCTCATTGCAACAATAATTTTAAGGAGTCAGATGGAACAATCAGAGTAATGGTAGATTAACGTATAAATTATTAAAAAATAATAAGGAAAGAATTAAATTAAAGAAATTATTGAAGTTAAATTTTTATACTAGTCACGTCTTAACTGGTTACGGTTCTGGATTAAAATTACATCCTCGAATATTTGTAAATTCTGCGTATTAGACTTTCCCGATACAGTTTGTCATTTCTTGATTGTATACTATCGATGCGCGTTTAAAATATAAGTTAAATGGTTATGGTATTGATAATGAATTAATTATTAATGGTAGGAACGATTTCAACTTATCTAACTACAAGTCGTTCGTTAATTATGTTAATTGTGCTATGAGAAAGCCTATTGGAAATAATATAATCTATATTTAAAATTGTACTTCACGGATACCGTGACTAAGCCAAATTAGCATCGCGGTCGTGTAATAAATAAATTTATAGATAGGGTTTCATTTTTATACTAAATATATACATATATATATATATATATATATTTTTTTTTTTGTTTAATTATTGGACTTATATCCCAAATAAGAATCAGTTTTTGAACACTTCTTATTATAATTGGTACTTATTTAACAGTTAAGATCGTACCTTTATTATATGATTAAAAAGAAAACACCACTGGAATCGTTTTCTAGAGTCTTTTCGTCAGTAACCGCAAACTTTTATTGGTTGGACGTTTATATGTCGGATTTCACACATACAGGGTGGTTGACTTCGTCAAACCAACGCAATATTCTTAATGCCACGGTTCTGGGCATGTGTCCGGTAAGTGTAGAACAAACCTTAAGATGTTGGAAGCATTGAATCATCAGGTCACCTAGATTTTATCGAATTGGGATGACTGTTCAAGTATGACCTGTTCCACAGAGAAGACTATATATATATATATATATATATATATATATATATATATATATATATATATATATATATATATATATGTATATATATATATATATGTATATATATATATGTATACATATATATATGTATATATATATATATATATATATATATATATATATATATATATATATGTCTCTTAAAAGGAAACTCGAATGTCAACCTGTGCTAAGATTAGGGAGGATAAACCATTGCGTTAGACAACCTCTTTAAATCATCTGAGGGTTACATTGGACTCTAACGGTAATTTCTCACAGCATCTTTAGGAAGTTCACTGTTTTAATAAGTGTAGTTTCTTTGAACAGGATTTCTCGATTTAATCGATATTTGGTCTCAGGATAGTTGTCCGTATAAATATAAGCAAATGTACAATAAATAGGGTGCACATGGAAGAATTGTATCTCTGAGAGTAATCTTTATTTTTCGAAAACATTTATAAACACGACAAAAACACATTACAATAAGCTTAGTGTTAGAAACAACAGCCCATTGTCTGTGCACAGTGTGGATAGCTTGCTCGTGCATTCATGCAGAACATTTTGATACAGATTATTACGATGTTGGATACTGTTGTAGTTCTTCATAGCGATATCAAGTTATCACATTAACTTCACAATTATGATGTATGATTAACTATTTTTAACTATTACATAGGAACCAATACACTTTTCTAACACTTATATTCAATCGTTTAGGTTCATTAAAAAACTATAACGAATATGTACGTTGTATTAAATATATGATTATCAGTTTTGGGATATTTCACTGACAGTTATCACAATGACATACGATTTAGCGATTTCAAATTTGAGTTTTATGGTATCTACTATTAATAATGCTATTTAGTTGTTTTGGTGTATATTTATATATATATATATGTGTGTGTGTGTGCATATGAATATTTTTCTTATTTTACACGGTGAACTTCTGAAAAGATTGAATAATCTAATGTACATGCGCATATATATATTTAATTTAAACCAATTTTCACTTATTAAAATTTAATGTATATTTAAATAATGTCAATTATATCGATCGTCATGTATGTTTTTGTTCTATTCTACAGACTGAAATATGCAGCAGCGCTCTGATAGAAATTGTACACGCAGTCATCAGCGGAAATGACGGATGTCTGTTTTGCTTTGGATATTCCAAATTGGGTTAGTTGAATTTTCATTTCGTGTGGTTTAAAATAATTTCGTTTTTTTTTTTTTTTTTAATGGCTTTTTCACTATAATTTCATTTGTTGCGATGTAATAAAATCATCTAATACTCCAATTATATAAAATTTCCAATGAATTTACTACTTTGTTTTTCTCTCTCCCACATAAGGTTCTAGTATTTACGTATGAATTTATATATGTACGGTGTTAAATTAATTCTAGTATTAACCGTATAATGCGCGGTATGGGTCGTATGTGAAGGGTTCATAACCGGTCCTTATTCCTGCTGCTGGTCTGTGACCTTCAGTATAATACCACCAGATGTCGTTGATTACGACGATCAAATACAATTTCTCCAGTGTATGTTGTACTGCCGCAGTGTTAACAAGAAGTGAGTGTTTCATTTTAGTTTAGTGGCATCCGTGTTTATGTATCGATTTTTACGTTTGTTACTTTTTCATTTTCTAATATACGTCAGTTTTTATGGCATTTAACAAACGTTTCTACACAGCTCGAGATATAATGGCTGAACTAAACCGTCAACAACATGACTCGGACCACTTGATTATAAAATAGATTAAGATATTTCGGGTTTAGAAGACAATATTCTTGAGGAGAGTGATAAAGAGATGATCGATTGTGAGATCGGATTCCATTTCAACAACCTAATAATGTCGAGGAGGAAGACGACTGACAAATTGAAACAAGAAAAGACGGATAAACAATTTGGAATGATAAAGCATTTTAATCGACATTTCCAAGAACACCAGCCTGAAATATTATTTCAAATTTACCTAATGCCGAAGGAAACGCGGTGTCACAGGTTAATTCGATTTGTTTCCAATTTTTATTATCTTTGAAGGCTTATCTTTAAACAAATCAAGCCATCGAATAAGTACAGAAATGAATAATTCACAGGTACAATAGGTAAGACAGAAATAACAACGCTATTTGGATTTTCGTACACGAGCGCAGTTTTACAAAATTCAGAATTGAAACCGGATGAAATGTCTCGCATTTATAAACCGCCTGTATTTCGCTGCACCGTGTCAATGAAGTTATTCCAGTTTATTTTGGAAATTTAAAATTTGATTACAGATAAATGTTGTAGCTTTTAAGGAAGTCTAGAATTATTTTAAACTTTTTCTATATATGTACTATAGTGTGTCTGTGTCACAATACTTGAAATCTGAGTTTTGGAGGCCGCTGCTCGTTCAAAATGTATATTACTTTTAAGCTCGACAAATGGGAGGGAAAAATCGATATCACTCTGCGATGCTAGGATATTTTACTTTTATAACGGAATACCGTCTACTCGTAAAGAACACGATAAAAATGAAGCCGCCCTGCTTTTACTTGCATAGTAGGTTTTACGTTTATCACGATAACTAGCTGGAATTAATACGAGCATAACTATAGATAATTGGTTTTCTTAATATGGATCATCTGAACGATTCCAGAGATAAAGCTAATAGTTGGTGTACTTCGAAAAAACAAAGCGCAGGTTCCAACTATCAGCAACGCCGGTTAGGCAGTACCTGTTTTATGCGCTAGTATGATGTTAGTTTCATTGACCACAAAGAAAAGCAAAAATGTTCCGTTTATAAAAAAAAAACACCTAGAAGTGATACATTTAAACAATATGACAAAGGGACGAGTAGGATGTTCTGGATGAACTTATGTTCTTGATAAACTTTGTCGCGACAAGATGGCGAAGCGGAAAAGTAAATTAATCGCCCATGAAATACTTTTATAACGTTTTGGATCTGGCAGCGATGAGTATATATCAAATGAATAAAAGAAGAGAAGACTGTTAGCCAAATGATGCGTAAAGAACCTCGCACTAACTTTGGAAATACCACTGATGCAGAAGCGGCTAATCATTCCTCGTCAGTTGCGAAAGGAGCAAAAAGAAACTAAAATTGCAGACGAACCATTACCGAAGAAAGGAAGAACATGGTTTTTTCAACCCGTCTCCAGATCGGAAATGGAACGAATTTTGTATATAGTGTGACCGTTATGTATTGGTATTAAGCCCTACTCGCACAGCTGATTCTAAGGTAAATGTATAAAATTTAAAATACATGTGTAATAAACAACGATGTTATGTTCGGTATAATATATACATAATAAGCATAATTTTTTTTTTTTTTTTAGTTCTTACGGTTAAAACGTATTTTAATTATTGTATTTTTAACTTTAATCATACTTTTTAAATATTGTATTAATATCGGTTTAAGTATACATTTTGTTCTTATTAAGACACTACACAATTCCTTACCCTGAATCAGGTTTCATCATTTGAAAAGTATCGAATGTAGTGATTTTAAAAAAAATATAAACGTCAAAAAAGCACTTTTAAATTGGTTAAATGTTTGATAATAAAAATCACAAAAAGCTTTTCAGCTATTAAGGCATTGATTAAGCGAACAAAAAATAAAATATAAAAATATATACGATACATATTACAAGTCTATATAAGAATACTAATTTAGATACAGAATTTTCAAAAATTAACGAAAGTAACGAATGAAATTAATTTTTTTCACGTCTTTATGTTTACATCAATTTGCTATCGGAAGAATTAACGCTGAATCGTGTACGACGTTATCGTCGCGAAATTTCACAATTCCGTCGCAGCCTCGTTGTAAACGAGAAACTCGATCTTCGTGTAAGACTCTTATATTACTTCGTATAATTCTATACGATTAGACTTACCGTTTAAATCATTCGAAACAGCCGTCATCGAATTAGGCAATTATAAACTCCGATTTACCCGAATTCGGATAAAGTTCGTTAGTCTTAGAACGGTTTAGAAAAACGCGATCGAAAAGAAGAAGCTGGTTGCCGACTGCGACAAAACATAGAATGAACTTGTCTTTATCGGAATTCAACGATCGAAAAAAAATTTGCCACATCCAATCAACCAATTTATAGCGTTTCGACATCCGCTAACGGATATGCGGCTGATAAAGAAGAAATTCCATATCAGAATTTTACTTAAAAATTCCATATCATAATTTTACTTAAAAAGCGTCTGTAACTTATACAATTTAGGAATATAATATAATATAAAGAAAAATAAATCGAAATTAACCCTTTCAGTCATACATGAAATTTTGACAGAAATTTAATAAATGTCGTACAGGCTGTTTTTTATATAACGCTGTACATAACTCTACATAAATATAATTAGAATTCAGACATTTCGTGGTCAACCAGAAAATATATAATTTTCGTAGTATTAAAAGTTCACGTACCCTACAGTGAACATTGCGACTGAAAGAGTTTTAAAGGAAAAAACTGTTGAAAAATACCCCTAGCGTGAAAATGTCTAATTAGGCTAACGCTAAAGAAAAATTGATAAAAACAGAAAATGTTCAAAAGCACACGACACCTATACGTACACGTGTAAATAATACGATTACATACGATGTTATTATATCGATCGTCGTAATAATGACTTCCGTCAAGGAAGAAGATTGTCCTTAAAAATAGTGTTACCGACATTAAGGTCTCTTCCCTTGTTATTTCAATACTCTTAAACGATGATTTTGTGTTTTTTGTAGTAGTTTTGCAAGCAGTTTATTTGCAATTATTTAATATAATTTCCTATGGAGTTAAAGAGTTGAGTGCGAATAGTCGTTCTGGTCGATAAAATTTAACGGACTGAGAAAAGTTTATTATCCAAAGCTTAATCATTTAGTCTGTGATTTCCGTTCAATTTTAATTATCGTTATTGGTTGTTACGAAATAATTTCTTTATTATTAACCCGCGTCTATTCTATTATTTTAGTTCAGTCCTAAGGCTGGTCTTTTTCCGCGATGATATTTTTCCAATGTGCCCGATTTTTCGCAGTTAACTCCTTAATGTGTATCGTAGGAAGGTTACTATGAATGAATTTCTGCGTCTTCCACGTCTTCGTTAACCGTTGAATTTTGCCTTCGAAAACATCTCGAAGTATTCCTTTACGTCTTATAACGTGGGCAATCCGGGTTAACCGCATTTTCCGTATTCGATGATCAACCCTTTTTTCGTTTATTTCATCCGTAATTTCTTGACTTTTCATCTCGTCCGTTCATTTTATCGAACGTTTGCAACTTGTCCATACTCCGTTTATTTTGTGCAAGCGTTTTCTCAAGTCCATTGGCCTTGACTTTTGCCTGAATATATTTTGTTTCTTCCTAAACGCCAATTTCGCAAATCCAATACGTGAACTGATTTCCTGGTCACAATATAAGTCATCCCAGACAGTATTTGCCGCAAATATTTAAATTATTTCTTTTTTCAATTTCTTTTCTATTAATCTCTCTACATTTTGCTGATCATCGTTGTTTTCGTTCTGTTTATGTTTATTTCCAAAAAATATATTTCGTTTCGGTTTCTTAATTATTTTATTTTCCACTTATTCGAATAACAATTTATTCATATCTCTTGATAGTTTTTTACAGGCAACCTAGGCACTTTTTAATTCCACGCTGATACCGAACCCGAGCTATTAATAAAGTTGCTTTAAACGAATTTATAGGCCTTTCTCGTTTTCTCTACATATTATCTTTAAAATCCTCTACGAGCATTTGATCATGTTTTATAGAACAACCTATCTAATTTCCGTTTTAACTTACTGAATTTTTATCCTATCAATCGAACATACTTTTTTTTTTTTTTTTTTTTTACAATTTCCGTACAAACGCTAAATTTTAATATCCTGCCAATTTTTCTCCGAATGATTACCACCTCGTTAAACATATGCACTATGTTAAGATCGTGATAACTTCGTTACCAGATTTAAGATATTAAAATTTATTTTCGTTACTTTCCAACCGTCAGACATCTTAAGGTGGAAATTATATATTGACTCAATTCATCGTGATCGCTTGTCGAGGAGATTAGTACAAACCTATTGTGACAGCTTTACTAAGAACACCTGTCCTCTTTTAACTTTCATATCCCAAGCCTTCGTATTTATACCGAAATTTTACGTTTTCCACATGTATTGAATTGTATTACTTTTTCATAGTTTCCCGCTAATTCTGTTTTTTTTTTTTTTTTTTTTGCGGTTTAAAGGTGCAGGAAATTAATAGATAACAGCGTATAAGTGTTGAGTAGGTGAAACAAAAGAAAACATCCAATATAGTACAAAATATAAAAACGTGTGTGTGATAGTTGCCGGCAATGCAACTTAAAAATAGGATGGAATAAGGGATGAGAAGCATAGTCCCCTAAACCATCAAGAATGTGTGTAAAATGAATTTTTGTGTAAATATAGATATAAATATAAAAATTAATGTTATACAAGCAAAATAGTATATATATATATATATACATGTACAATTTCAATCAAAAACAGAAAAACAAATAAGAAGTTTATGTATATACATCAAAGATACTCTTAAAAATACTAATAGAAAAATCAATTAAGAATACATTAAATATTCAATTAGGAAAGTGTATTTATATATAAGAAATACATAAAATAAATATATATACATATATTAAAATAATAACAATTTTAGACTATATTATAAAAGTAGCAACATTAGTAATTCAGTGGATATGACCATGAACAAAAGATGCGGATCACGGTTGAATTAATATCATAAAGCATAAAAAAAAAACAGGACAAAAAATTATTAAACATTTACCCACCACTTCTAAACTTTCTTAAACAGACATGAGACTGGCATGATTTTATTTAGAAAATACAAGAGGTAATTCTGTTTAAATTATAAAGTAAACTCAAACACATTGTCGAGGCTTGTCTTATTTTTTATTGACGACTGTTTTTGTGATTTCTAGCTAATAGATTATAAAATAAACTCACATGCATTGTCAAGGCTTGTCTTACTTCTTATTGACAACGGTTTCTGTAGTTTCCAGCTAGTGTTGTATAGATTATACACTAAAACTCACATGCATTGTCGAGGCTTGTCTTACTCCTCACTGACACAGTTGGTTTTCAATTTCAACTGAGTTTCCCGCTATAGATTATAAATTAAACATATACGCATTTTTGAATTTGTTTCTTGTAGTTGTGTGCGGCATATATTATTATAACATTTAATACTGTGATATAAAATTAACAACAAAAAACGGATTCAAATCGATGAAACTTTTTCTTTATGAAAAATCACGTTTATCGACTGTTAAACCGTCATCAAGTGGATATAAAAAATATACTTTGTGATTTTTCATAAGGATAAAAAAAATAGTGATTTTAACTTTTTTGTTGTTGTTTATTTCTTTAAAAATCACACGTCCCAAACTTTTTAAATTAATACGTTTATTTTTGCCATTATTTATATATATATATATATCTTCATCGGATGAGCACAACATCGCTGAAATGAAATCTATGACGGGCGAATTGTTCGACAAACGCATGCCCATTCGGCTGAACTCAAAAATTTACATAACAGTTATTAGACAGTGTATGGCGGTGAGTGTTGGCCGGTAACAAAGTGTGAAGAACAAGGAAATGCGCATGTTAAGATGGTCAATCGGCATATCCGATCGAATCAGAAACGAACGAATCTACGCAGCAATATGAGTTGCACCTATTGTAAGCAAACTCCGTGAAAGCTGACTAAGGTGGTATGGACACGTGCTACGAGCTCAACAGAGTGGTTCACTGATATCGGTGTAGCTTATACGTTTCAAGTTCCTGATAAAAGACCAGTAGGAAGGCCAAAGATGGCATGATGTTATAAGGATGGATCTTAAAGATGTCGGTATCTCTTCAGATCTAGCAAACAACCGAATTGGATGGAAACGATCTATTTGTATGGCAGACTCCGTGCCAACGTTAATATGCCGTTGATGAACAAGAAGATATATATGCATATATGTGTGTGTGTGTAGATATTTTTTATGTGTATTTATTATTTCTAAGCGAGTTTTATATATATATATATATATATATATATATATATATATAAATTGAAACCTGGCTGATGTAGCCAATAAGCAACTGGTATGTGAGTTTTGACAGGAGATATCATTCAACAATGACACTCCGAACTACCTTTCCAATCATTTAAACCGATAGGGAAGATCAAGTGGTGTGCGATAGTCCAGTAGGCCCACTGTCATGATCTAATAAATCTGCCGCCAGCTGGTTAGAATGACCCTCTAACCTGTGCAAGTAATCTCTACTGCAATCCCGAACTACTTCGTGCACATTTGCACGAGTTCATCTTGTTTTTTTTATTATCATTACTCGGAGTAAACTAGTAATCAGTTGTATACAAGAATGTCTATTTCGTTATTCTCGCTCTTAACTTTATTGGAATCAATCTTACCCTCCGATGGTAGTGACATTTCGTGCGTACAAACTAAATCACGACTAAAATTTTAACTACATCGTTCCGCCATACAGGACTACTTTTGTCAGCTTTACATTTTTTTATCTTACTAAAATTTATTTCTGAGAAAAATTTTAATTTATTTCATTTCGTTAACTATTATACCGTAAAACCGCTAGTACGCGTTCCCGTCTCGACTACGACGACAACGAAATAATACCTCCGATCATTGACCGTAATTAAAACGTTAGTCGTAAAAGCGACGGATATTATCGCGATTTTCGACGAAATCTTCTCATGCAACCCCCTCCCCAATTCCGACGAAGCAAACTAACTGCTATAGAAGAAACGGGATGGTGGGGTGGCTTCATTATTTTTCCCGGCAATAAACGTCGTCTATGCGATGAAACTCCGAATAGTTCGAATATCCGATTGCCGTCTGCCGTCATTAAGGTGGTACACGTTTTATACTTCACTCTCGAGTACGAATCGTCGCCCCAAAATTTCGCGTAAACGAGCTAAACTTTCGACTATTAAACTCGGAGAATTTCGGTTAGTCCCGGCGAAAATTGAATTTTTCACCCTGCCCTACGCCGCTCTTATTACCGAGTTTATTTAACGATAATGGAGATCCGTCGGTGAAGTTCGAAATTAAACTGTATACTTTCTCTCGAATAGTCGGAACGATAATCGTCATCAACCGGTACTACAACTTCGCTGTCACAATTATGTCACATTGTGACGGCTTCTCGAGAGGATTACTACGCATTGTTGTAAGCCGGTGTAATGTAACCCTTTTATTTTTTACTTTGTACATAATATTTCTCTTTATTCGATAACGGGTAAGTCGCTAATATTTACTCCGTTCGGTATATACACACACACGGCGTTTACATCCGGTCCTAATCAGGCTACTAGAATTTTCTCTCCCTGCTTTCAATTGTTATCGTTATTATTATCATCGTTATCGTTATCCCTTCTCATACGCTCAACTTTACTCTCTTGCATTGTGCTTCCGTGATTAGTTGTAAATTGTATCATACGCTCTGGTGTTCGTTAAAATACGTACGCCATCGAAATTTAACGATAAATACTTCTTATTATCGCTCTAGTTGAATATTAACGCTCGGTTAGGTAGAATTTTACCATTTAGGGATTCGTGCATTCTGCACCATTGGACCTGCGCCGTTTCTCCAACAACATATAGCGTAACAATGGACACTTTATTTTACGGCGCACATATATGTATATAAAGCACGGCATATAGGCAGTCAATAGTCATATAACTACGCAACAGCTAGTGTGAACGACTTTCTCCATATTAAAAGACGTAAGACAAGGAGATGCTATCTCCGCCAAATTGTTTACAGCAGTACTAGAATATGCTCTAAAATTACTGAACACCGGAGTTCGAAAGGTGTAAACATCAACAGAAAGTACCTTACACTATTTACGTTTTGCGGACGATATAGTGGTCATAGCTCGAGATATAGACGAGTTACAAGACGTGTTTCAGGAACTGGAAAGAGCTGTAAAAAATACACAAAAAGCTAAGTATATATGAAATACGATCAAAATCAACAACAAATAATGTATAAAATAAAAAAAATTGTATATTTTGGTAAAGTTTTTACAACAAAGAACGAACAAGCTAAGATCTACTCGGAAAAATAACACACGGATGGGTCGCATACCACAAAATAAAGAGGATGCTATTAAAATTAATAAAAAAAAACAAAGCAAAACTATATAACCAGTATGTACTTCCAGTAACGACGTATGACACAGAAACATTAACAAAACAAGTAATTGATAGAATGAGGAAGACTGAAAGAAAAATGGAACGTGCACTACTAGGAACTGGATTCGAAGATAAAATCAGAAAAAAATCATGTTCGAAGATATCGGGGAAAGAATAGCGACGAATAAATATGGGCTGGACATAATGGTACACAATGTGATGGGAGATGGACAAAAGAACTGTTGGTGTCGAAACCGTATGACGGAAAACGAAGCTAAGGAGGACCAAACAAGAGATGGACCGATGATATTGTCAATAGAGCGAGAACTCAATGACTTCGGAAAACACAAGATAGAAGAGGATGGAAATTATTAAGTGAGACCAGTACAATAATGTTATGCAAAGAAGAAGATATATATATACATTAGTATTATTTATTTTATTACCTCGTTGTTAAGTAGACAATTTATTGTAAAATTTTCATTAAATATGTATTTTATTTCATTTTCTGTCTTAATTCGTAATGTTTATTCGATTGTATGTTAACTAATCTATCTTAACTAATACGTTTGTCTTTATTATTAATTATTATTCCAATAAGGCTTTTCTGCTCACTGAGTATCATTTAGCTCTTGTTCTATTTTTTTATGGTATATAATTCTGGGGTATATGTTTAACACTTGACTCATCAGACTGATACAGCGATAATTTTCACATTTTTTAACGTTTACTTTCTTTGGTATAATCACGAACGTTGATTTCAGTCATCTGGAATGTTTCCTGTATCATATATATTGTTAAAAAGTTCGAGCAAAGAATGGGGTTAGCTTTAGTATTTTTAAAGTTTCCACCGGTATTTTTTCAGGTCCTATTACCTTTCTGTTTTTCGCCGTTGTTATGACTTCTTCCGCTTCTTCAATTATGATTTGTGGTCCTGTGTGACCTAGGCTTGTTTAACAGGTTTTATATCATTGAACAAAGTTTCAATGTATTTGTTCAATTCTTTTAATATCTCTTCTTTGTGAATTATTATTTACCAGTTTATTTGATGTGTTCTTGACCCAATCATTTCCTTTATCTTTCTGAATATATTAAAAGTATCATTACGCTTATTTGGACTTTATCCTTTCACTAGATTTTCCTCGTGTATTTTCTTCCGTATTTTTTGGTTGATGTTCTTATACTCCAATATATTTCGGTCTTTTAGAACTCGTCTTCGTTCCATCATCTCCACTATTTCGTTTGTCATCCATTTCTCACTTTTCTTTGCATTATCCGGTATGTTATTTGTTGTTTCACCCATTAATTTGTTTGATCTCGTATAATTTTCTATACTGTTTTGGGATATTTGATTAAGGTTTTTTGGTCTCTAATAAGATTTTGGGTTATTCGTAAGGTATTTATTATCGATTTTATTGTTAATTTTTTTTTTTTTAATTTAACCTTTTTAGTTTAACTTTTACGATTCCCAATAGGAGATTTGGATTTGACGGTACATCTGCTCCTTCGTTTTCACTACCCTACTGAACTTTTATATCTTTGATTCACTAAAATGTAATCAATTTGATTTCTTACCGTGTGATCTGACATCGGTGCCTTCCACGTGTATAACAGTCTAGGGGGTAGTTTGAAAAATGTATTCATTATACGTAGCTTCTTTTCTTTACAAAAATCCACAAATAATGTGCTCTGTTGTTTCTTGTCCCAAGATCGAAACCGCCTACTGTGCTGTTCTTAAAAATTAAACCGATCGTTCATTCCGGAATTTTCTTTATCTGTATTTATTTATAATTTTATTTTTTAAATAATTAGGCAAAACGAAAACTATGATCGGATCGACGGATGACGGTTTATCTGGTTTAGGTGTAATTCCGTGCGCGATCTCTTGGCTATATAAATCGATAAACGAACTCAAACAGAAAACAGGGACGAGATTTTCGATTCGAGTATCGGCCATCGAATTGACCGTCAATAGCGAACAAGTTCGAGATCTATTAACCGGATACGCGTCGGGTAAGTGGAATTTTAGTATAATTCGGTGCGTCGAATGGTTTTTTGATTCCGGTCGAACCGAATTTAATAAAATATTTTCTATATTTTCTAAAACATTCTATATCACATACAAATCTTGGCACAGAACGAGTGTCAGCCGAGATAGTATAGAAGAACGAATCGCAGCTTTTGTAAGTATAAAATTCCGATTAAGAATTGCCTATAAAAGGAATTAATGTAATTTAGTTCAATTCTGAGATGATAAGTATGCAAGTCCACCCGCTTAATAAACGAAACGTAGTTTTCTACTGAAAATGAAATAGCGCCTGTTATCGTACTAGAGCTCTATTACATCGATGTGTAATTTATATATATATGGATCTATGTATATTAGCTATTCGGTAGTAGCTTGCAAATTTTAGACACAGTCCTATAACCATAAATCTACAATAAGAAACGCGCGAACTGTAATTTTCTTCAACGCAACAGCAATTATTTAATTATTTGTTAAATAATAATTTTCCACGTGGAAGTGTCGAATAATTTACGGAGTAATTCGCTGTTTTTGTTTAGTTTAGCTAATTGAGACTACATTGTTAAATTCGTAAAAGTGTTTACGTCATACACGTCTCTGTCCCCGTCCTTGCATATGCTATAATGTTTACATTAAAGTTATTTATATTTTAGAAACAGTCCGGTGTTATTATATTATCTACTTTAACTTCAAAACCTTGTACTCATTTGAATAATATTAGTTATTTTGATACTGTACTCATATTTGATTTACTGTTCGAGTTTTATAAGCCCATAGATTTTGTTCAATAATTATAATGTTTAGAACGAATACTACTGAATACTAACCGTACACAAAATATCTTTTATCGCATTAAATTAATCGCTAAACGATCACTAAAGTTTTTTCAGCTTTGGGGTGATAAAATATTAGCCTTCTTTAAATTAACAGAGGCGAATTCTCTATTGCTCCCGTGTATAGATAAAACGAATGATGTAAATAGAACACAAATGTGATCTGTTTATAGTATAGCGTTTTTATGGGTTCAACATACATTATATAATATATATAATATATATTATCCATTTCGGTTAGTTTTTTCTTATTTTATTCATCACGAGTATGATATTTTAGAGGATACAGTTATTAGGAACTTATTAGTAAATCTATATTCTGGCTAAGGTGGGTATGAAAACAAAAATATGATGCAGAATTGTACAAAATTAGACAATTTAAAAGGAAAAAGTAGAGAATATAAACAATCATTTAATGATTCGAATTATGGATGGCTTTTGGGGATATAAATCAATTATTTTATTGATCCCGTCTGTTATTTTCTACCGACAATGAAGCATAGAATAAAACTAGATGTGGAAGTTTTAGTACTTTTTCATTGGCTTTTCCCGACATGAAAAAGTACTTAAACTGTATACAATATGTCCCATTTGGTAAAACTCAGAACATGAATTAGATAAGCAGAAAAAGGTACATTACGTAATAATGAAGTTCATAAACGTTTTAATCGGTGCTATATGATTTTTTTGTGTTTGACTTACTATAAGTTAATACGTTCCCATTTTAACGTACATCTTGATTCAAAAACAATTTAGTTTCTATATATTCAACGATAATAATAGACAGAATAAAACCGGAAATTATTAATCCAGTTCGTAGCGTTTATTTTGGATGAAACGATTGTTCTTCGGTTTATCGATGAAAATCTTCGGGAATGATTTCTGATCTTTAGTGTTTTAAGCACATATCGAGTAGCTCGTGTTTAAGTTCATTCTAGTCTTAAAAAGTGTTTCAATATGGTAAAAAACTTAAAACCGAAAGATACGATCGAGTGATGTAAATAATCGTGTTAGTGATCTTTTTCCATTTAAAAATTTTCTTTCATTATTTTAGTCATTAGTTAAACTTGATGTAGTTCCATTGTTTAAAGAATGCACACTATTCTTTCGGACATTATCGCGGGTTTATACGTGTACTTTATCGTAATACTTTTTAAAAAGAACAACAATTTTTAAAGAATTTGCTCGGAGAAAAAATACTCAACACTATACACTAAAAAGTTGGAATTTTAATTCATGTGTTCGGTTAATAGACTCATATTATGATAGTGGAATATTTCAGTCGTCTATTAGAAGACTGTCATAAATCGGATCAAGATGCAGTAGTTAAAATGCAAGGGGATTTCTATCATTAAAAAAAAACAATAATAACTAAGATGTGTGCTGGAAGATTAGATTTTTCAAATGTATTTAAAATATTTCGCGAACAAAACTGAACATACACTATTATTATGGTATATATATATATATATATATATATATATATATATTTTAAAAATATATTTAAAACGGAAAGAAACTAAAATTCTAATACAAAAATGTGAAATACAGTTACCAGTATGAAGAGATGATTGAAGATTTAAGAGAGATGTTCGAGTAGCAAACAGTTATTTGGCGAGATTGTAGATAATTTTACAGTTCAAATTTAATTTTGAACCGATTAAAAAATCTTCATTTCTCTTCGTTCTGAACAGCGATAACTTTGATCGATAATGCAAATTATTACTCCCTATATAAAATTTAAATTAATACATTCGTACGGATCATGTTTATTACTCGATCAGATTAAAAACTCGTTTAATAGTATCCGGTTTGATAGATGATTTCAAGAAAATAAACAACAACATGGTCTGCAGAAAGTTCGTATTAACCCGGATCATATTGCAGATCTACTGCAGATCAAGAAATAGAAAAAATTTATTCGCGAAAGTGAAATAAAATGTATATTAAAAAACCCGGATACTTTTAAACGAATTAAACTAATCGTTACAATACCGTCAATGACATCGTCCGCATAATTTCGCATTGAATCTGCGCGTACCGCAGATCCACTGAAGGTCGAGATATCAAAAAGAATAATTTATTCGTAAAATAGAAATAAAATATACCGCGCAATGTCGAAGACTTGTAAATGAAGTAAATTAATCGTTACAATAACATCGACAGCATCGTCTGCAGAACATCCGCATTAAAAAGAATCCATGCATACTGCAGATCTACTCGAAGTCTAGAAAGATTGTCAAAAAGTTTATTCGTGAAAAAGATGAACCGTTACTTTTTATGATCATAAAATAATGCGTTTCCCAATGAAGTCGCATCGAATGGAACTCATATTTAAGCGAGAGAAATAGTAATTTGTATATGTATAAATTAAAATGTCTTCGCTTAAAAGAATGTAAATTCTCCGCTCACACGGACACGCGTGGATTTTTTGTTTCCGTTAGCTTGAATATATATATATATATATATTATTATGAACATTAATCATTTTTGTGCACGTGGCATACACGATACTGACATTTATAAAAAATATAGTGATGAAAATAAAGGAAATGGTGATAAAGGTCCCCGAATAAAGAAGGAAGAATTCGAATTGGCACTGAAACAGCTACCGAAGAAAAAAGCACCCGGTTTGAATACCATACCAGCTGAATTATTACAAACCGAGGATAAAGAAATCACAAGGGAGCTGTTTAAATTAACGGAAAGTTGCTATGAACAGGGTAATGCCTACAGATTTTAAAAACGCGGCGATAGTAGCAATACGAAAAAAAAAATGAACACAAAAGAATGCTCCGAATATAGGACAATAAGTTTGATAACACATGTATCGAAAATAATTATAAAAATTGTAATGAATAGAATAAGACGAGAAGGATAGAAGAAAGCCTAAGCCATGATCAGTTCGGATTTAGAAAAGAAAAATGTACTCGAGTACCCATATTGGCATTAAGATTAATCATCGAGAAAAAAGATAGAAATTGGAGATATAGCATTCGTAGATGTAGAAAAGGCGTTTGATTGTGTGTAACATGGGATGTATCCCAAAACTAGAAGAAATAGGATTAGATTACAAATATAGAAAAATAATATGGAATTATATAAGGAGAAATCGGCGGAAATAAAAGTCGGCAATTCAAAAGAAAAAGTGAAAATACGAAGTGGAATAAGACAAGGATGCCCATTATCACCGATTAACTTAGTAATAGAAGAACCAATACAAAAAAATGAAAGATGGCACCATGGGCATAAAAATAAATGGACAACAGATACATTGTATAAGATTTGCAGACGATATTGCATTATTGGCCGACAACGAACAATAACTGCAACGACAAATAACTGCTGAAATACTTAAAGCAAATAAATTTAAAGCAGAATAAAACAAAAGTTCTAGTAGCAGCAAAATATGAAAAGAAAATTCGCATAATGTTAGAAGACAAGATCTTAGTAGAACAGTTTAAATATTTGCCTAGTATAATAACGAGCACGAAATGATAAATAATAAAAACAAGAATTGCGATAGTCAAACAAGCGTTTGTGAAAAAGAGAGATTTATTTAATAAAAACATGAAAATAAAAAATACGGAAAAAACTTTTGGAAACATACATATGGAATATATTACTATATGGTTCAGAAACGTGGTGTTAACACAAAATTTTAAAAAACGCTTGGAAGCCTTCGAAATGTGATGAAGATCTCATGGACACAGAAGAAAAGGAATTCAAATATTTTGGAAATTGTAAATGAAAAAAGGAAACTAATAGAAACAATACAGCGAAGACGCGAAAGACTTCTAGGGCACATACTGAGGCATATTCATGAAGGTCATAATCAAAGGAAAATTGGAAAGAAGAAGACCTAGAATGATCAAGTAAAAGAAAGAATGCAAATAACGTAAAAAGAGATGAAGAACGTAGCAGACAACAGGAAGGAATGGAATAAAATGATTGGCTAGCTACAACGATACATGCTCTTATATACTGATGATGATGATGATGAGTAGAAGTGCCAAAAAGTAAATATCTCATTACACATTAGGTTAGTCGAAAGTCAAACGACTGATCTCAGTATTCGCCATGACGACGGTTAATATACGATTATTCTTTAAACGTATTATCTTACTAATAAAATAAACCGAACGATAGAAAACAGGTTACTATTTAATTATCCCATTCGTCGATTACAAAATTAAGCGCCACGATTATTTCAAAATAAAAACTATATAAAAAAAAAGTTATATTAAATTAGGAATAATTTTACCCAAAACACTTAATTTAATTATTTCTAAAGCTCGACGAGTCGTCAACTTAATTATATTTACTCGGTATATCAGTCGACACGTAGCAGCTATATAATTCCGTTTTTCAGCAGCTAAATCGTTTCATTTCATCTGTCAATCGATATTTCTTCGAGTACCTATTACTATTATTATTATTATTATTATTAAACTTTAAATCCGTCCGAGTTCTGCTGTTGCCATTGACCATACGCCGAAGGTTCCATCGAAAAAACTCGTTATAATATTCGTGGCGTCAAAATATTTTAGAACTGGTTAATTTTTTAGGACCGTTTCTCGCGATAAAGAATTTACTTGTGATATTAACATTATATCGAAATTATCGTACGAAATCCTTAGTAATCCGATCGAAAGACTCGTTAAAATTACGCCTTCGTCTAATGAATAAATTTTAAATTTACAATTAAGGAAAAATTCGTCCTCTGAAACGAGAAAAGTACCGAAATCTTATTTTATTACAGATTATAATTTCGTTTAATAACATTTTCATATTCCGGGTATATCGCGTTACGTTCATAATATTTATCGCGTGTCTAATTATTAGTACGTACGTCGCGTAAAATTTTTATCTATATCGAGTAAATCGTTGTATCTCATAAATATATATCCCAACTACCACTGCGCGTTCTGCTAGCCGATTTGCTGCCTTCTCTCGATAACCTATCGCCCAATCCTCCTGCGCTCGGTGATCCACTACGGCTTCTAGTACTACTAAGTCCGCCTCCTCTGTTCGTAGAACCACTGCGTCTGTTTACACTCCATCTATTGAGACCAGGATATCCATTACCGCCGTCTTCACCATCAACACCATCGCGGCTTCCTTCATCACCAGAACCTCCATGCCCTCCCCTTCCGCCGCATCCACATCCACCACCTCTGCCTCCACCGCCCCAATATAGTCTTCCATCAACGTCTTGATATTTCATACTATCGTCAATCTGCTGATCTATTACATTACTAAGAAGTTGCCCGTTATCATCGGTTTTATCTGGAGTTGTAGTGTAGATGTTTGCACTTGTTGACACTATAATGCAGATGATCTAGAAACAAAAATTAATTATTTCCTATGCGTAATAAAAAACTGTTTTAATGTTTGTATACGTATGTATATATACATCTGTGTACTGTTCCATAGGAGAGAACTGAAGCATGTGTGTTTATGCACGGTATTCCATTGACCGAAATATATAATAATTAGAATAAGTTTTTCTTGATTTGAAAGATTTCCGTAGTTATACTATAACGTGTAATTTCAATTTCCGTCCTGTTATTTATTTATAAATTTTAGATTACGCGTATAATACGAGATATTTTCTAAAAGTGAAGATTTCGCTTACAACGAGCGATGCTGTTTTTGACATAAGTTAAAAGACTTTTGAATTATCATTTTCTAACACAATTCTTAAGTAAGAAAATCATTATAGATATGTAGGTTGTAGCCAACGCTAACAATTTTACAGACTGAACGTAATGGAGAGTCAAGTAAACGAACTATTTTATCGATTGTGCTCTTTTAACGATAAAAGGATTTACAAATATAAGCATAAGCAATTCAAGCAACGAAAAAGTTGATAAAAACTATGGCAAACAATTTAAAATTCTCAATTTTATAAAAAAAATATGTTTGTTATATTCAAAATAATAATAATAATAATCAGGAAAAGTTTTATATCTTTGTATAAATAAATAAATAATATTTGTATATAATTTAATTTTACTTCACATAACAGCAGACTGAACGTCGCGAACAAAGCTTTATTATATGTGAGAAACAGCATTTTACTAGTTCGATTACTGAACTGTACTAATAATTTTAAAAGTTCCTAACACTTTTTATACCGAGTTGTCTTTTAGAAATTCTAAATATAAATGAACTCTTACCATACGATTGATGCGCAAGGTCATTTAGTAGAATTATGCCACAAGTTTTTCGATACTAATTTAACAAAATTCAAACTAAAAGTTCGTAGACATATGTCGTAGGTATTACTTAATGCGGACATATGTACGTATTGAAAATTTGACCTTGTAATAAGTATAATTTTGTCGAGGTCGCTGTTGAAAATCAAATTCAAACATTACAACCTCCGTTAATTAACTGGCGATATTTTCGGTCAATTCAAGGACAAATTCGGCTAATTCGTCTTACGATTATTCAGAAAACTCTCAAGAGGTTAACGATTTCGAACTGGAAAATATTAACCCATCCGTGCACAAATTTTTGCCTTAATTAGTTTATAATTATGTTGTTTAATCTGAGAAAGAAGTTTACGTGAAATTTTCAATTTATTTTAGTTTAAACACCTTTTATACGATATCGCCAAAAATTAATTATGTTCCAAAAAAAAAAACTCTGTGCCTCGGGGCTCAGTGAAGAATAGAGGAGCCCGACTGCACACTGTGATAATAGGACCGCTTATGTGCCTATGTATATAAGACTTTTAACATACAATGGGCCAGTAGAAGTTTCACTTCAATAATCCAATGTTGATTGATGCAAAATAGTTCAACGAAATATTTTGTATAATTTTACGCTCTAGTGCTCGCTGGTAGACAAGCGAGTAATAACGGAGTAATCAATATTTTATACATTATTAGAAGATAATCTGTATTCGTCCGATGACAACGTCCAGAACAGAGTACAATTGTATGACAATTGCTGTTCTACTTGACCAGTTTGTGAAATGAAAAACTACAACGACAAACCGATGTAATGTCTAATGTACATCAATTGGTGAAAGATGCTAATTTTGAAATTTGGTTTTCGGAAATGCAAAATAATCCCTTTTACATTTCCGGTTGATAAGTGACATTTGCGTTCATTAAAATATTATTAATTGTAATTTTGAAAAATTTTCATGGGACAATGGTTGGAAGTTAGTACCAATACCAGACCGAACGAATGAGAAGGTCACGAGGTAATGTATAATTCGAAACATGCCAACTGCACTGAGTAGCCTAATGACCTTATTTTGGAATCTTTGTATCTTATTTATATGGCTATTTTTTGCGCAGCCTCACAGCATCAGGCCGTATGCTCACACAAGCTTTAACATTATTTTACAAATTAAACGCTTATTTTCGAGAGAAAGACTGGCGTGTCTGCAAAGAAGCCATTCTGCTTTAATTTTATGTCAAGAAGTTTTCTTTTCTGTTCGGCATGTCTGCTTCATGTTTACTGTCAAGATGCATCCCCAGATACTTAACGTAACTCTATTGAGAGATTAATTCACCATTTAATGTAGTGGGCGGACAGGTTAAGTTTCGCAAAGTAAATGTGACCTGCGTGAACTTACTTTCGTTAATTGCGATACGCCAACGTCTCAACCAGGTTTCGATTTTTATTAAAGACCGCTATAGAGTTACGTGGCCTAGATTTTGCTCTCTGGCTGCAGTTAAATAGCTGTATCGTCCGCAAATGTGGCAGTTATAACATCGTCACTAACTGGAAAATCAGCAGTGAATAACAAATAAAGCAACGGACCGAAGACACTCCCTTGAGGCACGCCAGCGAAAACATTATACATAGTGGAGTATTCATTTTCGAATTTTACCTAGCATGTACGATCCTCGAGGTACGATTTAACGAGAAGTAAGTACGGATGAGAATTTTTTTTTAAAGTTTATATAATAGCCCATGATAACCTTATCAAAGGCTTGACATCTAAGAACACATCCAGACATACTTGCTTCGCATCAAAGTCTTCATGTATCGTGTGTACAATTCGGTGCGTCTGTTTGATAGTCGAATGCTTCTTTCCGAATCCAAACTGACGATCGGGAATAATATTCTCCGATTCTTAGGATTTAACCGCTTTAATATGATTTTTTCAAACACTTTTGACACTTTTGACAATATAGGTATCCATGACGGGGGAAAATATTTCAAGCGAAACACTGCGTTGAAAATATTATTAATAAATAGTATCGCTTTGTCCGGTAATTCGGATAATAATTTTTAGATGATAAAGTCGAAGTCGTTTTTTTTTATTAATCAATTTTTTGAGTACACACTTTACTTCTCCTATGGACGTTGGGGCAGTAGGGTGAATCATTTAAAATCTCATTGTATCTTCGGAATCATCAGTTTCAGAATTTGGTTTAAAAACTTTAGAAAAATGTTTGGCAAACACTTCACCCTTCTCTCGACCATCCCTAGCTCATGTACCGTCGGGACTTCTAATGGATGAAAAAGGTTGTATGTAGGCCATTACGAGTTCGAATTACTTTCTACAGGCTATAGTCAGAAGTTTTCAAGGTAGAATTATTGTAAATAGCGCTGTAGAGATTTATTTTTAATTTCTCCAATTAATGAATTAAGTTCCTTTGATTTTTACATTTAATAAATACTTGTAAACTGGGTTAGGTGCCATTTTTTGCGAATGTTTCTTTTTTCTTTAACTAGATCCAGAACGTGACGCGGTAAGTTTTTTACTTTTGCAATATTTTTAATCTGCGGTGAAGATTTCCACAGTATATAGTTTCAGCAAACTACTGTATCGTTATATCTATATCACTTGTATTTTTCAATAGTAGTCTGAATTCTAGATCGCTATCTCATTCCAGTTGGTGTATATTATATAGGTAGGGAGGGCTTTCCTTCCTTATTACACCCGTACTTACCGTAAGAATTATAGAGATTTTTGATCCGATACCAGATAAAAGAGTGTTTGAGCCTCAATATTGAGTATAGAGATTCCTTTAATAATGAAAAAATCGAGGGCACCTGGTTTTTGTTTTTATCGGTCGGCGAATGCGTTGTTAGTAGCACATCTTAAATTATTTTGTGTAGTAAGATGCCGCTTGCGATTGTAAATCTTAACCTCCATCGCAAACTCTTCGCATTCCAGTCACCGCCAGTTATGAACTAGTTTGGCACTGATCTTCTTCCAGTCCAAACTGATTATCTGCAGCTCTTTACATTTTTCGGAATTGATTTGCGTCAGTATTATGCTACACTGTGGCCACGAACGTATTTCGCGGTCTATCACGACCTCTTTTCCTTAGAATCTGTCCTATTACATCGCTTAACAGACCACCATGTCGGAGTATATGCCTCATAGGTTAATCCTCTCTTCTTTATCGAATATAATAAGGTCCGTTATTCCCCAATTTTTTGGAGAACTTCTCCATTCGTAACTTTTTCAGTCCAACTTATTCTTTGTGTCTTCCTTTAACACTACATTTCAAAAGCCTGCAATTTTTGAACATACCTTTTCTTCAGTGTCCACGTTTCAGCACAGTAAAGCGCCACAGGCCATACGTAAGTTTTGACAATAGGTTTACGTAGTTTTAATTGTATTGACTTTTGGCATAATATGTTTCGTTTTTTCTCGCCAAGCTAGCTTAGCTAATTTAATTGTCGAGTTTATTTAGCGATATATATATATATATATATATGTATGTGTGTGTGTGTATGTACACATAAAGGGAAATTGTATAATTTAAACGTGGAACGAATGTTTATAATCGTTAGATTCAGCTACTACCGAATAGTAAAAAAGTAATCTATGAAGAATATTTCGAGTAAATATATTCTACATTCGTTTGAAAAAAAAGTTTATTAGTTTTAATTTAGTATATTTATATGAACAAAAATTTATATCCCGGTAAATTCTACTATTAAACTCGGTATAAAGCGTAAGCTTTGAAATTTCTATTAATTCTAGCTGACGATTGCGATGTATTTTGATTGCATATTACTTGCGGCTTAACCCCTTTAGGACAGACCACGTAAAGTTCCATTATTTGCGAAAACACCGACGAACTGGTCTGACTTACGTATTGTTTTACCGATATCTTTTGTTGACACCAACCCGGACAGTCTAAAACGATTCTCGCTGCTTGCGTAATCTCCGATCCGCTACATTGCGAAGCGGATTGTAAAATATCGCTTTCGTATGCGCCGGATATGATTACTCTAGCCGGTCCTTGTTTGTATAACCGTGTATTCAAATATCGTTTAGCGTTATTATCGTTGAAACTGTTGTAAGATAGCACTCGACTATCGGATATCTGAGACAACGATTGTTTATAATTTGGAGTATCGCACGTCAATACAGTAGTCACGATTACCTTTCCGTTGCCTGAAACTTGACTCATCGTTTGACGGAACGATAATTCAGATTGATCAAAATCGTTTTCATTCGGTTCATCTACTTCACCCGGTTCGTCAAACTCGTCTACATCTTCGTAAGCCCTCTTATCCTGACGGCGAACACTTTGATTACGATTCAATGTTCCGCGTATACTACCGCTACCGTACTTATCGATAAACGGTCCCTTAACACCGGAAACCGTTACAGCCACGTCTGCTTTACGAGTCATTGCCGGCTGAGTATCTTTTCGCGACGTGTTCCACTTCTCGTCGTTCGCGTATTTAATAGCGGAGCGGTTAATTTGCACGGTACCGGCTTTCGATTCGGACACCAACGCGAAACAGATATTCTGTAAAATTTAAGTGACAGCTTTTCGCAGAAATTATTTTAAAACAACTATTACTATATATATTATATATATATATATATAATTAATTGTCCTAAGTAGATAATAAAGTAAACAACAACTTAGAAGGTGAAATATCCAGAAGCATATAATTAGCATGGATGGCATTCTCAAAGCTTAGAAGCACACTTAAGGAAGTCAAAACACCGATAAGCCTGAAAAGACGTGTGTTCGACCAATGCAGTGTGTTCTGTCAGTTTTAAGATATGCTGAAACATGGATATTAACTAAAAAAAAGGGGGACAAAAATAAAAGTTAATCAGCGAAAAATGGAAAGGTCTATGCTGGAGATTACTCTGGTGGAGAAATGGACGACAAAGCGCATAGGAAAAATAACAAAAGTTAAAGTTCCAATAAGTATTATTAAACATAGTAAATAGAGATAGTGCGGATATGTGGCTAGAGCCGAAAACCGCTGGATAAATGCGTCAACATCGTGAAAACCTGAGAACAAAGAAGCCTTAAGACGACCAAGGATACGGTGGACAGATGAAATCCAAAAGTTCTGGCCAAATTTGCGGGATGAAGCTCAATATCGCGGCGTGTGGGAAAAGTTGGGTGAGGCCTTCGTCCAGCAGTGGACTGATAATGGCTAGTGAAGAAGAAGAAGAAGATACATACATTATATGTATGTATATTATATATATAATATATTATATTATATACTTTACACACACATATATATATATATATATTTAAGCATCTACAAAGTTAAGCTTTATAAATTTATATCGGATAATGTATGAGACGTTGACTTCATTATTAAAATCGTTTACAGCAGGATTGGGATATATATCGCATGAAAAATATGGAATAAGCTGAAACGAAATCAGGGAATCGTCGAGAAATATTTTTTGAAGAAACGCTACTTGCGGTAATTAAAGGAATGCCGGAAAAGTAAAGATAAGGAGATAACTATGTCGATAGCATTAATTCTGAGAAGAATTACATGAAACTGGATGGATCGATCCTTCATCGAATTTGGTATTCTACGAATCAATCTGTGTCGGAAGTTCAATGAGCTTTTCGTGTGGAAGAGATGAAAACTATTTATTTAGGAGGAAACAAAGACAGTTCGTAGGATCAAGAGAACAACAAACGAATTCGTTCTATATTTATCTGTTAGAGTTCTTATATTTCATGATCCGGGTTTCAATTTTAATACGTCTCTTGTTTTTACCATAGTTGCGACATATTGACCATGATTGTTTGGAGCAGCTATGTTTAGGTCACCTTTTCTAGCCCCTTCCAAATTCACGGCGGGCAGCAGGAATACAAAATAGTCTTGCTCAGTTGCATACCGGACTGCATAGTTCAACTTCTACTCCGTTTCAGTTAAAACCGACCATGTAGGATATTACGCTCTATGTTTTCAGCTCATCGCCACGAAGTTCACGCCACAGGATTTTGAGAAGAAAAGAAGAAAAAGTAGTTTAGTTTAGGACGGTACAATTGCGTTTGTGAGAAAACATCAACAAGTTCACGCATTATTTACACGTCGAACAAGCGATCCCATACCATGATTATAGAATATATGCAAGAAAATAAAATGTAAATGTAAAAGTGAAAAACATAACGGAAGAAATTAATGTCGAATATCAGGCTTAAAGATAAACCAATTCGCTCTCAGACTATAAATGAAAACAATAGACTATATATTGCCAAACATAAATCGGGTACGGCTGCACTCACCCTAAAGAAACAATGTTGCGTGGTCGAATAACGTTTTGTAATGACGATTAATAAGTATTAACGACTGAACCAGAACGTGTTCAGAGAAGGATAGAACAAAAGTCGATGAGATTTTCACCTTTTGGTCAGTTTAAGTGAACTGTTCAGACGATAAAATTATATTTTTGTATAGGGGACAGGACCAGATCTGTAATTTTCGGCGCTATCTTCAATATTACATAATTTGAAAAACTCTACTTCTGATAATCCCCAACATGGCAAGATTATACAGTTATGAACGCACAAAGACAAAATCTTTATGGAGGAAATCCCCCGTATTTAAACCAGGACTCTTTTGTAATTGTTCCTCGAATAGGGATATATTTGGATGGTTACGTTCGTCATACCCGGTTACAACATATTAATAAATATTATTTCGATTATTACCATTACGAACGAAATTTATACCTTTAAAAAAAGGATGCTCAACAATGCGAATACAATGCTATTTCGGTTGATAACGGCCATGTTTCTGTCGTCACCTATATTACAAGCGGACTAATGTTTAACCGTATTTAAACGTACGTTTTTAACGTTAACCGCCACTCACGACAGGTGTTTTCTTCTTCGGTTTTTATGATATTATACGGTGATCGCGTTAATATGCACGCAAATGTCACCTTCCTAATTAAAAATAAATTTGAAGGTGATCCTAGTGACGGAATTTAATTAACAAGTGTGTAAATCGCTGCGACAGATAACGTGTTAACGTAAATAAATAAAAATAATAATAATAATAAGATAATATAAGATTTTTAGCGTGAATCGGTTTTTATAACAGCTGCAGTTTTCTTTCAAATTCGCCCTTTGGGGGCAAGGTTCGCTGACAAAATAAACTAAAATATCCTTAGTTCCAGACTATTTTTCTTCTTTAAAATCTAAAATATCTTTATTTCCAATATTTCTTGTAATTACTCGTTATTTAATGTTCCTTCTAAAATGTCTTTACAATCTTTCTTCTTATTACACGTTTTTTTTTAATAATTTTTCTTCTTATTCATTAGCCATTATCAGTCCACTGCTGAACGAAGGCTTCACCGAACTTTTCCCAGACGTCGCGATATTGAGCTTCATCCCGCCAATTTGACCTGAACTTTTGGATTTCATCTGTCCACGATGTTGACGCACTTATCCAGCGGTTTTCGGCTCTAGCCACATGTCCGCACCATCTCCATTTACTATGTTTAATAATACTTATTGCATCTTTAATTCTTGTTATTGTTCGTATACGCTTTGTCGTCCATTTGTCCATCAGAATGATCCCCAACAGACCTTTCCATTTTTCGCTGATTAAATTTTATTTTTTGTTCCATTTTTTTTTAGTTAATATCCATGCTTCACTAGCATATGTTAAAACTGGCATTACACACTGATCGAACACACGCCTTTTCAGGCTTATCGGTATTTTAACTTCCTTAAGTATGCTTCTAAGCTTTGAGAATGCCATCCATGCTAATTGTATTCTGGATATTTCACTTTGTAAGTCGTTGTTTACTTTAATTAATTGTCCTAAACCGATGAATTTATCAACCATTTCCACTTTTTGTGTGTTTATATTTATATCATTGTATTTATCTCTTACAAGTTCATTGCACATATATTTAGTTTTATTTATATTTGGGATATTCTGAGCGCGCCTCTAATTAATCGAAGGGAGGCATTGTGGATATTATCTAATTTAGAGAAGTCTCTCTTGGATGCTATGAAAAAGATGGGGGATTCCATAGTCGCATTTTGAGCGAATTTGAGAGCGGTATATCGTTAACAGTGAAGAACGGTGAGCTTCATACGATGTGTGTTCCAATTTTTTTAGTAAATTTAATTTGGTTGTGCATGACTTCGTCAGTTGATTTATGTGCTCTCTCCATGTTAATCTGTTGTCGAAGAAAAGGCCCAAGTAGCGAATATGAGATGTAGTTTGAATAGGTGTGTTGTTTGGTAGGATATGTATGTTATTTTTACAGGATTTAGTAAATAGCTTTTTCTGTTCTGAAGAAAACGTCCACCCACTGCTTCGCGCTCTCGTTGTAATTTTATTGATTGCTTTCTGAATGATGTGTTCGCCGTGTTCTATGTTTGCACATGTTAGGAAAACTGCTAAGTCATTGGTAAAGAGTTCCGTTTTTATCGGGAGTTTAACGTCTTCGAAGATATCGTTGATGGCTATATTGAATAGAGTCGGACTAAGAACTGTGCCTTGCGGAACTCCATTTTGCAGGTGTTTAGCTTCCGATAGTCTATTTTTAACCTTAACTTTAAAGAGACAATCTGATAAGAATTTGCGATGAAAAGTGGAAGACGACCCTTGAAGCCCCAGTTGTACATGGTAGTCAGTATTTTCCTGCTTCATTGTGGTGTCGAATGCTTTGGAGAGATCGAAAAAGACCGCTAATAGGTGGTGGTTGTTATTAAATGCTTGTATTATTGATTCCTGTAAATACAGAGCTTGGCCTATCGTTGTTCGATTTTTGCGAAATCCACATTATATTTAGTTAATAAGTTTTGTGATTCTAGTTCATACATTAGTCTGTTGTTGACCATTCGCTCAAATACCTTTCCAAAAACTGACGTTAATGTTATTGGTCGGTAGCTCTCTATTTGGTGTGGGTCTTTGTTCGTTTTTTTGATTGGGATAGTTTCTGCTAATTTCCAGCTTGCAGGAAGTTGTGAAGAAATCCGCGGTTTGTTTACAATATCGAGCAGTAGGTTTTGAATGTGTTCCGGCAGGTTTTGGAGCATTGAGATATGTATTTCATCGTGACCAGGAGCTGATGGTCTTGAATGATTTATAGCTTTTTTAAATTCATCCATAGAGAATGTCGCATTATTATATGGTTCTTGGTTGTTTGAATAGAAATTTCTTGATTGAATTTGGTCCCCATTTTTTGTGCACTGAGGGTGTAAGTTTTCATCGCTGGAGCGGATGCAAAGAAATTTGCAAATTTTGCAAGAATTTTAATTGGGTCAGTTTCTATAGTTTTATTTATCATAAGAGCCGACGGTGTTGCCGAGTGTTGCCGATCCCTCTATGGATTTTACTTTCCTCCATATTTGGCTTGATGACGTAAATGGTGAGATTGTAGAAACGTAGGCATTCAAAGAAGTCCTTTTGGCTTGTTTTAATGTTCTCCTTGCTTTGGCCCTCAGTCGTTTATAACGTAGTAGATCCTCTTGTGAATGAGTTCTTTTGACGATTCGCAGCGCTCTTCTCCTATTTCGGATAGCGTTTGCACATTCTGAGGACCACCATGGGACTAGTTTGCGTCGTGTTGATTGAAGACGTGAAAGAGAGCATGAGTGTGCTGTCTCGACTAGAGTCTGGGTTATATGTTGTATATCCATAAATATGTTACTTGTGGATATGAGTTTCATTTCATCAAGTTTGTCCAGTTTATTTTTGTACTGCGTCCAGTTTGTTTTTGACGGATTCCACTTAGGAGTAATTGTGTTTTTAGGGTACTTTGAACCTGGATTTTATTCGTATATGATAGCTGAGACATCATCACTTCTCGCCAGCTCCGGATGATGGAAGATATGAAAATGGCTGATTAATTGAGGTGAGATAAACGTTAGATCTAATGTCGACCATTTACGATGCGAAAAGTTGTAGTGAGTAGGGTCACCGGTGAGTAGTTGTGCCAAACTAGCTTTTTCGACTACCTCCTGCAGGACCCGGCCTTTTGTATTATATTTTCCACCTCCCCAGCTTGGTGAATGAACGTTGAAATCGCCAGTAAAGATTAGCGGAGAAGGAACGCATTGAAGTATGTTTTCCAAGTCGTCCGTTTGTATTTTCTGATCCGGAGCGATGTAAATAGTGCAGATTGAGAGGAGTTTTGATGTGAAAATGGTAATAGCAACTGCTTGCATGTGTGATGAAAGGGTAATACAGTTGTGTATTATGTTGGTTCGAACAGCCAACAGTACTGCTCCATGAGCACATCCACCTGAAACGGGATCCGATTGGTATACGTTAAAATTTTTTATCTGGAAGATTTGGTTCGGTTTTAGATGGGTCTCTTGAATGCATAATACGAGAGGATTGTATGTATTGATCAATAGTTGTAGGTCTTCGTAGTGGGTATAGATGCCATTAGAGTTCTATGATATTATTGCTTGCTCCATAGAAAACAGTTTAAATTTTTATTAATTATTTGCTGGTGACGAAATCACTAGTTCTAACGTTTTTATTAATTTTTTTTCGACGGTAGTTGATGAAGGAGTGACAGAATTTTAGTTGCTGAAATGTCATTTGTGAATTCAGTCACTATGAGGTATGCATTTTGCGACTTGTTGCACATATCTATAAAGTATATTAATTTTGTTGGCGTTAGTAAATGTTTTAGGTTATTATTTTCTACTTCTTCAACATAACCTCTAAAGAAAGTCGTTTGGGGATAGTTCTGCTTGCTCCTCCGGGGAAATTTATTCTTCACTCTCCTCTGAGTCACTAGCATTTTTTTTCATTTTTTTTTGAATTTTTTGTTTTGTTTTTTGATTTTTCCGATTTTGGTGTTACAGGTGCAGTTCTTCTAGTGGAGTTTGATGAGGAATCGCTGGGCGCTTTTGACTGATTGGTATTGGCTGTGTTAGGATAATCGGCTTCGGCGTCGTTTGGAATTTCTGCAGGTTTCAGCGCGTTTATATCGACTGAGTTGCGGATAAATTGGTGTGCATGGTAAGCGCTGTTTACGGAGAGACTATGTTGATCTATTTCAGTGTTTAACGAGCAATCATCTCCTTTGTGTCCCGTCTCATGAAATCTGAAGCAAATGAGATCATCTAAAGTTATGAGTATTCTGTAGTTTCTATCGTTGTAGTTTAACAGGAAGGAATCAGGGAGTTTGATTTTACTTGATGTGTTGGTGTAGACTTCGCCGGCGACAACTTATAATGTGGCCGAATTCCTCATTTTGTGGTTGTACTCTTAACAAGGAAATATGAGATGATAATTGGAGCTGGAGGTTATTTTTTAGGTATTGTTCTATGTCTGTATTTGGGATGATGGGGATTACGTTTGAAAGAATTAGTTTCCGCGAGGATGAGTTTAGTTTACGGGCCTTTATGAAGTGTTGTCCAATTGTGATTCCCTCATGAGTGTGACTATATCATTAACCATGTTTTTGTTTGCTAAGAAGACTATAATTTTATTATTACTAACGCGCGAGGCAGCGATACTATTTTTTTTCGCATTTTTAACGATCGATTTAATTGCTTGGAGGTAGTCGATTAATTTTAATTCCGGTATATAATTTAATATTATGCGTTGGTCTTCCGTTGCATGTTCGAAGCCTAATATCGGAATTATTTTTTTCTTTACTTTATCGGAGTAAGATGGCGGAGTAGGCGATATGTTCGGGTTAGTTACATTACGATCTGATTTAAAATTGTTAGTAATTTCGGAAACGCGTGGCGGTAAATCGCGATTATCGGAATTTATTTACACGATTATTATTGCAATATACGTTAATTTTGTTAGTATTAGTAAAAGGAATGTTGTTAGTATTAGTAGAATGAATGTTGTTAGTATTAGTAAACGGAACGAACTCATCGCTTTCTGTTTGCTTTGACATTGTTCAGGCGGCTTTATCTCCGCCTGATAAGAAACGGGTTTGATATCTTTTAACTACAATAGGAAGAAATTTAGGCGGAATTTAATTTTACGAAAAGATTAACGCGGAACGGTGACGGACAGAATGGGCCCAGGCGCCTCCAAGGCCATAATTCCGACGAATCAGCATTTCCGAACCTGCTAAGGTCACCGCCGTTTTTCATATAATCATAATAAACATCTTGTCATAATAATCATAAACATATTGTGATAATCCTAATAACCATCTTCGAATAATAATCACAAACATCTATGAGGAAAATAATTCTTAAAAATGATAACAAGAGAGAGGAAAGTAATTATTTTACAGCCCGGAAAAAAATAATATTTTTCCCAGGATATATATAATACATATACACACGCGCATATATATATATATATACACACACATATATACCCATATTACATGTGTATATATACATATATGTAATATGACATGTAATATGAGTGTGTGTATGTGCATATACATATATATATACATATATATATGCACACACCCACACACCCACACACACATATTTATATATATGTACATATATCCATGTACCTAAAGACGAAAGTACATATTTCCCAAAAATATAAGTAATTATATAATAAAATCGCGCTTTTTTTTATCGGATCATTATAATTTGAAAATAAAATTTTGGCAATTTTGTATATTTCACTTAAAATACTCATAATTATTTTTATATATTTTTATTTTTATTTTATATATACTATCAAAAATTTGTGCTTCTCTAACAAGCTTAATAATATTAAGATTATACGTCGGATCCAAAAAAGTTCTTAATAAAAAATAAATCGAATATCTATCCCGAGAGAATTTTCTAAATAACCTAACGAATATTTTCCGTCATAAATATCATCCTTCTATCTAACACACATGTCTCGGAAAAAGTCGAGTTTAAAAGGAGTTGAAAGTTTTACAAATCATCTCTTTTTTCAACTTTTTTTTAGTAGCCATCTAATTATTCGTCCGACCATCTAAAGGTATTCGACTTCTTTCCACCTTATCCCATAGCCAAAAATTTTAATTATACATACGGTGTCTCTATATAAAATAGTAGCGGAGTTAAATCGAACTGTATTACCTAATTGATACGCATAGAAAAACCTATTAATTCAAGTCGTCGTAGTTCGAAAAAAAATTTGGCTAGATTTGGAGGGATGACTTTTTCGAATTTCGATTTTTAAAAAATTTCTATAGAACCAATTTACGAGATATTAAATAACGAGTTCGAAATGAAAACCGTTTTTCATTGCGATCGATAGGTCTCGAGCTACGAATTTTTAGATTGCCGACGTGCTATCTTTGGCAGGGCATAGAGTGCGAAGTATACATTTGTAAACAATTCTGACTCCTGAAATAGTCATTTCTATATAAGATCTATCGTATAAAACGAAAAAACCGCGAAAAAAATTTAACAAAACGAAGGAAAATAATTAAAAATGTATATGAATAATATTATTTTACGAAAGATAGTTTCAAATAAATAAATACCGAAAAATTAATTTCAGTACCGGGTACGTATAATACTCCATATTCCTTTATTCGAATTAATTAACGATGAATTAGCTGAATTAAAAAAAAAATACTGATGGAGAATTAGGAATTAGACAAAAAACTTAAAAAACAAATTTGTAAAGAGACTTCAACGATATGGCGATACATTTTAATTTTTGTTGATTTATCGAACTTAATAAAAAGGTATGTTTAATTCAGCTAATAATTTAATACATTTATTGATTCTTGGGCGATACGAAGTTCGCCGTGTAAGGGAGTCTAAATCGTATTTTATATACATACATACATCACACCCTTGCTAAAAGCATTGTAGAATCGGCCTATCAAAAATCGGTCGAAAAATTTTTAAAAATCGAAAATCAAATTAAAACTCGTTACCGGTTTAAAATTTATGTTTTTACGTAAATGATAGATCTCCACGTCTACTTTCGTCTAACGTTAATTCGAACCTACCCTTAAAAATGACCCAAACCTTCGAAACCATTTAACGCTAATTTTCTCGGTGGGTATTTGGCGTAAAAATACGATTATACTATCGTTAGACGCTTACATCAATGCTACATAACTTTCGTTTAAACTATTTTCCCCGATTTATCGTTCGCGATTTATTGCTGAAAAAATCGCAAGGTGTCCCCTCCCATTTATACAAATTTTTGGGTTGTTTGAATTTTGTTTTCGCTGTTTTTTGACTTAATACGATAGATCTTATATAGAAACTGCTATTTCAAGAGGCGGAATCGTTTAAAAATATTTAAGTCGTGCGCTATGACCTGCCAAAGATGGCAAGTCGTCAATTTTTAAAAATTCGTAGAAATAAACAATTTAAATTAGACCGAATTGTAAATCTAAACCATTCTCGAATCCACCTGAAGACAAACAAAAGATTTCATTAAAATCAGTCCAGCCGTTTAGGAGTTCGATGACATACACACGTACAGAAGAGTTATATATATATATATATATAAAGATATAATAAAAAAGATAGATCAAATTTTTTTGGGCTACCACATGATAATGGCGTTCCCATATATATATATATATATATATATATATATATATATATATATATATATATATATATATATATATATATATATATATATAAATAAATATATATGTGTATATATATATATATATATATATTCATATATGTATATATATATAACGTATATATTGATGATTACGAATAAAACAAAAAAAAGTTTGACAAAATCCGACCATTTTTAATGGAGTTATCCCTGCCAGTGAAATATATATATATATATATATATATATATATATATATATATATAATGACTAATGCATAGTGCTTATTGTATATATATACATGTATGTATGTAACGATATATGGATATATAATTAACATTGCCTATGCTAAAAGCATTGCGTATAACGATGTATATAAAACATTGCCCGTGCTAAATGCATTGTAAAATCGGCCGACCAAAAATCGGTCGAAACATTTTTAAAAATCGAAAATGAAATTTTCAACTGGCGATTTCTCCTTACTGGTTAATTTTGGTAACATTTACTTAATAACGTAAATAATCGATCTTCACGTCTACTTTCTTTTGAATCCAACCCGAATCCCCTACCTATCAGAGGGGCCTCAAAAAAAACCCAAAACCCCAAAACCTTTTAACCCCAATTTTCTCGGCGAGTATTCGCCATAAAAATACACGACTACCATAGTTAGCCGCGTATTTTAATCCCGCCTAACTTTCGTTTAAATAATTTTTACAAATTTCGAATCGTTCGCGAATAATTGCGCAAAAATCGAAATTTTGAAAAAATCGAAGGTGGAGACCCCTTTTTGAAATTTTCGGGTTCAATTTGAATTTTTTTCGCGGTTTTCTTGCTTTATACGATTCATCATATATAGAATACACATATTCAACCGTTGGAATTGTTTAAAAATTTTTACTACCCACGCTACGCCCTGCCAAAGGTGGCAAGCCGGCAATTTTGAAAAATTTGTAACTCAAAACCTATCGATCGTATTTGAATACGATTTTTTGCTTTGAACTAAACAGACCGTTATCTATGAAATCGTTTCTTACGAAATTTTACAAAAATCTAGATTTGAAAATGTGACCCCCAAACCCCCATCGCGACTATAAATTGAAATGTAAACTACCCTATCTTTCAAGTTGGATCAAACTGCACACGGTGCAAATTGGATTAAAATCGGTTAAGTAGTTTAAGTGTCCATCGCGGACAAACAATGTGACGCGAAATGTGTGTATGTATAATGCTCGGTAACCGCACGTTGTAATAGATAAAAAAGCAGCGCCCCATATATATACAATACGTTAATATAATTTATATAAAAATGTGTATTATACGCACATATCCATAATCACATTTGAAAATTAATTTAAAAAAATGCTCTGCTATCACAAGATGCGCGTGTGTATATATCAATTTTTGATTTTTAAGCTACCACAACGATTGCTTCATATTACACAATATTTATATGCGTATGTATAATACATATATGGCAAAAATGTTTTACTTACAAATTTTCAAATACTCTTCCACAAAATGATTTTTTTATTATAGAATTTTTTATTGGATGGAAGGTAAATCGAGAAATGACGTCACACCGGTGAGATTGTTCCACTTCATACACAAATATATCTTACGTTTTTAATAAAATTCGAAAATTACTACTCACTTCATGCATATGTATGTACAAAATTAATCCCCCGATATTACGCTAAATTATATATATTTCCACTACGCATATGTGCCGTAAATGTGTGGTTATATATATATATATATATATATATATATATATATATATATATATATATATATATATATATATATATATAGATAGATAGATAGATAGATAGATAGATAGAGAGAGAGAAAGAGAGAGAGAGAGAGATCCGCAGACAACTGGGATAAATTCCCCTGGGTCACAGTTGAAAGAGGTCTTCCACAAACATTAAAAATTTGTTTTTAGTCAGAAACCCAAATATAAATATTTTTTTAAATATATATTTGAAGTATTATACAAAAAGGTAAAAATTACAGTTTGTCCACAGCGCATCCACTTAACTTTATAGAAAACACGCGTCTCTTTCAGTCAGAATATTAAAAATTGTTTGTATTGCGCTAATTACATGAAAATACCAGTATAATTTTGAACGACACGTTTTATTATGTAATTATTTATGTTTTTTGGAAATATGTACTTTTGTCTTTTGGTACATGGATACATATATGTAATATATACATGTAATATAGTATATATATATATGTGTGTGTATGTGTGTGCGTGTGCGTGTGTGTAGAATAAGTATACCTTTCAAACATAATAACAAAAAGGTGGATTAGATTTAACATTGGCTACTGTTAAAGGAGCAGATCTAGTTGAGTAATGGAAACTTAGTTAGGAATTAAACGTTAGCTATCATAACTATGTTATTTTTTATATAAATATAGCTACTGATAGAACATTGGATAATGATATCAAAGTTATTAACTACAGCAGGTTAACCATACATTTAAGAAAACATAATAACTTACCACAGTGGAGTAAAAATTGTAATTAGCAACGATGAAATAACAAAATAATCACACATTTGGAAACTAAGGTGGCTTCAGGTAGAGACAAAATACCCAATGGATTCATTAAAAAAATTTACAACCTATTCACGTGTGTTATTCCTAAGCGTATTAATGTACTTATTGAATACAACTACTACCCTACGATACGGAACTTAAGCAAAACCAAAGGCATTCGTTAACTTACATCTAAATAAGATTATTCCATTATTACAAGATTTAATATTACTTGAATTAGGTATGTACTCTAAAAAAAAAAATTGTAATGCAGGTACCACAAGGGTCTGTGTTAGAACCTTTCTTATGGAACATAGTGTTCTATGAAATTTAAAAAATACCTTAACCTTATAACGTGAAGATTTTTACCTTCGTTGATGATATAGTAATCGGAGACAAAAGTGAGGTTCCACTAGAAAAGTAATTATGCTAAGTATACCACGTAGTAAATAACTGATTATGGTCATTCAACTTGAGCATCAATGATTCGAAGTCAACAAAAAGTAAAAAGTTAAATTTATCTCAATATGGTTTAGACATTCGATTTGTAACACAAACTAAATACTTAGGAACATTAATTGACAAAAATTTAAAATTTAATTACCACTTTAATTATATTACAACCAAAATCAGCAAAGTTATGACGTGTTTTCTACAACTATTTTCCTATCTCATGAATCGTCGCGAAAAAACAGAAAGGTGTTAGATTTTTTTACGCGGTTTTTCACATTTATACGATAGAGTTATGATAGAAAATGAGATCGGCGAAGACTAAATCGTTTAAAAACGTTTACATCATGCGCAATAAATTCGACGGTAACATAGTATGTATAATAGGCACACGTACAAATAATAAATAAGACAGTTTTAAACGGGTTGTATGCCTGACGTATGTTAGACAAAGACGTTAAATACACCTGTATATATATATATTCATAATAGCTAATGATCAGTGCATATTGAATATATATATATAAAACATATCATCACCATTTAGCCGTAACTCCACCTAGGAGTATCGTGATCAAGGTAACAGTTTCATTCATTTCTGCCTCCATCTTGGACGATCTTCGGCATCATGAACGCATTTTGAAAATGACATCCGAGCTGCAGCAGTCACTGCATCTGTCCATTTAATTGGTACTCTACCTTTTGGCCGCACACCATTCATTCTTCCGATAACTATTGTTCTTTCGATTCCGTCATGTTTTCGTATGATATGACCAAAAAATCTCATAATACGTGCGAGAACTTCCGTTGTTAATCTGCGGGTTGGACGAATTTCTTCCAAAATAGACGTATTAGTACGCTTTTCCATCCACGAAACTCGAAGGAGCCGCCTCCAGCACCATATTTCGAAACTATTTATGCGAGTTTGTTCGGACTTTCTGATCGTCCACGTTTCTGAACCATATAGAAATATTGAAAAAACCAGAGTGCGTACAAGTTGAATGTATTTTTCGTAACAGAGGAATCTTTCCATATCCGTGTTAGTTTAACCATCGCACTCCGTGCTAGTTGAATTCTTCTCTTGATCTCACCTTCAGATCCGCCTTTACTTTCCAACAAGGATCCCAAATAAACGAAATTTTCTACCGTTTCATAACCAGGAATGGTTTTATATTTTTCCTTTATTGTATTCTTCCGATCAATTACCATTAACTTAGTTTTTCCATTATTTATTTGTAGACCATAGCAATAAAACATATATAGATATATAAATAACATTGCCCATGCTAAAAGTATTGTAGAAACGGCTGACCAAAAATAGTTCACAGAATTTTATATTTAGCTATTTATAATTATATTGCAGCAACTAATATTAATATTTAATATATCCGTTTTAATAATTTTATACCAATCTTGGTGAAAAAATCCTGTACCCATTAAAAAAAATTATTTTTAACATCAAATTGATAATTAACCTGTAAATATTTTTAAATTTTTTAAAAGCTTTACAAAATGGAGCATTTATACAATTAACTAAATGGTCTAATTGGATTATTAATCTTGTGCAGTTAAATATAGGGGGCTTTTGGATTCATTTGTACGCTGCCTCAGTTTCAGATGTTTTCTCTCTTACGTTACATGTTTGTTGCGTGTTAATTTTTTATCCAAATACATGCCGCCCAAATATTTAACTTCGTCATGAATTATTTTATTATTTATTTTAACTGATACAGTATTTACTTTACGCAGCCTAAAAGTGACTTGAGTACATTTGTTTTCGTTTACCATAATACGCCAACGTCTTAACCAGGTTTCCGTTTCAGTTAATGCATTTTGCAGTTTATTTGTAGCCACTGTATGATCTTTGTCTACAGCTATAACCGCGGTGTCGTCTGTGAAAGTACCAATACTAACTTCGCCACTACTTGGGAAGTCAGCTGTATATAGAAGATAAAGGAACGGGCCCAGTACACTACCTTGAGGCACGCCCGCAGATACAGGATAAAGATTTGATAATTCATTTCGGAATTTGACTTGACATGTACGGTCCTCGAGATATGATTTTAAGAGGAGATAATAGGAATGAGGAACAGTTTTTTTTTTAGTTTGTACAACAACCCATCATGCCAAACTTTGTCAAAGGCTTGTTTTATATCCAATGACGTAATTGTCGAAAAGCTTTGCGTTAATAAAATAATTTTTATAGTGATTAATTTTGTTTTTATTTTGTTTTATTATATATATAATAAGATTATTAACAAAGTAAAGAATTAAATTGTGGTAAAAAGGTAACAAAAAAATCCTGTTGACAAATACGCATTCCGTTATATTATACACGTACGAATAAAATTATACCGACCGGAAAGCCTCTTAGGACGTGTTTTTTTTTTTTTTAATGTGGTTCCACAATCAGCAATTGTGCGGTGGGGCAAATGTATTAATGTGTAACTAAAACAAACAAAAAAATAAAGGATGGCTAGGGATGAGAATATAAACCATTCAGGATTTTTGTAATGAGAGTTTGTGTCTTAATAATAATAATAATATATGAACAATAAACAAAACATATAATAAATAAACCAATTTTTTAAAAATTTCGAAGTATAATAAATATCTTAATAAAGGGGCATTACGTTTTAGTGTTTGATATTTGTATTTTCTATACCTCCAATGATAATGATTCGTGTATATATATATATATATATATATATATATATATATATATAGTTAACGGTAGAAATTTTTGGAACATTAATCATCTTATATACGAGATAAATGTAATATATCTCCGTATTTTTTGAAATATGGTATATCTAGGTGCATTTAATATAATTCTGGAACAATTATTTTTCAACTATTCGTATCTTTTTGTAGGGGAAGTTTTGGATATATGATTCCAAACAACAGCACAAGCGTATGCAAATATCGGCCGAATAAAGGATTTAAATAATGTTAGAGTTCATTATTTGGAATAGATTTTTAGCGGAAACGTTTTTACTCGTGCTTTTGTTTACATTAGGATTTGTCAAAATTCGTTCTTTTTTCAAAAATATAACACCTAAATATTCAACTTTTTAATTTAGAATACAATTATCGACGAAATTCAATTTATAATCGTACGTAAAAAAATTAATAACGTATAACTGGAACGGTTAGTTTTCGATAAGAAAAAGAATAAACATCTTTTCGTAACCGTCCGATGGGAAAAATAGAAGTGACACTTCTTCGGATATGTTTCTGAATTCGGGACGCGGACCGATTAATAGGTCATCATACCCGTAAAAATTAAAGAGACTAGAACGCATTTCGATAAGACGGATAAGCACTGATAATTTTCCGCGCAATTCGATCCTATCGAAATATTTTACAAAATTTCACAAAGTAACTGTCCGCTATGCTTAACTCGACGTGGCGACGATTCAAATGTTTTCGTTCTCGAATCTACATCGCACACATACAACTTTTGTGCAGCGAAGATTTCAACCAAATAACGAATAGCCGTGCGCGCATTCGCAAGATAATGAGTAACACGCAAAAAGTATTATTTTATAACTTTTGTACGTGTCTGTACGTTTGTACGTAAACTGAATATACCACGTATATGAGTGCATCATGCAGGAAAGAGTGGAGGAGCCCGACTGTGAGAATGTGCCTATGCGTATAAGTCTTCGGCTCATTCGTTTTATGGGTTAACTCCCCATATACAATGCGCCGATAGAAGTTTCACTTCAACGAGACGGAAGCTGTGTATCTGTGTCAGTTCATCTACCTAAATGTTGTACAGTCCGGCTATTTATTCTGTTGTACACACTATGTATCTTTTCATTTCCAAATTGGATATATATATATATATATATATATATATATATATATATATATAATAGAACCTGGATATCCTTCTTATAAAACTATAATGTCTGTTGACATTCTTGAAGAATGTTACTCAGCGATAGCTTCGACAGTTTTATACTTGGAAAACGATAAATAATTCCGAGATAATAAAATAGAAAAAAAAACAATACTTTCATTAAATAACGATTTAGCGTGATGATATTTGACGGTCGAAGGAACCAAAAAGCTCGTCTAATTCGTTTATTATATCTATACACTATAGACAATCCAGCGATTTATCGTAATTATTATAATTAATTAATTAATAGCTACGATAAATTATTGTAAAATAATTAATTAATAATTACGATAAATACGGTTCGATTCGAATTCTTTCTAAAAATTTATCACCCCGCTAAAATTGTTCCACGATCTGTCCTTATAGAGGTCTGATTCGGTTTCGCTGTAACAAACGAACGCTTCGACTAATTGCTGGCGGAAGTTTTGTCCGCCCGTACGGTAGACGACAGTCGACGGTTTACCCTTATCGCGTTCTTCTATCGGACATAAGAAATATAGACGAACCGTTTGCGAGTGGTCAGCATTCGCGCCGGAATTAGAAATTATTTGATTAACTTTGATCGAGTTTTGACCGCTGCACCATTCTTTACTGCGTAAAATTAATCGAACGGTCTGCCGTACGCCGGCTGCATCGTTTTCGATAGTCTGACTGACGGACGGTACCGTCGGATCGGTTTTCAACGGAGTCGACGATACGTTTACGGTTACCTTTTCGAACTTTTGAGCGTGATAATTGTAAACACGCGCCCATTGATAATCGTTTTTCATTTGAGTAAAAGCAGATTTAACGTTGTTGACCGATTGATTCAAATCGACGTGCTTCGATTTATTCGGCGCTAACGTTATCACGTTTTCCATCGTTTGCTTAATCGGCGCGACGCAGTTAGTCGCTTTCTGTATCAGCACGTATCTTTGTGTCCATTGACCCTGTGAAAAGATAAAAAGAAAAACAATTAAATTCGACGAATATTCGAATTTTAAATGCGTGGAATTTAGTAATTTTTAGAAAATAAACGAGGAATTTTTTTTTTAAATATTTAAAAACATTACAGATGCTCAATTAGCCATTGTCAAGTGTAGGCGTGCGGAAGTAAAATGTAAAAATAATATATAATTTTTCGAAAATATAAAAGGAAATAAGAAAAATAAAATAAAATGCAAGAAAATACTTGATCACCATGTTCATATATGAAATTTTAAAACTAACAAAATTATAAATTTTCTGGTTGACCAATGTCTCAATTCTAATTATATTCTATGTAATAATATTGAAAATCATCTAGAGTTATCTAAAAAGCAACGTTATATAATAAATAGCTTGTATAAAATTTATTATTTTCTGTCCAAATTTCACGTGTGACTGAAATGATTAAGATTTACAATATTATAAAGAAAATAGCGAAGTTTACGATTATTACTGAATAACCCGATAGTAAATTAAGTATTTTATTATATTTAAAATTTTTTCTTTTATAGATTTTTTATAAATTATATACTATTTTTATATTTTATATTTTCATCTTCGATTGATAGTATATTGATATCCGAGTTTCGCGACCTTTATACAATATATATATATATATATATATATATATATGAGAAAATTTAGTGATTTTAACTACTTTTTCAATGTTGAAATATTTGGAAGTTTAAGATATAGTATTATATCGCTATAGTCGCGAACGGTAGTAAAAATAAATGGACCGTTTCAGTTCAATGTTATCTTCATTACAATAATTAATTAGCAGATGCCAGGCCACCTAAAATCTAGTCGGTATATTTGTGACCGTCTACGATCTATTACGAGTATGGCACATAGAAGAAGAAATCCAGCGTTATCAAAACTTCTACGCGAAAATTTAGATAAATTTAGATAATTTTAGACGTAGTGACATTTCGTCTTAAACAGAAAATATACGAAAAGACTGAAATAGTTCAATTAAACAGTAATCGAGTAAATATTTTTCTAATCATACTAACGTGAAAATAACGATATCGCGAAATTCGATCGACCTTCTGTAATCATCTGTGCCTCGGGGCGTAGAAGTGAAACTTAAAGAGACGTTTTCCAAAAATTAGATACTTTTTTCCCAATATAGTGTAAAGGTATACAAAATTAAATCACTAATCAAATTTATATTTTACTGCAGCTACCTCTACTAATTATTTCCCAGAACCTATTCACTGGACATCTCCACTCTACTACCTGATTTGCTGCAAATTGCAATTAACTGTAAATCATATTTCGTTAGACTACGCGAAATATAAACATCGACCAATATATACGATTTTTCTATACGTGTGTATATGACTGAACTCCTAAACGGCTGAACCGATTTTGATGAAATTTTTGGCTTGTGTTCCGGTGGATTCGAGAATTATATAAAAGAAATTTGTCCTAGATCGATTTTTAGGTCTCTGTTTTGTTGGATTTGTCTTCGTCCGAAATAGCGTATAATAACTATTATTGGAAAAATTCACAAAATTTTTTGTTTTAATTTGTAAAGAAATTTAAACCTGTTATATCTTTTTTTATTAAACATATATTTCTTATTTTAACACATGTTCTTATCTATAAACGTATTTACAACCAAACTAAATGTAACAACTCAAGCCGTCCACACACTGTGTTAATACTTTATAATATTTTAAAATTTAGATATATCAAAACCATATCCCGATAATTCTATATCGATCAAATCAATGTGTCATTTTGCCGTTCAGCACAGTTAATGTGTTGATACGTTCATCGATTTTATTTTATTTTGATTAACCATTTATCGATTCCGGGACGATACGAAGTTCGCCGGGTCAGCCATAGTTAAATATAAAGTATGAAATGACACAATGGGAACAGTACTACAGGACGACCTAAATATAATGGAAAATCTATTACAGTTTCTTACGGGCATTAACTTATAACTAAACTTATCTGATCCCGATAATCGAGCGTGTTTATAAATAAAATAAAATAAAAAATGCTAACGTTACTGTTTCTCGAGGATGTTCGGACATTTGTAAATTGCTCCTTCTATCGACCCTTGTCCGAGTTTATTGTTCGTTATTTATTCCGCTAGAGAGCGCCTATTTAATATCTATTTGATAATTGTTTTTCCATATTAAGAATTTCGTCCGACGAAATTATTACGCGGAAATTATATATTTTTAACTTTCCTTTTATCGTACATGTTCCTTTTGTCTTCATTCCTTTTCCATTCGATAAATTATTTTCTTTTCCTTCTATTTACCTCGACGAAATTTGTTTATACTTTTCTTTTATTTGCTGAATACACAGTAAGTGCAACTCTCGACTGTCGACCCGACAGTCGAAGATTCTATCTGATCTCGTGGCATAACTTTTTTTTTCGTCATCATGCAACATAGGAAGTACCATGGAACTCTATATTAATACGTACTCATCTGTGTTGCATATAATTAGTGCTTTGAATGATAGTCCATTTGGCGTGCAAAAAAATAACGTAAAATGAGCTAGTATATCAACGAGACAATAATATATATATATACGTTTATAAGGGAAATTTATATTTCCAGTACGCAGATGATTGGCGCTTTGATAACTCACAATTCACAAAAATTATGAAATACGTGGCGAACATGAGAAGTGGTATATATAATAAAATCTGATTAACCATAAACGAGAAGAAGAATAAGCTACCACAGTACAACTAGCACCTGCAGATAAAGGAGAAACTGAGTTTGCGCGTAAAATAGAGCACACTGTAATAAAACAAGTTGGAAACTGTAGTTATCTTGACACTGTGTTAAATAATAGAATCAGCCTAGTTAAAGACATAAACGGCGATATATAAACTGCTTCGACTAATCTAAGTGAGTTAAATAAAAAAGTATTCCGGAAAAAACGCATTTTCTTGCCGACTAAGCTTTGAGTTTACAAAATTTGTGATATTACCCACATTACTCTGCGTAAAATAGAAATCTAGGCTAGATATTAAAAAAAACGCATAACCTCGCTTCAAGTACGTCACCAGCGTGTACTGCGTAGAATTTTACACGTCCGTTGACTCGCCTAACAAATCGCGAGACATTGAATAGCGGGCAAATGGCCAACCTATGCATTTACAGTTTTAGAGTAGTTGTATAAAATGGTCTGGGTACGTAAGAAATTATCCGGTGGATAGTATGTCAAATTGCACATGGTGGTACAAAGATTTGTTGCAGAAATATTCGATTGTGAAACGGATCCTAAAAAGTGGTAGAAATTAAAAGGGTAATAATGCGCAGTTACAAATGGCTTACAGTGTTCCGACCAAACAGCTGGATTGCAGAGTCAAAAACTTTACCCGCCTATTCGGGACATTCAAACGGTAATCGCAATACTCGGTCACCTCAGGATGATATACTGAAATCAGTAGTTATTCACCCATCCGAATTGGTGTTTTCGAATATGTTAACAATCGGACAAGTACTAATTAATATTTGAATATTTTCAGCAATGCTTTCGAAGATGTCGTAACTACTGAAAAGCTTTGCAAAAAGTTTTATACGTTATTAGTGGTTTATACTAACAGCTCGATTGTTTTTAGATATATATGTATATATATACATTTGATGTAATATATTATATGTATGCGCATTGCTAACAATTTTATCTGAAGAATTAGCTGAATTGAAAATAAGTATTAATAAAAGAAATACGAAATTAATTATGTTTAGCAAAAATACTAAATAAAATATATATACATACATACATATATATATATATATATATATATATATATATATATATATATATATACATAAAAATAAAAGATGCTCTATTACATCCAACACCAGAAATACGTTATCTACTGCCTATAAAGTTTACTGACGAAAAATAGATACATATGTATATGTAATCGATTTTAAAAGATGATTAGGGTGAAATATATAAACATTCAACAGCAAGATGTCGATATTAAAAAATAGGAAAATTATCGTAGATGTCTGAAAATAGCTAATATCATACGTGTGAAGTAAATTAAATTAGGGTTGCGAAAATCGGTGCCTTAGAGATCCGGACAAAAATGAATCTCAGCTCACTAGGGATATACAAGGGGCATTGCCTTTTGTTTAAAAAAAAAAAAAGACGTATCAAAAACGTATGTCCGGCAAATGAGAACTTCGTACTTGTAATAAATAAGGAAAGTATGTCCGGTTAACACTTGTGGTTATGTAATAATTAACATTAAAAGTCGAATTATCATTAGTATTACTATTATAACGATCGGAGAGAGTTGGGAAATTCTTAAAATTATATTTTTATTCCTTAAAGGTAATTGCTTTTATTTAATTAAACTCTATTTTATCGATGTATTTTATTAATAAATACCGGGACGTCTTTGTTCGATATATATATATATATATATAAATTAATCAGCATGAGAAGAAGTTATATCAATATCGATGACAAAATTTCTGCAATTTGAGATAATACTAATAACCGTTTAATTACTCGTGTAAGGATTAATACACACACGAACAACAGGAGTACAAAGACTGAACAAGAAGAATTTGTAAATTTGTACGCAATATTAGTCGAGTACTATTAATACCACCCTGTTTTAAAAACGTAATAATATTAATCGACGTCTTCATTAATACACTGAGAACGTTTAGCGTAAGATGAAAAGTGTGGAATGTAGTGATTTTTAAAAAATAAACAACAAAATAAAGTTATTGAAATTTTCTTCATGAAAATCACAAAGCTTTTCGGACGTTATGCCGTTATCGAGCGAACCTGAAGTGTAAAATATAAAAATATATACACTTTATAAAAAGTATAAAATGTGCAAAATATTAATTTAGATTACACTTTAGAAAAAAATTAGCAACCTGAAAAAACAGTATCTTTTTATTAATACCATTTTTTTCAGTTTACTGCTAATTTTTTTGTAAATTCTAATCTAAATTAATTTTTAGTACATTTTATACTTTTTATAAACTGTATATATTTATATAATTTATTTTTGTATGTTCGCTGCTCGATAATGTCTTAACAGCCGGAAAGTTTCGTGATTTTCATGAAGAAAATTTAAGCGATTTTAAATCTTTTTTTGTGTTGTTTACGCGTTTAATGTAATTTAATTTATCATCTGTAAGTACAGTAAGGTATTTTATAATATAATTTGGACGATTTAGCGTTAAAATTAACATAACTATATAATCTAACAGCGTCATATTTATTATTGCAATTTACTACGAATAGTATGTAATTGGACGTGTGTAAACATATATATATATATATATGTGTGTGTGTGTGTACGTACAATTATATACTCATTTTAATGCAAGTCGTACGTATATTTTTATATATTCGTCTAAATACAAAATGCAAATAATTACATGATACAATAGTCACGCGTTAATCGTTAGAATAAGAAATTATAATACCTGAGCGGTAGAAATAAATATTAAACCGCACGCGAACAGTAATATAAATTTAAGCATGGTTGCAAAAGTTATTATCGAATTGGCGATTATGAATCTGAACCTACAGTTTTTAAGTCTTTTATACCATCCTCAATATATATTGCTAATTATTCCATTATTGATGTAAATGATAATAATGCGAAATAGTAATGGCTTCTTTTGTACGAAGGTGACACTTTTTGTAACAGAAACATAGGAAAATTACGAATCTCGAAAGTCACCTTGAATAAATTTTCTGATTTTTATTCTTGTTTCTAAAAACAATTAACACGACTGTGTGGCGTATGAAATTTAGATTAAATTTAACATCTGTCTCGATGTTTAAACGACTTGAATACGCAAATTTTACTAATTTTACAATATTTTTTTTTTTTAATGTCGACTCTAAAAAAAAGTTTGTATCTATCTATCGATAGACCGACAAAACTTAGTCTCCGAATTTAGCCCCTTTTTAGATACGGTGTTCATTATACAGTACGTGTTAATGATAAAAAACATTGTCTATTTTTATGATAAAGAAAATTTAGTTGACGTACAAAAATATTTATATAACACATTAAACAAATTTTAAAGTCGTCTGAAAAACGATATTATACGTAAAATATTACTTTATATTTTCACGTTTTCGTGTCATTTTTTTTAACTAATTCGTCCTTAAATTGATAATATAAGACCAAAAGGTTTAATTTATTTTTCACTTATACGGGCTTGGGAATCAGTCGTCACATGTAATCTTCGTCGATTTTAAACAGTTTTAAACCGCCGGGCCATTAGCCCGAAATTATTATAGCTCTATAATATTCGGAAACCTTTTTGAAATCTTAAAAAGCGATAGCATTATTTTTCAATTATTAATCTTAAGTAAAAAAAAAAAATTAAAAGTATATTTAAAAGCCGACGAAATAAAATAAAATAATTCATTAGTTCAACCGACATCCACTTTAACGAATGCACTCGAGCATAAATGGGGGTCGTACTTATTCACGTGCAACGGATATCTACGGAAACTGAAAGCGCCTCGTTATTACCAATATCTCTCAAGCTGTAGGTAACGTAAAAATATCGTGCAGAACTGAGTTGACTATAATCAAAGCGGAACTCAAAAACGTTGGTAACAATTCAGGCCTGACGGCAGCCGAAATGGCTGAAAACGGTATATTTATGAGGCGAACCCCACGCCGACGGGAAATTGTCGTTGAAATTCTTTGCCCGTATATATATATATATATATATATATATATATATATATATATATATATATATATATATATATATATATATATATATATATATATACATATATATATATATATATATATATATATATATATATATATATATATATATATATATATATATATATATATACGTTTTCTGTTATTATACGTCCTAAATATTTAAAAGAATTATACTCGGCTATGTTGCAAACGACTCTAACAATTTGAATAGAATTTCGTACATATCTGTTATTTAAGTACTCGAAATTGGCCTTTGTGGAATTTGTGAATTTTGAAATTTCGGATCCCGACACCGAGTACGTCTCCCCATAAAAAATTCTGAAAATGCTGATTCTTTTTTCGTCTTCTAAATGTACGTTAAAAATTTCAGCTGTTTCGCATTTTTTCGCTGCACACGTGTTCGTAAATTTAATCAAAAAATTTTGTATCTCAGGCGCCGTTTCGACTTTAAGAGTATCTGATGTTCTTCAGATATCTTTTCATGTATATAATAATTATTTTAACGAAAATAATCCGATCAAAAAATTATAAAAATTCGTTTCCGAAAAAACATTATGGTGGTTTCCTTCTGAAACCTGTCGAAACTGAAATTTTTGTCTATAACTCCGGTAATTTGTGAAATGAAATTTTACACGATTAAAATAGTTATCTATGTAATCGATTTCAATATTATGTGATTCTTGTCTGAATATGTTTTTTTTTTAAAAAAAAAGATTTTACGCGAAAAAAATTTTATCGAGAATAAGTTCAGTGACCCAAATCTATATATATATATATATATATATATATATATATATATATATATATATATATATATATATATATATATATATATATATAATACGTAAGCAAATGCGAATGATTAGTACTAATCACTTCGATAAAACTGAAATTTGAACTTCCACAGCATCGTGAGTCGAAAATAATTTAGCAAGTTATTTCGATAAATGAATACACATTAAAGAAGATTTTCTAATTTTCACATGGTATTTAGCACGCAAACAGGAAATTTAACCATTAATCGAAATATTCGTAAAAATCCGAAATTTAATGACGTCGAACAAAACTCTGATAATAAAATAGTCTTGCATCGACAAAATAAATAGATAAATTTTATTCTTCTGCAAAAAGAAATTCGCACGCATATGAAAAACAAAAATTATGATATGCGATAAAAATAACAGTCGAAAGAAAATAAGTGCAGATATTGAAGGTGTTAATATATAAGAAGTAAATAAATTTCATTACTTGGGTAGTAAAATCACATGGAGATGGCGGGTGTAGCAAGGACATTAAAAAACGGATCAATCAAGCAAAGCAAGTTTTTTACGATCGGAAAAATATTTTAACCAACAAGGCTGTACACATTTGAGGAACAAATTTTTAACCTTTTTTGTTTGAAATGCAGCGTTGTACGGATGTGAAACATGTATGATTAGTAAGGCAGAGAAAAAAAACATAGAAGCCTTCGAAATATGGTGCTACAGGAGAATGTTGAAAATAAGATGGACCGATAAATTTACAAATGAAGTGGTGGTAGAAAAAATTGGCGAAGAAAGAACATTATGGAAAAAAATAATAAAACGAAAAACTAATATGATCGGTCACATTTTAAGACATGAAAGCTTATTAAAGATAATTATAGAAGGACGGATGAATGAGAAACGCGGAAAGGGAAGACCAAGAAATCAATATACACAACAACTAATAGAAGACACTGGTAGCACAGGATATACGGATATGAAGAGGAAAACAGAAAACCGTCAGTTGTGGAAGAAATTATCAAACCAGTCTTAGGACTGATGACTACATGATAATGATGACCATCCTAAACGTTTGTTTGGAATCTTTCGATCTCTGTTAAAAAATAATTCGTTAAATTATTTCCCGAAGATACGGTACCTCAAATCGAAACGATATCCGAAATATACAATTTTTATTATATTTACTGACACATATGCGGTAAAAAATAAATTTTTAAACATACGAAATTATCTACAGTTCATCTAACAACCGGCATTGTATAATAAACACCCGCATAAGGTTGAATAATTTGGTTGCAGAATTTTATATGGTACGACTGAAAGGGTCTTAAGAATTCGTTTAAATGATGTTTAAAAATGGATAGTCTTCATATTCGTTTTTTATATTCGAGTGTGGCCTAACGGAATCTACAAATTGTTGGCCAACTTTTTCTTATAGGCTGTATCTTACCAATATTAATATATTTCGCGTATCTTCTTAAAATCGCTCGAGGTAGAAAAAAAATTTAATGGCGTACGTTCGATTCAGATCCATGTGCTTAGTTCGGGAGGAATCAGAACAAATGGAAACGACAAACCTCATAATTATTTTATCGACCGCAGTTCTTAAGCACATTTTAAATTATGATTAAATTCGCGTTAGAATAATTTTCTCCCAAAACTATCAAGTTTTATGTCGATTTTTCGCAACTATCTCCTCGCACGACACGTCTACTTACATTTCACTCAGTCGACTTAGAGCGAATCGTTACACTTTCAGTCACCATGCTCACACTATATGGTACATGAAATTTTAGTACTAACAAAATTCTATATTTTCTAGTTGACCATTATTAAATGTCTCAATTCTAAAATTATATTTATGTGTAAAAACATCGAAAATCATCTAGAGTTATAGCGACGTCGTATAAATAAACAGCCTGTGTATAAAATTTATCATTTGCTGTAAAAATTTCACGTGTGACTGAAAAGGTTAAAATATAGCCTTATTGAACCAGCTAAAAAGTGGGACAGCGCGGACTAAGTATAATTTAAAGAAATGACGTATAACAGATTGCAGCTGGTGAAAGTTCGGGAAAGTGCCAGTTCATGATCACCTACTCAGTTGTTCCTTCGGTGGTTAAGCCTCTTTGACGTAATTGACGACAGATTAGTAGTTTTTCTTTTGGCACGATTACTTATTTCAATGTTTCTCTTCGATTTCATTCTACCCACTTTAATTAAAAGCCCTTCTTATATTCCGTTAACCGAAGCTTCTAATAGTAGAAACCTACTAGTAGCTAGTAATATTTTTTAATTTTGTCCATAATAAACGTGTTTATTGAAATTAATATTTTCATCAATTTTATGCCCAAATATTTCATTTCCTTACTTTTCCTAAATAACTTATTAATACTAAATCTATTCTACTTTTAATTTCATATTTCCCGGTTACTGAATTTGTGTTCTCTGAATTTAAACTGAGTCTGAGATTCATTTGATACGCCGTTTCATTATTTTTATTCTGAAAAATAATTTTTCTCTCTGTTAAGAATTTTTCTTATTATTTCAAACAAATTCGAATCAAACTTACTTAGTTGTAAACATTCTGGAAATGTTGACCATTTTATATTATCAAAAGCACCGCTGATGTCAAAATTTATGAATAATATCAATTTATAATAACTTTTGTAATTTGTAATGATTTCCATCCATTTCAATATAGCTTTTTCCGTTGATCTATTTCTGATATATCCGTACTGTTGTTCATTTAGTATTAAATTATCAATTTTATATCTTAGTATTATTTCATAGATATTTCCAATTATCCATGTATGGGCCTTTGGTTAAGAGGGTTCCTTGTAAGGTTTGTTTAGTAGAATGATTTTCCTTATTTTCGATATTTTTTTAAACGTGCAGATGTTTAAGTAAGAATTGACAGCGGTAAATGTTAATGTACTATCGTGTTTATTTAAAATTTTTATCGCAACAGCTGATTACGATTTAAAAGAATTACGCTTATCCAGAGTAAATTAAAAAGGAAAGAGATGACTTAATAAACTCTTCAATAAAAGGAAAAAATGAAAAAATTACTGAAGCAGTAAATGAAATAGTAATTCAGTTAAGAACGTCGCATGATAAAATTAATATCGTAGGCGAAGCATTAAACACTAAAGAAAAAAATATAATTAAAATAGTAAGAGTCTCTGTTAAAGAGACAAAACCCTATGCGCCGAGAGAGAGGGAAAAGTATTAATAAAAAAGAATGGAAGTCGGATGATGTAGAAAAGAAAAAGTTCAGCTACTAATGTGGTAAACCGGAAGGTGACGTGGAAATTTTTAAAAATGAGTTGAAGGAAAAGTTAAAATCAAGCTTACTAATTGTTGGGGTAGAACGATTACAAGTCGGATCGGAAACTGTAACAGCGGTCACAAAATCTAAAAGTGAATCAAACATTTTAAAAGATTCCATAAAAGAATTCAGTAATATAAAAATCGCAGAAAATAAAGTTTTGATTCAGAAGTGAGCACATCAACTCAACAGATATAGCGGAAGAAGTAGAGAGGCTAACAAACATTACACCGATCTCAGTTCGAGTACCAAAATTAATATATATATATAAATTTACGTTCGACTGAAACCTCAGTACAAAAGAATTACGAACAAATGGTAGACTATATATTGAGTGGTTATCGGTAACATATCAGGAGCATGTATCAATACTTAGGTGCTATAAGTGCCTACAGGCATGTAGCTGCCAAATGTCTCAAGCTATGCGTGAAAAAATGACGAACGTCAAGCTTTCTATGAAAAAATACAGATAGTTGGAAAACGGAAAAACAAAGGAAAATTAATTAATTGTCTCTTCATCAAAACACAAGGAAATATTTAAGACAAATCACTAGATGCAACACTAGATCATTTTTCTTATAGTAGAGCATGCCCATGTTTCCGTGAAATAGAAAAACAAATACAAACTATGATCAGTTGTGGCTGATCTTGAAGTTTAATTTTTAAATGTGAACAACACGATTGCATGCCAACATTTATTCATTCGTGGGTGCGACGTTGGTGGAAGTGACTTTATTATAATGGCTAAGGCAAATTTATGTAATGGAAAATTTCGCGGTTTAAATGATCAGTATGATTACCCTTGATAAACTAAAGAAAACCACTAATAAAGTATAAAGTAAGAAAGAAATATAATATATCAATTCAAGTTAGTAAAAAATTAATTTACAAATTCTTATTAAATGAATTAAATAGAAATTATTAAGTCTTGATTGAAAGAAACAAAGTTAAAAATTGGAAAGTTTCATTAACAATTCAAAGTGCTGGGAAAGCCATATAAAATTACAATGGAAAATTGAAACTACATTGAATTTCCAAATATTAAAGTAAATGATGTAGAACAAGAAGTGAAGTGTTGCAGCTCTCCTTGATCACTTCTTTCCTATGAAAAAGAATAAATTATATTGTAAAACAGATTATACGCCTAACATTAACGATAGCTATGATGGTGCTATTAGTATTGATGAACGACTAATAAGCCGATAAGTGATATTCTAATTTAAAAGAACACTCGAAAAGAACTACGAAGTGTGGGTTACATCGAAATGTAGATAAAATATTATTTTTAAATAATTTATAATACGTTCATAATTATATTTGATTTTATTAACATTGTAAATAATTATACATTATTTAATCCATCTCCAACTTTTTAGGACTAAACTGTTCTTGTACGCTATCCTATTTTTTGTTCAATAATAATTATCAATATATTACATATAAATGCTAATCGACTTTTACAATGATGGGAAAAACTTTCCAGTAATATAAGAATCATAGAATGTATTAGTTTGCGTGTTTTACATTTATCGTGAAAATTAAGAAATGAAAATTTAACTTTTTCAAATCTCGGTTCTTTTTCAATACAGGAAATTAATTTTTAAAATTAAATTTATTTGAAAATATCATCTATTCAAAGACTTATTTAAAACTGTATTATTTTAAACTATATTCCGCTATGTCATTTATATCACTAATTTAGAATGAATACTTATTTACAGCTGGAATGAATTTCGGAAAGCTGTAAATAGCGATCTAAAATTAAAACTACAACTGAAAAATGAAAGAGATGTAGCAATGCAACCTTCACCGCAAATTAAAAATATCGAAAAAGTAAATAACTGAACGTATCACATTCTGACTGTAGTTAAAGAAAAGAGAAACATTCGCAAAAAAAGGCGCATAACTAGAAATCCAGTTTACAAGTCTTCATTAAACAATAAATCAAAAGAACTTAAATCATTAATTAGGGAAATTAAAAATGAATCTATACAGCGCTATTTACAAGAATTATCACCCTTTAAAACTTCCAACTATAGCCTGTGGAAAGCGATTCGAACTCGTAATCCCGATGGTACATAGGCTAGGGTTGGTCGAGAGAAGGCTGAAGTGTTTGCCAAACATTTTTCGGAAGTTTTTAAACCAAACTATGAAACTGATAATTCTGAAGATATAATGACATTTTTTAGTGTGCTCCTTTTCAAATAAGTATCCCTACTGCGCCAACGTCCCCAGTTGAAATATAATGTATATTCAAAAAATTAAATAATAAAAAAAGACCGGGCTTCGATTTAATCATCGGAAAATTATTATCAGAATTGCTGGACAAAGCGATAGTATTTATTAATAATATTTTTAACGCAGTGATTCATCTGCAATATTTTCCTCTGTTATGGTAACTGGCGCAAATAGTTGTAATACCTAATAACAATTCATTTCAACAATTTCATTTTTACAATGTTACAACTACAAGTAAATTCATTAAGTACCTTAGTAATAACCGTAGAAAATTAAGAGTATAAAACAACTTGAACTTGAATTAAAATTTAATTTTTATAATAAATATAATAAAACAATCAGCAAGTTCCAGTTGCAAATTCTGCGAAATACTTAGGAATGCATCTGAACACAAAATTAACTTGGAGAACCCATATTGATCATAAAAATGTCAAAATAAGAGAAAAAATACGCCAAATGTACTGGCTCGTTGGACGACACTCTAAAATGAAGCTAATAAATTGTTAATATATAACACCATTATAAGTCCTATATGGAAATATGGGATACAAATATGGGGGGATGTACTAAACCATCAAATCGTAAAATAATCCAGACAGCTCAGAATAAGTTTCTTCGACTAATTACCAATGCCGCTGGTTCCAACGAAATGACGCACTCCTTGCAGATTTACATATTAAATGGGTCAACGAAATAATACAGGATTATACTGACCAACACTACAGAAGACTTCATCATCATCCAAATCCGGAGGCCTTGGCACTTTTGCCCACAGATTGTGACTTAAAAAGGCTTAAACGTTTCAAACCTACTGACTTGGTTGTTACTAAGTAATATACGTAACAGAGTTTAAGGTTTACCTCTGCACATATTGAATAATCATGATTGTTGCTTATTTAAACTAAAGTTTAAGATTGCAGAAAGGAAGTAGCTATCCTTAGCTACATTTAAAATATATATATATATATATATATATATATATTACGTAGGAAAAATTAAAACAAAAATCTACACAAAAGAACGAAACGCTATAATTATTTTTTAAATTAGTCATAATAATAAGTTAAATCGCGTAATTGATTTTTAAATTAAATTAAATTAATTATAAAAATTTGTGCTTAAGTCTACCATGTTTATATTTAGTGCACACGTAGACGCGACATATACTAAATATAAACTTCGTAGACTTAAGCACAGATTTTTATAATTAATTTAATTTAATTTAAAAATCAATTACGCGATTTAAGTTATTATTACGACAAGCTCTCGACTATCGAACAGGTGCATCGAATTGTACATACGATACAAGAAGATTTTGATGCCAAACAAGTATGTCTCGGTGTCTTCCTAGATATCAAGTAAGCCTTCGATAAGTGGGCTACTATATAAACTTAAAAAAATGTGATAAATTTCACATCCTTTGTAATTGGATGGATGGTTTCCATGGCAATTTGCACATTTAGGGTCATATTCATATTTTTTATCGCAGTTTTTTTTAAGCATGATTCTCACCACACTTGACACAGTATGACCATATCTTTGGCATGATAAAGCTTTGAAGTACGATGTTATTTTTGCGTGGAGTTTCAACTTTGATTTCCATGTTGAGCAAGGTGTGTATCTTGTAAACGTCCGAGTTATTTTCCTGTGGTTCTAGATCTATGAAGAATAGTGGTAAATGCTTACTTACTCGATGTCTGATATTGGTTATGTATCTGACTGTAAGCTCATAATCTAGAAGGGACACTTCTATGCCATATCTCCATAGAATGGTGCAGGTGTCTCACTACTATACGAAAAGTTCGTTCTGTTTAGATTGATATTGTTCAATTTTTTTGGTACATAAATATTTAACTAATTGATAGTAGTTCTCTACACAATTTGTTCTAGTTTCAATTCGAGTTAAAGATTTACGCAGTCAAAATTTTAGTATAATCTTTCACGCCATAAATTGTAATAGCAGCTTGACTTCCTTTCTAGTATTAGCGTCTCTGTCCTCATTATCAAAAAAAGAACGCGTACATGCACTAAACGTAGAGTTTAACGACAAAATGAAATCTATTTTTTTTTTAAGTATCCAATTATTAGTTTTGTGTCCAAAATCAACGTAATTAGCATCGTGATATGTCTATGTATTTATACACACGACAAAGTTTCCATTCTATATATATATATCAAATATTACTTAAGCTATTATAGTACGTTTTTTTGGTCATTCCTAATTTTTCGGATTATTGCGATGTACATGTTTTCAAATTTAACGTCTTTCGGATTTACTAGATTTTTCTGTTCGCAGTATGTTCGGATAGATTGAAGAACTTTTTTAATTTCTCCATTGTTCATTGAAAATAAAGAAGCGGGTAGGTTTGTTATTTAATTTGTTTCTACGATCGAAAAGGTCTCTTTTTCACTATGATTTTCTGTTTATCGTACGAATTTGTTTTAATTATTAGCGACTCTTTTCTTATGTGCAATCTTGGTACAAATAAGATTTTATTCATGTACCCGGTATTTTTTCTAAAAATTTTTCAATTTTATCACCATCATCGGTTATTTTAACTTTAAAGATTTTAAGTTCGAATTCAAGGCCGATAATTTACTTGTGTTCCGATTACCAATTGATATTACTTCAGAGTATTTTTTTATTTTATACTTTTCTAAATTTTTTTTTAGAGTATCAGCATCACGCCCAATTAAAGACACATCATCAACTAAAGCCACATTGATTTCCGAAATTAAATTTGAAATAAATTTTTTCATACTATCGCAACGAGTTCCCTTTTGTCCTAATTATTGTTTCAGATCTATCAAAAAAAAAGGCATTATTTTAGCCCCTATAACCTCGTGTAAGGTGGTCGCTTACTTTTTAATGATTATCGGTGTAACCATATGTTTACGCGGAATAATTGGTAACATTGTTAAACTATAAAAATGAGGATTTCTCTGAAATAATTCAAAGACTTCAAAATACGTATATAATTAGCACTCTGTTAATATTTATCGTACACACTACTTCTGTTATATTATCACAAACGAAATTCTGATTATAGATTATTGAACAAACGCGTTGCACCAGGTCGCTGCAGAACACTGGGAGCAAAAAATCTTCACCGAATAAATGAATGTTTATGCTTAGCATTCTATCAACCATTTCTTTGGTATCTTCTACTGGTTTTTGGGCTAACTAAGTACCATTTTAAAACCTATAGTAATAAATGATCATTAATTTTAGCGCTAGTTATACATGTTACAAATCTTACATTTTGTATCGAAGAACGAGTTTAAAATTCGATAAAGGTTAGGAGGAATGCCCGAAGGAGAAATTCCGTTCTTTAATAAAATTCGTGTCAAAATGCAGGCAGGTACAAATTCTGAGGTTCGTGGGTAAGGAACGTACATTATGTGGTTGATTTATGTATATAAAGAATTCAAACGTGTAGTCTATATTTTGTTAAAACGAATATATGGGAAAACATGTTTACTAGTACGTATGTGTACAATTATATGTACAGAACGATACTGCTGTGGGCGTGTGTTTGTGTGTGTGTGTGAGCATACGTAAGTAATGTACATTATAATGAAAATGGTCGTACTCATGCCCAAATTGTTTACGCTAAGTCGCTTATTATTTTATTTATAATTAACGCGATTTGATCGTTTCGGATTGTTCCAGGAAATAAGTTTTGTTTAGTTTTATTTATTATATTTTATATTGTGTTTTATTGCTTTTGAAATATATTTAATAATTTAATATTATTTAAGCGCTTATGTGTTGTTCGTTAATCTAAAATAGACTATTTCGTTAGATTAAGGTTATATTTATTTTGACGAAGACGTTATCTATTTCTGCTTATTATGTCGAAACGATCAAATATTACACCGTCTATTTTGTTTATTATGTACATTTTGCAATTAAAAATTGTAATAATTAAATTGATATTGAAAATTTATATTCCGAATTTTAGCGATTGCAAGCGTTTTTTTTTTCAACATCGTAACGATATTGTGGTAATATTAAAATTTTCAACTAGTAACAGCGAGACTTCGGCAAAAAAAATTCGTTTCGCACAATGGACAGATTCTTAAATTGTTTTTAGAATTTTTTTGTCGTCTACAAATTACGCTATAGACCCGGACCACATAAGCCAAGATCTTTCACTGAGCATTGGGGCCAAAAGACACAATTATAAGAACTTCAGCCCTATGTAAATAATCGACCGACGATAGGGTTTGTTTTTCTATTGTTGAAATTTTCGAACGGTAAAAGAAGAATTAGTCGTAAAGCGCTTAAAATCGTTTATTATCTTATAAAACGGACAACATCAACGGTATGTTAAATATTTTAGCTTTACCGCAGCCCCAACGACCTCCCGTGCGAAGAGATGTCGTACAACGAAAATTTTTAACACGATATACCGCTAGGCAGTTTCGGAATTTCGTCCGTGTGCACGTGATAAGCTACGGCAGATTTTTTATAGGTTCCGCTCGGTCGATAGGTCGATTGATGTAAAACGAATTTCGGCTGAGACGTAGCCGGACAATGAAAGTATAAGGTCGCAATTTGAGCTAACGTACCGGATATGCTGTTGGCCGTTTGATTTAAAGTAACCGGATGATCGCAATATCTTAAACACACGACGTGCGCTTCCAATTCTTGCTTAACCGATCCGCTAATACTTGCGGCTTCTTGAACGATAGTCGGTAGTCGCGGTAATATACCGTCATCCGAACAACTGATAATGATTGTTTTCGTTTGAACATTCGAACCGCTAATAGCGTTAGACGATTGCCGGATCATCAAACCGTCCTTAAAATTGGCCTGTACGTTAGTCGGTCGTATCGTAGTCGAACGTCCGTTCGATTTTAATGAGAACTTGTCGAAATTATCGTCGAACTCGTCGACGTTTATACCGTCCGAATTACTGCTTACGTCTTGAACGATGTTAACGACCGATGAACATTTCTCCGAATAGACGATGACTTTACGAAGCGTTTGAACTGCGGAACCGGAAATACCGCGAGTTATTTGCGCGGTTCCGTGCATCGGTAAATTAACGGCGAATTTACCGACATTACTAGACGATAAATTTAAACCAGTCCGTGCGGGCGATCCATTCGCTAAAGACGCGATAGTTGAAACCGGAGACGAAGCTAAACCGAGCGAAATAGAAACTGGAGAGGATGCTTTAGCGGCCGCCAAACTGGCGAAACCTTGTCCATCTTCTTCAATAGCGCCGATGAAGACGGCTGGATTCTGCAACAATGCGATATTATGTCGTTAATTTCGAATTATAAAAAAAAAAAAATTAAAAAGAAATTATTTAACCCTTTCAGCCACAACCTGCGCGGTACGTAAAAATTTCAACGCTAAATGGTTGCCTATTTTTCAATAGGAGCATTTTGGTTAAAGTTTCAATTCTAAAATATTTATATAACATATAATTAACGGCGCTTGTTAAAAATCATTTCACACTTCAAAATCTATAATTTTGTATAATTGATATGTACTGAAAAAGTATTAAAATAAATTCCCCGTCTATTAATGAAAGAGACTATTGTAAACGTCCATCCGGTCATTTTTATTCAGTTCCCGTTGTCCCGATCTGTGTTATATACGATACGTAACCAGACCTCGCGTTAGATCCTCGAGAAATAACCGCGTCCATCCGTTTATTTCGTCTACGTATCGCTTTGGATTACATGCTTTTGCCATACATTTTTCCTTGTCTTATAATTTTCTCTATGGAGTCATCTCTAATTACATGCCCGAAGAATCGTGATATTTGTCTACGGATTGCTGGAAGTAGGCATTCCCGATCTTTAATATCGAACTTTTTTAGCACAGTTTGTCTTTTTTGCCGTCCACTGTATCGTCTGTAGTTATTTCGAAGTGTTTAAGTCGCTTCCGACAGATGGCATTAATAGATTCGGACCCATAGGAATTGGAAATTTCAACGTTCAGATCAGATGCAGTTTCGTTATACTTATTCCGTGGTTCTTCCATAATTTTTTCTAAATTGGCTACATTGTAATTATACTTCTATACTATTGTTGTAAGGCGACAGTAATCGAAGTTAATAATTAGTTTTTAATTGTGCTTGCTACTTTCGATTTTGAGGTGTTTTTGATGCAGACGGTTCTACACTGATAGTCTGCTCTTTGTATTTTGTTCCCGCGTATTTTTAAATTCCATTAGCTTTATACGTTCAAATATTTGATCTTTATATCTTTTGCGCGGCCCGGCTTGCTTGCGTTTACTTTGTGTAGTTCTTCATGTTATAGCGTAACCTGTCCAGCGTAAACAATTGTTCTAATAGTTAATTTTCGCATCTAATTGCGCTGTAGACGAAATATAACTTCCCACATATGGAAAGTGTTACGTTCCACGTGTCTTTATTTTTAGTAGAGAACTGTGATAGAATCTTCGTTTTATCTACGCTAATCGTCGATCCTTCATATACCGAGATAAAGAATACCTTTTAAGTCTCTTAAATTGTGCGCAGCTATAACACGATCGTCCGTTTAACGAAATGATGTAATGCAACATGTAACACATTTTATCTCTTTGTCCTGAACTGTTTTAAATTATTGCAACCTCCGTCTATTCGAAACTTTATACCCATACTACGCTGCACTAGTTGTTTATCTACAAGGATCATGAACGCAATTTTAAAAAATATGAATAGATTAGCTGCTTCACCGATACATATGTATAAACAGAAAATTTACATGCACACTCGTGTATTAAACTGTAAGTTATAATGTTGATAATAAATAATTAACACATTTCATGTACGTATTTAGTTCTGTGATTTATGTATACGAATATACGTTCTTTTACTTAAATTTTAAGTGTAGCGCACCGATAAGTTACTGAGTGAGTTATCAACCTCGACGGCATACCCGTAACATAGTTTATATAATCAATGCAATGGTGCAGCATAGCGCTGTATTATCCATTTCTATAACCCTAATTTTAATACTCAAAATATTGAAATATCCATTATATATATATATATATATATATATATATATATATATATATATATATATATATATAGATATATATATATATATATATATATATATATGTGTGTGTGTCTATGTATATATAAATAAGTAAGATTTAATGCGTCATGTTGTCGTGTGCACATGCTTCTAATTATAATATACATATATTGTGTAGATATATTACATAATAAACAATAGTGCTTATGTATGATGAATAATATGATTTATAAGTATGTATACGTCAAAATATGTACGTCATTTTTCTTTGTGCAGAATTTTTAAGTACACATATTGAATTGTTCACTTAGTCTCGGTATAAGACGAGATATTGTCCGCTGTTACATTCATTCAATTCTGTTATACCAACATTAGAAATATACCTTAAACTATAAAACAATGAAACGCATATGAAGCCTATAGAAATGTGATTCTATTGGAGAATATTGGGTGTCCCCTGGACCGTCAGGATGTCAAATAAAGATGTTTCAAAGAAGGCTAGTACGGACCAAACATGAAAAAAATCCCATTATACAGAAAACTCCGGACGAAAAAGAACAAATCGTTTGCGAAATAATAAAAGCTGGACAAACACGTCTTCCTCCAACGCAAGGTAGCACAAAATCTCATCGACGGATTCTTCGAATAGTACAGCATTATGCTGATGATGATGTCTGTGTGTGTCAATCATCATGACTTCAAACGCGTGCTAAATGCTTTGGCAACATTATCAATATTTGCATCCTGTCCGTATAGTCGAAAGGCAGATGATAGTAACGAAAATTGGTTGTTCCTATATTATCGTAAATAAAGAATATATCAATAATAACGAACATATAAGCGCGCGCACACACATACATATATATATATATATGTAGATACGCCGCGGTGTGATAATTGGCAGAAGGCTCGACTGTTATTTCGAGGTTCAGTCGCAGTTAGCCACATAAAGTTTTTATCGTAACGTAACGTTTAATTGTCACAAAGAATGTAGTGCATCCTGCTCCATCCAACAACATCGTGTACGTGCACCTGCATAGCGTATAATTAGATTCCTGAATGCTAGCCCATTTTTTACACAAAATTTCTGGCTAGTAATATATATACATACATATATATATATACATATATATATATATATACATATATATATATATACATATATATATATATAAATAAATAAATAAATAAATAAATAAATAAGCCTATATTTCGCCAATTATTGGCCGAAGGCCTCCCACCCATGAAACTATTAATAAAATGATGAAACACATAACAAAAATACCATATACCCATACAATTAACCATGATTAAGGACACCATATAATTGACACATTTTCTTCCATTCCGCTCTATCGGAGCTTAATCGCAACCAAGTAGAACCCATCCGCCGTCTGAAGTCATCTGCCCACCGTAACGGTTGTCTGCCTACACTTCGTTTGTTGTAATATGGAATCCACCTGGTTGCATCTGCGGCCAAACCATCCCGACGTATCATGTGACCGGCCCAGCTCCATTTCAGGCTGACTGCTAACTTCGCAATGTCCTTCATTTTAGTTTTATACCTAATAGTTTCCGAACGAATTCGGTCCAATCTTCGAATTCCAAGGATAGATCTCTCCATTGCTCTCTGTACACGACTGATTTTGTCAATATGTGCTGCTTTCATAGACCACGTTTGACAACCGTATAACAAAACTGGTACGACGCATTTTTCCAGAACGTTAACTTTTGCTTGTAGGTTAATTTTCCAGCTTCTATTTTTTAAAATTCCTTTTAAACTCCAAAATTTTTTCCATGCTGCGGCAATTCTTCTTGTTAGTTCTTTATCCATCCAATCATTGAATGATAAACACTGACCCAAATAGATTGCTTCCTGCATGTATTCCAGTTTTTCTCCATTTAGGCAAATAATTTCTGGTGTACTATTAGTAAGAAGCTTAGTTTTGCTATTGTTTATAATTAAACCTACATTTCTACAATTACGGTAGAGTTCTTCTAACATTATGGAAAGTTCGTTTGCAGATCCCGCAAATAAAATTATGTCGTCTGCAAATCTAAGATTAGATAAATATTGTCCATTTATATTTATTCCTTTAGTTTCCAAATTTGATTTCCTTATAGCAAATTCAAGTACCGTGTTGAAAAGTGCCGGAGAAATTGGATCGCCTTGTTTTGTTCCTCTGGATTGATTAAATATTCTACTATCTTCTTCTAGTGAAATGTAAGCCATACTTAATTTGTATATTTCCTTAATTAAATTTATATACTTTGTTTCCACGCCTGCATGATGTAAAGCATCGAACAACGCACTGTGTTTAATCCTATCGAAAGCTTTACTGAAATCTATAAGGACAATATATAGCTTCAAATTATATTCTCGACATTTTTCTATAACCTGATTAACTATATGAATATTATCTATAGTTGAGAACCCGCTTCTAAATCCAGCTTGTGCTTGCGGCTGGTATTCGTCTAGTACTTTATGTACGCGTCTTTCTAAGACCTTCATAAACAATTTGCACATAACAGGAATCAAACTTATCGGTCGATAATTATCTAAATTACTACGAGATACTTTTTTGCGCAGTAATATAATACTGGATATAGCCATTTCTCCAGGAAATTTTTCTAACTCGAATATTTTATCGAAAAATTCTGCACAAATTTTTATGAAACAATCCGGCGCTCCCATTAAATGTTCAGCGTAGATTCGATCGAATCCGCAAGCTTTTCCTTTCTTCCATTCTTTAATTACCGCAGTTATTTCACTGTCAAGAACTTTAGGAACCATATCAGCCTCTACGTGATCATAAATGGTACTATCTAATTCATCATCTTTATATAGATCTTCATAATATTCTGCAGCTAACTCGATAATTTTGCTTCTATTAACTATTATTTCTTTTTTATCTTGTATTCCTATTATCCACTTTTTCCCGTCTAATAATTTCCTTTGTACTTTTTTCATAGCACAAGATGGTAAAAATTCTTCTAAAACCTTTTCAAAATGTGTTCTGATATCTTCCCTAATTCGTTTTCTGGCTAATTTCTTTATCTCACAGTACTCGATTATATTCGTATTGTATATTGTATATATATATATATTGTTTAAAAATATACAATATATATATATATACATATATATATATATATATATATATATATATATATATATATATATATATATATATATATATATAGCGGTGGCATAGTTGCTAGGGTGGACTGGTGACTCGACAGTACCGTTCGATTCCAACTCGTGACATAAAAGTTTAAGAAGTGTTTCATCATTACATAACTCTTAATTATTATGGAGATGGTAATGGCGCTACATTCGGTTATGAGCGCGCATGTGCCTTGTATATAATTAGTGACTTAAATTCTATCTCATTTTGTACGTTAAAATAAAACGTACAATGGCTATTCATGACTTTCGGCAACGAACAATACGTGATTTTAATCGAAGGAGATGTTAGTAAACTGGATGTTTACAGATTTGTTTTCATTGATCCATTTGTTAAATCAGTTTTCAACTGTAGTGAGTGCTGTCTGAGGTATTCGCTGTATTTGGAGTGATATCAGAAGAAAGAATTGCCGTGTTCTTTGCAAATGTGGCTACCTGAACATTATTAGTCTGGTGAAAGTCGGCAGTGTAAATTAAATAAAACGTGGGTTCAATTACTAACAGCTTTCAGACACACCCGCATAGACGGGGTACAGTTCGGAGAAAGCGTGATACGTGGAAATATCTTTCATTAAGATAGAATTATAACAAGAGATAATGTGGGAAGTAGTAGCTTCTTGTACAACATGCTAAACCTTGTCAAATGCATGTTGAAAATCGAGAAACAGTACCGATATTTTTAGTGTCCCATGAATTTTCTATTATACTAAAAATACCATATGCAGCTGAATTATGGCAAAACCCAAGTGATGGCCCGGTAAAATATGATTCCGACGGATATACTGGAATAACCTACTTAGTATTAACTTCTCGATGATTGTTCACAATTTTTTTACTCTATTTATCTTTCGCGATTTTATTTCGTTTCGCCGTGTTTTCATTTACAAATACGTAGAACACGTCACACGCGCTACTAAATGTTCATCGATTGAGACGTAACATTTTTTTTTAATGTTTCGATTTAAAATTCGATCTATCGAACAAACGAAAAAAAAAAAAACCCAATTTTTTTTCGTCTCATTCCGCTAAATAGGAGACACAAAAAATACGGATTATTAATGTATATTACCTGAGTAAGTACGAAGATCAAACATAACGTGGTAATATGATAAACCATGTTGGACTAAACACTTTTTGATACGTTCGTTGCAACGCTTATGTATTAAAATATTGACGATTATCTCGTTTTAAATAGTCGGATTCCCGCTATTTAATAATTCGATCCTCCGGCAAATGGTTTTCCGTAAACTAATTAACATAATGTCACTTTGAAAAATGTTTCATTCTAAACAGCTTTAAGTTAAAAAATTAGAGGGCATTTCGATGATAATTTATGCGCGGTGCTATAATGAAACGTTGTGATTTAACGCATATGCGCATCCGATTTAAAAGTGGAGAAAATGTAATGGTTAAAAAAATATCGGATTTTTCAATTCGCTTTAAATTAATTTTAAATTTGCTATCCGAAAAATATTTAATCGAATATTCTCATTGGTTGAAAAAAAAACATTTTCGGGACAAGGACGTTGAAATTTGCAGCTATTTTTATTGATTATCTTTAGGCAAAGCAATTTACTTATATAAAAAACCGACGTAGTCTGTTGTACAATTAGTTTAATCGCGAAATTTGGATTTTAGGGAGAAAGCTTTTTTTCCCGGGTTTTTAAATTTATTTATTTACGTGTCATGCACAGGAACTAAGATTAGAGATACGAAAATCGAAATACAAAGTTGTAATAGGCGGAACAAAAAGTATATATACATTAAAATAGTTTCAATAAATCGGAATGCTCCAAAAAACTTAAATAATCTGTCAACTGTTGTCTGATCAGGAATTAAAAGAAAAGGCGAAAACCAGAAACTTGAAAGTAGAGTGCTCTACATATTGACCACCAATCGAAAGATTGAGGAGTGAAGAGATTGCACTTTTTATGTTATAGTCAATTCCGTTTTTCGAAATACACTTTTTATTTATTATCATGATGTGTGTGTGTGTGAAATCTGTTTTATTATTAAATTCATTATTACCATACATATGACCGAAATTCGAAAATATATATATATATATATAATAAAGTAACTTATACGAACCGTCAGATTTGTCGCGAAATTAAATTTAGTTTTGCATAAAATCTGACAAATGATTCAGGTTTAAACTCTTATTTTTTTTTTTTTAAATGGATCCCAAATCCGCACTTGCGCGGTGGTGCGAATGTATTAAATAATTTGTTGTTACAAAGGTGCAGGGAACTAGTGTAGTTGATAAATAACGGTGTGTAAGAGTTGTGTAGCTAGAACAAAAGAAAAAAAAAACAGTATAATGCAAAAAATAAATAGGCGTTATGTGATATTTCCCCGCAATGTATAATTTAAAAAAAAAAAATTGAATGGAGTAAGGGATGAGAAACCTACTCCCTTAATATTATACTAAATTACATTTAACAATTGTGACAGCGTCGATTTTGAGCAACGTCTCGATAAACGGATGGTAAAAAAAAATGTTTAACATATTCTAATAAAGATGACCGAATTAAATAATTAAATAAAAGTATTTTAAAACGAATTTCTAAGATTTTCTAAAAAAAAAATTATCGAAAAAATCAATCGCGAATAAACTTTTATTATAGGCGCTATAATTTACGATGTATAGACGGGGGTGTGGAGAAATAATAGTAATCGTTAATAATTAATAGCGATTCGAAGACGAATTCGCGCGTAGTCTATCCTTAAATCTAATCAAATATCGTTTAATTTCTATATTTCATTAGAATAATCGAAGGCGAATTTTTAGGGTTAATGATTAATAATATTTATTATTCTTAGTTTTTTCTACAACTATTTTTTTGTAACGCCAAAAATGTCAGTTTCGACCAATATCAGAAGAAAGCGCAACATTTTCCAGGAAGTGAATTTTGGAATTTTTCGATGGGATTTTTCACCTTAAAACAATTCTTTCGTTGATTGAAAAATATTTTCCGCAGAATTACACTTTAAATAGGAAACGTAGATATGAATATATTTTACAAAGAAAATCTTCTGTAAGCTAATATAAATTTCGAACGGTTCACAAGATAGAGTCGAAATTTTCAACGTACGCTTAGATAACGAGAAAAAAAAAATCGGAATTTTAAAAAGTTTATACTCGGTGTTTTCAAAATTCCGAATCGGATCCTGAAATTTCATCCAAATCGTTGGAACCGTTTCCGAGATGGCTGGGTATTACGTGCTGGAATAAACGAACAAAGAACGTTAAATTCGACCGGAAGTACTATGGCATGGCATTAACGGAGAATTACATAGAAGAAAATAATTTTTTTTTTTTTTTTTTTTTTGGCCCGTACCATAGGTCGCTTTGGCCATTTATAGGATGATTTTTCTTGTTTTAAACTATTATATTTATATTTCTATACTACTCTGGTCTATGAACTTATATATGATTTTGACTGGTTCTGCATTGTTTAGGTCACTTACTATTGATTCTACATTTAAAGCAAGTGTGTATTTGTATTTTAATAATTCCCGTATCATATTATTTCGATTTTGTTTGTATTTCTCGCATTTTCATTATGGTTGATATCCTCTTGACATTTATCGCATAATTGAATTTTCGGGTTAGATGTGCCGGTGTTTTATTATTTCCTATTCTTAATCGGATAATTGTTGTTAAGAAATATTTACTATACTGTACTGAACTATTCTAAAACTACGGGGTTTTGGGTATTTTTATCTGAATTTTATGATATTGTTTCCCTATTTCTTTTTGTTCATTATATTCTTCTTGCATTTGTTGATATTTCATTATTTTTATTTGTGGGATATATTCTGTATATATTAGTATTATCGTTTTTAACATTCGTTTCCGATTTTGCTGCATTATCTACTATTTCATTCCCATATATACCGCAGTGTATCCACATCGATATAATTGTTGAATCGTTTTTCTGTATCTTTCCATGTAAGGTTTTTATTTTAATTGTCTTGTTTTAATAGCAATCAATGACTGTATTGCAGCTATGGAGTCTGTCATTACTAAAAATTTCCTTTGTTTTTTATTTTTAAGATACTCAAGTGCTTTGTATATATAGCATATATTTCAGTGCTTTTAGATGAGCCAGCGTATTTTATTCTGTATGTTCGTATCAGATCTATATTTTCATGATATATTGCTGCTTGATATCGGTTTCTATTAATGTCTATAGATCCGTCAGTATATATCCGTTCATGATTAGGGAAGTTAGTGATTAATATATATTGTAATATTTTATTTTGCATATTAATATCAGTTTGTTTAGAGAATAGATTTATTGTATTGTAATATTGGAGTGGTTGTATATAGTCTTCATATTTAATTGTATATATTGGTAATTTATAGTTTTGAATTGGTTGTATATTGTATAGCTTTCTAGCACTTACTACTAGAGGTGGTAAAGTTTTTTACATTTCCAGTAGGGTTTTCTGATCAAAGGTTCTAATTGTTTTATTTGTTTATTTATTATATGTTGTCTATTTCCTTTAATTTTTAACATATATTTATTTGTAATATATTGTTGTTGTATTAAAATACTTGGTTCAGCGCATTCTGCTCTAATATTATTAATATTATTAACTGGGCTTGAATTCATTGTTCCTATGCAAAGGCGTAGTGCTTTATCATATGCTGTGTGGATTTTTTTGGTATTGCTGGAGTTTAAATTTTGGAATATACATGAGTAGTTAAAATGAGATAGTATTAATGTTTTATACAGTATAAGATTTTTTTGGGATGGATTCCCCATCGTATTCCTGATATTGCACGTATTAGATTGGTACCGTTACTGCATTTCCTTAATATATTTTGTGTTTCGGATTTCCAATTTAATTTCTCATCTAACATTATGCCCAAGTATTTTATTTCTTTAACAAATTGAATTCAGGTATTATTTACTGTAATACGGGGGATAGTGATTAATTCTGTGTCGTGTGAACAAAATTCCCTTTGTCTTATCATAGTTTATTTTTAGTTGCAGTCTATTTATTATTTCTGTGTTCTTAGTTATAGCTGGTTGTAGTTGTTTAACAACAGTTGAAATAGTTGCAGCTGAGCATGATATCATTATATCATCAGCATATTGAAATATTTTAACTTTTTTTTTGTTTGTATATTATCTAGTTCACCTGTATATATGTTGTATAGTAATGGACTAAGGGTTGATCCTTGGGGGATACCTGTACCTGTTTCGCTTGTTTCAGTCTCCTTTATTTCGTTTTGATATTTTATAATTAGTTTTCTGTCATTATAATATTGTGCTATCCATTTAATATACATTGTGGGGGTACCTATCATCTTCAACCTGTTGCATAAAATACTCAGGTTTACTAGATCGTACGCGTCTGACATGGCAAAGGTGATGGCTATCATGTAGTGATTTTTAGACATATTTATATATATATATATATATATATATATCGTTAGTCAGGATAGCTATATTATCTCTTGTCCCAAATGTTTTCCTAAAACCAAACTGTGTTTTTGGCATTTTGTTTTGATGTTCCAGTCTCCATTCAAGACGTTCCTTAATCATAGATTCAGTTGTTTTGCGTAAGCAGCTTAATAAAGTTATAGGTCTGTATGATTTATAGTTATTAGGATTCTTATTTGGTTTAAGTGTAAGGCATATATATTGTGTTTTCCATTCATTAGGTATATATGCACTTTTAATTATGGATTCGTTTAAAAATTCAAGGAGAAGATCCTGAAAGTAATTTGTTGTATTTTGTATGGCTTTATATGGAATACCATCAACTCCAGTACTTGCGTTTTTATTATGATGTAATGCTTTTTTAAGTTCCCAAATAGAAAACGATTTTTCCATGTCGTTGTCTATGTGGGAATTGTTTGTATTATTATCGCAAAATATGTTGCCAAAGTTATTGATAGGAGTGTTATATTGATTAATAAAACTTGGAATCCAATTCATATTTTGTGTTATTGCGTTATTAAAATTATTAATATTACTTGTTTTTTGTATCAGTTTAATTTGCTTCCGTACTTTTTTACTATTTTCTCTAGGATTTAATTTTTCACAAAATTTGTGCCATTCTGTACGTTTTCTATTTTTAAAGTATAATTTACTTTTGGCTTGTTGTTGTTTAAAATTTATATAATTTTCCATAGTTGGGTATTTGTTAAAAGTATGAAGTGCTAATCTCCTCTGAGCAACCATTTTATTACATTCCTCATCCACCAGTGATACGTTTTGAAGTTTTGTTTGTTGATTAATTTTGGTTATGGGTGCTAACTGGTCGATGGTAGCTTTTAGTGTATCTGAAAGAACTGTATATTTTTCTGCTGTGGGTTTATTAATGAATTCTGTTTTAGTAATTTGTTCAATTTTTTCTTTAGTTATTATTTTAAATTTGTCCCAATTAATTTTCCTCCAGTTTTTGTACGTTACTTTATTGTACTCTTGTTTATTATCTTTCTTATATATTGTATTTAATTGTGTATGTATAAGTAAGTAAAGGTAAATGGTCACTTCCTATGGAATCTTTCAGAACTTCATAATTAATATTAGTTGATAAATCCGGTGTGCATAATATTAAGTCGATATTACTCCTCTGTTGACTCGTCGAGGGAATACGAAGTAGTATTTACAACATACATACTATTCTCCTCAATAAAGTCAAGTAGTTCTTTCCCTTCATAATTTGTATTTTGACAGTTCCATACTGTATTTCTTGCATTTAAGTCACCAGTAATAATATATGATTTCCCTGGGTAAGATTTTATTTTATTCCAGTGTTCCTTTGTCATTTTGTGACCTGGCGCTGCATATATTCCCAGTATTGTTATATTTTTGCTACTATGTCTAATTTCGGTTAATGATATCTGTATCTTGCTCTGATCTATATTTTGTAAACGTATATTATTTGATTTAAATGTATGATTTATGTGTTTGCGTATTAGTGAGGTGACTCCGCCTCTTTTAGTATTTTTTTTTTATCATCTCTGTCGATGTTATAATGTTTTATTGTTAATTTATTTCCTGGTTTTAACCAGGTTTCAGTTATTATTGCTGTACCTATATTTTTATCTACTAACATTTTTTTTAGTTCAATTACATTTGTGTATATACTCCGAGCATTCCATATCATAATTGCTAATTCTGTCTGTTCCATGTACGAGTCCATTTCATTTCTATTTTTTATTTAATATAGTTTTGGCTAGTTCCTCTCGTAGTAGAAGACGAACTAGTACCAATTATCGTTCTATTATCTTTATTTTTTTGTTTATTTGCTTCATTTTTATTTTCGTTCAGTTTAAGTTTATTTTCTTTATTTTGGCTTATAGGATATTTTGAACTCTTATTTTTATTTTCTGTGTCAGTATTATCAAATGTAATAGAAGATCTTTGATCAGTTCCTATTTCACTAGCTGTACTAGATTTACTTCCCTCATAGTTTATTCTTTTTGTTTCCTCTTCTGGTGAACTAGGTATTTCCTCTTTATGATTGTCTGTGTTCTGTAGTCTTTATAATCTCTTAATTGTTTTACATCTATATAATTTTTCTCTTTTATTTTATTATAGGATGGTTTTTTAATAGGTGGTGGACGGTATTGTGGGATACTTGCAGTAGTTTAGTGGCGTCGCCACATTTTCCTCTAAGTTCGGGAATTCTACGTCATAATTTTTTAAAGGCGCAAATCTATTGTAGTTGCTGAAAACATTTGAGTAAAGTGTTTCCTGCTTATATGTTTTTGGGAGTTCTATGTTAGTTTCTTAGATGCTAAAATTTTGTAGTGCCATTAGTTCAGTTATTGCTATTTATCTTTTCCTCTCTGGGCATTCTCTGTTGATAGTTTCATGTTTGTCACCACAGAATAGATATCAGTATCGTGTTCTTTGGAGGTACACATCTTTCCAGCTGAAAGTATTATGTCCATATAAAAAACATTTTTGACATTGATTTACCCTTCTCACAAAAGGTTCTACTATGAATTTAACCTTATATATATATATATATATATATATATATATATATATATATATATATATATATATATATATATATACATATTCTGGTAATGATTGACCGTGAAATAATATTTTAACTGATGAGGTAGGTTGATGTTCTACACGTCGATCTGTTGTTAATATTTTTGTTAAATCTCATTATATGCCGTACTTTAAATTGTGCACTTTCCATATTGTGGTAAATCTCATCTTCTGTATATTCATTATCTACATTTTTTATCACGCCTGTTCTTGTCGTTAGGAAAAAGGGAATAAATAACTCGTAGTTTAGTTTAAAGTGTGTTGGCCTACTAACAAGTTCATTTGCGTCGTCTAATTTATTACATATTACTATAACTAAATTCCTTGATACTTTTTTTACTTCGTCTATGTTCATGTGTGTATAATACGTCATTAATATTTTTCCTATTTTTAGTGCGCTTATACCTAAATATCTACTTCCGCTATAGTTTAAGTTATCATGATTATAAGCTTTTTTTAGTCCATCTGTTATCTATTCCTCAGGCTATCGGTCCATCTCTACTTTACCATTTGCTCCACAGCGTCATAGAGTCCAGTCCTCTCTTTTATCCATTTATTTGGCTCTCTCGTTCAGAAAGTTTTGTGTTCAATATTAGTCTTTCTTGCGCTACTTGTGTCTTCCTTATCTTAATTTTGTCCGAACGTCCACGTTTGCGAACCATATATAAGAGCCGATAAAACACACTGGTTATATAATTTTCTTTTCAAACACATCGATATTTCTTCGTTTCTGAATACGCTGTTTAGTTTTCCGAAGGCTACTCGCAATAGTGATGTTCTGCGATTTATTTCTGCTAGAATTAACATATTCCTGTCTGTCGTATGTATCTCCTTTGCTATTTAATGCTTATGGTGAACTTATTATAAGGACTAATTGACCACGACCAAAGTTTTCCTATTGGAGTAAAACGAATTTCAAATTTGAGATTTTCCGCTGACACAGTGATAATAACTACTTCAAAAGATAGTTCAACATCATTGCTCGGAAAATTGCAGACTGTGTGTAGTACCTTCGAGCTTCAAATAAACATTCAAAAAACAAAAATTATGATTATTAATAAGGAGGTAGAAGATATAAATGGATTCCAAATAGTGAAAGATTTCATATATTTTTGGGTTTCTCGATATTCAGCGACAGCTATTGTATCGATGAAATTAAAAAGAGGAATTAATATGAGTCGCGCTGCAGTTCATAGGTTAGCTAATGTACGGAAAGATTCGCAGATATCGAGGTCATTAAAATTCGGATTATGTCAATTTTATCTATTTTCACATATGGTTGCGTATCTTGGACTATTAATAAAAAGGAAGAAAAGAAAATACAAGATTCCGAGCTATGGTATTGGCGGAGGCTTTCTCAAGAATGTCGTGGATCGAAAAGATCACGAATAAGATAGTCTTGCAGAGAATAAAAATGCAGTTTATTGTCTGTAAAACGGATAGGAATTTTGCGCTATTTTGGTCATATTGCCAGACAAAACGCTCTACAATTAGAAAAACTAATATTGAATGCTAGACCACCCGGTAAAAGACAGAAACGATATCGAAGATGGTCAGATCAAATATTGGATTTAATGTGCCCAAAATAACAACATTAACAGCATGCAGCAGGCTGGCAATGGACCCAGTGGAAAAAAAAAACATTCATAAGTTAGTTGGATTATCATGATCATCCTATAGGATATAACGACAATTCATCATGGTGTGTATTCATTTACTGTTTCTACATCCACGCCATCAATTTTTTATTTCCTCATTCGTATTTGCTTTTTTTTTTCTTTTTTGTAAATTTCTTCTTAATCCTATTTTATTTGTATCCGTATTTAATTCCGCTATCGTCCTTTGTAGTTCTTCAGCGCTGGTGCTTAGTATCATTATATCATCTACAAATCTAAGATGATTGAATTATTCTCTATCAATCTTTATACCTTTTCAGTTCAAATCTATTTTTCTAAATATAGATTCTGATACAGTAGTAGACAGTTTCGGTGACAGTGTATCTCCTCCTCTACTTATTACTATGTTTTTTTTGTTTTGTCCAAAAACCAACGACGAAAATAGATGAAAGGTCACCATCTTTAAACTGTGTACGAGGTTCATTCAAATACCGTTTTCCGCTATCAATTTGTTCCTATAACGGTCTCGATTTACGCAAACTCGTTCAGTCTATTTTGAATCGTTCTTATATATAAATGTACTCAGCCAGTTTGCAATTGACGATAATATAATGAAAATTAAAAATAAATTCCGAAAAGTTTAATTAAACGAACGATAAATTTTATAACGAAAGAATAAATCGATTAAACATTTCCTTTAATTTGGAATTTTAATTAAATTCGATATAAAACGAACGCTTTGAAATTTTGTCTAATTACGCCCGATGATTGATACTTCTTTCGATTTAACGATATTTTCGGTTTAACACCTTTCGGACAGACTACGTACAGTTCCATTATTTGCGAAAAACCCGACGAGCTAGTCTGAGTGACCGATTGTTCGACCGATATCGGTTTTTCACACCAAGACGCGCAATCCAAAATTATTTTATCGCCTTGCGTAATTTGCGATCCGCTACATTGCCGCGCCGATTGTATAATGTCGGCGTTACCGGAACTAAAGGTGATATCCGCACTCGCTTGTTTGTATAATTGTCGGTTAAAATAATTTTTGGCTTTACTATCGGTGTAACTGTTGGACGATAACACGCGACTATTGTAAATTTGCAATAAATTCTGCTCGTAATTAGCATCGTCGCACTTCAATACTTTGATTATGATAACTTTTCCGCTGGCCGAAATTTGACGCATCTTGTGACTGAACGAAGGAGGTTCGACCTGTTCCAATTCGTATTCCTGATTAACATCGTCAACATCCTGTTGATCCGTTCCGGTATCTTGCTCATCGGGATCTTTAGTCGGTACATCTTCCGGCTTGCTGCTACAATCTTCTTTATCTTCGGCGTATTTTATCGTCGACTGATTAAAGTCCTCACTACTCGCCTTCGAATCTGACAACATAGCCGAACTCGTGCCCTACGAAACGAACATATTTCATTATTTTCATTATTAATACAAATTGTTTCATTTTTTTATTTTTAAACACGCAAAATCCGTCATTAGAATAATTTGAAGAATAGTTACATTTTGATTTGAACGCAAGAAGAATATTTCATAGCGGAGAGTACTGCGATTATCGGAGAAGCGCATAAATTTACAATTCAAAATCGTAAAAAAATTCACTATATCGTCTGACATTTAAAGTTGCTTATTAAATGTAATATCACTTCTAATGTTATCGAAAATTTTCAACTTTTCAACTTGACTCCTGATTGTGGGATTCCTGTTCAATTTGTGTTAGGTATTATTGTAAGCAACTGTGCAATTCTCAGAGGATATACGAAAATTTATCTATTATCAAAACATCGAATATAAAAACTATTTGGATGTTTGTTAGTGTATTCGACACTTATTTTTGTGAATCCGTCCAACGATCAAGTCTTAATATTCGACGGTTTATAATTAATTCCAACTTTCGCTACTAATTTACATCGATTAAAAAACAAACTGTACGATTTAATTATGTCGATTTCCTAAATTACTTCCACACGAATGATTTTGACAAGGTTTACCAATGAGGATTGTATTTATTTCTGGAATGTTGGAAATACTCTGCACATTATTCGACAACTTTCCTATTAATATTAGCGCGCTAGAAATAGCATTATATATATATATACAAAATAAAAAATAAAAATGCGATTTTAAATACGAGGTTAGTAGTGATTGAAGACGAGAACAAAATATGGGTGAATGAGAAAACATTTCGGAATAAGCCAAAGTGTTAGACTGAAAAACCGAACTAAATGAACCGGAATATTAAAGAAATTATTGTACATTTACTGAAGCGGAAAGAAAATGTAGCGAAGAATGATCGTAGACAAGTAGGAATTAGGAAAATATTTAGAACGAACGAATGATACATTTACAACCGGTTGCAATTGGTGCGAATATCACATGTAGGACATGAGAAAGAATTGAAGAAACGTAGGTGTAGACCACTTTCCTCGTCTAAATTAACATTACCGTTTGTGATATGCAATTGAATAGCAATAAATGTTTGCACTCAATCATCGGTTCCAGTCGATTATACAATAGTTCTGCTCTTTCATCCACATTGGAACGTTCGCTTTTGAACCAAATTTTAGATGACGCGGCGGTTTTCGATAATACTTAAGGAAGAAATTTAATTTAAAAATAATTTAGATATATTTTTTTCTATAAAGCGAATAGTAAACTAAATTTATATTTCGGAATAAGCAAAAGTATCAGACTAAAAAAAAAAAAACAGCCCTAAATAACCGGAAAGACTATAGAAGCCATTGTGTACTGGAGTGGAAAGAAAATGTAGCACGATTTCGAATACGCGGACAGGAATAATCGCAGACAAGCAGAAATTAGGAAAGCATTTAGAGCGAACAAAAGATACACGATATCGCTAGAGGAACTAATTAAAAAATTACGAGTGTGAACGATAGTTGGTTCGCTATAGAATGTAACAGTGAACCGCCAGTGAAGATGGGGTTTAAATTTATCATTTTTTGCAATCGTTTGCAATTGGTATAAATATCGTAGGCGGTGGTGTAACACAAAAAAGAATAGGCGAAAGGATGCATTACAAATCAATATTTCAATACTGAACTTGCAATTTGCAATCCTGATCACGTGTGTTCTTCAAATGGCATTCTTTAATAACATTACCCTCTGAACTATACGTTAAATTACTGCGCTTAGCATGTAACGGACCTCCGTACAATTGTCGCTTCTTCATCTTGAGAATTAACATCTATTTCCGGATACAGCGATATTTCTAGACAAGTTGTACTCGTTTATAGAAATATGAGTTAGTACGTAAAGTATCACGTTCGGTAGGCTGTAAACGCATCCTCATTAACCCGTTCAGTCGTACATTATAAAATGTTAACATTATATAAAATTTATAGGGCTTCTTATTACAAAAGACTGCTTTTTGTTTTTAAAATTAATGCATTTCATGCATTAACATTTCGTGTCCCATATAGTGGACATTGTGACTGAAAGGGTTAAAAAAAGGAATGACCGTGAGTTAATGAAGTCTCATACGTGACGAAATAAATAATTAATTACGCTAAAGTAAAAATTCGTGTAATAACTTTATAGAGAAATATATTCGTCGTTATTGGATCGTTTAATTTATTATTTGCCATTTTTAAAATTTAGTTTATCGAATCTAACGAACTAAAGATTAGATTAATTCATTTGTTATCTATATTTCGATTTTTATCTACTTTATAGTTCTGAAAAGGAATAGACATTTTCAATTTTGTACGTACGTATACTTACATCATCGGTCAAAACTTTCTAATTTGAAATAACCGAAATATTTTTAAAAAATTCAAAAAAAATTCTTAATTCTATTTAAACTATTTCTGTACAAATCGATCTTACCCATAATAGGACGCAACTGAAAATCGCGTATAAAACGCTACGTTTACTGAAAATAAAATCCATTACGTTTCGAAATAAACTGCGAATTAATTTTCGAATTGCGCTCGTATTTAAACTTTTTAAATTTGACTAAAATCCTCGAAGCGCGCCAGATGTTCGCGGTAAAAACTTTAAAGGTCACCTACACCTAAGCCTAATGAAGGATAGACGGAGGACAACGCCGTCGCAAAAATGAAAAAAAAAAAGGTTTTTAATTTACAGCTGTTAGAAAAATGATGTTTTGAATAATAAGAAAAATTAGCATTTAGAATTTTAAATTTAATTTTTCTACTAATCGATCGATGATATATAATGCTTTTTTTTATTTTGTTCTTTGGTGTGTTTTATTTAATTATATATATATATATACATACATACATATATATATATGTCGTGCGTGTATGAGTATGTGGTTATTAGATATTTCGGGTGGTGTCATACATTTAAATTTACGGAGACATACATAATGCACAAAAAGACTGATATATTATATATATATATATATATATATTCGTTTTCTTCCTCTTCCATGGCTAAAACGACATTTGGCTTTGGTAATTCGGTTCCTAAATTTATCAGAACATTATAATTTGTTTTGATACCTGTCCATTAGATTCTTGAGTTTTCGTTATCCCTTTGTTTCAGAGGTATGCAATCTGTTTTCATTGAATCTATTGTCCACGTTTCTGCTCTGTACATGGCTAGTGAGAAGATTAATGTTGTTGTTTTTCAATTCCTTCTGTATGCGATTTAATTTATCAATTCCTCTAAGGTGACAGTTGCTTCATTTTATCTTTACATCCACCGCTTTCAGTTATTAATACGCCCAAGTAAATCACGTTTGTCCACTTCGTGTATGAGTTGTAATTTTTTTTTTTTTTTAAAAAAAAAAGGATTTTAAAATTATTTGCAAAAATAGTTACTTTTGTCATCTTATTAAAGCTCTGTAGTTCCAATTTTCATATTTTTTCACTAAATGGGAGAAAATGTGTCAATTGAATAAATATACATTACAACAAGCTAAAACTACACATATTCGACGCCTAAAATATTACTAATATTACCGAAATTACTGATAATTTATTAAAATAAATTTATAACGATATAAAAATAGGTAATAACTAAATAATTTCTCGAGTTTTTTTTGTGTACAATTGCGCGCAAATTTAACGATTAATACACGAGTACAAACATGATTACATGAAGAAATAACATGATTAAAATATTTATGTACTTATGAAATGTTTGAAATTCTTTCACAAACAAGTAAGTAAGTTGTGTATTGAACATTCCTAGATTTTATGAACAGGATTTTTTTGGTGCTGCGTATAACACAACGTCAGTAACTTCCTTTTTTTCGTTTATGATTAGACGACTGCAATCTAATTTACGAATATTGTACAATGCCGTACACAAATATTTGATTACTTTTTCCTATTAATAATATTTCATAACCATTGTAAAAGTTAATGATCAAAAAAATATGATTCCTATGTCAAATCCAGAATAACGTACGATGCTAAACCAAATTCACTAATCTCTCCAGTTTTCTGAGTGTAAACGTTATACTTTGTATACATGTAGAATCATACAAAAGACATCTTAAATGCTCTTGTTCGTCTTTCGTGTATTGCTTCAAAATCATTAATTCATTAATTACTTACTTTTGATGTGTATTAAAATTTTCTCTACACTTCTTAGAAATTGCTGTCAAAACTGATCGTAACTTATATAGTTTATTGAAATTACTATCTTCACATTTCGGCTGTAAATTGTGATCATTGAGAGAAATGTAATGACTTAGTAACGAACCAAGCTGATTATTAGTCCTTAATTATCAAATGGACATGAAAATCTAATTTAAATATTTCGTTGTTGGCTTATACTGCTACTAACTTATGCAGTAATAAATTACTTTAGAACGCAACATACTCATACAGACCATTATAAACAAACGTTTCAAATACAAATAGCGAGTTTTATGTTCTAAATCTTTGGCGCAATACGTGTGTCCATTTATTCCCCTTGAATCCGGAACATAAAGATCGTTTTTATAATTATTACTCAATTTTGGTGACCTTGTTACTTTAAGTCTCATATCTAATAAAGTTAAGTATAACTGATTATTTATGTAAACCAACATTTTAACCTTACTATCATAAACAAATAATACATATCTTATATTAGTACGTAAATGCCGCCATCTGTTAATTTGCTGTGAATCGATTACATTACGTTAGTTACGTTAGCAACTATAGACAGCAACGCAATTACACAGAATAGGGATGGTTAGGTGGAAAGGAATTGTATAATTAAGGGAATAGTTGAAGGACCATTGAAGAGGAAATCTGATAGAGAACGCGTACATATACGAGTCAGTAGGAATGGAGTGTAGGACGTTATAGTAAAATATGGCGAATGAGGAGAGTTTTTGGAGTAGACAAAGGGACAAAAAACAGGGGGATGGACACGTTGGAGTAAGTGGTCATGAGAGAATGATGTGTGGCCATGAAGGAGCCTGTTGAGTTCTATATAGTTGAAAGAGGACAAGTTAATAGGTGGTTCCCAAAAGTTAACTTTGGGTTTAATAGTAGTTGAGAAATTTCCTACGTCTGTATTAGGGGACCAATTGCAAGCTGAATTGCTCGTTCTATGAAAAAAAATGTTTATATATATATATAACATCAATATTTGTTTATATCTATATCTACATATATATATTTATTTACTTATATATATATATATATATATGAAAACCATTTCTAATAATAGGAACCATTTACATTATTTTCTTTGTAGATTGAATTGTTCATTTTTGAAATATTCCTAATTGATGGCGATCCATGCAGCAGGCGCTCGTAATAATTGTAACATTTGTTTCCTATCGTTGAAATTGATCATTACGACTACTATTATTTCGCGACGTGGACGCTAATTAGCAGCCGTTATTATTATATCAATATTACAGTTTCGTAACAACTGTTTTCGAGTTTAGTTTTCAGTGCTGCCACTATTGTTATATTGTTATTATTAAACACTTTGAAGTCTTTAGACATGCCCAAAATTCTCTTGCTGTCGATGGAGATACAGATAATAAAACACCTCTGGTACCACGGCCGTCGTGCTATGCACGTTTTTCGGCTTCTCTCTATGTAGACGGCTGTTTTTTTTATGTATTTTCAAAATTTAATCACACACTTAAAATTTACTCATTTTGGAAACGAAAGGATTTTTTTTTAATGTCTAAATTTTTAGAAAATATAATTACCACTGAAAAATGTGTATATATATATATATATATATATATATATATATATATTAGTTTTTAACTGAAAGGTGAAACAATAACATAATTTATAACCCATGTTCAAACTTTGTGTGGAAATTTTAAAGTAATCTGGAACGCACAATCCTATATCAGAGCCAGTCAAATGAGTTCAATGTGACGTATTCAGGTGGGGTAAAAACCATATTAAATAAAAAAACTATGGAGAATTACTGTAGACGTGCAAGAACGATTGAAAATATATTTGATGTTACAATGAGAAACGTGCACTCCACGTCAGGTCGTCATAGTGATATTTTTCCCCACAGCCGTCGACAGGAGAAAAATTTGTAAGACGTGCACTGTACGTCAGCTGTCGTGAGAATGAGTTCTCTTTTTAGGAATACCGTCTTTAAAACCTTAATCATTATTACGTTTTTAACGGATTAATTTCCCACGCATTTACATGTTTATTTTTGAATATAAGAATAAATCATTCTATAAATTGAGTCTTACAAGTGGGAACTTTGACTATTGAGAACTACAGATTATAATATTTATTTGTTCCTCCAGTAATAATTGGTAGTTATATTATTGCCTTCAATAATGTATTTTATATAACAATGACTTGTTCCGGATCTTAATTTTGTTGTAGTAACTATTACTTCTAATTTCGACCTCCAAAAATTTGTTACCATATCCGTCTATTAAAGTAATAATAGGAACAACATGAACTGAAGAGAAGTAATGAAGCAATTCGCACACGAAAATGTACACAGTAAAAGAAAGAAATGCCAACAGAAATTCGAAGAAGAAAAACTAATCTCCGGAAAGAGATGAAACATACTTCATTCTTTAGCCGGTAGTATGCGCGCGGCTTCATTTTAATGTGACAACAAAACGATTACAATCAGTTCTCCCGGTTGTGTGTTGTATCTATCTACGGCTAGCTCCAGATTATGGTTGCCTTCTACGCTACTTACAATGTACAACAAAATATGTATAGGTAAATAGTGGCCTACATCCGATACGGAGAAGGTACTTAATAATAATGATTTTAAAAAAAAAATTACTTTTTATAATATATTATTCGGAAAATATAATTAAAATTCACTTATGTTGTTTAATCTCCATAAAAAAATTTGTACTTTTAACTATTTTATTACATCATCAATTTTTATGATATTTCTGGTGGTTGTGCAACCATGCAACCTTTATGTACAAGCCGCCATTGTGTAGAAGTTGCGTTTAAAACAAACGAGCGCGTCTGATGACAATACAAAAGTTTTTTCCTCTGAGTTTAATAATGAATATGTTAATTTTAAGCATTAAAAATTTGAAATATATACTTCATCCTCAAAAGATATTTATGCATTAGCTTTATGTCCAAGTGATGCTTTAAAAAATATATTTTTAAATTAAAATAAGTAAATGTATATATGTGTATTAAATTATTTATGAAACTATAATTATCGATGTTTACATATATTATGTAAATAAATAAATAAATAAATAAATAAATAAATACATATATATATATATATATATATATATATATATATATATATATATATATATGTATATATATGGATACATAAAGCTTCAATAATCAAACGAAATCGGAGAAAAAATTGTCTGATTGGTTTCGGTTATAAATAATAAATAACTTTAAAATTTTAAAATGTTCATAACACGTGGGTGCATGTGCGCGTACTGCCGGCCAACTAACAAATAAGTCTACGACTTATATTTCATCTATTTCAGAAATTAGTTTTTCCCCTCCGAAATCCTGTTCGCGTTTCACTCTTTTACTGTTGTGAATTGTTTCATTACCTTTCTACAGTTTATGTTGTTACTATTACTACTGACCGATGTTAATATTGACAGAATTTTTGTCCTTGCTGAAGCTTTATTATTTATACCATAACTGATAGTTTCATTTTCAGAGCATTGTTTTGTGTAAATTCTGTGAAAAAATAATAATACTTAACTATTATACCTAGTTTATTGAATCGTTTTCGTTTTAATATTTTAAATTAATTTTGTCGGTAGTATTTTTTCAACATTAGTTCAATTAAAAGTTTACTGAAATATCCATTTTCTCAACCTAGTTCTGAAAAAAAAAAACTCATTTCATTTTCATTTAAATAAGATATATATACTTATTATCTGTCATTTTAATTTTGTACTTTTCTAATTATGTATTACAACGAAAAATTTATTTCAACAATTACATTTTTAACAACTAAAAGTACATTCATTAAGCTAAAGTACCTTAATACTACCTTAGAAAATTAAGAAATATAAGACAACTTGAACTTACATTAAAATTTTAAATATACTACGTAAGAAAAATAAAAATGAAAAACCTACACAAAAGAACGTATATAATTAATTTTAAATTAGTCGTATTAATAAATTAAATCGCGTAATTGATTTTTAAATTAAATTAATTATAAGAATCTGTGCTTAAATCTACCATGTTTATATTTAGTGTAACGCTCGCGTAGCTATAGCGTAACGGCCTATGCTTTTAATTAGCTCATTATCGTGATTTTCACACTTTTTATAAGATTTTTTCGATAATATATGCAGTATTATATATGGAAGTTGTAATTGATTATGTAAGAGTGATATTTTGTCGTATCGTGTAGCATTATGATTTTGCATTATCTGTAATTTTTTATAAGTACTATCACATACGTAAGAACACGTAAAGGACACGCATGTGTCAATCTTGATCGGATTACGGTAGTATAGATTAGTTTATTTAATGTACTAAGACCGGACCTTTTATTAAATATGGGGTGCAGAATGCGGATAGCTTTATGAGCTCTACCAACAGCATACTTAACGTGGTTATTGAACGTTAACTATTCATTATCACTCCTAAATACTTAACCTCTTTAACAAACGGAATTTGCTTGGATTCCACCACAGCATCAGACAAGAGTGGTGGTATTCTTCTTGAGAATAAAATGGCATATGTTTTCCCAGCATTAATCGCTGATAATATTTAGAAATTGATTGTGTAATCTCTTATTCTATGTGAAGTGCAGTATAAAGCTAAGTCATCAACATATAATGCAGTATGTACAAATGGTATCTTTCGGATATCGTTTAATAATGTTAGGAACAGGTATGGACAAGTACACTTCCTTGTGGGACTTCCGAAAAATACGTTTTTATTGAGGAATTATCAATTTGTAACGTAAAATGTTCTGTTGTTTAAATAAAATTTAATTAACAAGATGTAGTGTGAATTGAGATTTTATCATTTTATATAATATACCATTATGCCACGTAATATCGAAAGCTTTCTCTAAGTCAATCCTTATTATAGCTGAATAAAATTAGAAATTCTCGCAACTTGATGCACTCTAGAATAACCTGATCTAAATACAAACTGTTCATCGTTAAGAATCACATTCTTTAAAGAGAAACTTTGTAACTTATTCCGTATGATTTTTTTCCGCAATTTTACTTAGATTACTTAAATTGGTCTCGCATTATTAGCATTACTACTATCCTTTCCTAGTTTGGATAACACAATTACTTTAGCAATTTTCAATTTTGATGGAAAGTGTAAATATCGTGCTTATTCAAGCGGAAATAAATTTGTAATGTGTTTTGGTGTAATATTACATTTTTTTTTTTTGTCAAGATTGATAATGTAACTCCATAATTTTTAATTTTTTGTAATTGCTGTTTTAAAAGGTAATATTTGCGTTGCAATTTGTCGACTTTGATTTTGTTAATGTTACTTTGTGATGTATGAAACAAACAATTTTTTTTTTTGTGTTTATGTTGTTGAGGAGTAAGGTATAATTACAACCGCTGGATTTTTTTACCACGAGCGGCCACTGCTTCTACAGTCAGAAAGAAGATAAACAGACGCCTGCCCTCGATGATTCTGTCGAAGAAGCCAACATTTCAAATACAGGTTTATTTCTTCCATTTTCTACTATGCTCTCAATATTTGATAATATCCGACATATCTAAATAATGTGGAAAGCGATCATTATTCCAATTCAAAAAGTCCGCAAGAAGCCTATTTTTCTGGAAAACTATCGCCTAATATCATAAAATTCCGTGCCCTGTAAACTAATTGAGAAGATTTTTAACCATCGCTTTGTACAGGAATTGGTGATTGGAAATCTTTTACTGTCGCCGATATAATTCGGATTTTGATCGGACTTGTTCGACATTACATCGATTAAACTATCTTCAGAAATGTATTTTTCAACGATATTCTTCTATATTACGAGGGCTTTTTACTGTATATATGCAAAAGTCCCGATCAGGCCAAAACAAATGGGAATTTAAACATCGGATTGTGCGCTTTATTCGAAAATTAAATCTTAAATCAGAAATCAGGATATATTGGTCTCCTGCGGATGAAATATATTTTTTCTTTGTTTTGTAATTTTAAAATTACAACTGCCCAGGTAGACATCCAGCAATTTGACTGAAACGCGAAATAACTTGTTAGGTGGTTAGCATCCAGCGATGGACCCCACTGAGAAATTAAGTCAGATCAAACAGTCGACCACGTTTTAACCTACGAACATCTAGACTAGTGTCAAGTAGATTTATCACCAGTACGTTTGAGTGTGTTTCCAAACGGCTTCCATATTGCTTTACAGCACGTTTGATCTCGTCTTTCACGTATGGGATATTTAAGTCTCGATGTAACGTATGGTTCGATGCGTACCAAGGTGGGAAGACGATGAGTCTTATTTGTTCTTTCTTGTATCCTGTTTATATGTGTATCTTTTTCACAACCTCATAACATTAAACCGTATGTCCAAACGGACTTTATAATTATTTTATATACTAGAAGTTTGTTTTCTAGTGCAAACTGCAGTACCTGCCAAAAAGTTAATTCGTGCAATTTTATATCTAACTGTTTTCTTTTTTGGCTAATATACTTCCGTCATGTCAATTTTCGATCTAAATGAATGCCTAAGTATTTAACATCTTTATCACCCCAACTATTTTTAACGATTGATACGTAAAAGTGCGCAAAGTAAAATCGACCTGCGGGCATGTACTTTCGTTTGATACGCCAACGTCTCAGCCAGTTGTCAACATTTAACAGAGTTTTTTTTTGTAATTTATTAGTAGTTTCGCTATTGTCTTTACCAATAGCTAATAACGCTGTATCGTCGGCAAACGTAGCTGTTATCACGTTATTATCAACTGGAAAATCGGCAAAGTAGATTAAGTAAAGCACCGGACCTAAGACACTTCCTTGAGTGAAGCCAGCAGATACAGGATAGATATCGGAGAATTGATTTAGGATTTTAACCTGGCATGCACGATCTTCTGGGTAGAATTTTAGAAGAAGATAGTCAGGATGCGGTAATATTTTTTTTTAAACTTATACAGCAGACCTTGATTCCACACCTCATCAAAAGCTTGTTTGACATCTAAGAACAGACCCGTGCATACTTGCTTAGTTTCAAGACTTTCGAATAGTATGCACAATTCGGTGTATCCGTTCAATAGCTTCACTTTTTGCGGGATTGGTAGCGATTCGTTATCTGATGAAATAACGTATAAGATGATTTAAAAAGGAATACAAACGATTCCAGTTTGTAAATGGCCTATGTGAGAGCAGTATAATGCAGTGTCATTCTTGTAGACAACCAAAATAAACGTTTAGTGATTTTAACTAATTTTTGTAATTAAATTAATAAAAAATCACTACATTCCGCAATCTAAAAATTATCGGCTAATTGTTTTAAATTTCACATTACTTATTGTTGATTGCGTTCTTTACCATATTCACTAACAAATTATTTTACCAATACTATTTTTTTCTCTCTTTATTTCGTAAATTAAATTCTATAATCATTTTTTTTACATTTTATATATAAATTGTATATATATTTTTATATTTTATATTTTCTTACATTCACACGATAACGGGCAGGGCGAAAAGCTTTATGATTTATCATGAAAAAAACACAAACACATGTAATATTACCGAACGACTCCATTCATGTTAAATCGCATAACTAGCTAGTTTAAGAAATTATTGTAATGGAGACAAAATTTCAAAACGTCGCAGGAAAAAGAAGTGAAACCTAAAGTCGTTTTCCCAAAAAGACACATTTAATTTTGTTCTTTTATTTTTTTGTTTTTAATGGGGACGCCCTTACAGCCTACCTAACGTGATACGGTACTGTACTTATTAGCTCATATTTCTATAAACTCGGTCAACTCCTCTAGAAATATCACTATGTCCGGAACACTTAAACTCAAGATTTCGTACAAATTTCGCATACAAAAGAAAGGCACTGCTCGCTATGTTTAACTTGACGTGGCGATGAGTAAAATGTTTTCATTCTCAAATCGACGTCACACATACATCCTTTGTGCAGTGAAGATTTCAATGAATTAACGTATAGCCGTGCGCGCATGCGCAAGGAAAGAAAGGAATAGGCAGCAAATTTTTACGCGTAATTATATATATATATATATATATATATATATATATATATATATATATATATATATATATATATATATAATTTGTTGCTTATTTCTACTCTTTCTCTTGCGCATGCGCGCACAGTTATTATTTCGTTCAAATCTTCACTGGCAATGACTGTCATAAGTCTTCGGCTCTTTCGCTCGTTCACTCGTTTTACTGGTTAACTTCCAATATATAACACGAAAAAAAAGTTCAGTAATTTTAACTAGTTATTAGTCGTTTGCTATCTCCTTGGCTGATTAAAACTGCAAGTTACCCACGGCTGCGCCTGTGTAATTATTTCTTATAATACAATACCGCTGTCTCTTTCTTTTACTATATGAAAGCAAAAAATTCAAAACGGACAGATATATATCTATACTTCTATACTAATATATATATATATAGTACCATCCGTTATTGATGTGTCCTGAGGTGAGTAAGTAGCCCGATTCTCGCAGCACATTCCTTGCTGCATACGTTACACTTGAAGGTGCCAGCGTTGCTGTATATTGTTCCTACCCTGAGTAGGCGATTACGTTTTTTCTTATCTGCCACGGTTTGAGCTTTTTTATCCGCACATCGTAGGCCATTTATAGCAGCATATTTCCATCTTTTCCTATATATTGCTAGTTTCTCCCATTTCTTGGGATTTATATCGTAATCAGGGAAAATTGTAGGTCCTTCAAGAAAGCCCAAAATTAGTGAGTTTTGAAACACAAGTCAAAATTGCATAAAAACGACTAGTTAAAAAAAAAAAATTAGCGAAAGTGACTTTTTTAAATAAAAATTCCGAAAAAAGAAACTAACTAAAAACACTGTTTAGAGGTAACGGAACAAACTTACAATTTTGGCGGGAAAATTTGGCGCTAAACTTTTCATAACTAGTCGTTGTTATACAAATCTGACTTGTGTTCCAAAAATAGTAAAAAATAACGGTAGATTCGAAGAATACTTGTACACTCCCGATTTTCGTTTTTTTTTTTTTTTTTTAATATCAAAAATTATTATTTTTAACGAATTACGAAGTTAAAAATCCGCGGAAACCATTTTTGTAAGTCTCGTTTTTTCTTTTAATTCTACTGCTATACAGCCGAAATAAACGCCGATTCTAACAACTGAATCTAACCTAACCTAGGTATTTTGTTATTCTGGTTTAAATGTGTCATTCTCGTTTTTTCTTTTAATTCTACTGCTATACAGCCGAAATAAACGCCGATTCTAACCTAACTGAATCTAACCTAATCTAGGTATGTTTATAAACATACTTATAAGTAAAATTTAAAAGGTTGTAATTTACAATTAAAAATTTTTTCCGCGTTTTTTTTTTTATTTTTTACCCCGCTTAGGAAAGCAAAACTCATCAATTTATCCAAACCCCAATCGATTCGGAGTTGTACAAGTATGCCTCGAATGAGCCAATAAGGTAACTAAACGAAATTAAACAACTAAATTATAAAAAACAAGATAATAAAATATAAAATACTTGCAAGAATACAATCCTTATCATTCATCGGAACTGTCCTCCCCGTAAATATCAAATTTAATAATAAAAACTTAATAAAAATGTAACAATAACTTACGAATATATGAATAAACAGACACCCACCCCTAAATGGCGCTAAACTAACCATAAAACAATAGAATAACCGTTGTATTCCGTAACATTGCATCATATTACATCATATTGCATCATCCAACGAAAACCGCCGTACATACCATTGACTTGAATTAATTAAAACACTATATATAAATAATATTATTACTTTTTTAAATTATATTATTATTTTATTCAACAAATTATTTAAATATTATATGCAAATAATTATAAAATTTATGAATGTTAATTTAATATCGCTTCTCGGCCTGTTGGGCAACCGATCAAAGTGAGTTTTGTTACCTGTTTTCATCACCTTAATATCTAATATACTCCGTTACATTACCTAACTTTTTATATATAAATATATATATATTTATATATTTATATATATATATTTATATATAAAATTAATTTTAAAAATAATAAATATTTAATTTATAATCGATAGTCGAGAGCTCCAATCGACCAATCGATTATTCAGGCAAATCATAGATTAGCATCAAGGCTTATCTATTATAAACATTAAACTAAGTTTAAATGAAGTATAATTTGTTTGCAAAGAGTTAAATTATCTTACAATTTTTTTTTCGTATTTTAATTATGTCCATTGTTTTTAATAAATTTATCTAATCATTTTAAATATAATATGCGATAAATAACCGCGTTAATACCGGTTTTTTGTTACGATCTTGTAAATTTCGAAACACAGTTGGAAACGTTGAATTTTTTCGAAAATTTTTGACCAGCGCCCAGAAATTTTTTCATCAGTAGTTGTATTTATGCGAATTGTGGTATGTACACCAAAAAAAAATCCGTTATTAAGTTTCTGGAAAGAGCTCATGTTTAGCCTCGTAATCATTTAATATTTTCCCAAAAAATCATTGTACCGTCATCGCGGACGTCTAGTACGACGGTTTCCATCCAACAGTTGACCATAGAAAACGTTTTTGGGAACCCTGTTTTCACCCATTCTTATAACGTGTCCGGACCATCGTAGAAAATTCTTGTAAAGCAACAATTGAATAGATTGGCAATTTGCCCGCTGGGAAATATCACGGTTTGACATACGATCTTGCCATCGGACACATAGTATTGTCGGCAATAAACGTTAGTGGAATGCTTCAGGCGAGCAAATGTTTTTTTTATATGTGTCCCGAGTTTCTGATCCGTATAGTAACGTTGGTAATATTACAGTTTTGTAAATTATCAGCTTGGTTAGCAGGAGAATGTGTTTGATATTGAAGACTCGTTTATTTAGCCGATTTACTGCGGCTGAACCAGCTTGTATTCTGCCGTTTATCTCGTTATATAGACTGACACTATTATTTAGTATGCTTCCAAGATATTTAAAGGTATCCACTTGTTCAATTGCAGTGTTGTTTACTTTAATCACATGCTAGCTTTCTCCATTATTCGGATAGTAGCTTAATTTTCTTCTCGTTTATGGTTAAACCGAATTTATTATATACCATCTGTAATGAATCTGCAATTCTTGAAAGTTGTGAGCTACTACAGCGCAACCATCCGCGTACTGGAAATCTACAATTCTCGTTTGCGAGTATTTGGAAGTAGCACAAAACCGCTGTAAGTTGAAGGATCGATTGTCCATTATTATGTTCGTGGAGTCTAGTTTCTTGAGTGCAAGTGTATGTACAAACATCATATATACTGCGAAAAGTGTCGGAGCTAACACACAGCCTCGCTTGACTCCTGTGTTTATTCGGAATTTATCTGATTCACGATTTTGTAGAAATACAGTACCTGTGTTATTTTCATGTAGTAAGGAAAGCATTTGAACAAATTTTGGCGGCAGCCTAGTTTCTTCATGCACTTCATTAATAAAATCCTATATACTGTATCAAACGCTTTGCTAATATCAATGATCGCGATGTACAGGTCCTTATTTTGCTCGTAACACTTTTCTTGTAGCTGTGTTAACGAGAATAATGAACCGATTGTGCCACGGTCCGAGCGAAACCCATTTTGAGTTTCAGGCCGGTGTAATGCGATTAAACATTACTCTTGCATATAGTTTACCTATTGATGAAAATATCGCAATTCCTCTGTAATTGTTGTAGTCGCTTTTATCGCATTTGCTCTAATATATTGGTATACTTGAAAATCTTTAGGGATATACTCGCCCAACCACATAGTCGAGAAGAGCTTGTGTAAAGCGTTTATCATGCTTTTGATTTCAAGCTCAATTATATCAGGTTGTATTTTGTCCGGACCTTCCGTATTTGAATTGATTTATTGCGATCTTTATTTCTTTCAGCGATATGCCCCATGTACTTCCGTTAAGTGATCACGTCGGTATTTCATTCACAACTGAGCAGTCTAAATGAGTATCGTTGTTTAGCAAATTACTAAAATAAGATTTCCATCTGTGTACTATTTCTTCTTCGTTATTTATAATATTTCCATGTTCATCACATACTGGGACTTTCTTATAGGGCACTGGTCCGTAGGTTGCCTTCATTGATGAGAAGAAATCTCTATAATGACCGGAGACTGCATACGCCTGAATCTCGTGTGCTTATCTTCCCACCCTTTTGCCTCTGGACTTCAGCTTTTAGTTCGGTGAATTCACCTCTTAAGTTGGCCTCGTTTATATTATTTTTCCATTGAATGAATGCTAGTTTTTTACGTTCAATCACCCCATTAATTACCTGATCATTTGCAAGAAACCAATCTCGGTTTTTTCGCTTGGATTTTGTTAGTGCCTTGTTGAAACATTTGTGCATATTTATTTCACAGTATCCCAAGTTGAATCGCTTTAGAGGTAAAATTTATATTAGCTTCTCCAAAAATTTGATCAATATGATGTATTATAGCTCTATGTTCCTTGCTATTCCTTAAGATATCTATGTTGTACCGGGGTAGGTTTCGGCTTACGATATTTCAGTACGTTTTGTTCTTTTAATGATATTACTGATCTACCCAACCCAGGTTCTGTCGAGAACTCTGCGCCTCTCATTATTCTTGTGATTCGCGGCGTAATGTTACGAAGTCAATCATATGTCAGTGTTACAACAAGTGATCTGGTGGCGTGATTAAATCCAGACAAATATGCTCGCTACAACTGTTGCAAATGCAGGCAGGTAAAATGTGGGAAAAAAAGGCATGAGATAGGAAGGAATAGCCTTTGGAGAAAGATCCTGACCACAAGGCAGCGGTTTGCTATTGATTAGGGGTGTAAGGTTTTTACAGCGACCAAACTTCGCTGAGGGTGAGTTCGTAGGATAAACGGGTAGTTCCTCAAACTGCCTATCCACATCCTCTTATCTCATTACTCTGTCACTACTGGAATCGTCTGCCTGAAACTTTCCACCAGTAGTCGCTCTTGGTTCGCGACTGCATATTGATTATTCGCAGCTGGCCAATATATATATTGGTCTTTCCACTATCCACCACACGTGGAGGCTCCCCGTTCCAGTTAGAGTTCGATACGTACGTATATGCGTATACTATACTAATATATAAACCTGTTAAAAGAAAGAAATAGTGATATGGTATTAAAAAAAATAATAATTAGGCAGGCTTAGCCGTAGGTTATATATTGTTGCACGTACCGTAGTCGTTACATAGTATACGTATATATATATATATATATATATATATATATATATATATAACGTCTGTTATTTTTGCCACGCCCCTAATTGTATGTGTGTGTTGATAGTTAGGTACATTCGAACCGGAATACGACGATTTGCCACAGATATGGCTGTTTACACTACTTTTTAAAACTTTAAATTAATGTAATTTCTGCTCTGTTTTTATGATATCAATGCGAAACAAAACTTAGACCGAATCCGATAATATAGGCTATTTAACTGTGCGAATTTTATCATTATTGCTTTAATAGTTTTTTAGTTAAACCGGAACAGATAGACATAGAGATATTCACAAAAATTTAAAAAAAATAGATATTCTACTAGTGTGCGATAGCCCAATGCAGTGATTATAATGAAAATATTCGCAAATCATAGAGGCACTACAGATTTATATATTAGTATAGATTATGAAAACTTACCGTTCGAATCGGCGGGCTCAGAATTTTCGTCTCATTCAGTTTGAATAGATTTCTATACGTATTTGTCAGAGCTTATTCGCAGCTTTGATAAATAATTTCTTCACTCGCAGCGATAGAAAGGTGTTGTTTTTAAATACTCGATACGTATTTCGTGACGCGATTTATTTAATTACATCGCGTGACGCTTCGTACTTAGTATCTAACCTAGATCGCGTGACTGCGCATATTAGAAAAATTCGTTTCGATTAAATAAAAATCAGAAGTAAAATCGTCAATTATCTAATATCCGAATTAAATTGATTTCCTAATAATTATTTTTAATGAACGAAACCGATTTCGAAAATTACCCTTGTGTAGGTGTATATTTATACGTTATATGCGCGATCGTGTGCACGAATTTGTGAATTGCATGTGGTGGGCGGTTAAATCTACGATTTTAACGAACGGATCGATTTATTTGTTTTAGCAAAAAACTATAAAAACTGTACACCCGATATGTTTACGTTATTGCAATGATCAGTGTGTGTGTATACGACGTCTCTATATAGATAAAAAATTAACCTAACGAACCTTAACGGCGGTAATTAACGGAAATACGTTTACTTAAAATTTCGTTAGAATTACCGCGTTTGATTCGATAAAACATTTTACCTACAATTAAGTCTCCTCCTTCGTAGGTGTATATATATTTCTGTTTATTGGATAATTATTTTTCTACCTGCGTAAAATAAAGATTAATAATATTAAATCAAGTGAAAAATATAATAGTAATAATTATAATAAATATAATAATAATGTAAATAATAGCATCCAGTAGTTTACTGTACTGTATCAACAACTAGGTGTATCCATTACGGTAGATATAAAAATTGATCGTTAGCAATTAAGTAAAATCAAACGATATATTTACATTAGAAATAAATTAAATACAACGTAAATAAGCCATTTGTATTCTAATAATTTTCGATATTTATATAAATAGTTTATAAATTTCCGTCATTTCGAAAATAAACATTTTCTTCACGATTAGACACTCTCGTTTTAAGTTGTTATCGAAATTAGAATTTTCTATCTGTCGGTTTTCGTCTAAATCATCGTTAATCGAATTTAAATCTCACTAATCATGGCCCTGGCCGATGCGATTAATATTAATAAACAATTTAATTGTTTTCTAAGTTTTACAACCGGAATTTGTTTATGTCAGACGGACGGTTATTATCGATACGTGGCCGTGGTTTTACTATTCGTATGCAAATTGTATAACGCCTATTCTATTATATTCGTCGTTACACCGAACGTGCGAACGTCGTACGATGCGGTCGAATGTTTAGCTCATTACGGTTATTTAACCTGTACCTATTATCCTTTAATAACCGGTTGGCGAAAATCGCGAATCGTTCCGTTAATAAACGAAACGTTTAACTTATATAATAATAACGTATCGATACAACCGATATCGAGCAGACGTCCAAATCGTACGTTATTATTAAAACGAAATTTCGTCCGACTATGTCGAATCGTTTACGGTTTTACGATAACTGTTATTTCGTTACCGTTAACCGTCGGCTGTTTATTGTACGATAACGATATTATGGATCCGAGTCAATTACTCTTTATAAGTTTATGGAAACCGATTAGAGTCGATTCTCTGTTAACGTTTTTCATCGTACATTTAGTACACGTACTGGTTATGTCGTATACGGCTCTTTGTTTATTATCCGTACTCTGTTTGTATTGGTATCAAACCGAAGCTTGCCGTTTAGAAATCGATTTATTAGTACGACGCCTAGACGGCATAGACGATGCAGTCGAGAAAACTATATCGGATTACGTTAATCACAATCACAATAATAATAATACTCGTAGAAACGGAAGAACGGAGACCGATTTACGAGAAACGGAAGATAACGTTTATCGCGAGATGATATTCGATTGTTGCCGACATCATCGCGCGATTATTCGATATACGAGGAAATTTTTAAAACTTTACCAACCGATAATATTAGCGGCCGTAGCTTTGCACTTTTCGGCCACGGTAGCCTATATTTATTTGATATTTAAAAGTTCCACTTTAATAAAATCGTTACTGTGGATTAACAGTACGATAATCGTGATCGGAATCGGTTATTTAATTGTGCGTACGGCCGAAAATTATCGCAGTATAAACGATCGTTTTCGCGAAGCTCTGTACCGGACTAAATGGTACGATAAATCGACCGATACGCTTAAATTCGTTTTACGTCAATTAACCGTGTCCGATTTCGAAATACGCGTGTCCGTCTCGCCGAACGTCTATCTGTCGTACGAATTATTCTCCGCTCTAATGAGGAAAGCTTACGCCGCTATTAATTTCCTATTGAACGTCGACCGCTGAAATTCTTTATTGTATATACATAAAGAATTGATACGTATAAGCAGATAGATAAACAAATTGGCAGAAAGATAGTCAAATATAGAAAAATAGATGAAATACTTGTTTTCTTTTTAAATTCATTATTGCGAGCTGATCATCACGTACATTAGGCAATTTATGATAAAGTAACCAAATACAATGGCAGGAGCACCCATTGGCACACTTCCGATAACCTCAACGTATGCAAAGTCTAATGGTTTCCGACGCTTCAATCTTCGTAATTCAACGAAAGTGTCCAAGAGATCTCTAGCAAATGTGTTTGAGTGGCTCTCAACCCTCGCTATATATGTTCTAGCATATTTTTGAATTATATCGGGTACATACTCTGTCTGCAAATCTTCATGTAACGTTTAGTTTGTTACATATCAAGGCACCTTGGTTATCAGCTTGAGTATTTTGGCCTGCGATGTTTGTATCATTTTTGTGTTTGGCGGGCTTCGCACAGCTTCAAAGTTGCACTTCGTATGTTCAGATTATTCTTATAATAGCCGTGTATATTAATAGTTTGTTGACCGTTGATAGCACAACACTGTTTATCCCTATGAGTCGGTACATTTTTTTGACACGGATATCTAAATCTCATTTTTTTTAACTTCTATGCGATGCTTTCATATTAGGCGGCTGTCTAAATATAAACTTAAGTACTTGACAGTTGTTCGTATAGGCAGTCTATGCTACTAATCCTAACAGGCAGAAGTGTTATAGGGGTGCTACTTTTCTGCTTGCAAAATTGATGTTTACCGCTTTATTTTCATTGATTTTTTGATATTCCATTTGTAAAACTATACTTCTGATTTGTCAAGAGCTTTCTGTAATTTCTTTGTTGCTATTTTTGGATCTACATGTGATGATAGAAGTGTCGTGTCGTCAGCGAACTGAACATATTAGTGGATGGAAAATCGGCTATATAGAACAAGTATAGTGTGGGACCTAACGTTGAGGCACACCGGCTAAATTGAGATGTATTTCCTAGTTTTCATGTTCATATCGTACTTGGAAGTGCCTGCCTTTTATATATGGCTTTAATAGCAAATAAATATTGGCTGGGATAGACATTTTAATTTGTACAGTAAGGAATCATGCCGCATTTCATTAAAAGTTTTGTTGCATATCGAGAAACGCTACAGCGCATACTGTTCATTTTTGTCTCTAAACTATTTTCGATTTTACTAACTAAACTGCACAGCTGGTCGACAGTGGAATGTTGATGTAAAAAACCAAACTGATGTAAAGGTATTATACTATTAGTCTGTATGTGCGGTTGTAAGCTTTTTAATATTAATTTTTCTCCTACCTTCGATAAAACAGACAACAAGGAGATCGATTACAGAATACGGATCATTATCAGGTTTCAAAATCATGACGATTTGTGCAAATATCCATTATAATGGAAAATAGCGCAAGCGGAATATTGCATTACATATAAAAGTCATGAGCATTGTAGCATTCCGTGGAAGTTTTTCCAGTAATTCTCTAATTATTAAGTTATAACCCGGATTTTTCTTATTTTTTAGTGTTTTATATACCTCTTAAGGTGATGGTGACTTAATATCAGGGTTATTTAGAAAGTCGTACGTTTCATTGTTCGCGTCCGTCTGAGTTAGGCTTACACTGAATTGCAGAAAAAGCGGCCCCATTTGGCGACGAAAAAAGTGATTTTCTGCCATAACAATGCACTGGCTCATACATCCGCCGTTGCCACGGCCAAATTCGTCGAATTAGACTACGAACTGCTGTCCCATCCACCGTATTCCCCAGATTTGGCCCCGTGCGACTTCTTTTTGTTTACAAACTTGAAAAAGTCACTTGCCGGGCAGAAATTTGAGTCGAATGAGGAGGTTATAGCCGCCACGGAGGCCTACTTTGATGACCTCCAGGAAAAGTATTTTTGAGACGCGCTGCAAAAGTTGCAGCATCGCTGAGTCAACTGTATCGACTAAAAGGAGACTATTTTGAGAAATACGTTGCCACTTTTCCAAAACTTTTTTTTTTGTTGGCTAAGTACTTATCGAATAACCATATATATATATATTATATATATATATATATATATATATATATATATGATTATTCGATAAGCACTTATATATATATATATATATATATATTTAGTGCATGAAATATAATGCATTTTAAATAATGAATTATTTAAAATTTATTTAAATTAATAAGCTTAGCGTAATGTATGTTATATTGAGAGTGATATTCTCGGGACGGCTAAAGAAATTTACGGAAGTCATAAATAGACTTAAAAAGACGGTAAATAAAACTGAACCTATCCCACGTAATATATCAACTAAAATACAGATTAAAAGCGAAATTCAAATAAATAGCACGTTACGAAAGGTAAAATCTATTTCTACTAATTTAGGTAGGAGCAATTTGAAATTCTGATCTTCACGTTTGTCATTCTCATAGCATAAAGACCATTAAAAATTTACATCGGAACGTTTTAATTAATTTTATGATCAGTCTAAACGTAAGAAATATAATATCGTTATCAATAAATCGCTAAATAAAATACACGTAAGATATCGACAATGTTGACATGAGGAGAAAACAGTTCAGAAACGAGATTTTTTTTTTTATTTTATTTTATTTTATTTATAGACGCTCGATTTATCATCTGCGTCTTAGAGTTGATTATAAGCTGTTTATTAGGTTAGTCTCTGTAAGGTACTGTAAAAGATTTTTAATTTTGTCCGGGTTATCTTCGAGTATTGTTTTTATTGTGTCATGATTTAGGTTGTATTTTAAACGTTGGTTTCTGTATTTTGTACATTCTAATAGTATGTGGTTTATATTTAATTGCGAATTGCATTCATGGCAGATGGGTGGAGGGGTCCTATTGAGTAGATGTTGTAAAGTAACGTGTGTCCTGTACGTAGTCGAGCTAGCGTTTTTTCTGTTTTTCTTTCTTTCTGGTCTGTTGTTTTCCAGTTTCCTAATTTCGGCTTAATCTGATATAGGTGTGTATGTGTACATTGGGTCTCCCAGAATTTTTGAAATGACATTTTAATTTTTTGTATAAGGACTGTATGTAAATCAGTAATGTGAGTTGATTTTATTGTTTTTATATTGATAGGAGTTGTTTTGACTATTCTATAAATGTTTTCATTCCCAGCTATTCCCGAATGGGCTGGTGTCCATAAAAGAAAAAGTTCATTGTTATTTGAGATGAGGTTGTTAATAATGTGTTTTAGGTTGAAAGTATCTGAGTTTGTATTTTTAATATATTTTTGAATATGTTTAAGAGCGCTGTAAGAATCTGTGCAGATTACATATTTATTCGGTTGTGCTTGTTTAGATATGTATTTTAAAGCTTTATAAATTGCAAGAAGTTCTGCAGTAAAAACACTGAGGCTGATTCTGGTAGATAGTATACTTGGGATTGGTTGGGTGTAAGATAGGCCGATGAGGTTTGGTTTGTGGACTTTGATGAGTCAGTGAATATTTGTGTATAATCGCCGTACTGTTTTTCCAAAATGTTGTAAAATTTTGATTTGAGTATATTTGTAGGTGTTAAATTTTTCTTATATTTTTTCAGTTCTGTGTTTATTGCTATTGTAAGCTTTGTCCAAGGTGGTATTTTTGGAGCTTGGTTTGTTTTAATTTGCGGTAATCGATATTGAAGTTTTGCTAATGTATTGTTAACGCTTTCTGATAGGGGTTTGGAAGCATTTGGCTTGTTTGAGAAAGTATGATGAGATTTATTCGTTTGTAAGGACTGGGATGTTGGATTGGATGGTGTGCAAATTGATTGTGTGTAATATTTTAGTGCTAATATTTGTCTTCTGTATCGGAGTGGTAATATGTTTGCTTCCACGTGTAAAGCTGTGTTTGAGGTAGTGTGAAAGGCTCTCAAGGCAATTCTAATAGCTAGATTTTGAATAGAGTTGAGTTTTTTTAGTGTAGAATAGGCTGCGCTACCATATATTATACTAGCGTAGTCCAATCTGCTTAGAATGTAGGATTTGTATAACTGTATTAATGTTTTTCGGTCAGATCCCCACGATGAATTATTTAACATTCTGAGCATATTTATTTTTTGCAAGTATTTTATTTTTAGTTTGTTTATGTGTTCTTTCCAACTTAGTTTCGGGTCCAATATTAGTCCTAGTATCTGAAGTGAATCTGTATTTTCTATTTGTATTGTATCCATGTGTAAGTTTGGTGTAATTACATTTCGTTTTTTGCTGAAAGTTATATGATTGGTTTTTGATGAGGAGAAAGTAAATCCTTGAGATTTAGCCCAGTTATTTAAGTCGTTTATTGTATTCTGCAATAAAGGTTCCACAAATTTAAAGTCCCGATTTGAGTAGTATATTGATAAGTCGTCAGCATATATATAGTACTTTACTGGAGTTGGTATATGTTGTTTAATATTAGTCATGGCTATAATAAATAACGTAGAGCTAATTACAGATCCTTGAGGGGTACCATTTTCTTGAATTTTTGTATCGGATAAAATAGAATTCATCTTTACTTGAAATTTTCAGCGGTGTAAAAAGTTGCAAATGAAAATCGGTAAATTTCCTCTAAATCCCCACTGATATAGAGTGAGAAGAATTCTTTGTTTCCTGAGTTTATCGAACGCCTTTTCTAAATCAAAGCTGACAACAGTTGCAGTTTTATTTTCTATTAAATTATTTTGAATGTCTGTTGTAAGTTTAGCTAATAGATCCTGAGCGTTTCTTTGTTTCCTGAAGCCAATTCGTAAGGGATCCAAGAGTTCTGAGCTTTCTAACTGCCACAGCAATCTACTATTAACCATTCTTTCGAGTAACTTGCACAGGGTATTTGTGAGAGAGATCGGTCTGTAGCTAGCCGGGTCTAATACATTCTTGTTTTGTTTTAGTATTGGAATAAGATGAGCTTCTCTCCATGCCTCCGGAAACGACTGAGTTTGCCATATTATATTAAAAAAGTGCAAAACGGCTTCTTTAGAGGATGAATTAAGTTGTTTTATCATGGAAATGTGGATTCCGTCTGGACCGGCGGCTGAGGGCCGCATTGCATTTAGTTAGGGCGATATTAAATTCGTCTTTAGTTATGGTAATGTTATAGCTGAAGTTAGTTAATGATGTGAAATCGGGGACATTAGTACTTTCTTCTATTTCTTTGTACTTCCTGAAATCGTCAGGATAGTTTTGATCAGATGATACTTGATAGAAGTGGTCGGCTAGAACGTTTGTTATTTCAACTTTGTCATATGTAATGCGGGGACCTGCTTTTATCGCTGTTATTGGTTCGACTGTGCGTTTATTCGCGATTTGTCGGATTTGATTCCATAATTTTTTAGAAGGAATAGACGCATTTATTGTTTTAACAAAGTCTTGCCAGTGATTGCTTTTTGATTCACGTATTCTTATCCGGGCTAGTGATATGGCTTTTTTAAATTTGATCAAGTTTTCGATTGTTGGTTGACGTCTAAATTTTGATAGGGTTTTATTCTTTTCTTTAATTAATGATCGGCAGTCTTCAGACCACCATGCAGCGTACTGTTTTCCTTTAGCGTGGATTTTGAATTTTGGAATAGATCTGGCGGCAGCTTCCCTTATTTGTTGTAAAATATATTTACATGACTCATCAACGTTGTGAGAGATTTTGTTTTGTTCAATGTTAACTATATCGGTGTATAAAATCCAGTCAGCTTTTGATATATTCCAGTTTTCAGATATACAGCTTTCACTGTCCGAATTGGAAGGCAAGTTGAGCACTATATGTTGTGGAAAATGATCACTGGCAAACAGACTTAGGTCTGTTCTCCAGTGCATATAGTGGAGAATGCTTGGACTACAGATACTTAGATCAATTGCTGATTCACTGCCATTATTGTTGAAGTGGGTCGGGCTGCCTGTATTTAATAAGCATATATTTGTTCGGTTTATGACGTCTTCGATTAATTTGCCCCTGGAGTCGGTATATTTTGATCCCCACATACTATTATGCGCATTAAAATCGCCAGTCACTATAAAAGGTTTTGGTAGTTGAAGGAAAAATTTGAGTAAATTATGTAGGGTTATTTCATCGTTTTTGTACATGTATATGGAACATAGAGTTATCGTAAGGCCGGAGATGTGGACTGAAGCTGTAATATTTTCAATATTGGTATTTAGTTTTACTTGTTTGGAGAAGAACTGATTTGATATTGCTAAAAGAACCCTCGGCAAGCTACAGACCCTCCTGTGTAATCTCTTCTGTATATTTTATATTGTTTTATGTTTACTGAGTCCGTGGGTTTTAATTTTGTTTCCTGCAGACAAATTGATATTGGATTATTTTGTGTGATTAATATTTCGAGTTCTGGGAGTTTGTTTTTAAGACTGTTTAAGTTCCAGGATATTATTTTATTCATCGTTAATTTTTTGTTTGTTTTACAGTGACTAATCGTTAATAGCTTCGTTTTTTTGGTTTATTTTTTTAATCAGCGTGTTTATTCTGGTTTTCAAAGGATTATTAGATAGAAGAGGTTTGATTTTGGTTAACATTTTTCCGATATTTTCAAGGTCGGGGGAGAACTGTTCCATTATTTCCAGTTGTTGATGAGAGCCCTGTCATCAACGAAAGATGAAAAAAAAAAAAAAATTAAATCCCGGACAATCTAAATGATGTAAAAATACGTACGGAGTATATTAAACGGAGAATAGGCATGCCTACTTAGATGTAAACATTGAAACGTGTAAAATAATTTTAGCTGAACATTATTTCAAAACTGAACAGGTCGCAACCCCGCAAAACTTTTATATTGAAAAATATTAAAAAGATATACGTTACTAACCAATTTCCGGAGAATAAAAAAATTTAATGAAATCCAAAAAAATTACTAAGTAGAGAAAACTAATTACGAGAGAAAAATGTTACGAATTTATTAAAATAAGTATTTAAAATTGGCCGATTTCTCGGAAAGATTTTTTTTCTATCGTTCAATTCATTTTTCCAATCGTCGAGTAGTAGACGCTTTTTCTGCGTTCATCTCGTAGATTGTACGCTATTTAAAAAGTCAATAACCGGATAAAACAATCATTTATACATCACATCTAGTCGATTTAATTTTAATGGTCGTCATCCAAATATAAACGAATACTTTCGTCGTGACGGTCTCGAATAGGATACTGACGTCGAAATAACTGTAAAGCAGTTATGTAACAATCACGGTAAATAGAATACACGGTAGGTATCACGAACTAGTTGCGCAGTAGTCAAACGAAATTTTGACGTCACCGGTGCCCACTAGTTCAGACAGTCGACTGTAGTGTAGTAGTTGTTCCGTTGTTTCGCGTGGTCTTCCGTATTATTTCGTGCTTCTGTCGCCGCTTGTTCGAGTATTTTTTTATTTATTTTTTATGACGGTCAACAAATTAACTTATGCAATTTATGTGTTTTTTTTTTTCGTTTAATACTGCCTATGTTATCAATTTTTATACATATATTACGTCATCAACATAGAAATGGTTAGATCGTTTTGATACTATATTATTATTATTAATATTTTTATTATGCCTTGTTGTGTCATCGCTGGGTGTTCTAATCATGGCAGAAACGTTCATAAATTAGGAATCAGTTTTCATCGGTTTCCCAAAGATAAAGCTGTACGGAAACAGTGGTTACATATGAGCAAAAGAGCTGATGACTTTAATATTGAAACTGCCCGCGTTTGTTCTCGTCACTTTAATGAAAATGATTTTGAACGTGATTTGAGATCAGAATTGCTTGGGTATAAACCAAAGAAAAATTTAAAAAAGGATTCGATTCCTCATTTGCGAATACCAACATTAATTGAATGCGAGTCAGATATTCAAAATGAACGAAGTGAAAGGTATAACAAACGTGAGTCTAAAAAAGTTGTAAATTCTTTGTTAGGAAGCAACACTAAAGACGTAGGTTTAACAAATAATGAAAGGAACTTTCTCGAAGTGTCAACAACAAGTAATCGTTAGTGGAAAATGTTCCAGCTGGTCTTCTGACGACATATCGAAGGCAATATCGTTAAGGTGTATTTCAAAAAAATCTTTCAACTTCGTAAAAGAAGCCTATAAGTATCCCATTCCAAGTGAAGTGACTATAAAACGTCGTTTGAGCGAATTTGTAGTTGCCCCGGGTTTTATAAATTTAAGTTTGAATATTTTGACATCACATTCAAGAGTATTTACGGACTTTGAAAAAGATGTTGTACTTTCATTCGATGAAATGAAAGTTCAATCTGATATATGTTACGACAGCATTTCGGATATAATCCGCGGTCCTCATTCTTACGTGCAGGTTATGATTATTCGTAGCCTCGTTGGAAAATGGAAACAACCCATATATTATAACTTTGACTGTGCAGTGGATAAAAATTTATTTTTTGAAGTCATTAGAATGATAGAATCTACAGGATCCAAAGTTCGTGCGTTTGTATGTGACGTGGGCCCATCAAATAGGAAACTTATGGCCGACCTTAGTGTTAATAATGTTAAAACAAATATTACGCATCCGCTTTGTGAAAATTGTAAGATCTGGGCTTTTTACGATGTTCCTCATGCATTGAAACTATTGAGAAATCATCTTCTTGATCAAGGATACAAATTATCTAGCGGTGAAATTGTAACTAAAGACATTTTTCTAAAATTAATTGAATTACAGAAACAATGAGATCTTAAATTTGCTTATAAGATTAATCAAAATCATTTACTTCTTTCGGGGATCGAGAGACAAAAAGTCCGGATAGCAGCTGAGTTACTTTCAAGAACAGTAGCTGATGCTATTAGTTCAGGCAACGATCATGTTGTAAAATTCTTAAAAACAATTAATGACGGTTTCGATGTGCTGAATTCGAGAATTCCTTTTCATCCAACTAATGAAATGAAAAACGCATTTGGTAAAAATTTAGTTAAACAGAATGAGACATTGGAAAAATTGTATAATTTGTGCACATCGATGAGGGTAATCGGTAGATCGAATTTGTTACCATTTCAAATTGCTTTTCAGGTTTCTATTCGAAGTCTTCAGCGGATGTTCTCTGAATTATATTGTGAAGGATATTCTTACATAATGTCGGCGAGGTGCAACCAAGATATTCTTGAATCTTATTTTTCTTTGATTAGAGGCTTGGGTAAATTTTATTATCATCCCTCGCCAACTGCTGTAAATCAAAGAATTAAGTGCCTTCTTTTTAGTAAAAATGCGGGTTCGATAATAAAAACTGCTAATTCGTGGAATGAAGCCGCTGGTAACATTAAGCGCCGACGTAATAAATGAAATTGAAAAAGGTAGCGAAAGTAAATCATCGGAATGCGAAGAATTCGAAAAAGATATAAATTTTCATGAAGAATAAAATGACTTTACTCGCATGATCGAAACATTATCGGATGATAAAGAAAAGTCGGGCCAAGTAGAAGGTGAAAACAAAGATCTGTTAAAAATGCTAGCTGGTTACATTGCATATCGTGTAAAAAAAAGGACTAGATACTGTTTTTGAGTACGGGCATCCAACAAAAATAAATCCACCTAAGCAAACAGACTGGCTGGCAACAATATCGAGGGGTGCGTTAATGAATCCAACCGAGCAGTGGACAGACATAGTATATAATATAGAAAAAGATTTTAGCAATTACCACGGCAGTGATAACATCAATAGGAATTTTGAAAAAATAAACAGAATAGAAGCAGAACAACATTTTATGGAATATATTTTCACCATCACCATCAAATATTTTTAGGTAATTATTTTTAATTTATATTTTTAAAATTGTGATTTTTTTAAAAAAAATTGTTCACTTGATAATGGCGTAAATACCGAAAAGGTTTGTGTTTTTCCATAAGAAAATAAATATATGAGTGATTTAACTAATTTTCAATTGATTTTTTTAAAGCTATATTATTTTAATATCATTTTTATATTTGTTCGAAGATCAGCGCGTTCCATTTAAAAACAGATAATTTTTGTTAGAAGGTCCCGTTTTTCATGACAATTATTTACCGTATAAATAATGGAATGATTAAGATATAGATATTTTCAATAATGTTGGGTGGGGAACAGAAGAAGAACATGGGTTAAATAATTTAGCTGGAGAAATAGAAGCTGATTTTTGTGTCATTCCAATCATCATTCCTTTAGACATATTTATTACTGGGCAAGCAATAATAATGGGGTAAAAAATCACCAATAAAATTAAAACTTACTTAATCTAAAACTAATAAACGCGAACAATATTATAAACGCTCTGGGAAGTTCACCCACTACTAAAATCATAAAAAACAAAAAACAAATAACAAATAACAATTGAAATAATAAACATTTGGCAAAATCAATGGGATCAAGTAAACCTACATATTGCTCCTAAATATCAAAAATAGAATCAGTCTTATAAACTTGAATATAACGTTCTTTAATTCTCAATTTTTTTTATTTTTTTTTAAACAAAAGTCGTTCTTAGTTCGATAAGGTTGTTTCTCTCTTTGTGCTCATTATCGCGTTTATATCGTCTTTCGATATCGTGTTAATATATGGGTTTTTGATAAACTTTGTTTCGGCTTTATAACTTACCGTCCGACCACAGCGCGTGATTGTTGCTAGTAATCGATAATGTAGCGACGTCATGCCGCTTTGTCATTCCCGTTCGTCTTCACCATCCGAAAAAACTATTCCGTCAGACACAAATACTCAAGGTAATGTTACTTTCAATAATCGTAGTATCGATGATGTTCCTAATATCTTATCAGGAGTAATACATGCCGATATAAATAGAGACTATTTCCGTTCCATTACGTCAAACGAAAGAATAACTTCGATCAACTTTAAAAATAAATCGATTAAAACTTCCTTATCCGATCCAAATATTAATTCATGAACTCGATCAATTACTTCTCTCCTATTTCCCCCAAATCATCCTCCACAACGTCAGTCTCAGTCAAATACTTATTCCTCGATAGCCAAATCACATCATACTCCTAAAATTGCTCCTCTCACAAAATTCGACTACCCGGACGAAAACCAAGGAATAATTTTTCCGTACATCAAACATGCCGCGCTAATGGACTACTTTAAATCCCTTCTTCCCAGTATCATGCAACCAAAAAAAATTACCGCGGCACCGCGAATTAGTGGCAATCGTGTATTAATATTCCTCAAATCGCCCAATGATGTAGTCGATTTTATGATCGCCGGAGGTACCATAACCATAAATGATGAATGCATCAAAGCTAGACGATTATCTCCATCTAAAAAAATATTTTTTTATCCAATGTATCAGCGGTAATCCCAAATACTTCATTATAACAGCACCTTAAAACGATCATCGGCTTCACTCTCGTTTTCCCAATCACCATATTGCGTTTCGATCCGTCCATTGGTCATATTATCAGTTTACATAGACAATTTTACACAACAAATTTTGACGAAATCACCATTCTCCCGAAACCATGATTACACAATTTTCATCAACACTGACGATTTGCACTGCTCCATCTGCATGGAGAAGACCCACAAAGCAGCATCATGTCCATCAGACACCGTCAACTTTGGCGTCCAACCCCCGACAGATAGAAGGAAAACTGATGAGGCGCCCCACAATGCAGCACCGTGCCCATCAAGTACCGAAAATTTTGATGTACAGCCTCCTACAGAACGAAGGAAAACCGAAAAGACTAAACAACCAACTGAAGCAGACATTGCGAATCTAGCCAACGTCATGACAGTAGCATCTAATGCCACAAAGAAACGTGGTTTACCTACATCGCTTATACAGTCTATGGTAGTAAAGCGATTGCATGTTAAATTAAAAAACACAATTTATCTAACACACACAACTCAGTGACTACCCAATTTGGCCCTTTGCCGCCAATCAGCCCATCTGCTATTACCTCCAATCCTGACATCTCTGCCATCCAGTATCAATCGATCTCGTTCACTCACGCCAATCACCCAATCCGTTCCTAAGAATCGCTCTCGTTCCGCATTTTTAGCTGCAAGAAATCAAGTTCTAGAATTCCGTGCCAATTCTTTGCAGTAGCTGCATCCGCCACCACCAATTTCTATCGAGTCAATTATTTCCTTCATTAACGTACATATGGAAACAAACGATATTCTACACATTTGCATAAATATCAAATGGACGGCAAATTATTATCCAACTTGTTTACCAAATTGTACCCATTGACAAAAAATAAACAAGTCGAAACACGTTTAACTACTATACTCAAAAGATATTAAGGAGACATAATAATACGCACACACTCTCACCCATCTTTGGTAGTATTAATCTTTATTGTAACATATTTTAACGGACAAATATACATATACATACATAGCGTATACTATATTATGTTAGGGGAGTGCCCGAAATGATGGACGTATATATATATATACATACTATACTATACTAATTGTGTTAGAGGCGTGACCGAAATAAATGACGGATATATAAATATATATATCATCATCATTTAACCACTCGCGACAGAGTATGGAGTACCATTCGTTATTGATGTTTCGTGCCAGCGTTGCTGTATATTGTTCCTACCCTGAGCAGGCGATTACGTTTTTGCTTATCTGCCACGGTTTGAGATTTTTTATCCGCACATCGTAGGCCATTTGTAGCAGCACATTTCCATCTTTTCCTATATATTGCTAGTTTCTCCCATCTCTTGGGATTTATATCGTAATTATTTAATATTTTCCCCGAGAAATTATTGTACCGTCATCGCGGACGTCTAATACGACGGTTTCCATCCAACAGTTGATCATAGAAAACCTTTTTGGTAATCCTGTTTTCACCCATTCTTCTTATAACATGTCCGGACCATCGTAGAAAATTCTTGTAAAGCAACAATTGAATAGATTGGCAATTTGCTCGCTGTAAAATATCATGGTTTGACATACGATCTTGCCATCGAACACGTAGTATTATCCGCAATAAACGTTCCTTGCTATTCTTTAAGATATTTATTATTATTGTTAGTTCGCCCGGTTATTGTTAGTCGTGTTCTGTGCGTTGTTTATAAGCTATAAAGCGGGATAAGATTATTTGAAACGTAATTAATAGTAGTAGTAATCGTATTCTAATCGAATCATACGTATAAGTACATATCTTCGTTTTCTTTATTATCGATATTCTTTTATCTTATCTTTTAATAATGTTGTGTGATAAGTGCGCCGCTACGTTGCCAGATAACGGTGAATTCGTCGTATGCGGTAAGTGTGACGTTAGTCTACATTTCGAATGTTCCGGTTTGTTGGCAACAACATGGAACGGAATGTCGGCAAAAGCTAAGCGTGCCTGGCGTTGTACTAAATGTAGAAATACTAATAAAAATAAAATACGATCGCCGGTTTTGGATAGTGCGGAAGGGGGCGAACAAGACGCATCAGCTGTTTGTTCCGCACTCTTATCGGTCAAAGAAGAAATTACGTCTCTTAGTAAACAAGTTATAGAATTGCAGTCAGCTGTTTCTTCGAATAATGAAAAATTAGATAAGGCGTTGTTATTAATAAATAAACCAAGAGAAGAGAACTAGAGATGGGCAAACCCGTTCTTTTTAGGGATCAGATCATAACTGTTCATTCACTAAAATGAACCAGCTCTTTTTAACGATTCATTCATTCTTCATCGCTCAGTTACAGGTTTAGTTACCTTTACTATTGATGTTACACTTACAATGGCTCCAAAAAATGAATATCATGATGAATTTTTATAAAATTATGGACTAATATGAAGAATCTATTTAAAATGACTAAAAAAATGTATAAAATAGACATGATATAATTATAAATTGTTAACAAAAATATAAATGAGTTCCAGTTATCAAATTTAAAATAGAAACATGCAATAAAAGTAAAAACGTGCATCGATTAAATGTTCATAAATGTATATAATATAAATTACAAATCTAACAAATGACGTTTCAATAACATTTAACGGTACAAAACGTAATAACAGCAAATTTAAAGTCAAAATATATGACAGACATATTTTACATGGAAAAAATATAAACAGACAAGATTATTACTAATTAATTAATTGTAAGACTATTGAAAAATTGCCCAATTAACGATTTTTTAGAGAAGTTCTTGCAGAGGAAACAAATGAGAAATCGTGGATTTATCACAAAAATGTACCACGAGCAACACTGATTAACATATAAGTAAATCAAAAGGAATAATATTGATAAATGACTGCTTGTTCATTGAATAGAGAGTTTTTCGATTCAGTGAATAACTGAATAATTGAGTAAGTGAACTGACGATTCACTACGTTCATCATTCACTATGACTGCTTGTTCATTGAACGAGAGAGTTTTTCGATTCAGTGAATAACTGAATAATTGAATAAGTGAACTGACGATTCACTACGTTCATCATTCACTTGATCAGAAAGGAATCGCTGTTCACTGTTAAGGTGAAATATAAAATTATAAAATTGAAAAATAACAAAAATTAAAACCATTTTTTTACGTTCACATTGTGACACTGTTATTACTTTATTAGCTAAAATGTATAAATATACATAAATACTAAAATATCACAAATTTTTATAACAATCATTGCATATTATGATTTAAAAATAATATGTTACTTATTTTACATGTTGAAAGCCTATTTCTTTTTTCTGTACAAATTTGACCTGCTTTCGAAAAGATACGTTCGCAAGGAACTGATGTAGCTGGGATACATAATCTTTTCAGCATAATTTGATACAAAGTCGGATAAATTGATTTCCGAGATTCCCACCAAGCTAATGGATCAGCATTTCTAGTTAAGTAACTTTCTGACAAATATTTATCAAGTTCTACTATTGCTGCTGATCCTGGATCATGTCTACCTTGAAGGTTGCTTATGCCTTGGTCAAAATCCTCCCAAATAGAAGAACCACTCGACGTAGTAGGAGTAGGTGTTATCGATGTTACTGCTTCAATCTGAGGTGTTGATTGTTGTACAATTAAAGTTTTCATTTGTTGTAAAATACTGTTATAAATATCGCGGAATTTTGCATTATCTTCAATAAAAGCTTGCTTTTTAAAACGAGGATCTAAAACAGCTGCCTGTGTTATAAGTTCATTATTACATACGCCCCCAAACCGTTCTATTAATCCATTCAGCAAATTATCTAAAAGCGCATTAATTTCTTCACAACAATTTCTATTTTTTTCCATATATAATTTTAATTTTCGTGCCATTAATTTCACTAATACAACCATTTTTGAAAGTGAAACTGTTTTTTCTGATGAAAGTTCTTTTGTAACTTCATCAAATACCCTTAAAATATCAATTGCATGTTGAATAACCTCCCAATCTCTATCTACAAGTTTAAAAGTTTTCATGCCTAATATAGCGATTGATGAAATAATTGGATCTTTATTTAATAGAAACCTTTCAAGCATATCAAAAGTTGAGTTCCATCGAGTTACGACATTCTGTTTCAATTTTAGTTTATCTTTATTTAAATTTTCTTCCATTGTTGTTAGTTTTTCTAAGGCAAAAGAGCTTTTTTTGAAATACATAACTACATGTTTAACTTCATCAACAATATTTTGCATCGACATATTGATAGCGTGTTGCACAATTAGATTTAATGAATGTGCAAAACATGAAAAATGTCGAATATTCAAATTAGTAGCAGCTGCCTTCATATTAGCTGCATTGTCTGTAACTATTGCAGTAATTTTATAATGAATATCAAATTTTCGAAGTACTAAATTAATCAATTGAGAAATGTTTTGAGCTGTATGCTTTTCTTCGAATTCTGAACATTCTAACAAATATGAAATCAGTTGTGAGTTTTTGTCTATAAAATGTGCCGTAAGTGCATAAAAACTTATATTATTTAAGCTTGTCCATCCATCTGACGTTAGGCACACTGCCTTTGCCATGCCTAAATGAAATTTTATTTTGTCAAATAACTCATTATAAACAGCTGGCAATAAAGAATTAGATAATGTTTTGCTACTGGGCAATTTATAATTAGGGGAAAGCATTTCTACAAATTTTTGAAATTCTTTATCTTCAACTAATGAAAATGGATAATATTCTTTGCATATCATTTTCAAAAGCTGGGTGTCTATGGCCCTACTTTTATTTAATGGAATGGGTTTTATTACATTTATGAATTTACTCATTGATTGTTGCAAAATGGCTGAAGAGGAAGACGAAGCTGTAGTGAAGGAAAAACTGGATTCGATTTCAGGACATGAGTCACTTTGTGTTTCTTTAACTTCTATTCTAGGCTGGGCATGTTCTGCCAAGATAGAAGTAGTTGGACATGTTGGAGACTGGAGATTAAGATTTCCTCTGCAATCTGATATTTCATTAATTGATGGAGATTTTAACCGTTCTATAGGTACTGTTGGATGTTTTGTTTTTAAATGTCTTTTCAAATTTGTTGAGGACCCAGAAATTGAAAGTGTCTTTTGGCAATATCGACATTTTGTGTTCTTTTCAAATTTTGTAAAATGATACCAGATATGACTAGAAAATCTTGTAGAGGGTGACGACATTTTGTTCTGTAATAAAACAACATACATATTTTAAAGCTAATATACAATGAATTTTAGTTTCTTTTTTAATATTTTTTAAAATTACTTTCTAACTAGATGAAAGTTGGTGAAAATCTGTTTCAAAATCCACAAAATTCTAAAATGAATGTTGAGCACAAAATACATACACCTATGTAAATATACGTCCTAAGGGTCACAAAATTTTGAAAGCATTAAATATATAATAAATAAAATACTGAAAACAGTGATGTTAAAAAATCTGTGAATAAATTATATACTTTAATTAATTAGATGATAAATTACACAGAAAATGTACGTTGTTATAACATCGATAAATTCAATGATCGCACAATTAAAAATAAGTTATATAAGATATGTTTAAGGTTCACGAGTTGATTAGAAAAGAATCACCGTTCATTGTTCATTATTCAGTTATTCACTAGCTCATTCTTGTGAACTAGCTCTATTTGTCGATTAGAGAACAGATCTCCCATATAGGTATTACCTTTACCACTACATCGATGAGCGGTGTTCAACTGTTTACTTACTGTTTACTGGTGGCTCGTGATCTAAATGATTCTTTAGTCGTACGTTCGCCGGTCGCTAAAGAACCATCGTTCTTTTTTCATGAGCTGCTATTCATTCATTCTTTGAAATGAACTAGTTCTTTGAATATATTCGCGAACGAATCGCCCATCTCTAAAGAGAACGGCGTCTTGAAAGTTGAAAATTCCTTATTAAAATCGTAACTGTCGGATCTTGAACAGTATACGCGGAGTAATAATATTATTTTGAGCAACGTACCGGTTGTTGCTTGTGAAAATGTTACTGATATTGTGTGTAATATTGGAAAATTAGTTGGAACTAGTATTGTGGAAACTGACATAGATTGTTGTCATCGATTACGCAAAACGCAAAAACAACTGTATCCGGACATAATAGTTAAATTCTGTAGGCGTAATATTAAACAATCACTATTTCGTAATAGACGCTCATCACGATTAACGCATCGCGAAATTAGGATTTGCTGATACAGGACCTAATTCAACAAAAATTTTTATTAACGAACATTTAACAGCGCAAAATGTGAAGTTGTTAAATGCGGCTCGGACATTAAAAAATCATGGTTATAAGTACGTTTGGAGTAGGAATGGGAAAATATTCGTTCGCCAGCAGGAGAATACGGCGGTTATTCCGATTCACACGCCTGCTAACATCACCGATCTACTGAAAAATACCGGCTCTACAGTTCTTGGATCAGCTATATTATGATGACTTTATTTTTTGTGTGTTGATATGAGTACCGCGGGTGGTTTTTTATATATGGTGAGTGTTTCTTACGAATTATCATTAGTTATTGTTCAAAGCGCAGAGAATGTTTTTGTTGTATATTATTCATTTATTTTGACTATGTTATCGATTATCTTTTAGGTTTTATCGCAATTTTAATTCATAATTTAATAGAGTTTGGGATCGTTATGAATTTTATTCACAGTTTGTGCTTGTTCTGTGGTTAGTGTTTTTACGCGGGTCTACTATTTCTCAGGTTTAACTTGTTTTAATTTTGTTTTGAAAAAATGTTCTTTCTTATTATTCTGATTACTATGTTAAAGAAGTTATTTATTTTTTCTGTCTTTCATCCACCATGACATCTTATAAAATTAAAACTTTTACCTTAAATATCCAAAGTTTACGTAAACACTATGATGAATTTATGATATATCTCCATCAACTAAGTGAAGATTTTGACTTTATAATTTTATGCGAAACCTCGATATATACGGATGAAGTACATCGTTATAATATTCCTGGATATAGTATGATCGCCCAGTGTCGAGATACTCAGAGATCTGGAGGAATAGTGATTTATATTAAAGAAGGATTAGTTTATTGTAATATGAATTGCGTGATATCTACAGGAAATTTAATTCATTTGCATTTTAAATTAGTAAATGGGAAAATTTTATTCCTGGTGGGCATTTATCGATTTTGTGACTCGTCTTTATCAGATTTTCTTTTTGAGTTCGATAATATGTTGCGTGATGTGGCTGACTTAGCGATAGTAACCGGAGATTTAAATATCGATTTGTTTAAAACCAATATAAGCAATGATTATTTAAATGTAATGTACGGTAATGGTTTCAGTAGTATAGTAAATCAAGCTACTTTTTTTCGAGATGAGGGAAATTATGTGTCATGTTTAGATCATATTTTTGTAAGAGGCCGATTAAAAACATTTGTAAATTACGATATTGTTAGTATTACTTTCTCCAGTCACGTTGGATTAAATGCCTCGTTTGGGTTTGCATCTAAAGTTACATCAAAAGATAATGGTCATAAACATTATTTTAATAAAATGATTTTTCGCGAAAATTTGTGTAAGTTAAATTTAGAATATATGTATTCTAGTCCTGCATCTATAGATGAAAAGTTTGAGTGGTTTATTACAAATATAACTGATCTTGTGAATAAGTCCATGTGCACGCGCAGATGAAATGATTTTATTCATAAAAAGTGCGATTGGATAAATCCTACCATAATCGATATGACTAATCGAAAAAATACCTTGTTTAATCTTTCTAAATTATTTCCATTCGAACTTAAGGTTCGAAATGCATATCGGGAGATGTCTAAAAAAGTACAGAACTTCACACGTAAAGCAAAATTTGCGTATCATACGTCCGTGTTAAATAAATGTAAGAATAAACAAAAGGATTATTGGACGCTTATAAAACAAGTTACTGGAAAGGAAGCCTTTAAGATCAAAGAAATCTCAATTAAGGATAAAAACATCGTTAGTACTGATGGAAATGAGAGATTTGTTTCAAATTATTTTAACGAGTATTTTCGGGATAGCGTGAACGAAATAGTAGATTATTCTAATCTAAATATGCGGAGTGCGAATATTAGCGATATGTCATCAGTGTCCCCTCTTGTCAAGTCATTTGTTTTCTTGAATTTTTCGACTGAGGACATTAAAAAAGCCATACTCTCGCTACCTAGTAAGCCGTCTTTTGGTCATGATAGAATCTCTATAATACTAATCAAAGAAAATATGCATTTATTTTTAAAACCCTTAACTTACTTATTTAATGAATCCGTAAATATTGGTAGGTTCCCAGATATACTTAAACTGGGCATAAAAACTCCGGTATATAAGAGCGGTGACAAAACTAATGTATCTAACTACAGGCCTGTGTGTATATTATCAACATTCTCAAAAATTTTTGAGAAATGCATGAAAGAAATTATATTAAATTATTCATTAAAATTTAAGATTTTTAGTCCCAATCAATTTGGTTTTATTCCCGGAAAAGGCACAGATGATGCTTTATTTGAACACATATCTTATATTTCTAGATGTCTCGAAGAAGGGAGGTCGGTTATTTCAGTATATTTTGATATAAGAAAAGCATTTGATACCGTAGACCATCCCATTTTATTGGGAAAATTGTACAATTATGGATTTAGGGGAAACATATTTAATTGGTTTAAGACTTATCTCTGTCAAAGAAGGTACGTTGTAAAAATAAATAATGTATGTGGTGATAGTGTAATGCAAAGTACTGGTGTACCACAAGGCAGTATACTTGGTCCTTACCTTTTTCTATTATATGTAAATGATTTGCGCAATTTAAATGTAAGAGGACGTTTATTTAGTTATGCAGACGATATGGTACTTGCAATTGACTCCCGTTTTCCGCATATACTTCAAAAATTACTTCAAGATGATGTTAGTTGTGTTCTAGATTGGTTAACTAATAATAGATTAATTTTAAATGAAGGCAAAACTAAGTACATGATTTATACAAATTAAGATTTAAATATTTGGAAAAGTTTAGAGGTAAAATTGAGAAGTAGTGTTCATATTGAAACGGTAAACGAATTTAAATATCTTGGAATTAAATTGGATTCTAGGTTGGCTTGGATTGGACAGTCGTTTTATATTGCACAAAAGTTAAGAATTTTTCTTATGAACATTTACTTCAATTATATCTAGCATTATATCAACCAGTCCTATCATATGGAATAATACATTGGGGGGCATGGCTGATTGTTACGTAACACCTATTCAAGTTTTGCAGAATGCAATTTTTCGGCACCTAGGTTTTAGCCGTGTAATTGGCAGTCAACAATTTATAACGGTGCGAGAGTTGTATAAATTGCATTTACTTAATTTTGTATTAAAAAATGGGACTAAATTTAATATATTACTTAATGAGGGTATTACTAGGTCTCGGGGTATGTTTCAAGCTAAAGTGCCACCTTTTAAGAAAACAAGGATTCGTAAACAATCTGCTTATGCCGGGGCTATGGCGTTTAATGTGTTGCCTAGGCAACTTAGAATTGATCTGATAAATTATAAACGGCGAAGGAAAAAATTGTTAATCAAATTTCTGTTAAGTTATAGAACTTCAAGTAAATATTAGATGAATAAGTTACTTTAAGTACTGATGTTGCGTGTGTATATCCATGTATATGTATATATTTATGTATGTATATGTATGTGTTTATTTGTTTATGGTATGTACGAGCTTGTTTGTATATGTTTCGTATGCTTATAATGTATATAAAATTTAAAATTTATAAAATTTACTAATGTATTCTTCTTTTAATACACTTTTATATAAAATTAATGTGTGTTTATGATGTTTGTATGTTTCATGAGTATGTATGTGAATAATAGTTATAATTTTGAATATTTTATTTTGCGTTATTTTATTTTATACTGCTATTTCATGTTACGTTTATGTTTGCGGTACTTACACATTAAGTTTGTATATATTCTGTTTCTCGGGCGTTCTACATAAAGTTATCGATTAACTTATTAATAATTACCTGATACTAGCGCATTTGTGCGCATAACGGGTTCTTCGGCTATAATTGTTGTGTGAATGTTATAAAGTACTATTATTATTATTACATTGCAGAATGTATTATTTTGCTTAATTTGTACGTTGTAGCATTTACATTGAAAATGTTTGAATTATCTTAAAAAATATATTTGATTTGATTTGATTTGATATCAGGTAGGTGTCGGCTTACGATATTTCAGTACATTTTGTTCTTTTAATGATATTACTGATCTACCCAACTCAGGTTCTATCGAGAACTCTGCGCCTCTCAATATTCTTGTGATTCGCGGCGTAATGTTACGAAGTCAATCATATGTCAGTGTTACAACAAGTGATCTGGTGGCACGATTAAATCAAGACAAATATGCTCGCTACAACTGTTGCAAATGCAGGGAGGTAAAATGTGAAAAAAAAAGGCATGAGATTAGGATAACGGAAAGGGAAGAAAGGAAGGAAACGCCACTTATTCGGGATGGTACCCTAGCCTTTGGACAAAGATCCTGACCACAAGGCACCTGTTTACTATTGAGGAATTAGCTGTGTAAGGTTTTTACAGCGACCAAACTTCGCTGAGGGTGAGTTCGTAGGACTTCGTGGACTTTTAACGGGTAGTTCCTCAAACTGCCATCCACATCATCTTGTCTCATTACTCTGTCACTACTGGAATCGTCTGCTTGAAACTTTCTACCAGTAGCCAATCTTGGTTCGCGACTTCTTATTGATTATTCGCAGCTGGCCATCGTTCCACTATCCACCACATGAGGACGCGCCCAGTTCCGGTTAGAGCTCCGTACATAACGTATGCTATACTAATATATAAACCTGTTAAAAGAAACAGATAACGATATGGTATTAAAAAAATTATAATTACGCAGGCTTAGCCGTAGGTTATATATTGTTGCACGTATCGTAGTCGTTACATAGTATATATATATATATATATATATATATATATATATATATATATATATATATATATATATATATATATATATATATATATACGTCTGTTATTTCTGCCACGCCCCTAATTGTATGTGTGTGTTGATAGTTAAGGTACATTCGAACCGGAATACGACGATTTGCCACAGATATTGCTGTTTACACTACTTTTTAAAATTTAAAATTAATGTAATTTCTGCTCTGTTTTTATGATATCAATGCGAAACAAAACTTAAAACGAATCCGATAATATAGGTTATTTAACTGTGTGAATTTTATCATTATTGCTTTAATAGTTTTTTAGTTAAACCGGAACAGATAGACATAGAGATATTTACAAAAATTTTAAAAAAATATATATTCTACTTATGTGCGATAGCCCAATGCAGTGATTATAACGCAAATCACAGAGGCACTACAGATTTATATATTAGTATAGATTATGAAAACTTACCGTTCGAATCGGCGGGCTCAGAACTTTCGTCTCATTCAGTTTGAATAGATTTCTATACGTATTTGTCAGAGCTTATTCGCAGCTTTGATAAATAATTTCTTCACTCGCAGCGATAGAAAGGTTTTGTTTTTAAATACTCGATACGTATTTCGTGACGCGATTTATTTAATTACATCGCGTGACGCTTCGTACTTAGTATCTAACCTAGGTCGCGTGACTGCGCATATTAGAAAAATTCGTTTCGATTAAAAAAAATTAGAAGTAAAATCGTCAATTATCTAATATCCGAATTAAATTGATTTCCTATTAATTATTTTTTCGAAAATTACCCTTGTGTAGGTGTATATTTATACGTTATATGCGCGATCGTGTGCACGAATTTGTGAATTGCATGTGGTGGGCGGTTAAATCTACGATTTTAACGAACGGATCGATTTATTTGTTTTAGCAAAAAACTATAAAAACCGTACACCCGATATGTTTACGTTATTGCAACGATCAGTGTGTGTGTGTATACGACGTCTCTATATAGATAAAAGATTAACCTAACGAACCTTAACGGCGGTAATTAACGGAAATACGATTACTTAAAATTTCGTTAGAATTACCCCGATTGATTCGATAAAACATTTTACATACATTTAAGTTTCCTCCTTCAAAGGTGTATATATCTTTCTGTTTATTGGATAATTATTTTTCTACCTGCGTAAAATAAACATTAATAATATTAAATCAAATGAGAAATATAATAGTAACAATTATAATAAATATAATAATAATATAAATAACGTAAATAATAGCATCTAGTAGTTTACTGTACTGTATCAACAACTACGTGTATCCATTACGGTAGATTATAAAAATTGATCGTTAGCAATTAAGTAAAATCAAACGTTATATTTACATTAGAAATAAATTAAATACAACGTAAATACGCCATTTACACTGTATTCTAATAATTTTCGATATTTATATAAATAGTTTATAAATTTCCGTCATTTCGAATATAAACATTTTCTTCACGATTAGACACTCTCGTTTTAAGTTGTTATCGAAATTAGAATTTTCTATCTGTCGGTTTTCGTCTAAATCATCGTTAATCGAATTTAAATCTCACTAATCATGGCCCTGGCCGATGCGATTAATATTAATAAACAATTTAATTGTTTTCTATGTTTTACAACCGGAATTTGTTTATGTCAGACGGACGGTTATTTTCGATACGTGGCCGTGATTTTACTATTCGTATGCAAAGTGTACAACGCCTATTCCATTATATTCGTCGTTACACCGAACGTGCGCACGTCGTACGATGCGGTCGAATGTTTAGCTCATTACGGTTATTTAACCGGTACCTATTATCCTTTAATAATCGGTTGGCAAACATCGCGAATCGTTCCGTTAATAAACGAAACGTTTAACTTATATAATAATAACGTATCGATACTACCGATATCGAGCAGACGTCCAAATCGTACGTTATTATTAAAACGAAATTTCGTCCGACTATGTCGAATCGTTTACGGTTTTACGATAATCGCTATTTCGTTACCGTTAGTCGTCAGCTGTTTACTGTACAATAACGATATTATGGATCCGAGTCAATTGCTCTTTATACGTTTATGGAAACCGATTAGAGTCGATTCTCTGTTAACGTTTTTCATCGTACATTTAGTACACGTACTGGTTATGTCGTATACGGCTCTTTGTTTATTATCCGTACTCTGTTTGTATTGGTATCAAACCGAAGCTTGCCGTTTAGAAATCGATTTATTAGTACAACGCCTAGACGGCATAAACGATGCAGCCGAGAAAACTACATCGGATTACGTTAATCATAATCACAATAATAGTAATACTCATAGAAACGGAGGAACGGAGACCGATCGACGAGTAACGGAAGATAACGTTTATCGCGAGATGATATTCGATTGTTGTCGACATCATCGCGCGATTATTCGATATACGAGGAAATTTTTAAAACTTTACCAACCGATAATATTAGCCGCCGTAACTTTGCACTTTTCGGCCACGGTAGCCTATATTTATTTGATATTTAAAAGTTCCACTTTAATAAAATCGTTACTGTGGATTAGCTGTACGATAATCGTGATCGGATTCGGTTATTTTATTATGCGTACGGCCGAAAATTATCGCAGTATAAACGATCGTTTTCGCGAAGCTCTGTACCGGACTAAATGGTACGATAAATCTACCGATACGCGTAAATTCGTTTTACGTCAATTAACCGTGTCCGATTTCGAAATACGCGTGTCCGTCTCGCCGAACGTCTATCTGTCGTACGAATTATTCTCCGCTCTAATGAGGAAAGCTTACGCCGCTATTAATTTCCTATTGAACGTCGATAGCTGAAATTCTTTATTATTACATATACATACGTACATATATAGAAATACATGCATATATATACATACATATACATATACATATATATATATGCATAAAGGGTTGATATGTATAAGCAGGCAGAAAGATAGTCAAATATAGAAAAATAGATGAAATAATTGTTTTCTTTTTAAATTCAATTCTATAATTAAAACTGAACATATCCCACATAATATATCGACTAAAATACAGATAACGAAATGATTGGAAATAAATAATTATCTCGCGAATTAAGCACGTTTAAAGCGAAATTTAAATAAATAGCACGTTACGAAAGGTAAAATCTATTTCCATTAATTTAGATAAAAACAATTTGAAATTCTGATCTTCACGTTTGTCATTCTCATAGCATATAGACCATTAAAAATTTACATCGGAACGTTTTAATTAATTTTATGATCAGTCTAAACGTAAGGAATATAATATCGTTATCAATAAATCGCTAAATAAAATACACGTCAGATATCGACAATGTTGACATGAGGAGAAAATAGTTCGGAAACGAGAATTATCATCAACGAAAGATGAAAAAAAAAAAAAAAATTAAATCCCGGACAATCTGAGGTAAATGATGTAAAAATATGTACGGAGAATATTAAACCGTGAATAGGTACGCCTACTTAGATGTAAACATTAAAACGTGTAAAATAATTTTAGCTGAACATTATATCAAAATGCTGGTCGTTTGATCTTACGAATTAAGAACGACAGCGGAGAAATGATTCTCGCGAAAGTTTAATAGAATATTAAACACTTCAAATAATATACATATATATATATATAAAAATATATAGAATGGCAGTATCTGTCGGTGATTTGAGAATATTTTCATTATAATCACTGGAATTGGGCGTGTCTGTCTGTCCATTCGGATTGAACTTAAAATCTATCGAAACAATAATGATGAAATTCACACAACTTATAGCCTATATTTTAGGATTTATTCTAAGCTTTGTTTCATATTGAAACTTCTAGTACGTATATATATATATATATATATATATATATATATATATATATATATATATATAAATAACAGAAATTCGGAAATATGAAATTATGGTATGTTGAGGAGTGAAATATTAATATAAATATATTTGTTCCAGTTATTACGCAAATAACTACTCCCGAAAATTTTATTATTAGAATTAAAATTATTTACAATTGCATTAAAACGTACATATAGGATCTACTAGCAACAATATTCAGTTCTACTAGTTCTACCTGGAATGGTCGAATCATCTGGTTAGTTATCGACGGTGGTCGGGATCTTGTCCATTATCGGCGGTGACGGTCGGGTTAAATTTTATGCAACTAATACATATATATATGTAATGAATCAATCTTGCTTGTATTAATTGTTTAATTTCGTAGAACTCGTAATACGCGTATTTATTTAATCATAATCATATTAGAAATTAAAAATTTACTTATAAATTACTTTTTAATCGAATACAAATTCAGATTATAGTCAGATAGTGATCGCGGCGAACAGTCGAATACCCATAGTTGCTGCAAGTAGATGATTGGTTAAATGTAAATAGTATTAAAAAATTTTAATCGGTATATAAAATAGAATAGTAGTAAATTTTCAACAATTTGCCGACCGCGATATAGTTAAATTAAATATAAATAAATATAATATATATTTAGATTAAGAGGCGCCGAATAAATTAACGATAAACTCACGACGACGGGATGAAATTAAATATAAGTACGTTAAATATAAATTTAATTAATAAACACCGAATAAATTTACAATACCGTTTGGACATGTTATTCGGCCTTTTCGAACGATGCAATGCGGATAGACTGTTTTGTGCTTTGAAAATTGACGAATTAAAAAAAAAAATATTTCTTCAATCCGAAAAAGGAAATTGAGATTTAAACAAACTAACGCATCACTCATAAATTGCATAAACCGCAATAGCTTGCAATTTTGTGAAGAAATATTCCCGGATTATATAATAGTTCAGACGATATTTCAGTAAATAGGGAAAATAGATTGGAGACATTAAAACAAAATCAGAAATCTTGCAAATTAATAAGCACGAATAACATAATTTAAGAAGATATAGTTTTCAAGCCTCATTCAGATATACGAATTTTCTGAAATACAACTAAAAAAAAAATTTAATAATAATGTGGAATGTACTAATTTTTTTATAGATAGTTAAATAACTAACATTTATTTTCTTGAGAAAGACACAAAGCTCTCCAGCATTTACGCCATTATCAAGTGATACCAAATTTTTTTCTTTAAATCATAATTTTACAAATATAAATTAAAAATAATAACTTTAAAAATATCCGATGTTAACGGTGAACTATATTCCATAAAATGTTATCCTTCTTGTCTGTTTTTTTGAAATTTATTTGTTTACTTGATTTTGTTTTTTTATTAATTTTTTACGATACTGTTTTCTGCATTCTGCAAAAAACTTGTATACTGATGGAATTTTAAATTTTCATTTACAGTCGTAATGTATGATATCCGAAAGTAACATATAAAATATAAAACTATGCAAACACACATTTTTTAAAAAACACAATTTTACAAATATAAATGAAAAATAAGTATTTAAAAATTAAATTTTTTTGTTATAATTGACAATGGCGTAAATACCGAAAAGCTTTGCTTTTTACAAGAAAATAAATATCAGTGATTTAACTAATTTTTCAATTGATTTTAAAAAAATATTAGCTGATAATAAAAAAAAAATTATTTTTCTATTTGGTTGAAATACGATGCGCAAAAAATGGCATATTTAAATTTATTCAAAGGAGTCGTTTAATCTTAATTATGTATTAAACGAACCTCTTCTTATCCTGTTCCATAAATGATGCCACATTAACGAGAAACGCGAATAACGATATCCACTTTTATTCCGAGATCTGAATATCCCCATACCGAATATTCCGACTCCACGAACGCCTGCGCGCTCTCTATCACCGAAACCGTGCAAAGCGGCGGTACGGCCGGTCAAAGCTAAACCGTCCGCCGAATTTAATATTCCTCAAATCGCCCAATGATGTAGTCGATTTTATGATCGCCGGAGGTATCATAACCATCAATAATGAACGCATCAAAGCTAGACGATTATCTCCGTCTAAAAAAAAGATTGTTTTATCCAATGTATCAACGGTAATCCCAAATACTTTATTATAACAGCACCTTAAAACGGTCATCGGTTTCATTCTCGTTTTCCCAATCACCATATTGCGTTTCGATCCGTCCGACGACGGATTTGGTCATATTATCAGTTTACATAGACAATTTTTGATGAAATCACCATTCTTCCGAAACCATGATTACACAATTTTCATCAACACGGACGATTTGCACTGCTCCATCTGCAAGGAGAAGACCCACAAAGCAGCATCATGTCCATCAAACACCGTCAACTTTGTCGTTCAACCCCCGACAGAAAGAAGGAAAACTGATGAGGCGCCCCACAATGCAGCACCGTGCCCATCAAGCACCGAAATTTTGACGTACAGCCTCCTACAGACCGAAGGAAAACTGAAGAGACTAAACAACCAACTGAAACAGAAATTGCGGATCTAGTCAACGTCATGACAGTAGCATCTAATGCTACAAAGAAACGTGCTTTACCTACATCGCCTACAGAGTATTATTATTTATAACTCACTTCCATGCAAACAAATACCACTTCAATGAAACTTACAAACATGTAGCCATAATATATATACCCCCATCTTACTTCTGTTACTTTTGTTATGCTTACATCCCTCCAGACCAAAAAATTTCTGCAAATGACTTTAATTGCCTTCTACAACAGATTTCACATCCCATAGTGTTATTAGGCGACTTTAATGCTCATTCATTGTATTCTGTTCACAAACAAATAACTCACGTGGCAATATACTAACCATAATTATTTTAGAAAATGACATACTTCTTGACCCAGTCTCACCCACATATTTCCACTTTGCATCAGGAAAGTTTTCAATAATCGACTTATGTTCCCCATCCCTTTTCCCCCAAGTTACACTTACGGGTGTACAAGAAGTTATTTTTGCTGTTTATAAACCGCCTAATCGAATGACTACGTATAGGGAAGATATTTTATCCTTGATGAAGACAAGTAAAAAAATTATTTTAATCGGCGATTTAAACTCCAAGCGTAAGTCTTGGAATAATTTTAATAATAATCAGGCTGGCAACGTCTTACTTAGTACTTCTCTAACAAATAATATACAAATATTAGCACCACTAGAACCTACATACTTCCCACCATCTGGCTCTCGACCTAGTATTATTGATTTAGTTCTCGTCAAAAATATCAATACAACGCTGCCCATTTCAGTTAATATCCTCTGATCATAACCCAATATTTATAATCGTTAAAACGGGCAACATACTGCAGCAACCAGTACGTAAACCATTTTATTTTAAAAATGTGAACATGAATTTTTTTATGCGTCATATTTCTGATAATATAAACTTAAATATACCTACTTCTGATACTGAAAACATTGACCACTGTCTTACCACTCTGGCGAACTTGATTCACGATGCTATTGCCCTTTCTGTTTCTATTAAGCAGAATGTTTCTCCTATATCTTCGATCCCTTCATATGTAACTTCCATAATTAAAATCAAAAATATTGTCAGAAGATCCTATACTAAAAGTCGTTCACGTACTGATTCACAAAATATTAAGAAGTTATTGAATCAACTTTCGATTTTAGTTCGATATTTACTAAATAAACATAATAATGAAAAGTTTAGTAAAACAATTTCTAACCTATCTCTTAAAAATAATAGCCTTTGGAAGATATGTAACCCATATACACAACATCATGAAGCACTTCCCCCAATTAATGATCCTCATACTAACACATATGCATATAATAATACCCATAAAGCAGAATTGCTTGCTGCGCGATACCTTGAGGTTCACAGCAGAAATATCCATTTAGCTTCAAGCTATCCGAAGAACAAACTACATAAAGTTGTCAGCAGATTTATCGCATTACCTCAGATAACAACTAAAAATTAACTTCTCCCAAAGAAGTTTTTACATAATCAACAAAGAAGAAAAACTCGGTAGGTCACGATGGTATCCAATCTACTGTCATTAAAATTCAAAAAGCCATCGTCCAGTTAATATCACTCTCTTATGACCATCTTCTCCAACGTACCAACCGCCGGCTTTTTGACAATTTTTTTTACTCCCAAACCCCTCTCTTATCTGCCATATTTTACTCTACAACACTACACGCCTCCCTTACAGGCCCAATATCCATCCGCGTACTCTTTCTGCTTTCCTCTCCAACAGTTCTTCAACTATTCCCTCAGTTATATAGTTCCTTTCCTTCTCCAACCTCAGTTACTACATCTAACTGTTAAACGCCTCACTTAATATATACATGTAAAACCGTCTAAAATATTAGGGGATCTTACCAAATTTTTAATAAAAATGCGATATAACAATAAACAAAACCAAATTCCCTTACTTCCACGACATCGTAAGAAAGAAACTTGTCCTAAAAACTTCTGATCAACCATTCTAACTACTAGTAATATCCGTACCTTTATTGCTTGTTTATTACATTAATATTAAATATTTAAATAAATTTTACATCAGTAAGTCAGTCTAAGCATCATCGCTGCAACGTATAAAGGAAAAACCTAGTGTAATATTTATTTCGTGTAGTTTATACACTTATGCTATTTAACTCTAATTTTATTTTCTTCAATAACATGTACGTGCCACTTTGTAAAATATATTCGGTATAGGAGGCGCCATTATATATGTCCTTTGGAGGACTAACAAAAAAAATAAAAGTGAAATTTTATATCGTAGTGTTTACTAACAGTGTCGAATATAGATTATATCTTTGAAGGACCAAGATGCCGCTCACTGCATGTCGCTCGCATTATACCTGAGATCCATTCGCGAACTCCGAAACTAAAAGAGTCAAGTACGCAATAATAATTTTGAATGTTTGAAAATGTAAAAAAAAAACATTTTATTATAATGTATCAAACTAATTAAATTAAATTAAATTAAATATACATGGTGACCCAGAGAAGACGGACGATTTTGTTGTTTTTTGAATAATTCCTCTTCCAAAGTTTTTGAATGAAATTTTATTTGAAAATACTAAAGCGAGAGACTAGCCTACAATCATTTGTGGAACGCAACTCGGATGACCATCATTTGCAACAATACATCGAGCATAGTTTGTTGCATTAACTACTGTGATTTTCGATTACGCTACTTTATTGTTTTTATTTTTCCACTAGGCCCCTCCCTTATATTCGCCCGTGTCTACTAGTGTAATTTGAACTGGAGTGAGATGTAGTGATTTTTTTAAAAAATAAATTAAAATCACTAAATTTATATTAAAAGATACAAAGTTGTTCAGCAATTAAGTTATTTCGTACATAAATTGAAATAAATAAAATAATAATAATAATAAATTAAAACATATAATGTAGAAAATACTTAAATTAGATGTATAATATAATAACAAAGGAAAGTAATGTAAAATAACGGATTTGATTATAAACTAACCCGATGACGAATACGGTAAATAACGCAATCAATTCGCGTAATATACGTAATAATATAAACCGTATACACACCGACTAGTCAGAAAAATTCGAAAACGTCTAATTTAAAAAAATAAAACAAAATTAAATTTATAATATACTTTTTAAAACTGCATAATTTATCAAAATTTATTATTGAATTTAATAAATTACGTTTATGTCTTTCTTTTATTATTTCCATTTTTTTTTTGTTTAGTAGTTTTACTTTTTAAAAACAATCCACTTACCAGGTGGGCGAACGTCATTAGCCGGCACTGATTTTGCTTTGTTGTGCATAACCGTGAATCTCTTATACCGGAATGAACTTTGTCGACAGTCCCTATTATATTTATGTTGATAATTTCATTAATATAAATGAATTTTACTAAATGATTTATTACGAATATATTGTACAATTAGCTAAAATTTCGATCGAGTACTTACTCGCTAAGCGATTTTCATTAGTCAGTAGCGATTTCGTTTTTCCATAAATATCCGTATCGACGGAATCGTCCGTAGCGGAATTCATCTGTTCAATTTTTCACGTAGTAATCGGAACACTCCTTTATAACTGGCAAGCCAAGCATCCGATTTATCTTTAGCGGGTACGGAATCACGTAGGGTGAAATCGTCAACGTTCGCGCGGTAATTTAATCTCCTATTATCGAGGTCGTTTGTAGTTGTAATATCGTTTTTACTCGGAGCGTTCTCGTCGCAATGAGAACCACAGGTATTTGCAAGCTTCTCCAGCATTTATGTTACCACGTGCGCCGTTATTCAATGACCGACGGCTATTACACTTAGAATTCGGTTTAACTTTCGACAAATCGAAGTTATTATTAAAAACGCGAAACCCCCCTCGAATCGTTTCGAATAACGGTCAAAATAACGGTTTTCCGATTTTCTTTACTCGGAGAATTAACATCCAATCACCGAGATATTCGTAATTCGAAATCAAAACGGGAGTATCGTCCACTACTTTATACACATTCTGCGATCAAAATATCGATGTGAAAGATTAATGTTTCTATTGTTTATATAAATGGGCGTATTGCAATTTTAAACTAATTTTTAATCCCCCCTTCCATCGATTTATTTTCAGTTACCATTCGAAATTAACTATTACACATGTATCTATAGACACCGATACCTTCAATGACCGCATACAAATTAGTCACTTTGATACGCTTCTTCAGTTCAAATGGCAATACTAAACCTTCCGATGGAGTTGGTTCCGAATTTATTATTCCTTCCTTGGACGCTGAAAAAACCTGTAGGCTGCCTAAATTTTCTTCAATATTTACAGCTGACTGCCATGTTATTCTCAGGTCGCTTCGCTTTTACCCTTCTACAAATATCAGGATGTTAACTACATTTTTACAGATTCACGTAGCGCTCTCGAAGCTATTTTAAATTCCTTATTTAATAGAAGCTGTTTTCCATCAATTTACTATATATTTAAAGAAATATTTATGATCTATCTCTGAAACTCATTGATGTCAAATATTCCCAGCCACTCAGGTGTCCACTGGAATTATACCGTAGACAAGTAATGGTTCATTCTACTTCAATACGCCGCTTAGGGACATTTTATCAGATATTAAATTTTCGAACAAGGAATTTTGGAACCGCGCTTGGAGGTATTGCTATTCAACTAAACAATTCAGGAATATTCAACCTTTGATTCCAATAATCTCTTAATTCTCCAATCTTCCTAGCAATATAGAAAACAGGATTTCGTTTTGTTCGTATTATATATCGCCTTAGGCTTAACGTCAACAACATTCCATACGTTCTATCCCTTCACAAATTATCCCCTTCGCCATTCCATCCTACCACCTATTTTTCAGTTGCAGCTATTGTAGAATTTATCAGTCAAAATTCCTGTCGTTTGTTATAACTGAAGGAATCCCACTAATCTCAGATTCTTACTCAGCTCACAGAACAACAGCGTATAGATGATCGCATTCAATTACGTATCAACCTTTAGTATAAATATTTAATACGACATGTCATCAATTTTTTACAATCGTTAATGCCCATATATATATATATATATATATATATATATATATATATATATAAAAGGCAATCAATATATACGACTAATTAGTAATGAAACATGTATATAATATTATTTTATTAACTAATTTCTATTATTTATATACATAAGTATTGTTTAAATATCTAAATCGTGTGGCTTTTTTAAGGCGTCTAATATTTGCTAGCGTGTGTCGAGAAAATCGGTTGTTTCAATACTTGAATATTCATTTATTTTTTTTTTAATCGCGCGATGTTGATGGCTAATTCACGTCACTACTGCGAGAGATTACTCTACCCCAAATCGTTCATGCAGAATATCCAAAGTCACACGCTTCCAAAATAACATGGCCGGCTATCATGTTGCAAAACCCTATATATATATATATATATATATATATATATATATATATATATATATATATATGTGTGTGTGTGTGTGATAACGTTTTAAGAATAAGGGCAACTAGAATATAATAATTAAAAAATTAAAATTTAATAATAATATTCATAATAATAAAATACATAGGATAGTTATATAGGGACAAAGGTCGGTCTGCTACGCATATATTACATATAGCATACAAAATAGATAAGACTAAAGTTCCGAAGTTCCCCATACAACATAAATAACAATAATAATAATAATAATAATATACGAGGATATATAATGGCGTCTCAAAGAAATTCAGCGCTCTGCTGCACCGTTAAAGTCTTGATGGGGAATTTCGACAAATATCAGATAAAGTGTCTAGCAGTCAAACTTTTCGTTATTTTCCGTCTAAAATGGGTAACGAGGCGATCGTCAAAAATTTTGTACGCTTTTGGTCGTACATCATGAATCGTTTCGGTAACGTTTGGAATAGAATAAAGATGTAAAATTGTTTAAAATAAAAAACATGTATTAAATTTTCTAGTCGTCAAAATAAATTGTTTGGAAATATTTCGCAAAACGATTATCTATTCGAAACTCTAGTCTGGTTTATACAAAATAATTATAAATGAAAGCCCATAAAAAGGCTTTATAATAATAATGAAAATAATAATATAATAAAATTACAAATAACTAATATGGATATTTTCATCGGCGTATAACATTATCAAAGTGTAGTACGGATATCCTACAGATTAAGGAATAGCAATTCGGTCGATAGTATAAACAGTTCCTTCCTGCGGTATACCGATAGGTCGTACGAATTTTGCTTATTTTACATATACATATATTTGAATAATTTTTATATGAATTTTGTATATGTTTTTTAACTATATGTTTTATTGTAGGTTTTACATTTTTTTTATATGCTTAATTTCATGTTAACAAAAGTGTAGCCAATTAGTCTTGAGTTTAAATTAATACAAGACGATTTCATTGATTGGCTGCTCCACACTTTCAGTTCTAGATATACTTCCTCATTACTAGGTGGCGATCACGACTAAGCCTGAATATTATATATATATATATATATATATATATATATATATATATATATATATATATATATATATATATTAGAATAATTCCTTGTAGAGAGGGAATCAAAACTGAAAGTAAAATAATTCAATTAACCTCATTATAAAATTGCGGACTCTCGACTTTTAATTGTTTAAATACATCGTACATTTTAGCGTCCACTCGACGGTATTGAATATCAATCATTCAGTACGTTATAATTTGGTGTCAACAACGGTCATAATACACATGCATCGCGGTACATTATAATATATATGCGTATATATTAAAAAATACCGTGCTGAAAATGAAGGTATCAGTTTTTCGTAGTATCAGAGAAAGGAATAGAATATTGGTTTTGCATTCTCGCCACTCCTGTTTAACGTACACGGAAAATTCGAAAAAATGTAGAGAAATGTGATGTGATCTTCAGTTGACGGATACAGAATCATTATTAATTATTTTTCAGCAATGTTCATTAATAATTTGTGTGGTTCGAATGTATACGTACTATTTTTTTGTTTTTTTATTATTGCGAGCTGACTGTCATGGTTATTAAGCAATTATTTATGATAAAACAACCAAATACTAAGGGAGACGCACCCAGTAATTCCGATAACACCGACCTATGCGAGGTCTAGTGGTTTCCGAAGTTTCAACCTCCGTAATTTATCGGAAGTGTCCAGGAGATCCCTAGCAAGCGCGTTTGGGTGGCTCTCAAAATGTGTTCTAGCACCTGTTTGAATTACACCAGCTACATACTCTATCTGCAAATCTTCATGTAACGTTTGATTTGTTGCATACCAAGGCACCTTGGTTATCAGCTTGAGTATTTTGTTCTACGATGTTTGTATCATTTTTAGACTGGATGGCTTCGCACAGCTCCAAAGCTACACTACGTATGTCCAGATCTGAAGTCTGTAATCGATTTTTCATAATGCTAATTCTTCACAAGTGAATTGCAATGAACGTGAAGAGTAGGTTGGACGTGTTGAACGTAGAAATGTTCGAAGATATAACGAGAATAAAAATGGCTATCATTTTTTTTATTTTATTTTTTCGTATTTTTGGGTATTTTAAGTTTAATCGAAGTGACTTGAGTTTTTGAGCTCAATTATTTTCATTAACAATCGAACCCAACATTTAGAATAAATCCTCTATTCTCATTCCTGTTATGTATTCTCAAAATAATTGAATAATTAATAAATCTCAATACAAAACGTGAACGATTAATAGTCCGATACCTTCTCTATTATCTTGTACTGCACACCGTCTTCATCGTATAATATTTCATCGGAACCCCAGCATACGTGCTGTAAAATGAATAAAAAAGAAAAATACACGTATCTAGATTCGACAAATGTTTTATGCAGGTGAGCAGAAATGGTATACATATGATATATATAACAATCATAATCATCATTATTCATCCACTTGTTTTCCTGCGTCCTGAACTTGCTAAGTATCCTGATTCTCACAATACACTTGCTACATTTGACACATTTAAAGGCGTGGGTATTGCTTAAGTTTGTTCCTGTCCTGAATAGGTGGTTAGGTTATTTTAATTTTGCAAAGGCTTCAGGTTTTCGGTCCGAACATTATAGGATATTTGTAAGTGCACATTTGTAGGGATGCATTAATATTTTAATTCGCTTCAAGAAATTAAATCGCTGTATGTTGAATAAAAACCATCAACTCATTATCTACTTAAAATCAAGTTTTCCAACGTGTGTGAATGTCACATATGGTGGGAAAATTATCTTCGTTCGACTGCTGTACTTATTTTAAATAAATCTGGTTCTCGATCTCGTAGCAACGCGAATATTTTCGTGCGGTGGAAATCATACGAGAATAAATTTTAGTACGTAGCTGATTTTCTCCATTAAAAACTTCCTGCGAACCGTATCAATGGTTTTGCTAATATCAATGAACGCCATATACAGATCATTGTTGGGTTTCAATAAAATATTCATTAATCCGGATTAATTCTTAATAAATTGGCGACTAACGGTGGTACAGAATTTCTAAATTCTTAATAATAATATCTTTTCACATAATGCACACTTCGGGCAGAATTTTGATCTTTTTTTTCTGCATTCTGCGAAATTGTAATGACAATCGCATTTTATACAGCTATATGGCCGATTGCAAAAAAGATATAGTAGCCCCCAAGATTGACAGCGCGTGCATTGAGGAATTTTTTCTTAGTGTGAGGAGCTTCAACATTTAGTTTAGTGTGAAGCGAGTGAATTAAATTAAATATCTCTTTAACATTGTCTGAGGGTTTAAGTAGACCTTGAACCCTCAGACAACGTAATGTAACGGCAGAGGCTGTTTAGTAATTTGATGTCTAACATTTAACACATTTCGAGCACTAAGACCTTGTTCTCTAAGAGCTACTCTAATTTGTTCATCCGTTAACTAGTGGTGAAGATTTCTAATTAACAACACGATCTTTCCTGTTTCAATTGATACGTGTGGTAGTTAACGTCCTCTTTTTTAAATGTACATACCAGCTTCCTATAATCATCATTGTTTTGAACATTCACCTTGACCGTGTTATTCTTTACAGTTTTTGTTACAAAATCCCGCTTACCTATAATTGTGACAATTTTATTATTCGTTGCTGGAAAATTTGTAACTCCATGTATGGAAATAGGAGAAGGTGTGATACTTTAGGTTCATTTTTCGGGCTTTGCTCATCAAGGGACAGGCAACTGAAACGGTTACTACTTTTACATTTGTTTTCAATATTTTGTGGCGAAATTCATCGCTTTTTAGCTTTGGTCTTAGGTAACTGCCACTCTTCATTAAGACTACGTTCACTAAAGGTATCATACACGTCTTCAATTTGATCGTTAATATCATCGTAAGAGCATGATAGCTGATTAGCGTTGAACTACTGTCCAAACCAGAAAACCGCAGTGTGTAATTACGTAATATTACTAGACCCGGCTGCGTGCATAAATTCATTCCTACACATGGTGGTTTTCTTAAAACGTCAAAAGTAAAGTTACCAGTAACGAAAATCATTTTATCAAACGTCTCCTAGACAGTCTCAAACAAAATTCTCTAAAAATATTTAACAAACGATCTAAATATGAAAATCGAATCACATAATTTTACTAAGAGTCAAGCATCTCGATGAATAATTTGGGCACATCATTAGCTAGAGACTCCAAGTTTATATTTTAATTTACGAACAACACTTGAAAATGGTAGAATCTTTTACAATTGAACTAGTACCACATTTTTGTCTCGTCTGATAAAATCGTCTTCTTCACACAGACTACTGATGAAAACAAAACGAACACCGTCTGCAATATAGATAAAATTACAAATCGAGCTGAACGAAACAAACGTCTTTAGTCGAAGTTCTCTTCAAAATCAACTATTGAAATCTTTATTAAATAGATGATGTAAAGCTGAAACAATTTTTAAAAAAAAAGGAACAGTTCATCCTCAGTACGAAATACTAAGATCGCACCCAAATTTATAACTCAGTTCGAAATTTTCAATTTAAAGAACTAGAGACCTAATGGTCGATAGAAACAAACTATTTTTTAGTTGCAGTTATTATAGAATGTATCAATAAAAATTTCTGTTACGTATTATAAATGTAAAGGAATCCCTCTCTTATCTAATCTCAGGTGCTTGTTCAGCTCACAGAACAATAGTGTACACATTATCATATTCAATTACATATCAGACTGTTAAATATTTAATAAGACATATCATCGATTTCTAACAGCCCTAGATGAAATCACCGGTGCCCATATATATATATAAGTAAAAGAACTGTATTATTCGATTTGATGGTTATTGAGTAAGTCCATTACTGAAATATTATACATTTATCGCCTGAAATAGGAATAGCTGTTTCAGTATTCGTCGATTTTCTAATGGGTAAATGCACTTAGTTGTACTAACCTCTAATTTAATATTTTTCCTTTCTTGTTTTTTTTTTTTTTAATTTTTATTTGTTTTATGTTTGGTAGAATTTATTTAATTCGATTTTCAGCTTTTTTCTATTTACAAGACTATTGCCAGTACTAACAACGGTCAGTCGTGTACGATTTGCCTTTTTTTGAAATTACACTTTAGAACGATTTATGAATCGGAACAAGAATATTACGTCTAATCGGCTTTATTAAGCCATAAAGTATCTTTACAGTACAGACGACCAGATAATTTATTCGCGAATGTAACGATATATTAAGTAATTACCTTTCCTTCAGTTTTATTTTTAATTTTTTGACATTTTTTTAATTTAATACATATTTTCAAAGTAAATACACGTTTGTATCTCGTGCAAGACAAATTATTTTCCTTCCTGAATGCATATATATATATATATTACAGCGTTATACACCTAATCGACGTCTTAGTTTGCCGATAAATGCAGAAAAATGCGAATAACGAATTCCGTTTCTTTGATGTCCAAATCTTCCAAAAAGTCCGATGCCTCTTCTGCCGAAACCTCCTGCGTGACTGAATAACGTAACACCGCGACCTCCACGAGCAGTATTTCCTCGATTATTGATGAGAGCGAGCAGACCGGCATTACGGCCAAGGGCTAATCCATTATTGCGGCTATTTTGTCTAAACCCGCTACCGTATCCCAAACCACCCGATCCGGATTTATTTTTTCGCACTCCTACCATTAAAATTCCTAATGGCAACTTCTCGTTAGCGGCAGCCCCGCTGTATTTCCCGTTAATACCTAAACCTGAATTAAAGCGATACAAAATAAATTATAAATCGCGACGAACCGGAATTTACGAGCTAAATTAAACCTTTCAGTCATACATTATAAAATGTTGACACAAAATTATACATGTTATACAGGTGTTTATTATGTGAACTGCAAACAATTATATTCGATCAGGAAATAAAAAATTCTGTTTAATATTTTAATTTCGTGTACCGTATAGTGGACATCGTGCCTGAGACGCTAATAATCCCAGGAATAAAAATGATGAAATTATAAGTAATGATTATTAATAATATTTGATGAAACTAGAACAAAGATTACACGAAATTCGGATTAATATTAAAATTGCGCGAATTGAATAATATTAATAATAACAATAACATAACAATGCTAATAATTAATCGAATCAAATCATACATTATCGATATTCAATTTAGTGACGAATAAATATCGTGAACGAATTAAATAAAACGTCTCGGTTATGTGCATAGATGTCCGAGTACCGGGTAACATAGAAATGTATTTTAACTTGTATAGGATTATATAAGGGTTAATTAATCAAATAAAAAGTAAATGATAAGGAAATTAGAAAATCTTGATATAAATATAAAAAATGAAAATGTCCGAAGACAATGAGAACGAATAAAACACAAAACCACAGTGAAGTATTTTATTACAAATAGGAAAATAAAAACTTTGGACGCTCATGAAATAAACGAAACACCGATGACGATATCACAAAATTTATTTCAAAAAAATATCTGTGAATCGGAGCGCAAGGAACAAGTGAAACATATATATCTCGTTCGCATGTACTACCAACACCTATCTTCAAACTATGTGGCTTATTCTCATATATATAATGTATGTATATATATATATATATATATATATATATATATATATATATATATATATATATATATATATATAATTCCATATTCCGTTAAGAATCGTGAATATAATCAATAAAATACCAAAAAATCCTGTAGAATTCCGTCATGCATTGTTAAAAGATAAAATATCATATTCAACAAGAAATCCAGACGATACTTGGAACAAAGTGAAACAATAGATTGTTAAGGCAATAGATAGCACAAACTATAATACAAAAGCTAAGAAGCAACATAAGATGACAGATGAAAACCTAAAATGGATAAACGAAAGAAGAATTTTAGTAACCCAACCAAAGTATAACACTGTGAAATACATAAATGAAATGGTCGATATAGATAAGGAGTTGTTGCAAAATAAAACAGTTGTGTACATTGGAGACATAAATATAGATACGGCTAAACAAGATCCAAGAGTAAAAAACTATAGGGTGACAATGTCAGAAATGGGATATACGTGTGGGATCGAAGGTTTTACAAGGCAAGAGTGGAAGGGAGATAAGTACACGCAGACACAGATCGATCATGTGTATACAAAACAGCATAGTAAACTAATTAAAATAAAGCATAAGAATTTTAACATTAAGATAGCTGACCATAATATGATAGGATGTGAAATAAGTTTCAAACAAAAACTTCAGTCAAAACGTAAAACATATAGATGCTACTACAATGAAGCACAACTCAGAAACAGATTGAACGGCGTAAATTGGCACAGCACCTTGGATACCAAAAATGCAGAAGCAATATATGAAGAAATAAAAAGAAAATTTGATAGGATATATTTGGCATGTAGAAAAAAAATAATACATAAAAGAGATAGGAAAAATTTTCCGATAAATGATTGGGTAACAAAAGAAATTATTGAAATGATAAATAAACGTGATGAGCTTTTTAAAAAATGTAGAAATAATAAAAACAATACATCCTTGTGGAAACAGTATAAAGAGTTAAGAAATAAAGTTAATAGAAAGATAAAAATGCAAAAGAACGAATTTGTGAGAGGAAAAATTAGACAATCTGGAGGAGATATCAGAAAAACGTGGATAAATATCAAGGAAATATTAGGCAAGGAAAAACCTCTTGGGGTGGACGAAACGATTGAGAAATACTTCTTCAAAAACAATAGTGTTCACAAGATAATAGAACAATTTGGCAAAGAATTTGAACAGAATGTAGAAAAAATTAAACATAAATGTGATATTGTTAAAATTAGGGCAGCAGAAGGCCATGCACAAGTGAATATGTATATCCCAAAAGTGAGGAAAGAACAAGTAGAAAACATAATCGACAAACTAATATCAGAAAAATCATGTGGCAATGACAATATAAGGATTAAGGATTTGAAATACGTGAAAACTGAAATATCAAATGAAATAACGCAAATAATTAATCAAACACTGGATGATGGAGAAATACCTCAAGGATTAAAAACATCAATAATTAGACCAATATATAAGAAAGGTAAACATAACGACTATGCAAACTATAGGCCTATTGCGGTAAACAATGTCATAACGAAAATTATGGAAAAATATATAGCAACAAATTTGGTGAGATACTTAACTGATAACAAAATCATTGATAGAAATCAGTATGGATTCCAAAAAGGTAAATCTACATCGCAAGCGTTAGGAGATTTTTCGGATGAAATAAGATTAAACCTAGAAATGGGAAATAAAGTGATTGTAACGTATATTGACTTGACAAAAGCATTCGACACAGTAGATCAGGAAAAACTAATGATGAAATTAGATAATATAGGTATAAAAGGTAAAGTGCTGAAATGGTTTAAGAACTATATGAATGATAGAAAAAGTATTGTGAGTATATCGGGGGTACAAGGGTCAAAAATCAATATGAAAAATGGAGTACCGCAGGGAAGCAACCTTGCTCCAATATTGTTTATCATATATGCAAATGGATTACAAGAACAACTACGATATAGCAAAATATATGCGTTTGCAGACGATATTGCGGTACTGACATCGAATAGGGATATAAGAAAAGCGGAAGTAAATATGCAGGATGACTTAATAAAAATCAGTATGTGGGCACATGATAATGATCTTATAATTAATACACTGAAAACCAAGTGCATGTTTCTTAAATCAATGATGGACGCTGAAAGATATAAACTTATGCTATGGATGCACTCGAACGAGTGTGCTCATTATATGAAAGAGGATAATGTGTGTTGTAATATAAATTGTAAGATAATTGAAATGGTAAGGGAATATAAGTATCTAGGGGTAATAGTAGATGAAAATCTGCGATGGAATAAGCATGTAGCGTTTGTAGAGAAAAAAATACGATCGACATTACCGTCGATGTACATGCTAAATAATTATGTCAATAAACAAACTTTAAAAATGATTTATTACGCATTGATAGATTCAAGATTAAGATATGGAGTACAGGCATGGGGCTTAGCAAAAAAGTCATACACAATGAACATCGAAAGATTGCAGAAGAAATGTTTGCAACTAGTTGCGAGAAAACACTGTGGTAAACTACACGAACTACTTGTGGAAGAAAATGTTCTAGATATAAAGGGATTGTGCCTAATGGTTAGGATGATAGATTACTTTAAAAAACGAAAACCAGTAGATATTGAGCAAAGGAAACAAGTTAAGTATGACTTAAGGAATATAGTAAAATACCAGACACAAATACCTAAAACTAAATATGGAGACCAAACAGACAAATATATTTTGATGAAAATGCTTAACGTGCTACCTGAACATATCATAAATGAAAAGATGGAGAATAAGGTAAAACACGAATTAAAAAAATGGCTACAAAATGAGAAGAACATTGATAGTGTATTAAAACCAAGGTATTAAGAGATGAATCGATGAGGATATATCGAGCAGTATACAATACGGCAAATACCATAGGGTACTACTACAGAAAACAGGAAAAATAGTGCTAGTGAGAGTGGATATGAGATGTTATGTGTGAGTGAAAATGAGTCGAAAATGAATAATAACAGAGTACTATATATGCTTATGCATGTATATATGTAAGCTACTTTATATGGAAACTGTAATTATAATAAGTATTTAAGTTACAATAAAAATTAGAATATTTCATGCTAATACCTGTCGACAAGCGCAAGCTTGACGGGATATGTAATATATAAAAAAATCTGTATTCGACGTGTGACTGAGGTTGAATGTGTGAGGGGATGCTTGTGTGTTTGCTTATAACATGGGTGTATGGGTGTGTATCGATTATGTATTGTAAAAATTTGATGCAAATATACGTTTTTTAAAAAAAATAAAAAAAACCAAAAGTCATTCGGTAGAAACAAAGATTGAAATAAACAGGAAAATAACACGGTTGTGCAGAAGGCGTCCATTGTACGAATATATGCGATCGATAAATTACGAAAACATCCTGAACGTAATGAACCAAAAGAGTTATTTAATTTGTACAGTATCTCACCAAGGAATTTAAATTAGAAACTCAATGATAGCAAATAATAACGATGGTAAATTAATAACTAATCCTAATTGCCGAAATTTGGAAAAATTATTGTCAAAATCTATACTCTGATAAAGAAATAAAAGATCATGGAATTAAAGCAGATATGAAAATAGAAAAAGAACCGTGCATACTAAGATCAGAATTGATATCAGCGATAAATAGATTTAAAAAGGGAAAAGTGGAGGAGATGATGGAATATTGACAGAAGCGATTAAAGAACTTGAAGACCATGGTCTTCTAATACATGAAATATGCAAGGAAGTACGGAGTACTGGCAAATGACCCATAGACTGGTGCAAATCAACCTTCATCCCACTGTTCAAAAAAAAGCTCACCCACTAAGTGTGAGAACTGCAGGACCATAGCATTAATATCTCACACCAGCAAAGTACTTTTAACTATTAAAACTTAAAACTTATATAATACCACAGATTTCTAAAGATCAAGCGCGATTCATGCCTGGCCGAGGAACAAGAGAACATATCTTGAATATACGGCAAATCATTGAGAAAAGCGCGTATCAATTAGAATTATACGTGTGTTTTGTTGATTTCTCCAAAGCATTTAATTCGGTCAAATTGAATAAACTGTGACAGATATTACACGTAACTGAAGTACAAAAACATATAATAAGGATTATACGCAATCTTTATGAAAATAACATAAGCGCCGTAAGAATTAATAACTGTAAATCGCAACCATTTAAATTAGAAACAGGAGTTATACAAGGATCTATACTATCGCCTATGTTATTTAAATTATATAGCGAAAACATAATCCGAGAGTACTCGATGGATGGAGAATTGTGGACCTCAGAAAAAGAGCTTCAAAATATTATAAAAAAGTTGAAAATCGTGAGTGAAAATTACAACATTAAACTGAACAAATTGAAAACGAAAGTGATGATTGTTGATAGAGCAAAAAAAAAAAATAGATCATAAACTACAGATATTGGCGGTTATGAAGTAGTACGACAATTTAACTACCTCGATGCGATAATAACGAATATAGGTGGATGCGAAGAGGAAATACGCTGGCGTCTCGCTTTAGCAAAAGTAGCAATGACCAAACTGAATAGAATATGGAAAGATACATGCATAATAAAATCAAAAAAATCGGTGAATGCAGTCATTTTTCCTGTTGCGACATATGCATCCGAAACATGGACTATTAAAAAATATTATAAATGCCTTCGAGATCGTATACCTTGGACGGTGCTCCGAAATAATAAGTCCATTATCGATAAATTAAAACTGGATACCAGGCTTAAATCAAGAGAAACATGATAAGATATTTCGGACATATAGCGAGAAACATAGATTCAATGGAACGTACAATAATTACAATGTATCCTAAACGATAAACGTCCACAGGGAAGATGGCATACACGCTGGATCGATCAAATAAAGGCGTCAACACGATATACTATGTTGAAGGCGTTTCAAAATGCCAATAATAGATACTTATGGAGAAAAACTATAATGCAACTTGAATAATATTACATGGTATCACCACGTCCTTACATAAGACAATGGACAGTAATGAGTCCGTTATTTCCGCACGCTCGTTTTGCGAGTTAACTCCCCATATAAACCGCGCCAATAGAAGTTTCACTTAAAAAAATATTGCTACAAGACGAAATATACGTTCTATCCGTAATATTATTAATGCGACCTATAGCAAGTTATTTTAAGTGTTTTAATACAAAGACATATCAAAATACTGTATACGTTATATTAATCTCTTCTGCACATCACACGTTTTATACATGCATACAACATACATTATTATGCGAGAATATATGTTTTATGAATATACGTGTACGTATAGAAGATTTAACTTATTTTTCCGTTAGGTCGATTAACCTCAGTTATTAACGTCCGCAAATAATAATAGCGTACATTATTATTTTACATACTGAAGACGAAAGTTTGTCATTTAACCGTTAACTAGTCGACAACAATGAGACGAATTATCAGCGTTCTACGCGCGTAAGTGAAATGACCTTACATGTAATCTGGGTCTGTACTTTTGGGTATAATCAGTTGTCTGTTTACATAGCAATTTATTTATATAAAAAAAATTAAATAATCGAACCTGTTGTACATAGTGGCGACTAGTTACGTAAGCATATTTTATTGTTATCGTCAAAATATGTTTTTGATTACTAAATGATGAATTTAAAAAAAAAAACAACAAAACACATATATTTGTCAAATAAACAAAAATTAGTGCACGCGCGCTCTATCCCTCGTTATTATAATTTATTACATTCCGTCAAATAGTTGCTTGTCGACGAGAAAAACAAAGGACGACTTGCTACTACAAACTGAGATAAACTAAAATGAGACAAACAATTATATGAGAGAGTAATTGTGAGTGTACGTGCGAGTGACTGAGGAATAAGTGCGCGTGTGCGTATGTGAATGAAGGAATAAAGACAAAATACGTTAAAATAAAATATTATAAAATATAAGGTTAATTAAATTGTACGTTACTAAAATAATATATCATAAAATAAATTGGATTATAAGAAAACTTGTACATTTTACACAAGATTGAATGCGAGAGAACGTGAATAATTGTTTATTGGATTCGGTCGATTGAGAATTAGATGTAAAATACTCATCGATCAAAATATCTAATACGTACATAAAATAATACCTGATAATACTCTCAGTTTGTTATACGAAAACATAACTACGGTTTGTGCTCCTTTCATATTCGGATCTGATTCGAAATGTTTTCTCTTAAACCGGTATTCTAATTACTGTACTAGCTAAAATTTATCGTCAATCTAACTGGTTGAAACACGAGAACGTTTATCGTTAACTCTCCGAAATTAGTTTTTTACGCTTTCATGTACACGAAAAATCCCAACACTGACAGATAAATACCGTTCAAAATCGTCTAATTAATAAAACTAACCTTCTATTAGTTGGTATTTTCCCCGTAATTAGACGGAAATTGTCTAACCTACATTTAATACTAATATTTTTACAAAATCTGTTTTTTTTTTTTCAAAAAACATTTATTTCGTTCATTTTCTTTATCTAAAATTGATGCAAACCGATGAGGAAAATATCCAAAAACGGAAAGTAAATGAAAAAGAAATTATGAAAAAACTAAAAATTAGTATAGACGGAAAAAAATGAAGTCTATTAACAACTTCAGGTAGGTTTATGAAAAAGTTGAAAATCTACTTTAAAAATGATATCCTGATATCCTGATATCCTGTTCCGGAATCAAGAAGAAAATATTTACAAATTATAAAAATATAACTAACCGGATTTCGACTTTTCGCTCGGTTCCGCATCAACACTTATACCGGTCGAAATGTCTGCGCCAGGTTTATTACCGTTGGTTAATCCTGTACTCGAATTAACATCCGTAAGTACCGTACTTGAACGATCTGCAGTTAACGGTGCTACACCGAAAGTGGTGCTTAAGCCATTACCCATCAACGGTTTTGTACTCTCTTTATCATCCACGCCTGAACGAACTCTATATTTTAACGGTACTATTCCAAAATTCGTGCTTGAATCGTCGTTTCTCCTGGAACTGTCATTATCACGATCAACTTCGGTAACGGGAACGATTTTTTTACTATCCATACTCCAATTACTATCGAATTTAGCGACCTGCGGATTTCCATCTTTACCGCGATCGGCGTCATCGTTAAATTTATTAATTTTCAAATTATCGAAATTCGGCCAGGACATCATTTTGAAATCCGGAGTAGTATCTAATCTAAATTTTAAATTTTCCGTTTCGTCAGCTGGAGCTCTTACATCTGCGATACCGGTTGAACGAAGTATTGGCCGAGTTTTAGACTCCTCTCGTAGCTTGAATTCTTCTAATGCCCGTTTGAGAGCATTTTCTCCCTCGTCTTCACTTTCAAATCGTACATTCGGGAGCGAGTTGCCGCGATTGATATTGTAACCGTACTGATCTTTTATAATCGGAATGTAATACTTTTTATGTTGGTCTACTTTATCCGGCATTAAAAGAATTCCGTCAGCATTTCTGTTCGACACGTCGAAATACGTAATATCCGATCTGTAAACGGGAACATTGTCGACAAGCTTGTAAACGAAACCCTGTAATTGACAAATAATTAACGAACAAATCAGAAATAATACACTGTTAATATTTCCAATTACGATGTCCACTATGTGGTACGTGAATTTTTAAACTACCAGTTTCTCGTTGACGTGAAATGTCCCGATTTTAGAAATATTTATACGAATACAAAGAAACTTATCTATACTTCACCTATAAGAAGCAGTATCGCGTAATAAACATCGATAAAAATTTATAATTTACCGTCTAAATTTTATAATGTAAAACCCGAACGGTTAATATTTCTGAGAGAAAAGTACCGTGCAATCAATGTGTTAGTAAAACGACCAAACGTATCGCGAAGATTTAGGCTTGATTCACACTATAGATTCACGTCTCGGATGACGTTCACACTTACGGTCAAACTTCAGTCAGTCTTAAACCGTCAATAATCAAATTCGATTGTATTCCGCTTTTAATAAAAACTATTTTTATTTTTTCGTATTTTAAATTAATTATTCGATTCATATAGTTCCATTGTACGTCGACGAATAAATTAAATTATTTATAAATTAAATGTTTTTACATAAATTATAATAATCAACCTTCAAGTAGTTTATAGGTTCGTGTATGTAGCATCGATAATTACAAGAGATGAAACCACGACAGAGGAAATTAAAAGACGAATAGAAGTCGCTAAGCACTGGTTCAACTCACAAAAATCTGGAAGAGTCACGAAATTACGATGGATACCAAAAAAACACGTCATATGAAAACACCGGTCTTCTCTGTCTTTCTATAAACATCGGAATGCTGAACGTTAAAAGCAACATAATATCCAACGAATAAATGCGTTTGAAATGTTCTGCTCGAGAAGGATGCTCAGAATCCCATGGATCTAAAAAAGAACAAACGTCTCGATCCTAAATGAAATTCGTCCGGAAGTTCATCTATGTGATATAGTGACGAGACGAATAGCTACATACTTTTGTACTACGTATACGTGCATTCAACAATCCGAGTCATCTGAACGGCCTCCTGATTATCGTCGTTGGTTTCTCCTAGCCAATTTTGTAGTGTCGTCTAAAGCTTCCGGCTTTTCGATTCCTGAACTGTTTGTATCTTTTAATCCAGCTTCTTTAAAATTAAAACAATCAAATCCGTCTCTCTTTGATAACATCTTAAAGGCAATTCCTGCACCCCGAGGCGCAGTATTTTTTTTTTTACATTTTTCTATTATAATTGGTTAGTCTAGCGCAATTCGAACAAAGAAGCTACTAATATATATCGATATCGGTTATAGTATTTGCTTATATCGGCAATTTGTTGTGAACGACAAGTCTAAATAGCGTACCTACTAATCGATATATTTTATTTTATTTTACTTTTTTTATTATTATTTATTTTATTTAAAGACGCTCGATTACTGAGATTATTTTGTGTATACTTTATATGTTATGAATTAGGCCTGTAACTGCGAGGAATTTTAGGAGTTTTTCAATTATTTGGGGATTATCCTGTAATATTGTTTGTAATGTTTCATATGCGAGTTTGTAAATATTTCTCGGATTATCATATTGTTTACAAATAGCGCATGCTTTATTGTTAATTGAGTGTTACGTGTGGAGCAGTTTGGTGGAAGATCACCATTCAGCAAGTTGATGTGAGCCTTGTGCGTTCTATACGCAATCTGGTACACTTCTTCTCGTCTAATTCTACCGATGTTATATAGTGTCCTAATTTTAGTTTAATCTGATAAAGGTGTGTGTGAGTGCATTCCCAATGTTGTTGATATAGTTTTGTGATTTTTTTGTGATATGAATAAGTCGAACGTATGTATGGATTTAACTGTATTTAGATTTTTTTTTCTATACGTTTTAGCTGCTATATCTATGGCTTCGTTTCCTGCAATTCCCGAGTGTGCCGGAGTCCATATAAACGCCAGCTGGTTGTTGGCTGAAGTTAGTTTATGGATAATATATTTTATATGAATCCGGTGTTTGTAATTTAATTTTGGCGTTGCATATGTTGTAATGCGCTAAATTAGTCCGTACATATTAGATATTTATTCGGATGTTTTGTAATGTTAAGGCTATATTGCTATAATTTCGGCTGTGTAAACGGAAGTTTCTGTGGGAAGGTCGAAAATATAAGGTTCGTTATTTACCAAGTATGCAGAAGTAGTTTTATTTGTAAATGTTGATATTTGTTCATCGAGAGATCAAATAAAATATTCTTTAGGTTTTCCACCCTTCCGACGAACTTTTGACGTCTATTTTCTATATTACTCGTATTAATTTACCATCGATTGCGTTACCGGAACGTGTTTCGTTTTTTATTATTAGTGAAAATTTCGTTTCATTCAGTTATCATAATTTACATATAATATTATTTAACGTATTTTTGAAAGTTTATTAACGCCTCTATATCGTGTCGGCAAAAATTGCCGTTATTGCGTCATCCTCATGTAAAATATAATTCGTATAATGTTTATTTTTTTTTTTTATAAGATAATCGGATCATTAAAGGTTACGAATGAATGTAAGAAAAAGGTATATAAATATCGATGATATTATATGTGTGGAATGTGCTAATTTTATTTCGATACGTAACTATCAATTTATAATGAGATTTATTAAAGAATAAAATATTACATTTTCTTTTATCACATATTGATCGCCATCTTCATCCGTGATTATTTTGTCCACCGCCAAACAACAATTCTAGAAAGATTTTTGCATAGAAACAGAAATATATATATATTATACAATTATAATACGGAACATCATTACTTTAATATACAGAAACATTTAAAAAATGTATTACGTTTCATTAAGCGCTATGGAGAGAAGATGTGTACGTGTCGTTGTCTGGAAATAGATCTAATTTAATGTCTGACGGTACAATAAATCTCATTTTTTATTTATTTCTTTTGACCCCCAGTTCGTAATACACAATGTGGGGATAAATGTATTATTAAAATTGAATACAAGGAAATTATATATAATAAACTGAGAAGAGCCCATCAATTTAAGTTTATGGCGCTCTAATCGGTTTATTTTGTTATAAAGATAATTTACGTTATTAACTAATTAGTATAATTGTAAATGTACTTTTCGACAGTTTATTTCAGCTATTGCAAAAGCATTAAACGTTATAAATTCTTTCTAATTGAGTAACTATCAGTAAAATCAGTACTACTATAGTTACATCCTAAAACTATATATGCTCAATATTATCAGGTATATTTCACGTTCGACGCTTATTTGAATGCGCTATTTTATACTTGTAATTTTTCTAATAGAAGAGATTAAAGATGTATCGATGGGAAAATAATAAAGTAAACTACCTACGTATACACCTAGATGAAAAACTAACGTGACCAAACCTAAAATTAAGACAGTTATACCAGCTCGTACGATACAATTCTGAATTACCCTTACAAAATCGATTACACACAGTTATATTATTGAAACCTATCTGAAGTTATGGCGCACAAACTTGGCTGTATGTACAGAAATCAAATAAATCGATAATCCAGCGCTTCCAGAACAAGGCGTTACAACTAACCGAATGCCGTGGTATGTGTCCCATGAAGCTATACATCGGGATTTAAAACTAAATACCGTCGAAGAAACTATCCATAAGCAAGCTCGGTAAACCGATTACGCATTCGTCCAAGTTAGCTAGCAACGTCACTTGTACATACACATGTGATGTCTACGCGACTAAACAATGATAAATCATCCGGTTTTATAGTTTTATAGTTTCATAGTTTGTAAGGTAAAAGCATCGCTGTCTTCCACACGATACTATTAGATATCCTCTCAACTAGCTACTTATAAATTACCATTTGCCGCGAAAATAAAAAATTCCGAGTGATTCAAAATACTTTTTAATTCGTCCTCAAGAACACGATATATAAGCGGATTATCCTATTCTAAGAATAAAGATGTCTGCAGATAATTTTTCGTAAATTCTTCTGAAATAAATATGATGTTTCACGAGTATTCTGATAACAATAACTAACCCTTCTCCGTGTATTCCATCATCTGGTTAGTTCGTATATAAAGTGAAATGTTTTACCGAAACCATCGATACATCTACTTTTTCATTCGTCGAAAATAGTTCGATGACAATGGTGTGGACTATAGATCGATACTCCGTAATTATTTCAATTCGTAGAAATTAACGTATTTTAAGAATAATTTATTTAATAATATTGAAGCGATTGAAAATTTTTCATCTCTAAAAAAAAAGTCCGTAATTAATGAAACCTTATAGTATTTTATAACTGAATTGGTCTAAAAAGCGGATACTCGATAAGAGAAATTTTGCTACGAATACAACTGTAATGGTGTACAAAGCTGTGATAGGTATTGTCCGGCCGTGAGACGTGACGATATAGAGACGATTTGTAAAAATAAATAAATTCCAATAGCGTTTTCTTCGACGCATGTTAGCGTTAAATAAATGAGTTTTACGATGAATAAATTGCCTGGTACAACAGATAAGCGGACGATTTACAAAATACAACCGCGTTGGGTGGGACATAAATCTAACGTGCAGAGCTAATAAACGATGAAAGAAGGCATGCTAAAGTTCGAAACCTCCAGAAACATCATATTACAGAAATTATACGATATTTACACACGTACGCGCGAGAACCTATCGTTATTAACTCGTAAATTACACAAAATTGAAACGATTAACTGAGATATCGGAATCGATCAAAATGCACGTCATGTAAATGTATTCATATATATTGCAGATTTTCAAATTTAATCGATAGAATTTTCGTGCTTCAGCAATGCAACACTTACGTGGCATAAGATAAAACAAGATGTCACGAACAATCTAAAAATTTTCCAATTTATACGCATTTCGTCGCGACAGTTATTATTAGAAACCGTTCGAAAATAAATAAATAACTACATTCGACCGTTCTAAACATTTCTTTTCCATCGCCTCTATTTGACATTCTCGTGTAATTTCATTAACGCAACTGTTACACTACTGTCAACACAAACGCACCGTCATTAACGTACGTAACTAATATCAGTCGTCTGTTTTCAATTACCTTTAATGAACGCAATTAATTTCGACGACAACTTATTGTTAATCCTTTTTTTTCTTGTTCCAAGGTATTTGCACAACTCCGCAACTCGTTGTTTTTTATTTTTGCAAATTACGGCGCAGTCAGGCTCATTAAACAAACTTACTACAAGCAGTTCTCCCATTTTCTTTCACACACACACACACACATATATATATATAATATCCAAAAGGAAATACGTAAAGATACCTGGTTTTCGAATAACACACATAGATATTAAAACAATGACAAGATTGCGGACGGAACATAACTGAAAAAAAAAATGAAACAAATTAAAATAATAAATTTAGATTTATGCACAAAAGAGGAAGGATCCATTGAACGTATAATTTGGAACTACAGGATAAGAAATCTAAACTGGGAAAAGAAATTGTTCGAACATACAATACATTGTCAGTACATATTGGTGTCAGATAATTAGCGAACCGACCACAAGAGTGGCTATCGATTTATAAAGATTAATAATATTAAGATATAAATTAAAATCGATTGTTATAAACCCTAGTTAATGAAAATACTTATAGTACAAAGAAAGCCCCGTTTAAATGGATAATACCGGGCTAAAATAAAAAAAATAAAGTAAAAAAAAATAAAAACTGAAAAAAATGAAAAAATATAAAATAGAATATATATATATAATATTGTAATTGCAATTAGAATAGCCATTATTTCCATTTTTTTAAAACATATATTTAATAACGCATTCTAGTTTTACTTCATGCTAATTTGCTGTACTAAATATGATAAAAATTATATTTATATTAGGCAAATTAAGCCCTTCCAATTTACCAGACGTACACATATTTTTCTCCCAGTTGTTTCTATTTCGGACGATTTCACGCGACCAAATCTATCCTGCTTGTTTGTTAGTAACGTCCTTCCATTTCATTTTCGGTCTTTTCCTCAACTGTTCCTGTCTAGTGGTAACTATTCAATGCATTTTTCTTGACCCATCAGCTTTCATTCGAAGGAAAACGTAATGTATAGTATACACGTCTTATCATCTTCGTATTTCGTAGCCTTGATTTTTTGATATCCCTGGAAATGTTGATTTCAACCAATCAGATTCTATGTCGCCTGCACCGTATACGATATTGAATAGATTTATTGATTTATTTATGTCATAGTCATCTAAAAGTTTTAACAAGTGAATCATACCTTCAACTGGTCTTCTACCGTCAGCGCCATTTATGATTTCGATCACCTCGTCCTTTATTACGTTAGGGTCATTTACGATCGCTGCATTTGCTTGCTGAAGTCTGTTATTATCGAATAATTCTACTACATACCGTTTCCGCTTTTCTAGTTTTTTTCCGATATCCAATATTTTATTTTCAATTTTTCTTCAATTGCACACGATATTCGAGTTTCACGTGTGTCTGTCGATGCTTTTATGTTCTCGTGTCAGTAATCTTGTTTTCCTTCGACACATTCTTCCTTATGTCATATATCTTTTGTTTCTTTTATTTTATTTCTTATCTATTTATGGTTTATGTTCTACTTCATTATCTTCTCCTATCTTCTTCGATCCATTAAAGAATTTCGTTTTTCGTCAATACTTGTTTTTATAATCAAATTTTACTATTTTAATTTTGGTTCTTGAATATTATTCAATCTCTTCACCTATTATCGATATTTTTCATTCACAGTATAATTTAATTGCGGTCAGTACTTTCTCATTTTTAAATTTTTTTACCTGTCTACTGTCTCGGTCGTTGTTTTTTTCCTTCTGTTTACATCGTACCCTCCTTTTGTATTAACAAAAGTATAATCAGTTGATATTACGCTCGAATTATTGACGTAGCGATTCGTACATTATTAATTCTGACCAGACTAGTTGAAATTATAAATTGCAACGTTTTTTACAAGTGCTACATTTTGAACTTGCTCAAATTTACGATATCAATTTTACATTTTTAGGAAAAACAACCTCAAATAGATTTATTCGGATTATATAATGAAACAAATCGTATACATGTACGCGCCAGGCTGCCAACAATGTTGAAAAATTTCAGGCTTATGTAAAATATAACCGTCAGCGAACTACTTGCAGAATATAATATATATATCGGCCATGTTGCAAACGACCGCCTAAACCGGTTTTATTATTTGATTTCAGACTGCGAACAATCTCCCGGAGTTTATCTTCGAGATGATCCTCTATTAGGCGGAAGTCTACTTCAGAATCAGAGCGAACTTCGAGCTGCTACCGCGGAAAAAGCCGCCTTCTATTTGGACGTAGCTTTATCGAATAAAAGTGCTAACGAAGAATCTCATTTCTTGTACACTATGCACATCTACCAGTACAACGTTGCAGCTGGAAAAGGAGCCGGTACGTTAAATGAAATAAATACTTGAGAATAGTCAATTTTTTTCTCCGTGATATAATAATTATTGCTGTAGACCACGATTCGTACCTCTGTATTATATATATTTATTTATTTATATTTATATGAGAATATACAACAGTCACTCGTCACACAGTACTATCAATCACAACCGTCTCTTCCCAAATTTCCACGGTTCTAATTTTTGAAAAACATTAAGTGTAATAGAATTGTACTTATCAGCAGATTGCACTTCGTTCATTACTTATTACCGGATCATCTATTCCGTATGCAGCTTAGATAAATTCCTTACTGCTCTCTCCATACTGAACGTACAATTTACAATTCTGATCATGTGTTCTTCGAATGTCCTTTAGTAATATTACACGCTGACCTATACCATAAATTACTGCGCTCATCGTATAACGATCCACCGTACAATGTATTATCCCTTCTTCATCTTGAGAATTTACACCTGTTTCCTTACATAGCGTTATTCGTAGAGAAGTTGTCCACATTTATAAAAATGATAGTTAGTTTTGTTCGGACGTAGAGTCACGTTGTGTAAGCAGTAAATGTATACCCATTATATATATATATATATATATATATATATATATATATATATATATATATATATATATATATCGATAAATAATTAGAGATCTTTGTGGTTAAGAAGGTAACTTCTTCGCATTCTGCTTGCACGACCTGAGTTATTGTGGATAATAATTTCTTATGTCACAAAGTTTCTCGACTACTCACTGGGGTATCGTGCTGGAAAATAAAGGAAATAAAAGCTATTGACTTGCTCATTAGCTCATTAAGCGTCGTTTAGCTGGTTCCATACAAATCTTGGGATCGACAAGAGAATAGTTTAAGCGATGTCCCCTATCAACTTACCGTTGATGAGAACATATTTAATCGTATAATACGGGATGGAGGACACCTATCGGGAATTAAGAATGCGAAAGGACACCTGTCACTAGGTGGAAACAATCTAAAAGTATCTTTTAAATTCGTGGAATATCTTAAACAATATAAAATTAAAGATTATAATACCTGCTATCGATCTGGTAGTACTGATAAATCACATATTATTTGAATGTAACATTATGAATATTGTATTTGATTTTAATCAAATTATATTACTAAATAATGTTAATGATTTAAGCTCGATAATTGACCACATATTGAAATTACACTAGACTGTTATTCATAGTGTAATAATATCAAAGTAATTGGTGTTATTTAAGTTATATGATGAAAATTAAGTTTTTACGTATGTAAGAAAATATTATTTAAACTATATATATGTGATAACGCAAAATTAAATTAATTACAGTTATTCAGGGCAACTGTGATGTGACCTGCGCGGTAGATATGAGCGTTATTTAATTTATATACTTTGTTGGCTGAATTTTAAATGGTTCTGTTTTTTTTTTTTTGTTTTTTTCACAAGATTTACGTCTTTAATGAATTATTCATGTCTTCTTGTCTAGAATTATTTTCGGTGAAAACCACGTCCTGATTATTCAAATAATTTAACGTTTCGAATGGACTTACAAGTCCATTCGAAACGTTAAATTATTTGAATAATCAGGACGTGGTTTTCACCGAAAATAATTCTAGACAAATGGAATACAACCACGAAAGTTTTAATAAATATATTATTCGTATCTTCTTTTTATTCTTTTAATCCCGTACATTATCCAATATATTCCAGTTACATTACTATTTGAAAATTTTTCTGCCGATGAAATTTGTATAAGTAGAAGGAACATTTCTGAAGCCTTTAAACGTTTAACAGTGTTGATATTAAAGGTAAACGTATTTTTACTGAGTACAAAAGTTCTGCAATAACGTAGCAGTCTATAGTCTTTAATGTTGGCTGGATTGACGAATCATTTAGTGGTTTTTTTGGACCTAGGTCAAGCTAAACATTTGTGGCCAGTAGATTCTAATTTAAGGATTACATATTAAATTATAATTTTAAATAATAATTTTGCACCTAAAAATAAAAATAAAAATAAAAATTAGAAATAATACCTTGTAGTCACAGCTTAATAGATAATGTATGGGAATATGGAGGGAAGACAGCGAAAGATATCAGTTTATTAAAAAATATTTATCTGTGATAATTAAACTGTGGACAATTAAGCAGAAGGTGATTTATATCTTCCCAGTGAAGTTAATGGAAATAAGTACATTGTCCCTGATTATATCCATTCAAAAAATTTAACACTATACGGGAATGACCTATAACCTACAAATTATGATAACAAATCTGCGGAGTCGATGAGGGGGAATAGACAGGATACGAGCATACCATGGAAATACCGGAAGATGCTACTGAACAATTCTCAAATATTTACCTTTATTTGAGGACCTTCAATATTCATACCAAGAATTGTGATAGTTTGACGGAATTTTAGAGCGTAGATCTAATGATGGAATAAATTAGAGTGGGATACCTGACAAGGGAGTCTGTTTAGCAGCAACATCCGCTGCTTCATTAAGTTTAAATCCGGAATGACTAGGAATCCAACAAAATCGAAAAATTTTCTTCGCTATTCCGCATATTGATTTCTTCATCATTGTGTCTAATTTATCGTTTATTATTAATTCGAGATATCTGTATCCGACAACTCTCTCGATTAAATTTTATTGTTAACGTTTTAATCGCCTCTTTTAACCATCACGAATTCAGTTATCGATTCGAATATGATATTCTTGACTTATAGCTAAAAATCGGTCTAACGTACAACGTAACACCTGAAGAGTTCCCCGCTACAAGTATTTGAAGTTCGTCGATTCTTTTCTCATATACTTTTATTCCGAATTTGTCGTTCCGTAGTTATGGAAAATCTCCACGTTAAATCATGGGGTGTGAAATATAGAGTCCTGTCTTCCACCTTTAAATAAATTCGATGATTTCAGTCGTAAGATGTTGATTCATTTTTATTTGAACGATATTGTGTTCCCCCACAAATGATTATGAGCTAATCTCTCGTTTTTATATTTTTAAATAAAATTCCATTCAAAAATTTTGGTCCGGTAGTTTTTGAGTTTTTCGAAAAACCACAAAACCGTCCGTCTTTTCTGGTATTCGCTGGAACTCGTTACGTTGTCGTCTAATATTATTTTCCTACTTCGCCACGTAGACGATATTATTCTGTGAAATTTCTACTTCTGTCTAATACGTGACATACGACTAAATAATGATAATATTCGTTAATACTGTTGTAATTTTTTAGATACTAATTATCGTAAAATAATAACCGTGTATAAAAAATTGAATTTCAGTAAAAAATCACGTCTAATTTTTAAGGTTTCGAATAGACTTATATCAGTCATCGTCAAAAACAAGAAATAAATCACAAGCCTCTGTGTTAGAACTTTTTACAGTAACTTGTAGAACGAAACTTGATATTTACAATGAAGTCGAGATTAGTCTACCGACAGCTGATACTTGTTTTTTTGCTATAATATCATCAGGCGGCCGATACATTTTCTGCATATTCAATTGCTCGGTGATCATTGTCATGGATTATAATGTTTTCACGAGCTCTGCATCCTCTCCCTATTTCTAATTTTTATTTTTCTCGACTTCGATAGCCTTCTGGGGAAATTTGCTTCATACAATTTTCTTCCTTACCGGTAGTAACTTTTTTTTTGCTCGACGTCTATAAAATAGCCCCGGCTTCAGTGAAATATTGAGATTTACACACATATATATATAAATATGCGCTCTTTAATATACATGTATAATAACGGACTCCAGTTTGTCCATTTTAAAGACTCTGCATAGAGTCGTGGAATGGGACGCGATTTTTCATGGAAAGTAAATTTTGAAATACGAAATAGGAACGTGAAAATATAAAAAAATTAATACTCCAGTTCTTTATATAAATTCGATTTTAATTTTCCTTTTTGCGTTGATACTTGTTTTTTAGTGGCAGGTGGACGCAGTAGACTGCATTTGATGGATCTCATAGGATGCGACCGCAGTAAGCCGAATTGCGGTCTCAGCGTATCCGGATTAGGAAACGTGCTTCTAGCAATTTTTAACGGTCAACGTCATCTTCCGAACAGGTATATTTTCGTAAATGCAATTAAACTGAAATAAGTCTACGTGCATAAGAAAACGATTTAAATAAACCACTTTGGAAATATGCAATTCCAAAAAATTTGAATCTCTTCAGTTCAATATTTGTTTACCGGAATAGGATAGTGATTCAAGTATATGACGTAACTTTTTAAATAAAAAAATTTATTTTTCATCGTACTAGTTAATGAAGAAAATTGTAGCGCGAGTTGATCATCATCAGAAAATTCATTCACTGGCTGTCATAGTTGAATAAATGTGGCAGATTAACGAATTTTAAGAAAGCTGAACGCGTTATTTAATAAAAAAGTGTGGGTTACCTACTTCTACTTCTTTTACTATATATATGTCCTCGGAGAACGTTGGCGATCATCTGCTAAACTTGACCTTTATCCATAACTTTTCGAAATATTTCAACTATATCTAGTTTGAACCACTTTTTTAGATTTTCTAACCATATTATTCTAGGCCGGCCACGCCTGCGATTACTATTTATTTTACCCTGTATAATCAGTTGAAGCAACTCGTACTTGTTGTTATTCCGCATTATGTGCCTAAAATATAAATTCATAATTTCTATTTTTTTGTTCAATGATCGTAGGAGTGCGAAATTAGTTATATTAGCCGTCCGAGGAATTTTTAATATCCTACCGGTATTTGTTCACATTTCAAAGGCTTCTACTTTTTTGCATAATGATGCCGTCCAGGATTCGGCGCCGTATAGTAGAACGCTAAAAACATAACATTGTAGTAGGCGTATCGGCAAATCTTTCTTCAAATTTCGATTTTTCAGAACTTTATTTGAAAATGTGTTCTCGCTTGTTCAATTCTGCTTCTTATATCAGTAGATATTTCCTACATAGATTATTAAACGCACAAAAAAGGACTCCGATAAAAGAATATAACTTTGGCTCGTATGTAAAACTACAGTTGGTTCTTTTTCAAGTTGACAAATGTCACTTGATCGGTGGCGCCTAAGCTGACCATGTAATTATTATTATTGTTAATAATAATAATATTTATATGTTATAATATTTTGTGTTTTTGTTGAATAATTTTTATTGTGAACTTTATATATTGCTCTGTTAGATGTTTTATTATATGTTCGATTTTTTATTATACATGTATTTAATGTAAAAGTGTAGCCAACTAGTCTTAAGCCATAAGACGATTTCAAAGGTTGGCTGCTTCACACTTTCAACTTTTGGTGTTATACCTCCTAAGGTGGCGATTACGAACAAGTCTGCAAATACAAAATTAAATAATTTCTTACAGGGAGGGAAGTCAAAACCAAAATTTAAATTGAAATAAACTTATTTATAACTTGGGGTCCACGACAAAAATAATACTTGTACCGATCGATTTTTTATTTATTTATTTATTTAATCTAAATATCTATCGTAAATTTAGCTCCAAAAATTTTATATATAAACAATTCTCCGTAATAATGGCGACCACGTATCGCTAAATTAATAAGTACATAAATACCCCGTAAGCCTTAATATCTATTACACTTAGTAATTCAATAATATATATATATATATATATATATATATATATATATATATATATATATATATATATATATATATATGTGTAATTTCAACTAGATTCTTATCAACTATAACTATATTTTCGATATACACTAGGACATACGACTTCCCTAAATTGGAAATGAAATCAATATCTCTTAAAAATGTTCAAATATACACTAATTTACACTGTTTTCAGAATTTAAACGACTGAAATTGGTGTACATCGAAATATTACTATCAGCGTTTACCATTGTTTGCAGATTTATCAACATCGCCAAACTTGTAAAAGGTTATTATTGAAAAATAGCAACGTAAAAGTCTTTAACAAAGCTTGACGAACACCCTTGGTCGCAGTGTTATCCTTGTAATTAAATTCTATACGGTTGCGTTGTAAATGTTCAACATCGCATATTGTTGCTTTATTCGCGAGTAGACTCCTTATGTCCGCACATTAGAGATATTTTTTCTTTTTGGTTCGTATCGTTCAAACCTACATATATCCGGATATGTTTTCACGATTTTATTTTAGCCTTACGCCTATTTCTGCAATTATTTAATTTCAACAGTTTGAAATTATCAATTCGTACGACGTCATTTCGAATAACGAATGTGTAAAGTCATCGACAAAATTACCAAATAAAAAACATCCTATTTCTTTTTTTATTATTATAGAAAATTATACGCAAATTCTACAATGTAGGTCGAAGGAATTATACTTTACGAAGAATTTACAGGCTAAATGTGGGTCTGCGGGACAATTTGTAAGGCGCATTTTAGAAAATGAACTAGCGAATTGCTTCGCCGCTTAATATATATTGGCCGACATTTTCCTGAAAAATTCCCTTCTGACGATCGCGCGTACCGTAATTATCCTTCCCGACGCTTTTCCTACAACGACAGTCGGAAAGTCGACGTTGGCATTTTATTACGCGAATTCCTATGTCGGACGAATGTACGTCTGAATACACATCCATATTAAATTCGGGGTCTATTTTGTACGCATGTCTATAATAAAGTAACAATAATAATAATAATAATTTACTAGTATTTACTAAGTGTGCATGAATAATCATTGACAGAACCGTTCCGCGATTATGATACTTTCAGACTATAAAATAAATTTAGTAATCACTAAAATTTACGATCACGATTTAGCCGATGTCAATCCACTGCCGAACGTAAGCATTTCTCAGCTACTTCCATTTGTTCCGAACTTGTGCCCTCCTAATCCAATTGTTCCCACCGGAAATTCTTTTTACGTCGTGATCCAAAGAGTTAACGGTCGTCCCTTCATTCACTTCCTATCCATAGACCACCATTTCAGAACCTACTTTGTCCATCTGTTGTCTCGTTTTTCATCTCGTATCTTTGAATATCTTATCGGATCTGAATGTCTAATATTCATCATTATTATTATTACCTCGGCAACCTGCGTTTTGGTTAGTTTCTTAAAATTTGTTTTTGTAAATGGCAACTTTTCGGATACATACATTAGGATTGACAGAACGCATTAGTTGTGAAGTTTACCCTTCAAATTAATCGGCATTTCCCGATTTTTAAATATGTAGCCTAATTTTCCGAACGCTACCCGAGTTAGAACTTTGTGATCTAAATTGATGTAGTTACATATATTTTCGATAGATACATTTATCGGTATATGTACGTTTTCATCGGTTTTTGTGATTATTTTTCTCCTCCCTAGGTTTATTTTGAGTCTTATTTTATTAGAGTATCTATTTACGTCTAAAATCATCTGTTGCAGTTCTACGGCGCTACTACTTACTAGTACCACACTCCATCTATCCGGATGCTCACTGTGTTCCATATAGGTCCTTAAATACCATTATAGCCTTCTAATAAACGATTTATATGTTTCGTGTCTTCCCACAGTATTATTCGCATTGTTGAGGATGTATATATATATATATATATATATATATATATATATATATATATATATATATATATATATATATATACATACAGGCCCGTCATGACGGTGGCAACTGGAATAAATAGCCTCGAGTCCTAAATGAAAAAAGGCGCGTAAAAACTAAAAAGTTAAAATTCCCCCTAATCTTCATGTTTTCAGTCAGAAACCCAAATGTAACGTATCTTTAGACGCGTATATAATATGAATGTTGCTAACATCGCGATTAAGATAATTAAGTATCATCGTAATAATGATAACAAAAATAATTTATTATTATTCATAGGGGTTAACTTAACATTCATATCTCAAGTGCACTTCACCCCATACTACCACACACTTCATTTTACTGTAGTACATTTGTTTTATTTGGTATAAATATCTAAAATATATAAACAGTGACTGTGAGATTATTCTACTTTGTATTTTATTTTTTAATCAATTAATATTATTATTAAAATTTTAGTAGTATTGGATAGCGGATTTTAAAAAATATTTAACATTTTTTTCTTAAGTAAAATTTTTTTCTATTTCATATTTCTGTCCCGCAATCCCCAAGTTTATATGGCGGGCCTGTATATATATATATATATATATTTTTTTTTCTCGAATAGGCAAAAACTGCGGATCACGATATTTCAACTGTTTAATCTACTAGTTGCTTGATTTCTTCCGTATCCAGGATTGCCGCATTCGCTATCGATGTTGTTGTTTCGTTTCTTCGGTTCACTTTTTGCCTGTACACAATTTCGGCTTGTCTTTAAATTTGCCATATTCCACTAGTTTTTCCCTCAATACATGACGGTCTTCGATGTCACTCGGTTCAATGCATATATATATATATAAAATGTGTGTGTGTGTATGTGTATATTTAACATTTTTTTAAGTAAAGTATTTTTTCTATTTTAAGGGATCCCCAATCATATTTCTGTCCCGCTATCCTCAAGTTTATGTGGCCGGCCTGTATACATATATCTATCTATCTATCTATATATATATATATATATATATATATATATATATATATATATAGTGTGTGTGTGTTTTCTGTGGCTCATTGTCAGTTATAATACAACAAATTAATATCATTCTAAATACTTCGACGCACATTAATTGCTATACGTTTAAATAATACTAATATATTTTTAATATTTATAGTTCAAAAACAATTTTAACAAACAGTGATAAGGTGAATAAAGAAAAAAACATAACAATAAAACAAATATATTCAGACAATAGTTGATAAAATGTGGAATAAATCTGATAACGATAAAAATGCGGAAAAAGATAAAAAAAAGTATTCAAGTTCAATAAATTACGTGTATGAAATAGTGAATTGTAATGTTAAGTTAATTTTTTTCATTTTATGTTTTTTGAAATATTCACTGGATAATAATCTAACAGCCGAAAAGCTTTATGATTTTTCATAAAGAAATTTTTTTTAGCGATTTTAACTACTTGTTTGCTGTTTATTTTATATATATATATATATACGTATGTATATTCAAGCGTACATACTCATATATATATAAATTATATATACACATATATGTATGTGTATACATAATTTATAGGAATGCTCATAAATATTATCTTTGTTATTACTGATGACGTACATTCTACAACTTCATCTCGCTCTGTTTATTATCCACGCTTGCATACACACACACACATACACATCCATACACTTACATTTCTTTATGGTGTCTTGAATGAGATGATATTAATATTATTAGAAAAATACACTGTTTTTTTTTCAGCATTACGGGATTATTGAAAAATATTTGCTAGACTTTAGTAAATGTTGATTCGTTTTTATTTTCCGTTGTTTCGCTAACTCGGCGCCTAGTACCTTTTGTATCCGGCAAAGCGCTAATTCTTTTATTATATACGTACACACGCCAATCTCTTTGATTTGAATCTTATCGTCTTTCGTAGAAACGTCGTGAGGTAGAACATCGGTCACTGTAAAATAGTTTACGTACGTCTGTTATACGCTTTCACTGAAGATTTTCTCTCGTAAATTCCATCAACCCATCGAACCATCTAAAAAGTATGCGAGACCACATTTTCCACACCTGGTTTCCCTTCGATGAAGATTCTAGTAAGTACAATTCGGTTAAATTCGCGTCCTTTTGGAATGGTCTTAGTTCATTATTGCTGCCTTTTTTTATCGTTCTGTTGATGTTTTGAGCCGTCTAGCACTTCGATACCAACTTTCGGAAGATATGATGTGTTTAATGCGGTTGTAATTGTTCGGGAATATTAATATTCTTGCTAATCCGTACATTTTATATATTTACATAAACACACACATATATACATATGTATATAAGTAAACATACATACGTCATTATTAAGTATTAAGTGTGTATTTATCTTTCCAATAGTGTAAGTAGCGATAATTAATGTCTCATATTTCAAAGCTGTCGTCCAAATGTCTTTAAAATTCCGGATAACACGCTTGTTTCCGTTTAATCGACCAACCGGATGATACTGTTGTACCACACGTAAACATCCGAAAATCGAACGCAGCGCTATTTACTATTATTTATTATCATTACTATCGTTAATATTTTATTGTTCATGATTCGAATTATGACGTCAATATCGGCGTGTTATTAATTTTTTCTTCCAGAGAACATAAAATAACGCAAATATTGAAAGAATGCATGAATTCCTTAACGTGTCACGCGACCATGATCGCTCACGTATCGAGACGAGCCGAACATTACTGTGAAATACTAACGACCGTTCAGTTTGCTTCCCGTATTCATCGTTTAAGGCGCAAGAAAATAAAAGTAAATATTACTTTTATAGCATTTTTGATTTTTTGTTTTAATTTTTTAAATCATTTATATATATATATAAACTTTAAGATATATGGTAGCAGTGAAATAGATATAATATATATATATTGCATGCGTGTACATAAATTGTTTGGTTACGATGGTTTACGTGACCCTGGTGTATGGGTATATTGATTTATGTGTATGAAGAAATATGAAAATACATATTTTTTTCTTTCGAATTTGGCCATTTTTTATGAAGTTGGTCAATTAACGCAATTTTTCAATCATCACGTACGTTTTCTGATCCCAATGTTTCATGAATTATTTTTTTTGCGTACTATTTTGATTACCTTAGCATTCTTCTACATTTCTGTAATTATAGCGTCCTCTCCTACTTTCCAATTTTCCAGATTTCTAGTCTCTAATTTATCAAATTCTTATTTGATTTTGTCGTATCGTACTCGTTCTATTTTGTATCATTTAGTTCCCTCGTATTTCCTGATTTAAACATTATTTTAATTTTAATTTTAATTTTATACAGGTAACGTTCTGAATCCGATTTAGCATTTGTTACCTTAATATTCTGTATTTCCTTTATGGATACTTTTGACATCGCCGCCTAATAGTCTGTTTCAAATTCATTTAATATTGAATTTTGGAGTAGTCCATATTTCCTATTTCCTCAGCAGGTGTTTAATAACTGCGGATTTCATAATCAGATTTATTGTTTTACACAGATATATTTTACTATTTTTGTTTAAAAATGCTGCATATCTTCCAAAAGTATCTAAATTTTTTGTCTCTGCCTAGGTATGCGTTCAAATCTTCCAGCAATATATGTTTGGGATGTTTATAAGAACTTATTCCAAATATTCCTATAAAATATCTGTTTATTTATTTTGTTTGTAATATTTACGTGTTTATAATTGATATATAATTGTTGGGTGTTTGTAGTCTGCTTTATTGTTTCCGGTCTGGAGTTTGTGGTTAGTTTTCTTGTATGTTCCGGTAGAGTTAGTTATTAGTTTGTAGTAGCGGTGGTATAATCTGGGCGATTAGTTTCTCACGAAATCATGCATTGTGTTGCTTTAATAGATAAAAATAAATATAAATATTTTTTTAACTTCATTTTTTCATTCTATATTCCTAAAATTTTTTTATTTATTTTAGTTTGAAAGAATCTGACTGACAAATATTTCTTACTGTAAATAATTAAAATTAATGTTTGTATCATTATTGTTCGTATTTATACATTTGATATAATATAAAATAATATATATATATATATATGTATACTTTATTTTATTCGATATGTTTCGTAATACCATAATGCATTCTTAAGGAAAATATAATCTTAGCTAATATTTACCTGTGTAATATAATTTGGTTCAAAATGCAAGATTTCCTCGGAAGAACCAAATTTTAGCATAATATTAGACGGTCTTCATTCGGAACTAATGTAGCGTATAAAAATTGACGTAAGTAATTTCTATTCTTTTGTATTAAATAGTTTCCGGGCATTTCTAGCGGCGTGAACACCGTCGACGATAATTCGCGCTTAACCGGCAGTAGTGATTTCGAACCGTCCAGTAGTGAACAATCGGCCGATACGGTTATATACGTCGGACCGTCTGACGAAACGGATGGAGAACATCCACCTGTTTGTATACCAAGTATGAATTCGGTCGATAATAGAGGCGTCATCGGTAAGCTATTAAAAGATACCGACTTCGAATTCCCGGCCATTACTACGACAGTTAGGAATGGTAGTAATAATAATAAACATTCGTCGTATCAACGTCATTTCAATTCCAGATCCGTACCGGGATCACCGCAAAGATGTTTTAGTAATAGTTCGCGACGAAATAATAATTCCACTCGGTTTCAAAATCGAACCGTAGATTCCGCTACTTCTAATAATAATAATAATAATAATAGTAATAAACACGATACAATCGGATCCGGTTTCAACAGCGCTAAATCTTCGCCGATCCGTACGGTTCTTAATAAAACTTCGGCTCATTTAGAAGAACGTTGGATAGACGGACCACGAATCGCGAAATCTAAAGTAGCCGAAGGTCGAAACGTACATATGATGAAAATGGACGGAGGACGAGTTAGCGATTTAGGGAAACGCGAAACGTGGATAGACGGACCAACGTCATTTTCATCATCATCACCTAGAAATGATAATCGTCATCATCAACACCACAGTCATCAACATAATCGAAATAACAATACTCATAATTCGCCTTATTTAGCGAATAATTTAACAGCCTCATCGACGATCGGTCAATCGTCCTCCGGATACGGATTTATGGATAGTTACAAAAAGAACATGATCAGAAATTGGGTAGAAACGCAATGCGCTCAAATACAATCCTTGCATTGTCATCAACTTAGTAATAATAACGATAATAATCATAATAATAATAATGATAATAGTAGTAATACTAATAGAGAAGCCGGCCGCTCTAATAAAGGACCGTATAAAGAATTTACCACCTTTAAAATGTGTCCGGTTGATAATGACAGCGATAACGGTAGAGGTACGGCTAGCGGACAAGAAGAAGACGAACAAGATAACGAACAAATAAAATGTAAAAACAATAACGAAAATGATAACGATAACAGCAATCCTAATAACGATGCTCACCGTCCGAATTATTCTATGGAGCATAGTGTACCCCTAATGCCATCGACAGATCACTCACGGAATAGTGAAAAATATACTGGTAATTATAATATATTATTAGTTCACATATATATATATATATATATATATATATATGTATGTGTGTGTGTGTGTATAAATTTACAAATGTATAAAAGTTCTTTCAGCTTGCCGGTGACACTCTCACGACCTGAATAAGAATCTGTTATTTTAAAAAGACTTCTTGATGTTTATAAGATTCACCTTTGCGATGCAGGAGCAAGTGATGGTTTGCAATGGGTATAGTAAGAAGGAAGCACACCTTCTGGTTAAAAAATTTGGCGCAAGAAAGGTGAACGTAAAGAATTCTAGTTTGGACAAAGAACTATTAGTTACGATACGCCTCCAATTTATGAAGGGCATTACGGATCGTTCGGACAGAATATTGTACCGGAATAATATTAGGCAGGTGTTTGACACTTGCATAAAATTGTGTAATATGCTAGATGTAAAGGATGTTATACTAGAGAGGGAAGTAGCGGGTGTGTAAAGAATATCATGCTCTTACGGTCTTAGATATGTGGGACAAACAGGCAGAACTGTTGCTGTAAGGATTAAGGAACATGCAGCGGACTAAAGTCGGTTTTCATATCGCGGATATGACACAAATGACCTTTTCATTACAACTGAAAGGGACGTTATTCCATTCTGCTCATCATTCTGATATTTAGCAATTATTGTTGATTCACGGTTAACATAGTGCTCACATGTTGATAAATTATTAACAACTATCAATCGTGATATTAACACTTTACGTATTTTGCATAATACACGATGGGGGTGGTCACCTTTTTATTCTATTACTACTCATCAAATCACTAATATGGTTCCATGTTTTATGGAACCGCGTCAACAGTATTATTAGGTAAGTTGGATCATGTGCAAAATAAATACATTTGGCTGTGTATTGGTGGTATTACAGCACTATAGGCAGGGTGCAAGGTTCCACCCTTACAGCTTAGACGGGCTTATTTAGCCCTGAAACTGCTGATACGTAGGATGAATAATGATCGCTTCCCTTTGTTTAACACGTTCAGTCATATCCATTCCAACTGGCGTTTTTCAAATAGAAAAATGCCCCTGCTCTTCCGTTATAACAAATTTAGAGGAGTTTCGTGTACGTCTCACGTGCATGCAAGCTCTTTTTCAATTTATGGTGCCATATTTTTACTTCTTCAACAAAAAAAAGTTCATTCTTTTTCCTTGAAAATTGCAGTCTGTATTCTTCTACACTAATCCTTGCCACTTTCAATAGCATTATCACCGAAATGTTTCCACTACACACCTTGTTTACACGGATTGATTAAAGTCAACTCGAGGAACGGGAGCAGCAGTGTTCGTTCCAGCTTTCAATATTAGTAACATGTACAAATTATGCCAAGAATGTTTAGTATTTACTACGAGCCTTGTCAATTCTACTGGACTTAAATCTTCGCGGAAATTATCTTACTATTACCGATTCAAAAAAACGTGGAGTCGGCTGTAGAAAATAAACGTAACGTATCAGATAATAGTTAAGCTTAATAATTTTGAACGTGTACGAGTATCTGTATCCTTGTTGTGGGTGCCGGGTCATAGACTAGAGACAACGAATTTGTTAACTCATTGGTTAAAGACGCGTCGTCTAGTGGTATAGAGCTCGCCTTAGTCTCTCACGAGGATATCATTCACTTTATTCAGCTAGAGCATAGGGATCAATGACAGTTTTCTTCCTACGATTAATATATTCAATAATAATTCGAATATTCGAAGGGTGCCTAGACAGCTACGAAAGATGCGGCGATGGAAAAGAAGAGAACGAGATGGTCGCAGTCGATGATGAGACGGAGTTGGAATTTATCGAAGTTGAAGAATTGGAAGAACTAGTTCCTATGCAAGATTGTTGTCTGCAGGTAAGCTGTGATTAATTAATATAGAAATTATACGAAAAGTATACAAAAAAATTAATAAATAAAAATTCTGTACTATTATTACATGTCTGGTCACAATTCTTTCTCCGACCAATAAACCAGAAATTTTGACTGCAGTAAATTGTACCTTCTAGTCGTTTCATTTGCTTACTTTTTTTTTTTTTTTTTAATGCAATTTGTATTTAATAACATAAAGCAGCAGTGAAGACATGTTATTATCAAAAATCAAAAGGAGGATAGCGTCCCAATGAGTGCTGATCCTATTTATTGATGATTACTTTTACGTTAATTTAATCTACAATTATAAGAGTAAGAGATTATTAGGATCTATGTTGAAGCTGGAGATGATGGAATCTGTGTACTCGATTGAATTTAATGCAGTTTGACAACAGGTTCTTTGCTAGTATATTTGAGTGTTGTCTTTCTTTGTATCTTGCACTTGAGCTGCGGATTTCATCTTTAACCGAGCTGATCTTCAAGTCCTTAGAGATGTCGTCATTTCGTATGAACCAAGGAGCATTAACAATTTTCCGTAAGATTTTTGACTGTGTTCTTTCCATAATAGCTATATTGGATTTAGCTGCAGTACCCCATAGCTCTATGCCAACAGTCCAATTTGTTTTGTATAGTAGAATTTTGTTTTCTAATGAAAGAACTGAATTTCTTTCAATCATCCAGTCCATATTTTTCATTTAAATTTCATTTTGCCATCGGTTTGTTCGTAATGTATCGTTTTGGAATAAAGTACCTGGGCGATCGAGCTTTTGCTTGGTATTTTATTTTATTTTTTTTTGGCGTAAAATCATGTTTTTCGGAATATATATATATATTTAGGTAAGAATCATGTACTATTGAAAATTATTACATACGTAATTATTTCAACCGTGCAGAATTTCGTTTCGTACAGTTATAAATAAAAATTTCGGTTTTGACAACCAACCCTTAATGTGTTTTTGGAAATGAATTTTTAAATTTCTGAATCGAATTTTTTGCTTAAAATAATTCTTTTATGGATTAAGAAAAAATGTTCGAAAAATCCGATGCTTTAAATCGAAATGGTACCCCCGGATATAAAATTTCAATTATACGAAACATGTATTATGCTGTAGAAAACAAATTTCAAAGCTTACGACATTCTAACACGGTTTACGCGATCTAGCTGAAATTTTTAACGTACATTTAGATAAGTATCGAGAAAAGAACTGCGAAAAAGATGTAAATTCTCAAAATTTTATGGGGAGGTCGTAGTTCAAAATTTCAAAATTTGTAATTTTCACACCGGCCATTTTTATATTGCTTAAAAATTCCAAGTTTATGCAGTACTTCGTCGAAATCGCTAGAGCCGTTTTGTGTATATATATATATATATATATATATATATATATATATATATATATATATATATATATATATATATATATATATATACTTCTATACTAATTTATAAAACTATAGTGTCTGTGATTTGCGAATACTTTCATTTGCATTGGTCTATTTTTATGATGCATAAACATTTTTTTTTTTTTTTAATTTTTGTCTGTCTGTTCCGATTTAACTCAAAAACTATTAAAGCAATAATGATGAAATTAGCATAAAAAATAATTACACAGACGAAGCCGTGGGTAACTTCTAGTATTATATATATATATATATATATATATATATATATATATATATATATATATATATAAGAATTGATCGTTTAATAAGATGATATCCTTTTTTTTTTCTATTTAATATTTGTTTAATTTAATTAACAATATACATAGGTAACTGAAGAAGATATTGCTTTATGTATGAGTAAGTTGGAAAATCCGCTTCCGGAAGTTGACCAGGAAGAACATCCGTTGCGGGTATTAAGTCAAGAAAATATGACCGTCGTATCTACCTTTACAGGTACGTCCGAAAAATAGCAAATTAAGGTTTGAATTACCAATTTCGCCAGTTACGTTTATCGTTAATAATATTGATAATTAAAAATAATTATTATTATCATCATTCGACTCAATTATTTATTTTATTAATTTGTATATTTGTACGAGTCGTTATGCGATTATTATAAAAGTGTATTTTACCTAGTAAAAATTGATTTTATTAGCCACATTTTGTAACACCGGAAAGTGATACGCGTATGTATTTCGTTGAAATTGTATTTTATCTTTCGCGAATAATTTTAATTATTATATCTCGTCTACAACTAGTTAATTATATTTGAACAATATTTGTTCATAATTTTATAACGAAATAAAGACTGTTGTGTTATACATTTTAAATGATTTATTTATTAACTCTTTGTAATAACTACTATCATAAGCGATTTTCATTTTATTTAGGTGTATTTCGTTTATTTAAATCTAAAAATGTCAGGACTATATATATAGCTGTGAATATGAATGAGGCGGACATATTGAAAAATAATGTTATCGTAGATGGGCAACGGAATTAGTGATATGGAGATCATAAAGAAAACGAGGACGGTCAAACAGGACGTTATTAAAATAGTAAAAAAAAAATAGTGGCTTCGGAAAACGTAAGATAGAGGAAGATGGAAAACATTAATGAGAAGGACTGAGTAAAATCAATAATGTATACAAAGAACAAGAACAAGAATATTATTATTATTATGATTATTGTTATTATTAATATAAAACGATGTTATCTTGAAAATTCGTCGATCTGTTTTAGATTCTCTATCGGTGATTAACGATTTAGATCATTTATTCTTACCAACCGGACGTAAGTCATTCTTGCCGTATAACTCGACTCGACCAAATCAACAAATACCATCTTCGCGCTTTCATTACGATCAGACGTCAGCTTGCAAAGGTGATTTATTTAAATCGTTTATTAATTGTCTTTCTTCAAATAAGGCTATGAGTAACCTAATAATAATTCAATTAAATCTGCACTTACTTAACTATTAATATAACTCGTAATAGTTAATAAATGTTAAATAATTTAAAAAAAAAACAAACAAACTAATAATAAACTATATCGCCGTTCAAATACACGATCTTAATTCTCCGATATGAACTGTCGACTAACGACGGTCAGAATCAAATACTTTCAGAAATCGGTTACGCCGGAATCGACTAGTTTTAAGAATTGATTACACTTTAACCAGAGATTAACAAGTGCGATTTTCGCCGCAATATATGAAATATATTGTTCATTAAAGGGCAATTTTAGAAAACTAAATATCCGCCATATACATTAGCGAGAATTTTAAAACGAAGAAAATATAGAATATTATAGAAATTTTGATTTTTAATTCAATATACAGATGAAACGTCGATAAGGTGAAAATTTTGTTGCGAATAATCCTTGTTCGCATTAAGAAGGAACATATTCATTCACAACGTACTTAATAAGTATAAATTAAAAAAAAGTCCTTAAAGATATTTTAACTAAATTCGATACAGAGGTTATTTTTTAAATTTTTACACGTATGCATATACAAACACACACCCATACACACTAACGCATACGCACATATATATATATAAGAATAAGCCTACCTATGCTACAAAACATAGTTTGAAAACAGTTGTTGGTAGCGCGGTACATGCGAATGAAATATATATATATATATATATATATATATATATATATATATATATATATATATATATATATATACCTATGTATATGTATATATACAAATATATGTGTATATACACGTATATATATATATATATATATATATATATATATATATATATATATATATATATCTGTCTGTTACTTCCTTGACACATATAACGCAAGAAAACGTTGTTTGATAGGCGGCTGTTGGCATATGTGGTATATATGCGTGTATATTATTTGCGCTCGCTACCTTGCTTGTTTTGCGGGTTAATTCCCCATATACAACGAGCCAATAGAAATTTCAAATCAAAAATATACAGAAATAAATACTTAAAACGTTACAATATGATAGAAATATTTTACTGCTCCTAGGAGCACGTTACACTGATAATGGATAAAAACTATTTAAGAAAATTATTTGATCTAATTGATCGTCGACGGACGTTGAGTATCTCGGAATAATATCAATTAACTATAAGTATAATTTATAAAATTTATATAAATATATGAACAATGTAAAATTTATATAATTATCACTTTTAATTTTAATGTATATATATATATTCTATGTTTTTTACAGCGAATGTGTTTGGTAACTTCATGTGACATAAACATGAAATTGTATGTACCATTTTTCTCCACTCTTCCCAACATGCTGACTATCCCGTAGCGTCAACCAGAACCAGTCTAGTTTTTTTTGTTTGATTCCATCTTTTCTTCCACGGTTTCTATATCCTCCGAGTATTCCTTATAACATAGTTTCCCAAACTGTGCGGCGCAACGCCCCCGCATCGTGGTCCCAGGGGTGTCGTGCGTCAATTCGACCGAATTGAGTGAACGCATATTGCACACAGGTTGATGACAAAATCTCGGCTACTGCACCGGCCTGCTCCCCTCAAGCGTGTTCATTTCACGCACTAACGCGTGTTCTGTTCAGTTCATAGTTCGTGTTCATGTCATTCGGTCAACTATTGTTTCGTTCTCGGTTTCGTCGTGTTCAATACTCTCACGCACGTGCGTGTTCTGTTCAGTTCATAGTTCGTGTTCATGTCATTCGGTCAACTATTGTTTCGTTCTCGGTTTCGTTTTATTACGCATGCGGTGTTTGAATAATATGAACAATGGATAAGTTTATGTAAAAGAATAAAAAACGAAGTGAAGATATAGGCGAAAGCAGTAATTTTAATTTAAGTAAAAAGAAGAAATATAGGAAATATGACGAACAGTATTTGAATTTCGCATTTACCTACATTATTAAAGGGGACGCAGAACTTCCACAATGTGTTGTTTGTCATAAAGTGTTGGCGGCTGAAAGTATGCTTCCTAATAAATTAAAACGGCATTTAGAATCAACTCATAGTAATTTACAAGGTAAGCCAAGAGATTTTTTGCAAGAAAATTGCGAGAACTAAAACATCAGTCCACAGCTTTAGTTTCAAAAGCATTAATTCCTACCAAAACGTTACTCACCTTTTATTTGGTAGCTCACCGTGTTGCCAAATGTAAGAAACCACACACAATCGCTGAGGAACTGATCTTACCTGCTGCGGTTGATATGGTATCAGTGATGATTGAAGAATCGGCAGCTAAAGAAATAAAAAACATACCTCTTTCAAACAATACGATTAGTCGCCGTATTCACGACATGGCAGAAGATATTAATGAGCAAATTGTAGGGAAACTTTCAGGTTTATTTGCCATTCAACTGGACGAGGCGACTGATAGTAATAATGATGCTAAATTGATATGTTACGTACGTTATATACAAGAATCTAATTTATGTGAGGATTTATTATTTTGCAGAAAAATATGTGGAAGTGGTAAAGCTACTGATTTATTTGACATTTTAAATTCATATATGACTGAAAATAATATTAACTGGGATAACTGTGTGGGCGTGTGTACGGATGGTGCCCGAGCGATGTCTGGACAGTATGGAAGACTACAAGCTCTCATCAAAACCAAGGCTCCAAATGTAAAATGGACACATTGTGTCATACATAGAGAGGCCTTAGCAGCAAAGAACATTACACCTGAATTAGGTGTTGTGATGGATAGCATTATTAAAGTAGTGAACTATATAAAAACACGACCGGTGAAATCAAGACTTTTCCATTTTGTGAAGAAATGGGGGCCGAGCATACCTGCTTAATTTATTATTGCCACGCTTGTTGGCTGTCCAAAGGTAACGTACTCACACGTGTATTCGAATTAAGAAATGAATTTTACATGTATCTACATACAGAATCACATAATGATGCGCAAAACTTTATTAATTCAGAGTTTATATTAAAATTAGCATACTTTTGTGTAACAAATTAAATGATCTTAATAAGTGTTTGCAGGGAAATTATATGCTACAGTTGGCAGATAAAATTACTATGTTTCAGAAAAAGTTGCTCTTATGGAAGAGAAAACTAGAAAATCGAGAATTGATTGTTTCCCTTCCTTACAAAGTATTTTACAAGAAAAATCGATCGAAATTCTCGATCCCTCTTTAAAAATTATGTTTAAACAAAACTTGTTATCATTAACAGAACACTTTGGGAAATATTTTCCCGAAAATCTAAATCAATATGACTGGATCAGAAACACTTTCCAGTCACCCACACCATCGACACTTTCAACAGAGGAAGAAGAACAACTAATAGAATTGTCCTGTGATTCCAGCCTAAAGCTTCAATACGACAAGGACAAACTGTTTGAATTTTGGAGCTCAGTGTCTCATGAATATCGTGCCATCAGCACTGCAGCAATAAAGGTTTTATTACCATTTGCGACTTCGTACTTGTGCGAAACGGGTTTTTCTGCAGTTGTGGTAATTAAGAACATAAATTTAGATAAAGAAATGAGAGTGGCAATTTCCAAATTGGAACCCCGGTTTAATAAGCTATGCTCAGGAAATCAAGCACACCCTCACATTAACCAGCTAGTTACATAAATATATATTTTTATTTTCGTTTTTATATTTTGTTTTCGTTATTATTTTCTAATAAAAATTTTAAATGTTCAAATATTGTTTTTCTTATAACCTGTTACTAGGCTAGTACCTACTAAAATTGGTAAGTATTTTTGGAAGCTGGCTTGAGGGGCGTCGCAAAAAAATATTAAAGTCCCAAGAAGCCCTGCCTTATGTGTCTAAAAATTATTACTTCATTCCTGTAAATTCTCGTTAAATATTGAGGCATTTGATCGATATGCTGTCCAAAGTATTCTAAGTACCCTCCTATAGACACCCACATTTTGCGCGTTTTACACTTCAGGTTTACAAACAGTACAATTCATCTGTTGATCAATTTTACCTTATACTAAGTCATTTTCCAAATCTAGGTTAATTTCGTTGTCGCATATCTTGCCAGTGTTAGGCGCTTCTTGTCTTCTTCGCGTCTTACGTTATTTACAATGAGGGAACTAAATAATTTTATTTGTCTACCACTTTATAGCCGTCGATAATTATCATCTTTGAATTCGAAATTTCTTACCCGATCTGTAACTATAATTTTTATTTTCTCCACATTAATGTATTGGCCATATTTTTCGGAAACATTTTTAAATTTTCACATCAAATGTTTTAGCTATTTTTTCGTACCTGCTAAAATGAGGATGTCGTCTACTCTTTTGTGTAGTCAACAAAACGTAAGTATGTCTTCAGGTTGAATTCCAATCTTTTTTCAATTATCTGTCTTACACTAAGTATATGACCACTGATAGTTTTTTCCCGCGAAATAAAAACGGCTTACTCTTCACCGATTTGTGGAAGTAAAAAATAAATCTTTAAATGTTTCATTTAGGATTTGTAGTGGTACTTTACTAGTACTTGATGAGAGCGATATTATTTTGTAATGAGTACACTATACAGGGATTCCTTTTTAACCAATATTTTGGCCGCTTTCCTGATTTCCATACTGCTTTCCATATTGGGTGTCATATTTGAAATCATTTTTTTTCGTTTCTTTTAAACTTTTGTTGGAAACGTCTTTTTAGATTGTAATGGTTCTTATTACTTCTAATTCCAGAATATCTGGTTCCTTGTCTTCAGTATAGTACATTTGGTTGTTTTCATATAATGTATTAAAATGCTTCCTACAAACTTTCAAAATTTTCATTGATTCAGTAATAATATTTCCATGTTTATACTTTATAATTTTGTAATCCCGTTTTAAATTCTTCCGCTAGCTAATTCACTATCCTGAAAAGATCCATTGCATGATAGCTGTTTAATTTTACTACATACGTTTGACATATGCTACTTTTAATCTCGTCCAAAAGAATACTTTATATGTTTATTCAATTGTACTATCTTTTATTTACTTGAATTTTGTTGCATCTTTTCACCATTTGCCTTTCATCGATCAGATTTAAAGCTTCATCGGTTGTCCAATGATTTTTGTTCTGTTTTATGTTTCTAAATGTCGACCTGTTATTGCACTGCTAATCCAGTTCTTAATATTTTCCCACATTTTGTATAGAAATCCAGCTATTTGTGGCAGGTGTTTTGTCAGCTTACATTAGTTAGTGGATTAATGAACAATTCAATGAATGATATATATATATATATATATAATATATATATATATATATATATGAATATAAATAAACATTCATATATTACTACGGGCTATTGTTTGTTGGCGAAATTGTACGTGTTTTTTGTATAAAAAATTGGCTAGTATTAGATACACCAATTACATATACGCAGGTGAGTATATGGAGTTGAGTGTCGCCGTCAAGTGAGATTGAATCCTCGGATTGAGATTTGAACGATCGACCAACTATGCCACTGCAACTACATATATATATATATATATATATATATATCATCATCATATTGTTCGTTGCCGAACGTCGTGACTAACTATTGTACGTTTATTTTTACGTACAAAATTAGCTAGAATTCAAGGCACTATTTATACTTACATACTAAAATACTAATAAATTTCTACAAATCCATCATTCTTAGTAGACTAAACTATGGACTATGGGTGTGAAGTTTACTTCATAGCACCCCAAAAGCTACTACAATGCCTAGATCCCGTGCACCATTCTGCTCTTCGGCTAATTCTTGGCGCTCACCGCACATCACCAGCTGTGAGCATGTGTTCGTTACTAGGGATACTCCCACTACATGATCATAGAGAATATCTAACATTTAAACTAATACTCCGTTCCATCCCTATACACGACTCTTCTCCCAATTTCCCATTTGATCCTATCCCTCGCCTTACAGCCACTCTAAATGATTTCAACATAAATTACAGCACTTATAATATGACTAACTCAAATTACCCAACTCCTCCCCCTTGGAAAAAGAATATACATACCAATATAATCCTCCTTCAATATAAGAATATGGTCGAGCATGAGCTTATTATGAAAGCAAATAACTTAATAAATAGCTATTTACCAGCATTGTTATGTTTTACTGACGGCGCCAAATCCCTATCCCATTCTATTAATAGACCTGCAGCATGTGCATTCTCCGTTAACAATTTATGCTATCCAATACAACTGCATGATTCTTGTTCTATATATGACGCAGAATTATACGGTATATTTTTCTGTCTCCAGCGCTTACTCCTAAATCCCAGTAACAACAAAACTTTAATCGTTACAGATTCTCTTGCCGCTTTATTGGCCCTCCAGAAAACAAAATCAAAGAACCCTCTAATTAACTGCATACAATCTCTTCTTTACAAATTATCACAAGATACTGATCCACTATCCCTCTTGTGGGTTCCAGGTCATAAGGGGATTCTAGGGAATGAAGTAGTGGATAGGGCAACCCATTCTATATTATGTTCCTCTACAACCTATAAAGCACCGCCATCCCCTGTACTAAACACAGCCCCTCAAATACTTCTTCCACCACAACTGGCAACAGAAATGGAATTCATACAACCATAACTTCCTTCTCGCCATCAAACCCAATGTAGGATTCTGGGAACCACCTGCCAATTTAACCTGTTCCAATTACATAGCACTCAGCAAGCTCCGCCTTGGTCACATATCACTCTCTCATGATCACCTTTTCCAACGTACCAATCGCCCGGCGTTTTGCCCATTTTGTTTACTCCCAAACCCCTCTCTTATCTACCATATTTTACTGTACTGTCCTACACTCCTCCCTTACCGGCCCAATATCCATCCGCGTACTCTTTTTGCTTTCCTCTCCAACAGTCCTTCAACTATTCCCTCAGTTATACAGTTCCTTTCCTCCTCCAACCTCAGTTACTACATCTAACTGTTAAATCACCAGTGCCGTAATCACTATAAAAAAATATATATATATATACAACGCCGATGCGCGTACATATGATGTCATACGAGTGTGATGCCACTGACTTCTCCGTGATAATTAAGAATTAAATAATGATGAAAACTTTCTACGTCGCGTGTTGGTTTTTAATCACCGACCGTCAAGTTAACAGTCGAGCACTCTAACGACTACGTCACCACGACATATTATATATATATATATATATATATATATATATATATATATATATATATATATATATATATATGTATAAATAATAATTACAATAGCCTGTATTTCCCATTTTAAATTAAAATTTACAAATATTATTTTCTTAAAAAAAATATATATACATATTAAATACATTTATTTTGTATTATAAAAACACAATAATTAGAAAAACCCGTTTAAAAACTGATTATTTTTGTCTAATTTTTTTTATTTTTTTTGGTACGCATGTATTCGCGAAACAGACGAAGTACGTTTCCAACAGCTGTCCAGGTTGCACGAGTTGTACAAGAAAAAATTCGCTAATGAGTCGAATAGTAATAATAATAATAACGTTAAACATACGACGGTAAATGGTATGGACGCTAGGAATACGTCCGTATCAAGATGGCAATCATTGGTGCTGTCTGAAATATTTCATCACCATCCAGACGACGATAATAATCGTGAGGACGATACAATGGATTTTGATAGCGGCAGCGTCGCCAGCGAACCGGCTTATTTACCGGTAATATTTCATAATTATGTGTCCGCTTTGTACAATAATAATAATAATAGTATAATAATTGTTAATTTCAGAACATCGAGAAACGTTCTGATTTAAACGATTTCCGACTTTCGAAAACTTGTTAGATTTTTAAGCTTCGACTTTTAAATTGTGTCATACGATAAGACTCACGCATCGTTGTATCGTTTGTCGGTGGTTTTCATACCGTGAATTCGCGTTAATCAAACCATTCGTTTTTTTACTCATTCTACAGTAAGTGGAATGATTAAGGGATGTTTGAAAGCAACACCGCTAACCGAGTAGTACGAATACAATGACATTGCACCGACTTTAGACGCGATGTAGCAGTAAAAGTAACAAATAATTAAATGTCATCATTACATAACTATACAGGACTTACTAACAGAAGTTTATTTCGAGACGCGGCATTTTAGGAAAAAGTCTAACAGGCTGGGAAGCTCACCAAAGTTGGAAAGACTAAAAGTTTGGAGAACTCAAAGCGCTAGCAGCGTAACGGAATCTCTTTCAACAGAAAACTATTTAGATTCATACTTTATGGCGCGCCTTAAACAAAAACAACTTTAAATAAATAGAAAGTAACGGAAGAAAATCGATTGAAATAACCGAACATTTATCCAAGTGCGATCTATTTAGCGCCTTCAACGCGGATAAATTATATTCCGATATGGATGAAGAAACTTTAAAAAAAAAATCTGATATGTTTGTCGCAGAAAGGCTTATAATTGGATACGATATAATAATAATAATAATAATAATATTAACTCGCTTTAAAATTGACGCTCACTCGTGCGTGACTCTGGTCTAAAGCGTCGAATATTCGACACGCCAAAATAGACGCTTATTTAAAAGATTCTATAAAGTATCGTTAGATACTATTTATTTACTAGTTTAGTCTAGTTGATCGTTTATTTTGCCCATCTACCATTTTTACTTTCAACTCTTCTTATAGACCCGCAGTACTAAACACAGCCCTCAAATACTTCACTGACCGTAACTGACAAGAGAAGTGAAATTCATACAAAACTATAACTTATTGTTATTAAACCCAGTATTGACTTCTGAAAATTACCTGTTAACACTCAGCAGGCTCCGCCTTTAACTCTCTCATAACCATCTACTCCAACGTGTCCATACCCCCGCTTTTTTTCCTTTTATCCACTCTCAAATCCTTTTACTCGTCATATTTTGTTATACTGCCCTACACTAGATCCCTATCGACTCCATATCCGTCGCATACTCTATCGGATTCCTTCAACTATTCCCTCAATTATATAATTCATTTCCTCGTTCTTAAGTCGTCGGTACCTTAATAGTCTCGGCAGATTCACACGGCACTATACGAAATAAATAAAAAGAAAATCAATGGAAAAAAAACGCTTTTTATAATCTATTAACAACCATATTTCTTAAACATTGCAGATCAGTACCGAAAAATAATAGTTTTCACCGGAATGTTTAAACATTAATATTCACGTCCATAACATATTCCGCTTAGTAGACTCCGTTTTAACAACATCGTGCTTGCTATAGTACACAAATCTGAATAATATTATAAACTATATCTTTCGTTCACACCGAAATCTAATCGACCACTATTCTCGTATTGCATTCCGTTTCTTGCCAGTTTTAACCATTTCTTAATATCATTCAGTTCGTTTGCCGTTCTGGTCGGTGTGGGAAATAAAATCGAATAAACAAAAATCCGTTTTTTTAGCCCCGCTAGTTCTTCCGAATTAAGGGGATATACCGCGTTGAAATATATTCGAAACGTAAAAATCTACGTACGCGATAGACGACGAAAATTGTCGAATTTTTGACTTTACCGTCTCGTATCATACGCGAATTATTTTATTTATTTAATCGTATGTCTGCCGGTATTTTAATAATACTTAACCTATATTCAAATATCGATGGTCAATTTAATAATTTTTTTTCAACCATCTTTGAAAGCTCGCTTCTGGCACCTCATCGGGACATCTCCCCGCACTCATAGCGCACCCTCATAGTTGGCATTGGTATATATTCAAATTGATTTCGATATTTCTTTATATAGTTTGTTTCACAGCTATGATTTTCTTCCTAATAGCCACAAGTAAATTTCTCTATTTCGAGTTCATTCTTTTGCTTTTCTTTATGTGTCTTTCATTCTTTTCTTAGTTTTCTTTTGTAATTTTTAGCTTAGAACATAATGTAATTTGATTTCAAATTCAAAAAATTCATACGATTAATTTAACTATAAGCGCTATATTAATAATAATCCACTGGCATTTGTATTTTTTTTTTCTTTTGGTATATTTCAGAATGAAGATAACTCGTTCGGAAAATTTTGCGAAAATTGCAGAGTTAATTTGGTTTCAGCGGAGAGAATTAATAATTTTAGAAACCTACGCCATTTTCACAACGATTCCTATGACTTCGGAAGTCGGCTTCATTCTTACAGACATATGTAAGCGATCATTGTTTTAATGACCATAATTATAATCGAACGTACCTATCGCCTTTCTCATATTTTTATTTATATACTCGGAAGAGAATCTCGTACAATTAACAATTACAATATAGACCGCAACAATCTTCAAATAAGCTACAATTATATTTTAAAAAATTATACTCACTATCACATTCGAACGTACAAAACAATTAGCTTTTCGTGCATATATATATATATACCCATCCATCCATCCATTTTGTGTTCAGTCAATTTTCTGACCATTATGACTTGCATGTGCTCTACATAACTTCCGGTTCTCACGTGTAGTGATTGTTGTTGCTACCATAGCAAATTGATTCCGCAAGCGATCAGTCTAGCGAGTAAACACTCCGCCTCTTCGTCTTACACCAGGTGCTGTACCAAGCGGTAATATTTTTATGGATTTCCTCCCCTTACGATATGTCCAAATTGTAATTCTATCGGTTTGCCTACTTCTGTCCCTTTCAATCCACGATGCACGTAACATTTGTCGCCATATCCACGTTCCACGTCTCGACAGCATACGGGAAAATTTGGAGAATTAATACTTTTATTAGCTTCTTCGCTGATTTCAATGACCCCCGTCTTGCCTGATGCAATTCTTTTTATTTCATCTAAGCAACATCCATTGACAGTAATCGAACATTGTAAATAAACAAAATAATCCATTCCTACTCTGACAGGAAATTGATGCCATTAAGGACGAGTCAATTATCATAATATTTATTTTAGATGTATTAATTAGCAATCGATGTCTCCCACTAACTTATTTGACGGGTGTAATTTTTCCTGGTTTATGATGAAGATTCGAACGTTTTAAATTTACAAGCTTTTAAAGATAAAATTTGTACTTTTAAAAAAAATTTATTCATTTATTCATCTTTATTTACGTACCATGAAGTGCAACAAGGGCGATTGGCATGGACAAGTTAGAATTCTATATAGTGATAGGAGGCTCAGTGGATTTGATGAATGCGAACAATTTATTTATATTAGTTTCGTTTTTACCTAGCAGGAGTTCTTTGTCCTCTCCGTTTCCCATATTCTAGTCGATTGTCCCTCATACTCCTCGCTCCGAACGTCTCTTAATCTTCCTCCTTCGCTCCATCTCCTCTTCAAAGATGATCATGTTTCATTGTCGAGCCTAATTATCTTCCTCCATCAATCCCGTCTCTATTCCTCAATCTAATCCTCTTTTCCTATCGTGCCTCTAGCCTTGGCTGCTGTACATGGCACGTTAATTTAATTTAATAATAATAATAATAATAAACTGAAGGACAAAATGTGGACGGGTACATTTGCAGCCGTATAATAAGATATGTTGTACGGACAGAAAAGCGAACAACGAATTTCACAGATAACTGGTGAGGATTTATTCAGGAGTAATCAGTGACTAATTCGTGTATGACCATTGCGCAATCGACACGATGCTACTCATCTTAGGCCGGAACCATAGTTGTCACAAATTAAGTATTTTTTGATGGAACGAAGTTTATTTCTTTCGATAGCATGTTGGTTATTTTCTGAACAACGTTGTCGGTCACGGTCAGTTAATTCATTAAATGAGAGACCTTCGTGGCCTGGTATACAAGCGAATACGAAGTCCACAGAAGTTATTGTAGATAGTATTTCCTTTGTATTAAAGTACTTAATGAGTCAATGCCGTTGAGGCAGTTTTGTTCGGATTATATACACGGACTTCATCAGTCCGTTTGATTGCAAATAATTCAGCACAGAGTAAAGATGTGAAAGGATATACCGGACAGTATAATCAGACATTACAGCGGGCATTCTACAAGAAACTTTGAGTTGTTACCATCTGTAAACCGAATTAATGCGGATGGATATTTAAGAAGAAGTCCATGGAAAGCTCTCAAGAATGGTATTAATCGAGGATCGGATATTTATTGGGAAGCAAAAGAAAAGCTGGGCTATTTGGAAGGGATATTTTCTGTATTTGTCGAGTGGTAATTTTATGATTTTGTGCATAACGGATATTATCAAGATTGGACGGTAGCTATTGAGAAGGACTGTGTTTATGTTTGGCTTAAGAACAGGTATTCTTCATGATGAAGTAAATTGTCCAGACAACCAAATTTGATTGAAGATATCAAACAATGTCTTCTTGATTTCATGTTAACGTTTACGGTATCCACATAGAAAGTTTATACATATTTTTTTTCTCTGAATTTTACAACAATTTATTGATTAGTTTGTTAATAATCACCCGGTATTACCTGCGCGCATAACCGGTTGTTTAACTGTAAATGTTATGTAAACGTTACAAAATATTATACTTATTATTGAATTTATTTTGTTTAATTTGTTCATTATAGCATTTACATTGTAGACATATTTGAAATATCTTGAATATATTTGATTCGATTATTATTATTATGATTGTTTACAGTAGAAATATGTTAAATTTGAGGCATCCGGACGGAGCGTCTAATCCGAATCTATATAGAGATTCGACTCGCGAACCTGGAAACGGAGCTGAGAAAGAAAATAATCCGATTCCAGGTGAAAACGGTTTACACGAGGACGACGACGATGACTATATAACCGTTCCACCGCCTCTCCAATCGAAATTAATGACTCTAACGCGGGACGGGTACGTAATCTCAATTATCGTTAAGCCCATCATTTATTGAATCTTAAAATTTCGAACAGATTTTAAAAATAATTCCGTAATTAGTTGGGAATTTCTCTTCTTTTTAGTATATATATATATATATACACTAGCGCAAAAACACGGCTTTGTCAGGGCTCGCAAGCTTTTTTTAATGTCGTTATATATTTAAGATCTACAATTTTTTTTTTTTTAAATCCTAAACGAATTTCTTCTCGTCTCCTACATCTGAACGTATAAGAGTTTTCAATATTAGTATATCGTAGGAAATATTTAAATTGCACTTTAAAAAGTTTTTGTTGAATTTAAACATTCGTAATTAATCGAACGTATTTGTCGTTATATTCATTTCCGAAATAATCAAATAAAATAAATCTCCGATAGTTCACTTTTTAGTAGGAAATCATTTAACCACACTATAGTACAAAATTCACTATTGAATATCAACGATAATTAAATTTTTTTAAATTAGTCGATAAACATTTAAATTACATCTTAAAAAGTTTTCGTAAACTTTAAAACATTCGTAATTAATCGAACGATATAGACTAAATAATATATTTCAAATATGATAATTACTATTTCGTTATTTATTTGTTTGATTTTTTTTTTTATAGTAACGAAACAGAAGCGAAATATTGAATATATGTAGTTGAAAAAACAATAAATTATTTGTTTTATAAACTATAAGAATATGCAACCTTATTTAACGTAAACAAAAAATTAAATTTACATTTCAATTTTTACCATTTATTTCTATTTTATAAATGACAATTGATTATTTTATGATTTACACGAAAGTCTAGATCGTCATACATAAATGCTTGTTAGCGGATGCGCTAGACGATAAATAATCTTTTAAATAATTGCCATCGTAGAAATCACGATGATCTAACCGATCAAAATCGTCCGAAGTTAATCAACAATCATTCGTTATCTTATCATCGAATTATTGAAGAATAAATCTGTCTTTAAAACTAATTCCTCATCGAATATTATTAATGAGATTAATTTTAATATTTTAACTTTATTATTTCTAGCGTTTATAATAATATTCGTTTAATTTTTTTCGTGCGTGTCCAATATTATAACTTTAATTACTATTATTAATTTCGTTTATTACATTTTTTTAATGGTTACAAAATAATGTTTTATCATATTTTTTTTTTAAGAATTTTAATATTTATTAAATCCAAGTTTAAATCTTACCATGTTTTCCTCTTATAGATGTTTTTTTTTATTATCATCATTATTGTTTGTTATTATTTAAATTGTTTCATAATCTGAAGGTGACGTAACTGTTGAAATGTTTTGTTAAAGATGATGATTTGTATGCATCACAGCATATCTGGGGTTATTTGCGAACAACAGGAAATATGGTATGGAAGTAAAATTGTCTATCTACTAGACTACTTCAGCGAGAAGTCTGTTTAAAAATCCCGCGGTTTTTGGCAGCTTTACATTTGAAATATTATTTGTCTTTTTGCCAATTTATTGACATCTGTGCTGCTACCAATCGTAATCATCTATAGTCGTCACTTTAAGCACGGTATCGTGATTAATAATTAATGCCGCCAGTGATTTTGTAATTTTCCGCCATTTTTGGCGATCCTTTGATTGACGTTAGCATTTCAAAAATGGCTAGCCTGTTCTATGCGATAATCCATAATAGGTGTACGTCCTCCGATGGTCGTTTTCCATTAATTTTACTTACGACTATTGTGCGTTCCCTTGTTGTTTTCTTATTAATATGTTCGAAAAAAATTTAGCCCTCATTTTCGTTGACAACCTTCGCGTGAGATCGATTTCTTGCAACATCGATTCATTTGTACTTTTCGTTTTCCATGGAATTCTGATGAGTCGTCTCCAATACCGTATTCCGAAATTGCCGATTCCTTTTCTGTCGAAGTTTTTTCATATTAACGCCTTTGCTGCGTATAATTTTAACACTTTTACTAACAAAGATTTGCTTCCAAAATTTTGTTCATTTTTCTCACAGCGCTACGGGATATAAATAATTAAATATTATACTAATGTTCAAATACTCGGCTGCCCCAAGAATACTTTTTTTTTTATAAATTTGCTTTTATATGATCAAACCTAAGTCATCAAAATCATATTAACTTATCCATTATAGTTGTTTAACGAATAATTAAAACCGAATCCACGGAAACGTCCGATGAATGTTTAAATTCAAATAAATTCGAAATTTTATTCGCAGATTTGATACCAGAAATTATATCAACGGCAATCATTCCGAAGAGACGTCAATTTACCCCGTCGATCCGAATACAGCCGAAACTTTCCTACTCGATGGAGATGCAGCTGCATTTACAGAAGGTACGATGTAGAACATTTCGTTCGTTAATATTATTTTACGGTAAAATATATTCTTTAGATATCTCAGACTAAATAACGTCTGGATTGTAGTATTAGCAGAAAATCGCGTCGTTAGAGAGAAACAGAAAAGACACGAATCAATTTCCCGACCAGTAGAAGTCTCAGTAATCTTCAACGCGTAACAGTGTACCGGATGATCGACTATGGACAAAATTAGAAGAATGTCGAAACAGACTCGATATTTCTAGATGAAGTCTAAAAAAAAAAAATAGCATCAAACGGTTATGATAATGAGACATTATGCATTGGTTTAATACGAGCACATCGTATCAAGTGGGAAATGATACCTAACTATTGGCATCAGCGCTTTTCTCAATGTATCCACGCCGACGAGTATTGAAAACCTGTTATCAATATCAAGGTTATTGATCTGATTAAATCTTTGATTTACATAACTAAAGATTCTTGCATATAAGAAGATGGTTTTTTTTATCGGGTACCGTGGTACTGTTACTACGGCCAGTATAGTCCGAAAATAGTTGTTATTTAATGTTAATGATCATATTTTCATACTGCTTCTTCCTCAGTTGGATTATGAGAAAAAAATCTTATCAGTGAAGAGACATAATCATTGGAATGCCTGCCTCTCGGTACAGATTTGTAATACAAAAAAAAATGTTACCACTACGATTAGACGATACAAAAAATCCACGTGTATTTATGATGTAGAATAAACCACCGAACATTTGTTCTGTTACATAGCCTGTGTTGTGTCTGTTCCCATAATAATGACATCAAATGCTTTAGATTTTGTCAGAACGGCGCTCATCAATGTCCACTTCATGAAAAATTGATATAAACGTATATAATATACACACATAAGCACCCAAAATTTATTATAATATTTCTTTATATAGGCATCATGAAATCATCCTTAACGTGTATAACATTGTAGTCATTCTCACATTATGCTCGATTTTGATATTTTCTGGAATCTGTAAAATTTGTTTAAATTATTTAGACGCAAGTCGATATGCCAAGGCGCGTATTAAAAAACTGGAAACTAGCTGGAATCATAAAGAACGTTTATTAAATCTCAGAAGAGAACAAAAAGACTTACTCAGCGAATTGTCATCGGCTAAGCAGAAGTTATTCTGTTCGAACGGAATGAGAAACGGCTTACTAGAGTATGTATCAATTTTTTGATATTTATGAAAAATACAATTTACTAGTCATATTAATATATAGGTATAATATATTTAAACGAGCAATTCGTATATATTGATTATATTAATTTAAGTTTTTTTTTTTTTTATTTAAAGAACGCGTAGAAATTTATACTTATGTCGGCTAATTATTTATTCCGAATATAAATATGTATACGGCATAGCGTGCAAGTTTTCGTTGAGCTCTGATAAATATCGTATGAAGCTTTTATACGTATGATGTACGTAGTATATAAGGAACTATTGCAAAATTCGAAATATTGCAATAAACGGATTTTCATTTATGCCGGTCAATCCGTTCACAAGAACTGTGGTTGTACATGTACGTGTCAAGAAGTACAAAATCATAGATGTGGTAACCTAACGCATTGTCGTAACACCTAGAGACGTTCGTTAAAACATAACAACAAAAATAACGTACAAAGGAATAGACTAGTGTAATGTTAATAATGAATTTAATAATAACAGATTACACACACAAGTAACCACACGAGGAAATCAAATGGAAAAAAATAATTAATAAATATGACTGACGGATGGAACCGAAAGAAACCCATTATAGAATAAGGATTGTTTAAAACAATGTATATATAATAATAAGAAAAATATAAATAAACATAAATAAATTAATATACAAATAAAGATGAAGGTAAATATCAATACTAAAATAAGCATAAGAACAAACATAAAATAAATTATAAATATACACGTAAACATACACACACATACATACATACATACATATATATATATATATATATATGTATATATATAGGTATATGAAAAATAATCATAAATATACAAATAAAGATTAATATAAATATGAATACAAATATAAAAACAAACATAAATATATATAATTTATAAATATACGGAAACATTCATATATATATATATATATATATATAATGCATATAAAAGAATTATATTTATAATAGTAAATGAAAATAACTGAACGGTTGTTGTAGGTTTTGCAAGATGCCATCATTAGGTAAGTTTAACGAGACTGTCAACATTACCAAAGATCCAAACAATCGGAAAACAAACGATTAACGACTAGTCTTCAATAATGAACTGTTCGATGATTCTATGTTGTATTTAAGATATCTCGCTAGCTTTTATTTCGTAATAACGACAAACCGCTATGCTATCTGTAGAATTTTTAAAACAAAAATAAAAATAAAGGTAATCCAGTTAAATATCGAATTACGATAGTGAATGATGTAATTAAAATTACTAATTTGTACTATTCGTTAATGACGTCATCGTTTTATTTTAAAAAATTTTAAATAATCACTTTATCGTTCCGTTATTTCCCATTAATTTGCCATCTGTATTTACAGTCTGTATTTCTATAGAGATTTTTAAAAAATGTCTAAAATATTTTCAAAAATTAAAATAAAAAAAACCTAACAAAACAATATTACTGACATGTTAAAAATTTAATATTATTAAATTTCGGATATTTTTATTTTACATTACTAAATATACCACAGTACGTTTCGATAATTATTATTGCCTCCGAAATTTGTTTTTCTTTAAAACGTATTGAAAGTGCTATTTTTAAAATTAATCTCGGATTCGGTTATCGTAATATACGATTATATATATATATATATTCTGATAAAAATACCATGTACACTAACGAAAGTATTTAAAAAACGTAAAAATATGTAAAATGGAATTTGTTCCAATATCCGTAAAAGTTATAACTGAATAGATTTTAACGACACGTCGTATTAACGTTGAAATTGTTACGATAGTATGAAAATTTCAGCGACGTATAAACGATCTGTGGGTTCTACTAAACGATTCTAAGAGGTTATTAATTAATTATCGAATACACCCGATTGAGCTATGTCAAAACTCCGCTATTAGATTTTTATTGTTGAAAAACACATTTCAATTTGTTACTGGTGACGTTTCGAACTAACTTGCAATCTACATTTTTGAACCGAACTGAACTCCAGCCGTTTTCGTTCCTATTTATACATAAAGGCCATTGCAAGTATCTACGAAACGTGTAACGGGGGTGACAAATTCCGACGTGGATTTCACCGAAAAGAACTTAACGTGTGGATGACGAAAGTTTCATTTTTTTTTATTAAAATTTAAATATTTCAAAAAAAAAATACAACTAAGACGATCAAAATCAAATAAACTAAAAATCAATATTTCAGCGCCCGTACCTGTTGTTCTTCAATTCTTAAAAAGTAACAAACTAAAAAACTTATAAACATATATCATTTGTGTAAAAAAAATTCGACTAATCTTCTGATAACCCGGTTAGCGTACAAATATGTGTACAACATTAAAACAACAGCAAGACGTAGATAATTCTTAGCGTTCAAATTGGTTTTAACTCGACTACCACGTGTATATTTACGCATTTATACGGACATATGTATGTATATATTTAACGATTTCTTCAGAGCTGATTGCACATTATTTCTGCGTATAAAACCGGTCAGTAATGAAGGTATTAATTATATACAATTTATACAAAGTAGAATATCACGGTCTTCTCAACGATCATCGCGAATTAAATTATGAGAAACTTTACGCCGCGAGTTGGGATCGATATTCAACCGTGGGGTTGCTAATCCAACACATAATAATTATAACGCCGTTGCTCTTCTGTATAGATATAAAGAAATATATCTATCTGTCTAAGTACATGTTTTTCATCTAAATTAACATGCCGTATGCATCAACTAAGGCTAGAGAGACATGAGTGAATTTAAATTAAAGAGTACAGCCAGGACATGCGTAAGGTTAATTCGTCTTTCATGAGAAGAAGGTGTAAAGATGGGAAGATTGTAAGACAATGTGAATGCTGGTCGACGATTGCAAAAATGTAACAAAAGCTCCACGTGGATGAAGTGAAAATTCTCTGCAAAAATGATGACACAAGGAGGCGTATAGGCGTTGCAACTATACAGACTAAATTGCGGGAAGCGCGTGTCCGATGATGTGATCATATCATGAGGAAAGCTGACAGCAGCACAGTAAAGATGTTAATGGAGTACGATCCCGAAGGAAAGCAGCCACGAGACCGACCAAGAAGACGATGGATAGACTCTGTTAATAATGATATGATGGAAGTTGGTGCCAATATAGAGGATGTCAAGGATCGCAAGAAATGTAGAAAAACGTGCTATCAAGCGGACCCCTTAACGGTAAGGCGCTAGGAAAGAAGAAAAAGGAATATATATATATATGCATATTGTCGATTACATCGATAGTAGCTTAGTGGCTACAGCACAGACTTAACGAGATCGCAAAAATTATTATCCGAAAATAAGGAAATATAAATAATCCTAATATTATTATCGGGTGGAAGGCAATAGCAAACCACCATGCACAATATTATTTGCGAGCTGGTAATAATAATGCACACAACAAAAACACGCGGGCCTGCATTAAAGCACGCTAACGCCGTATTATAATCGCCTTACAACAAAATATGTATAGGTAAGTAGCCGGCCTACCTCAGATACGGAGACGACATTTATATAATATATATATATATATATATATATATATGTTTTTAAGTAGAAATTAACGATTATCTACCGGTCCTTCTTCAATTACATTATTTTCAATATGCAAATTTATTAATATTATTTGTCTTTCGAGTTACCTATTAAAAAAACTACCTGTCATTATTTTAATTTCGTTTCAGTAGCAAAGTAATTTGAATATACAAAGATCATTAATCATATATCTATACACACACACACAGACGCTCGTGCACACATATATCTGTCGTACGTCGTAGGTATATAATTAGTACCTCGAATAAGAAGGGCAGTTCGAGTAAACGTTTGGAAAATTAAAATAAGTTATAGAAATTCTTTAAAAAATTATTTTTCCGTACGTCTACTTAAATCGTACGAAAAAGAAAACTGAATTCTTATTTTATTTCGAATAATTTGGCGATAATTTCCGTTTTTGTTTTCAATAAGTAAAATATACAAATGTCTTTCTTGCGTCATGTTTAAATATATATATTAGTTTTTTTTATTATTTATTATTATTATTATTATTAATCGTTATCGGTAATTATTATTATTGTTATTATTATCATTAAGTCTATTTTTTTCATGAATTTTTGTTTCCGCGTATTAATAAATTAAATTATAATAAGAAATCTACGTTCCATTCTGTTACATGATTATTTCGATTTTTTATAACTGCTCTTTTGCGTTGTTCGTTTAGAATCTATCTCGCTAAACTGTTTAAATATATATATATATATATATATATATATATATATATATATATATATATATATAAGCTTGTACACGTGTAAATACGTATATCATATAATTCGTTTATTATTCAAGTTTTATTGTTATTTCGATATAAAAATTTAATTCCAAATCATTTTTTTTTCGTTTTTTTTTTATTTACTTGCGAATTTATCTTTGATCGATTAAATTTCGATTATTTCACGAATAATTTATTAATCGCGATATATTTAATCGAATATATACATTACGACTATATTATATAAACAATTTAATACGAATCAATAATTTGAACTGTATTTTGTTATTAATTTTCGATCTAACGACACGTATGTTATTTTAGCAGATTATATTCAATGTGCCCGAGTGTCAGAAATTAATATCCCGAACAACAGCCTCGCCATGTATTTGTTGGCTTGTTTTAAATAATTGGACTTAGGTATGAATACAAAATTTACCTATTGTCAACAAAAACAAACACTTAGAGACATTTAAAGATTAATATTTTAGATATATAAACATAGGTGGCCAGAGCTGCGAGAATATTCTTGTTATTCGGATCCTATCGTTCGGGTCGTGTGTTTCGTGTTTTTCGTGTTCTTTGTTCTTTTGCCGAAGACAACTTTATTATCTGATAAATAAGTTCGTGTTCGAATAATTTCTATTCAAACCGCAGTTCACACGTCCTAATCGCGAGTGAGAAAGACATTCAACAACTGGTGATATTGTTTTAATTTATTTCTCTTATCTACTCGTTATCGCAATAGCTTAACAACTTTATTCTAGCATTATTATGTATTTCTCTCGTTTGTAATTGGTAACTATAACACAATCCCATTTCGATTTGTACTTACGGTGTTACCACTAACCGTTATCTAATATCGTATCATCGTTTTTTTGTTTTTTTTTTAATTATGCGCTATGAGTACGGTTGAAGAATTATCGAAATCGCGATGCTAAACCCAAGCATAAAGGCACGAAAGGACAATCCCCGTCCTTTAAGCCTCCGCCAATTTTCATTAGTGGAATTCAAAATATTTCTGAATTTGATAATTTTTTGAAAGAGAACCGTCTTGAACTCGAACGTAAAGCACTTGCAAACAATGTGCTAAAAGTCCAACCCAAATCCTCTGATGAGTATCGTATTCTCAGGAGGTTACTTGATGAATTATCCAACTTCAACTTTCACGTTCAAATAGGAAAAATATCCTACCACACTTATCAGTTGAAAGAAGAAAATCCGTTTGTATTTTTCATTCGTTATTTGCACCCAACAACTAATGTTAAAGACATCGCTTCCGAATTATTGACGGTTGGGCACGAAGCCAGACGATTCACTAACATTCAAATTAAGAAGAAGAACGGCGACCTATACTCGCTGATCAACCTTCCGTTATTTCGGGGTAGAACTAGAGCCTCGTGAAAACAATAACAAGGCCTTGGACATCACTCACATGCTGTATGTTAAAATTAAAACTGAGCTTCCTAGGAAACTATATGACGTTCCCCAGTGCAAACGGTGTCTGGCTATTGGCCATTCTAAAAATTATTACTCCAAGCCACCAAGGTGCGTTAAATGTGCTGAGAATCACTTAACGTCTACATGTGTGAAACTCAAATCATCTAAGTGCAAAATGTGCCAATTGCGGCGGTGAACATACAGCTAACTACAGAGGCTGTCCCGTTTTCAAAAGTAAACTCGAGCTCGCCAGATCCACAGCGCCCAAACCTATGGAACCTATACCAAGGAACTCTTCGGCCACTGGATCCTTATCTCTTACCAGGAAAGGTACTTCATACTCCACTGCTGTCTCGCAACCTGCCATTTCTACACCGGAAACTAATAAAGACACAACTGCTCAGCCGATTCACAATGACGAAAAAAAATTTTAGTGCAGAGCCTTCTTGATTCTAATCAAAGCTTAGAAAAACTGATAGATAATTTAATCAAGAGGGTTGACTCTTTAGAAAATTCAGCGAGCTCCTCGCCTAAGCGCAAGTATCGAAAACGTAAATAACAGCTCCTATTGTTATTATGACATGGAACGCTAACGGGATAAGTATTGAGAAAACTCTTATCGATACAATTCCTAACTTCCACAGCAAGATAACTGACCGGTTCGCGAAAATGAAAAACCGTCGTATGGACTTCATATACAAATAAATTTTGAAGTAAGTGCTTTGAAATTACACATTTTTTAAAATTTTCCTAGAATGGCCGATTCTAAATTTTATTTTTTTGTTTCGAAAATTTAGAATTTTAAGTTTTTATGAAATGGTAGCCTAGCTGTATGTTTTTTATTAAAAAAAAAAAATTCAACTAGGTAAAACTTTCAGCCCCTCCGCTTCGAAAACCGACGAGCCGCCACTGCTAAATATGCGCGTATTTACCTATTAAACAATATAATACATTTTGTAAAATCGAATGAAAGTAATAGTACATAACATTTTTATTCGATTCGTTTATTTATTATTATTTTTATGTCGGTTTCTTCACACTTGATGGAGTTGGAGGTAATTCATTAGCCGAATCAGGCTTTAGAAATTGTTCCAATCTTTTTATACGATTTTCTAACGAGGCTATATTCGCATCCAGTTGATGCTTCGTAATTGCGTCCGTCGCATTAAGGGCATCCGCCACACTAACAATTTCCGTTTATGTTGCGCACTAATGTACGACGGCCTGAACGATAGACTACTAGTTAGAGCTTCGAATACCTTTTCCTTGAATGTAGTAGTCTCGGTAAACCATTCTTGAGTTTTTTTTGCAACGTGCGAACGAAATTAATTCGTCATCTTCGACGTTAAGTCGACGTTTTCCATTCAAATTGAAGTTTCCATCGCTGCTCTGAGAAATACCTAAATGTTCTAATATCTTTGAACGCATCCGATGAGATGTATACGAAATTTTTACATCGATAATAACTAATCAATCCGTCATCTTGACACGCGTTTTATTATCAGCGTGTATTATACGTTTCTCACGTAAATCGTAACTGCCATCTTCGGTTAATGGTAAACTGCTTGTAATACACGCTTGTTTAGCGCTTCTCTATAGTATTTGCCCGATTTATGTACAGGCATTTTCCTGTTAAACGATATCTTTAATCCAAGAATTATGTTTCAGACTGAAACCGAGCCACTTTACGTTTTAACACGTTTTCTACTAGATACGTAGAAGCGGTTTTGGCTAGTTCTTGATGATAGAAACGTCCTTTAACTGTGTCACCGTTCGTGTCTTGTAATGTATAATCGGGTTTGTACGATAGACGTCTCGCACGATGAATATTTCCGAACTATAATTAAGCGTATAACCTTTATCGAATATCGATTTTACTTTACTTATACGTACGTAATCACCGACTTTATATATGGTGCGACTACTAATTGTTTCGTATGTTTCGACGCAATGCGTTTAACAACTTCCGCTTCAGTCTTCGCACTAAAATCGACAGGTCGCATTTCGATTGTAGAATGGACGCTGTTATTGTACTCGCGCGCTAATTTCGATAATACGCCTACCCAATAATATTTTCCTCTCATCGCAAAATGACGCCATAGTTTATTTTTAATCGTGCGATTAAATCTTTCGATAATACTGGCTTTTAGCGGACCGTACGAACTGTAGTGATTAATACGATATTTGTCGGTTACACGTTTGACGAGTCGATTAAAAAACTCTAAACCATCGTCTGTCTGTAAATTATTCGGTGTTTTATCACACACGTGTAATCATCCAAGACTTTAGCTACTTCCGCTCCTGCTTTACGCTTCAACGGAATACAACGAACAAATTTTTAAAAAAACCTGTCGATAATCATAGCCTTTATTCGAACGTACGTACTGTCTCATGTCGATGATGTCAGCTTGCCAATAATTCTTTAACAATCTGCTCTTTCACGGAATCGTTATTCCATATTCACTCGGTAAATGAATATAGCCGGCTTCCGCTAATTCTTCTTCGATAGATAACATTTAGTTATCGACACCGGTATTACCGTTTTGTCTGGACGCGTGTAATAAAACTAATCGTTCGACTAATTCATTCGGATCATCCCAGTATTCGTAAACAATCGATGACGTATTAATATCACCTTTATTACAATTGCGGCTATTTATTAACTTCATTAGTCTCATTTTACCACCTTCTTTTTTCTTTACAACTCCTAACGGTGGTGATGATGATGAGGCGAACAATGATTTAATTATTTCGCGGTACTTGGCGTTATCTAAACCTTTTATCACGCCGGTGCTACGTAAATGAGCTCTAGTAGCTTCTATACATTTTCAAATCAGACTCTGTGTAATATTCGGGAGCTGGTAATTTATGCGTAAGTAGATAAGCTAGCGATGTCTCGATCTTTTAATTCAGCCGCGTGTAATCTTAAAGTTTGTAGCTCGTCATTCCAACTAATCGGTACATCTCCCAATCTATAGTCGTTAGTTCCACGATGAAACCGAATACCGTACGCGGTATCTTCAAATCGATCGAATAACGGCAATTTTATACTGCTACTAGGTGATCGAACAGAAGGTGATTCAATTTCGGTATACGATTACGTTAATGATAGTGTGATGTTAATGGTGATAAAGGTCCGAGTTTAAGCGGAGTTTTAAGTTTGGGAATAGTAGAGAATTTACAACGTTTTTCTTCCTTCTCCAATGATGATGGTGTTGGTGTCATCTTTGTCATACTCGTTTTGTCCGATATAAAACTTGTTTTAACTCTTTCAACGGTTCGATAACCGGTTGTAATACTAGCGAAGACGCATCCATCATCGAACTTGTATCCCGAATCAGTGTATTATATTTTTCCTTGATGACGTTTCGTAAATTATTCAGCGATTGTTTCACTTGTATTTCCCGTTCGATGCGATCGCGATCCATAATGTACGTAATATATCGACAGAAGCGCTTATTACACTTCTTTTATCGATAGAAATTAATCGAAAACTTTAAACGACCGCTATTTATATTATTTTCTTTGACAATTGTGAAGAAGCCGTTCACCCGACCAGCTTACACGACACATTTCGTGAAATGTTTTATAGTCGCAATTCGATCCACCTCCGTTTGCGTGTTTGTCGTAAATGTGTCGCGCGTTAATCTCGTCTCGCGCAAACACTATAATCATATTAGCATTATCGCGTATCATATGTTTCGGAATTTTGACGTACGTCTGACACAAATAGAAACAATAGATATTTTTATGTCTAGCTCTCGAAAAATAGTCTCGTATTTTTCCTTCGTTCGAGTCTACATCGTTGAATATAATTACACCGACTTTAGCATCTTGAGGTGTCGGCACGTTGTCTAATTGATCGAACATAGTAACACCTATCGTTGGTTGTAACATAAGACCGACTGTAGTAAACGGTACTTGAGTTTAACGATTTACCGTATATATACACCCACGTATATCTTAATCCATTCGGATGAAATAGAAGCGACAACGTAACGTTAGTTTTTCCACTTCCACTACTTTCACATACTAAACATCGTACATGATTCGGTAAGAGCGTACCGTGTTTTCTGAATTTATTGTTTTCATCTAGCGTTAAACCATTTACTACGACCGAATATAGAGCGTCCTCTACCGGAAGCGAAGTATTCTGGCGTACGATTTGCAACATTTTATACCTTAAAAACTCCTCAACAATATGAGTCGTCTCGATCGAAAAACTATATTCATCATCGCGTACATCAAAAAGTGTCGGTAGTGGTTTAGTGAATAAACTTATAGATAAATTACCGTTCGAACTTCATTTACCTGGATATAACTATTTGGGGGCCTGGTACTAACCTCTCCGCTCGATTAGCGAGTAATTGTCAACCTATAAACGGATTAGATAAAGCTTGTTAAGAACTAGTCTATATAAGGACGATAAAAAGCGATCTGAACCTGATAAGAAACTCGAAGACGGAGCTTGGAAAAGAGCGACCGATTCATCAGCCACTATCGGTGAACGAACGAGTGCTTGATTAGTAACGAACGCTATGAAGATGAAACGGAAACTAGGAGCAGGATGTTGTTGTAATCCTCGTTATTCTCGTCCCAACTCGACAAAGATCGGAGTAGACTTTCGAAAAGTATTACAAATCGCTCGTAAGGCCGGGGCAGGTATCAAAACAGTTCCGGCGAAAACGAAAAAAGTTTTAGCGGCCTTGAAAAAATACGCTGTTGTAAACGATCGATTAAAACGCGTTTAATCCCAGTTCCAAAAATAGGTGGAGCGTTACCATTAGTTCCAATTTTAGCCGGTCTTTCGTTGATTGGCCCTCTTGAAGGTACTACATCGGCCGTAGTGAAAGCTGTGAAAGATGTAAACGATGCGCGCCGTAGTTTTAATTCTCCCGATTCATCATCACCATCATCGGTTAAAGTTGGTAAAGGCGTCTATTTAAAACCGTACAAACAAGGATACGGTCTTTATTTAAATACGTCATCATCGCCTCCGACTAGTTCGAGTAGTACAACATCGAAACGAGTAAAAAGAAATAAATTTTTTCGTCGCTGCAAACGTACCGACTGATCGACCGTTAAACGGGTTGAAAATTGAAAAATTCGCGACACGATTAAAAATCCCATCATTTAGAGGCGTGTTCGACAGAGATAGTTTGGTCCACACTATAGAGAAGCGGCTGTAATTAATCTAGAAGCGCGAAAGATAAAGGAACGCATTGGTGTTGCTATCTAAAGAACGGTAATCGCGTTCGATATTTCGATAGTTACGGTAATCTTCCGCCACCTCGAGAACTCGTACGATACTTTACACGCGCTAATAAAAAAAAATCGCTATAAGTTACAATAGAACACCGTATCAATTTATGAACATCGTCAACTCGGTAAATTGCGGAGAACTTTGAAATATCTTTGCGGCGCGCTCTAACGATGGGATCCTTCTTATTTCAACTAAGCGGAGCAGGTAGCAGCCGTATTGTCTTGCGACATATTTCCTCCGCTACATCTCACCGAGGGCTCGTATTCTTTAGGATTAACGTCATTCACAGACTACAACTCGATATTCAATATTACCGAAAACGAAAACACGCTAGTATGGTACGTAAAAAAATTGACGATAAACCGCATAGACACACCTACTAATATGCTCTCACTAGAATCGTGTGCTTACGAAGTGTCGGATTTGGAGGAGACGCTAAAAAAGTTCGTAGATGATACTTTATCGCTAAAAGTCGATCTGATTACGTTAAAAGCGCGTCTTAAATCTAAACATTATCTAGATTTATTTAATAACGGTAACGGACCGGGACGATTACTCGGATTTAAACAGAGCGACGGAGAACTATACAGTGGGAAATATCCGGAAAAACAATATCGATTATTGCCGGCGGATAAAGAAAATGTATCATCCGGTACTATCCAAATAAATAACGTGAACGTTATCAATCTAATATGTAATTTGGTTCGTGGTTCGTACAAGAATGATACACTCAGTCACGTCCTACATTCGTTTCCGTTCGATATAGCGCCGGGTAATAAGATAGTCGAAAGACCCGAGAGTATCGTCTATCTTCCGATAGTCGATGAAACTATAAATAACATTACTGTAACCGTCGAAGACCAAAACGGGCGTCTAATCGATTTTCACGAAGAAACGATTACTATCACGCTACATTTAATACGCGAAAATAATGAAGAAGAAGATGGTTAAAAGCTATAATCAGTGCTCTTCCACCTCTAACGCTACTCGCTCCTGTGTTGGCGGTCTTTAAAAAAAAAAGGTATAAATAGACGACACGTACGTAAACAACGAGTCAGTCGCAAACAAGCGCGCATAAGGTTTTTGACAACTACACCTACTTATATACTATTCCTTACATATGATTGTTCTAAAATTCGTAATACGCGAGTGCTATTATTTACATACTTTTCCTAATGAATGTTATTCAGAGGATTGTATACGGCTTTATCGTCTATTATTAACGCGCAATGAATCGTTACGTTCGACGGTATGTTATCTCGCCAATTAAATACTACATTCATATTAATCAGTGATTCTTTTACAACGTTCGGTTAATACGAGCAATCTATAGCAATAACCGGATACTTTTTGATACACATACGTACTATAGTCGACTATAGGATTCATCTCGTATTCGTATTTGTCGTAATAATAAACTTTAAAGGTTTTAAACATTTCATATAGATTAGCGCATTTATTTTCGCTATATTTCAAATTAAATCTTTCTCTCGGATATAAACGTTATTATTCAATAAAATTTGAACGTTTTCTAAATTTAATCGTAAGTCGAAATATTTTTTTCTTTCTGGAAACCTATTAGTACATACTCGGTTTTCGAATACGACACCGGAATATCCCAAGTAAATTCAGTCGTAGATGAAGTCGTTGTACCTTGGTATAGCCAACTTCTGTACAGTAGTTCGTAATACGTATTATTTAAAATTTCTTTTCTAACTCGCGTTTCTTGCTCGATCGATAACTTTATTTGAAGCATTCTCCATGTTATGTCTCTTAATATAATGGAATACTTGTCTTTATCGGTCATTGAAATATTATCTAGTATGTCTACGTTTATCCTCGATCTATAGAACGTCAATTTTTGAGGAATACCATATAGAAAATTCTTGTAATCTCCGAAAAATCCCATTATCGTACTCACGGGTATACATACTGAAAATTATCCCTTTTCATTTAGAATATTCGTCGAAGAATTTGTAATACACCAACCGGTATTACTATACTTTAGATCATTTTCAAACGATACTAATCCTTTCATCGTGGTACGGTTTTCTTATACTATCGACTTTATTATCACCTAAATAATAATCTATCGATCGACCAAATGTAACATTCCGTTATTGATTACGTTCACTCTTTTGTCGACATCCGTTATTTCAACATATTTTTCGTCGTTATTTTCCCAGTTATTACGATCAAACTTTTACATGGCTGAGTTACGATCTCTTCGTTGTATATGTTTATAGAAAACTCCGTCCCCAACTCGTTTATGTTTTCCATTATAGACCGTCTATAATCGAAATATTCGAAACTCTCTATTATATCGCTCATATTGTACTACGAGTATGTAACGAATTCTATGTTTTATAACTTTAACCCAACAGATTTAAGTACTTATTTTTTTAAAAACTGTATCTCTATTTATACTTTTTAAAAAAAATTGTCTTTCGTCATTCATGAATCCTAAGATCGTTATGTAAAGTCCGATTGAAGACGTAGACAGGAGCGGACGTGATGGTACGAAGTATCTTCGATTGCTGCTGTTGTATTCTTCGAAGATTGCTTTTGCAGGTACTTCCATACAGCTCTATCCCGTAACGCCAAATAGGAGCGATCACTGAAAGATAGATGATCCGTTTAGTCGTTAAGTTTAAAATTGACTTCCGACCTAATAATGGATACAGCAATTTTGCACGAGTAATGGTTGTTCTTTTTATCTGTGCCACGTGTAGCCTCCATGTAAGCCTCTTATCCATAATTAAGCCAAGATAACGTACCGAGTTTGCTTGAGTAATTTCTTCATTATTGATTTTCAGTGCTGGACAGCTGACTTTTCTATTTGTAAATACAACGTGTTTGCACTTATTCGGGTTAAATAGCAGACGCTAGCTTGGTGGCCATAGGAACTAACCGATCTAAATGGTTTTGAACTGCTGTATTTGCATACATGACGTCTGAGTTGGACGCAAGGATAGCTATATCATCGGCAAATGATACTAAGATAGTCTGATTACTGGTTGGTATGTCTGCTGTATAGATTGTGTATAACAGCGGTCCTAGTAAGCTACCTTGTGGAACAGACGATAGAATTTTATGCTCTTCAGAGAAACAATCATTGATTTTAACAACAAATGTTCTATCAAATAAGTACGATTGAAGCAAAGCAAATAAATCGGAAGGGAGAATTTGTCTCAGCTTGTAAAGTAGCCCGGGATGCCACACTTTGTCGAATGCCTGTGCAACATCCCAGAATACAGCTGAGCATACTTCCTTTTTCTCCAACGTTGAGGAGATTGCGTTAACCAGCCGATGGCACTGTTGCACTGTAGAGTGTTCAGTACGAAACCCGAACTGATGGTGTGGAATTATTCCACGACTATTTAAAATAGATTGAATACGATTTGAGATTAAATATTCTAGGATTTTTGATAACGAACAAAGCAAGCTAATAGGCCTATATGAAGAAACGTCCGTTTGCGGCTTGCCTGGTTTGTGTATCATTATTACTGTTGATTTTTTCCATGTTGAAGGAAAACGTCCAATCCGTAATATCGCGTTGAAAATATAACACAACAATGTGGCTGATTTCGGTGGAAGATGTGAGAGAATTTCACCAGAGATATTATCTATACCGGGACATTTCCGTAATGGTGCTTTACGTAGAGATAAATATACCTCTTTTGGAGTAAAGATTTGGTATAACCTTGTGAAAAAGGTTCATTCAGCGTCGACATTATATGTTCAGTGTGTCTTTTACATATTTCGGGATGCGGAGTAAAAACTGCTTGCAGATGTTTAGCGAAGGCATTTGTTTTTTCTACATCTGTCCTGGCCCAGTTATAGTTTAACATATTAAACCATTCTTTTCCATGTTTTAGTAACTTTTTTGTGTTATGCCACAAGGATTTCGGATCCGTATTCATTGATGATAAGGACTTTTGAAGAGTTTCATTTTTATGTTTGTTGATTTGAATTTTCAATATACTTTGTAATTTATTATAATGTTTTCTCATTGATGGATAGCGATTTTGTGGCCATTTCTTCCTGGCTGCACTTTTTTATAACTTGCCTTATTTCTATTGGTATAAATCTGTCTCGCTGTAATTTGTATGAGTCATAAAGGGTGGAGTTATTGCAAGCGAGTGTGATTAACTGGGTGAAATTTTTAACGGCTAAATCTATATCATCTTTGTTTTTTATTTTAGTTTTAAGATTTGTATTTTTTCCATTGTGTTTGAAAAGAGATTCCAATTAGTAGTTTTATTTACAAGTCCCTCTTGAATATGTATACTCCTTGGGTGTACATTTAAGACAGTCATAACTGGAACATGATCGGAAGAAAGATCGATGATCGTTTTACACTCACGATTGTAGTTGTGTAGGCCACGAGTTATAAAAAATTCAAGGATATCTGGAAGTCTGTTATTATGTGCAGGCCTATGTGGGTGTCATTGGTGAGAGAACAGCGATGGAGTTGTTCTGTATGCATCGGTTTAATCTTCTTCCAGGTTGGTTTGTTAGACGTGAACCCCAAATACTGTTTTTTGCATTATAATCGCCGCCGCATATAAATTTACTTCCTAAATTTTTGAAAATGGTGTTAAATTCTACATCAGGTATTTGAAATCCTGGATGACAGTAAATGGCTGCTACAATGAGTTCATTTTCAAATGTTTCTATATTTGCTGCAATGATTTGATAAGCATCTGTGCTGTATGCAAATTTTTTGTATTGTTTGAAACAACTCTTTACCATTAGCATGGAACCTCCATGAGCTGAACCATCTGGATGATGAGCAGAGTATACAACAAATCCGTTTAATTTAAAGCTGTTGCAATTTGTTAGGTGTGTTTCAGAGATCAGTACAACATCAATGACGTTTTGTTGAAGAAAAATCTCCAGTTCATTTTTTTTTAACAATACCATTAGCATTCCATAGCATGATCACTAGTGATTGTTGAGTAATGATTTTTATATTCCTTGTCATTAAGGTAGTAATTTTTCAATGATCTTTGTTAGTAAGGATATCAACGGAGTTATCACACTTTTAAAATCATTTAAGAATGAGGATAACATTGATGATAAATCAGAACTATTATTATTACTACTACACTTATTTGTTATAGTAGCGATACCATTATTACTGTTATTACTATTATTGCTGTTGTTCCAATGAACTTCCTTGAAATCAGAACTATTATTATTACTACTACACTTATTTGTTATAGTAGCGATACCATTATTACTGTTATTACTATTATTGCTGTTGTTCCAATGAACTTCCTTCAATGGTGAGTTCTCATCATTATTTGTGCTTGTGCCAGCTTTGGTAACGCTTGCATATGATCTGTTGTTTGCTATTATCCTAGAGCTACTGTAGTTTGCATTGGAATTGCTGTAGTTGTTCCCTCTAGTATTAGCATATGATGCACTTTCTAAAGAATTTGGCTTTACAACTGATGACACGACACCTAAAAGAAAGATCTGAAATGAAAAATTTACCGAAAGATTTGCAATTTTTTTTATCAAAATAATAAAACTGTCGACACAGATTCTGTAAAACCAACGGAAACAAAAAAAAAGGGAAATGTGTCCTTTGTGGTCGTGGAAAAAATATTACGACGACGATTACCTGTTTCACCTGTAAAATGTTTACGTGCAAGAACCGTATCGTGGAAAGAATTTATAAATGCGAATATATTATGTTTATGTTATATTAGTGGTGATTCTGAACATGAATTATGTTTCTTTTCTCGCATGATACTTATTATATACGATATTATATTTCATAGATATTATGTTGATTGTTTTTACTTTTTTATATATTATTAATCTTTATATAACAACCAATTAACACATTTTACACTATAATCAACTTATTTTTTAAATAAACTCTATCGCATTTACATAAATAAATAATTTAAAATTCTGGCGACTTTTATGCTCATGTTGCACAAAGTGCAACGCGCGACTAGTTAAGGGTTAAACTTTCAGATGATACTCTCCAACTTATCAGGATCTGCACCACAGTTAGAAATACTACTCTGAAAATTACTGATATAAACATGATTTAAATTATTTGAAAACTTAATAAAGTCGAGTTTGTTAAAAGTATTAATCTCAACTAATTTTATGTGCAACGATAGTATAGATAATTCCTTTTTTTATACATAGTAAATTCAAAATCATTTATTGAAAACGTTACAAAAGTTTATGAATTCTTTGCTATGAACTGATAATCTATAAGGCTGTTACCATTATGGTTTGAAAAAGTGTGAGTTTTATCATTCGTAATAATTAAACCATTACTAAAAAGAAATTCAAAAAAGTAAATAGAATCATTGGCAGATAAAACCTTATCTTCCGTGGATGGCAATCTAATGTTGAAGTCCCCAACTATTACAGGTAACAGTTGAGGATGACTCTCTTAATTGTACGATCGATATAATCTAGATTATCAGTTTTTGGCTTGTTAGGAGAAAGATAACAGACTATAAATAAGTATTTTTCAATGTTATTTGTTATTATTAATAAGTCTAAGGGGAATATTACTACTTTTGATAAATGCAATTCTAATATTATTATAAGAAGTATAACAGTTTAGAACAGACATAGTTCAGCAATAACAGCCGCATTGATATTGAATAACGATAAAACAAAATGTTTAATTTACAGCTTGAAGCCACAGAATATTTGGCATTCCATAAAAATTATCGTACACGATGATACCCTTTATAAAGAGTGGAGGAATAAGGCATTTCGTAGGTGTACTAATCGTTTAAATTGTAAGAAACATACTGTTAAATCGTCCTAAAAAAACTGGGAAAATTAAACTGCATATTTTACTATTTAAGATAGTACTTCTCCAGAGAACGCCTACAAAGACACTTTATTTATCGTGTACTGGCTTATGGAATTATAAAAAAACTCCTACTAAATAAATCATTTTGTACTGATTCTGACGTTATATCTGAAAATACTTACCAATACACCGTTAAACTTTCGAATTATGTTTACTAAAACAAATCATGCTTCAACACTGGTGTCTATGATGGAGTCACCGACTCCAGACATTTGGTTATGAGAGATTTCGGGAAATCTTTTACTACGTCTTTATAATCGAAAGTAAAACTAAAATTTATTACATATAATTTAATACGAAAATATTCCGACTATAATTAAACAGAAAACAGACGGAATCCGAGTTCTCTTTCTAACAGAAAAGAAAGAGAAACAAAATCGTCGGAGGAAAAAACGTATTTTCTCAATTACTATCGTCGGGATTTTAATAGGAAATTAATAGCGGCGTAAGCTTTTCTGACGAACCGACTAAATAGCACGTCCGACAGATAAATATCCGGTGTTACGGCCAGTCGCAATTCGAAACCGGTCACGGTTAATTCTCTTAAAATTAATTTTTGCACGTCTAGAGAACGTTCGTACCAACCGGTTTCGTATAAGGCCGTCCGATATCGATCGTTTATATCGACGTAATACTGTCCGGTATGCGAAATTAAAAACGTACAACCGGCTACTAGAAAAATCACGCCGGACCATATTAACGTATGAATGGGTACGTCCGTTTCGATTAGTAAATAGATGAACGTTATCGACAACCAAAAATCCGTCGCTACAACGGCGACCATTATCGATTTATAAGTATCGATTAAACGTCTCGTATAGTCGACTATCCATCGATGATGTCGAAAACAATCGATTATCGTTTTTCTATAATAATAATCCTTATCATAATGTCGTTCGTTCGCTATATCGTTCGCGGTTCGGTTATTTAATATTCGGCCGTCTGTAATCCGGTTTTTCGCGATCGAATCGTTCGCCGTTCGGTTTATCATTCGGACGATTCGTATTAACGAATTCGTTTCTCGATGACAAGCTTCCGTTTGATAATAGTAAAGATTTAATACCGAAACGACGCTAATCGTCGTCGATACGACGGTGATCGTTTGTAACGTATAGACGATGGAAAATTTCGCGACGTTATCGATACGTATACGGGACGGTTTCCATAATTTTACTAAAAACAGCTGATCGTAATTACGTACGACCGACGAAACGGCCACTACTAGTAACGGTAGTAACGCCATCGTTATTATCGAAACGTACGTAAACGTACCGAGTAAAACGAAATTCGTTCGTAATTTACGATAATCGCCGTATTTACGTCGTAACTGTTCCAATCGATTTTCAACGTACAGACGACGTTCGTTATTATCGGTTACGTCGGCGACTAGACGGATTACGTCCGATTTACGTAACGTCGTTAATAGGTAGAATAGATTAGAGCATAAATAACCGATATGCATAGCGCATTCTAGATAATCGTATTTAGTACGGATAACCGGATACATGTAGAACACGATCGATAGAAACGTGTACAGATTGCAAACGATTAAAAACAGCATCCGATAATATTGACCGTCTCCGCACAAGCAATTGGTCAAGGCGAAATTTAGAAACCGTTCGAAAAGATGGTTAAGCATCCTCGAGGAATATTGTTTAAAAATCGTCTGACGAAGTTTATTTTAAATTATCTTTAGAAATAACAGCGCTCGGAATAAGTAGACTTTTTAAATGAAGAAATATTAAAAGTTCGAATATTATTCGTGACAAAAGAGCCCGAATAGAATTTTTGAAAATCTAATTCATAGTTGGTCGAATTTTATTAAAGGCCGCGATAAACGATAATTACTTTACCAAACTATTCGAGACTGTAATGTAAATAGATAAAATAAATTTTCGAAACTTTCAAAACGGTTTCTTTCGTTTCAATTACACGTTTCAAAATTATCGAATATAAAGTTTTTATTCCTTAATGCTTTTGTTAATTTTTTAAATAAATTATAGGATTATCGTATTTTATCGCTTTGATGTAATATATACATATATATATAGTCGTGTTTTCCATTTTAAAAATTTCTATAGTTGTAAACCAAATTTCGTGATAAAAACGAACCTTTGTAAATAAAATGCCTAACTAACAACGCCCACTTAACGTGACTACATCTATTAATCGGTTATAAACTTCCTTAAGAAGTCGTTCTTTCCTTCGACTCGATGAGCTTTTTACGTTATCTGACAATTGATAGACTTATTTTTTGTACGAGTTTTTTTTTCTTTTAAAAATTAGTTCAACACATTAAATGCCCTTCATACGCGGTCTACAAATAATGATATGACGCCGAAATTATTTCTGCACAACACGCACCTATTGCATATATATATTATATATACAGGCGTATTAAATTCTACATTTCCAAACTGTTGAGAAATATTTAACGTTTTTTTAAAGGTAGCTTTTGCCAACGTCTTCTCAATTTTGGAGAGAGGGAAAAAGTATCGTCCGCAAATTCAGCAATTACACTTCGAAAATCAAAGTTGCTAATCTAGAGTCGATGAAAACAATAATTTCAGAATAATTTTTCGAAAAAGCACTATATAACAGCTCTAGCGGTTTAGGAATCTTGTCAAAATAAATAAATTATTCCCCTATTCCCTATCCAATTATAGAATCCTAGCTTAAACGTGCTTCTGGCCTTTGTTGCAGTGCCTCGGCGAATGAATTAATCATTATTAGTGTAAAAATGGAAATTTTATGTTTAACATTTTTCTACACGCGTTCACATTGAGTATTTGAAAGCCAACTAAAATTTCGGAATAAAAACAAAATAACGCAAAAACAATATAAATTTTAAAATTGTATTTTTATTTTTAAAAAACTTATAAAATATAACACGAATATTAACACGCGCGAAAGGACGATGAAGATAGTCTTTTTCGAATTTTATATAAATGCCGAAATACTAAAAAAAAAAAAAAAAAAAAAAATTATAATTAAGGGATTCCGGTAAAAGTAAATATTGAAATTACAAGAAGAAAAAGTTGGTCGCAACTATCCGTTAATGTCAGTTTTCGTAATACTTATTAAAATATAAATTATTTAAATTCTTACTAAATAAACGCAAAATTTTATTATTATTACTATTTTAATAACAAAATTTAATTTTATAATGCTAAATTCTACGTAGGTTTTCTAGTTAATGTGTCGTGATGTGAGATAAAAAGTATTCAAATATTTACTAAAAAATATATATATATATATATATAAAATGAAAAAAATTGTTATAGTCAGTGTATTATATAAAAATCGAATGATTCTTAGAGTATTGTAGGATTACAAGGCTTCAAAATTTGAACACCATTCATCTAGTTTAGTTGTTAACAAAGAATAATGAAAGAGTGCGAAAATAAGAAAGAATTAGTAATTGGACATATTTCGAGAGAAAACAGAAGAAATAATATGTGAAAAACTTGAAAGAGAAAAACATTTTTCCTCATATGTACTTTCGTTTATAGTCTTTTAATGTAAAGATAATAAACGGAAGAAATATAAATAAAAATATAAATACAATATTCATGCATTATAATATAATAATTCGAAGTATAATACGACATATAGTATAATACAATAACTTAGTCCGTTTTAGTTCATATTTAAAATAAATAAATCAGTAACCAAAAGAAACATTTTTTGGAATCAAAAAGAAAAAAAGGTAAAAACTAAAACAAAATAAATCATCACAGCTCGTGTGAATCACAGTGTTTTATATTTTTGATGATTTTACATTTTGCTAAATTTTTTCGGGGGTTCCCATTTATTTTTAATAATGTAATACATCAGTCTTTGTGTTAGGCGATTTTGATCATGAATTCTAGTTCCCGCAGATCTGGTAAGTTATTTTTATTTATTTTTTTTCAGTCATTTTCATGTGAAATTTCTGGGATTCGGACAAATAGTTTTTATAATATCAATTTTTAAACTTAAGTTTTTCATTTTTATTATATTTTGTTATTATTATTCTTCGGAATGCAACGTCATAAACTGAGTTTACTTGGAGGAATCATAATTTGATCTAAAAGAAAACTAATGTAAAAATTTAGTTAATTCATTTATGTTTTATTCTATTCTAAAAACGTTAACCTCCGACTGTATTAATTATAAATTGGAAAAAAGCATCCCCTATAAATACATTTTCAATAATTATCTCGGGTATTGCAGTGGATAATTTAACTATTAGCAGTGATGCTGACAAATATGGTTCTTTTCTTAATCAATTCTTCCCCTAAAATCGAAATGATCATCTCACTTCCATTTCATCTGTAACTCCTTCTGTAAATTCTGACGATGTAACAGCTATTATTAAGAATCTAATTAATAAAAAAGCTACTTGCTCAGACAAAATAAATAATAAGTTCATCGAATAGATTGGTATCAATTTCCTCGGTGTCTTATTCTATTTTCAGTAAATAACTGTCTTACTATTTTTTTTTTCAAGTTTCTAGTATAATGTAGACTCTAGAGTCTGACTCGTTCGCAGTTATTTACTTTAATAACAAAGAGGGTTCTGCAGTTTCTCAGCTATTGTTGATATTTCAAGTACTTTTAAATATTTTTATCCTCGATGTTATTAGTATTTGTCAAATAGATATGTTTCCTCGGCAGCTGTAACTCTGTTGATTGCAGATGCTGAAGCGTACCTCAAGGTTCTATCTTTAGGCCCGAGCTTTGGAATATTTTGTATTCCACACATCATATATAGAACAATTGCTATCCTTTACTTCTAAGAGGTTTGATAATCTCTGTCTGATTAGTAAGTTTCGTAAAGATGATTTTTCCTTAATTGGTGTTGTTGTCGGTATTTAAAAAAAAAAAAACAGTTAATGATCTCGGTAAGTCCATTGTGATCAGAGAATTGTACATGTTTAAAATTTAAAGCTAGTTTCAAATCAGCCTGTCAAAATACCCAAGTCTGACACTTGATCGTAAACTTTCTTTTTTTTCCCGCATATAGAATACATTATCGGAAAATGTAACTTCATATAGACTTGAATAACTGCTACAATATAAGGAAACGGTCGGAAGGGGAGGTGATTTTTAATATTTTTACGAATCTCATGTTTATACTTAATAAAATAATTTTATTCTTATTCTCAATTAATAAGCAACTCGATATTTCATGTTTATACCAAACTTGTCCAATGTTCGCTGCTAACATTACAATATTATGCTACTATAATATAACATAATATATATATGAATAATTACGACGTAATATAATATTATGTTATAAAAATACAAATTATAACACTAATAATTATTATTTATTCAGAGTGAAAACCTGAAAAATTCATGCACAAGACAAAATAATTCATGCTTATATTGAAATGAAAATAAAATTAAAAAATACAGTAAAGCTGAAGTTTTGCATGTGAACTAATCATGAGTAGAGTATAAACGTGGATAAAAATTAAATCACGCTATTTGTTATTACGTTATTATTATTAATCATTATTACTATCATTAAAAAAAAAATAATTGTTTTTCTTAATCATACGAGAGGTGTGTTAATATATAAGTATATATTTTTACGAAAACTGGAATTGACACTGCAACTAGCTGTAAGCGAACTGAACCTAATTAAAAAATAAAAACGATAAACTTCATTTATGAATAAATACATAACATTTGTAGATGAATAAATAGCTGCGAACGAGAATCAATACTTTTTTCACTAATGATTTTCTTTTTTACCGCGCATAAAGTTACATTTAATTTTTAAATAAGACATCACCAGTTTTATTTAATCAAATATTTTTGCACGAGCAATTTTCAATAATAGAAAATAAATTAAACTATACTAAGTATATAACAGATTCACGCACGTTTTGCTCGTGCGCACTGTGTAACGTGTACACTTTTGATTATATCATTACACAGATTGTTTTCTTCCCTATTAATTTATTTAATTATAGAACTACTAGTTATTCAGAGAAATATCGTACTTAGATTTGTACGGATGCCAGCGCCATTTTTTTTTTTGCGTTTTTGAAACTTATCAAAAGCGTGCTTGTAGCTGAATTCCCGCCGATTAATATTAAAAATTTCTTCCACACGAAGAACTTAGCCTGTATAAATTAATTCTTTCAAATGTGTTCATACTTGTTTACTTTAGGATTATCTTTCAGGATTGCAAACACCTATACTTGTTCGATGTTTAATTAATATACTCGGGTTTTTTTTTCGCAATAATGTTCTAGTTATATCTGTGACTGATCGCGTATTGCGCTAAAGAGGAGCAAAATCTGCAATAAGATTTATTTAGTCCGTGATTTTAGGAACATTCTTTGTTTAAATAACGTAAAATATTATTAAAGTTGCCTATAGTTTTGTTGGAAATCGCTTGAAAGTAATAAAACTATATAATATATACTGATGATACAAAAAGGATTCCTTTGTGAGAGTATTGATCTATTTTAGATGTCAGGTCGATTACACGATTGTCATTAGCATTTCCGGAATTATATACGTTATTTAGAACAATTAGTTAACGAGATTCCCTAAATTTTTATATCCCGTAGATTAGATCTAATATCGAATTCCTCGGTAAGATTTTTTTTTTTTTATCATAAAACTGATTGAAAAGATGGTCTAATATTTTCGTAGTTTGCTGGCTTGTTTGGGGAAAAGTATACAATTACAATAAGACGGGTTTGATATCATTATTGCACACTTATGTTATGTTGATTGTCGATCGGAATCTTTAGATAAAGTAATTTCATTATCGATTATATTATATGCACTTAATTCCGTTAACTTTCCGGAAGAAAGAATATTATGTCAAAATTCAAAATTATTTATACTTGGTAGCGTGTCTAACAGCAAAATGATGCAGCGATTCCAATCGAAAATATTTAGATTCGTGCAACGATAACAAAGAGGAGACTGTAAGTTATTGAAATAGAAGAAACTTTTGAAATGGGCAATATATCGTGTACTTACGATCGCCGACTAGATGCTGGAACATAGTTATCAGTCGTATATTAAATCACGTTCGCTGCTTTTCGGCAAGAAAAACAGCAAGAACTTTGATAATACTGAGAGCTGCATAGACGAGCACGCACTACTAAATTGCATTTCGAATACTTGTCTTTGCAATTTTCATCTGAAAAAAAAAATAAATAATTTATAAATAATCAATGGTATACACGGGGAACGAAATAAAAATACGAATTGAAAAAGTTCGAATCGAATTTTTTATTAAAAAAAAAAAAATATATTATTAAATGTAGAACTGAAACTGATAAAATCTTATGTGTTCTCACTACTATTGTACGATATCTACTACACAATAAATTTCAACGTTATTACTAGCACTTTATCAAATAAAATTATACCTATAGACTGAATGTACTTTTGCGCATGTACGTATATTCGTGTGGACTTTTTGTGTAATAATGCTTAAGTGTGTTTAACTGTTCACACGTGCAACTAGTCATATCGTATCTATCAGGCTTTATATTTTCCCTTCCCGAAAATCAATCAGCTTTATCGATTCGACAATTAACTGTCACACCCACAAGCTGGTTCTGTGGCTGTTAAGTCTCTAACGACTATTTGTATCTACTCGTTGTTAATGTTTTCAGTTAATGGGACTTCAAACTTATTTTCAGGAGGTTATATATAACATCACATCGTGGACATACGGTATTTGTACATCGGAATGAAGCGTCAGGTTTGAGACATACCTCGGAGCAGATGTGATGGTACGCAATATCTTCGATTGTTGCTGCTGAATACGTAGAAGATTATTTTTACTTGTGCTTCTGTATAATTCTATACCGTATTTACAAATTGGCCTCACGATTGAGAGATAGATATTTCTTTTAGATTTTAAGTTTAATGGTGATTTTGCAGACAATAATGGATACAGCAGCCTAGTACGCGCTATTATATTTTCCTAGTTTGAGCTACATGAAAACGACACGTCAGCCGTCTACCCATGTACATGCCAAGGTATTTTACCGGGTCCGTCTGCGGTATTACAGTATCGTGCAATTTTAATCTAGGACATGTAACCTGTTTTGTAGAAACGAAATATGTTGGCTTTTCATCGGGTTGAATGTTATACGCCAGTTTTGTGCTCATTTCACTATTCTATCTATATGATTCTGTACTGCTAGGCTAGCATAATGCGGATTACTATTAGCAGGAAGGATCGCTATGTCATCGGTAAATGTTGCCAGGACCGTTTGATTTGATGTGGGTATATTGGCAGTGTAGATTGAGTACAGCAATGGTTAAACTATACTACCATGAGGTACAGATGAAGTGATAGTAAATTCATCAGAGAGTACGTCGTTTATCCTTACTATAACCGATCGACCAAACAAGTACGACCTAAAGAGCTCATAGAGATTTTTAGGAAGAAACTGACGTCGTTTGAAGAACATACCCGGGTGCCAAACCCTGTCGAACGCCTTGGACACATCTAAGAAGACTGCACAACATATTTCTTTTTTTTCGAATGCTGACGAGATCCTATCTACTGGCCTATGACTCTGCTGCATCGTTGAGTGCGCTGTGTGTAAACTGAACTGATGATTTGGTATTGAATTAACTTTTTAAATTAATGGTTCCACATTATATAATACTAATCTTTCTAGAATTTTTGACAGTAATGGAAGGAGACTGATCGGTCGGTATGAAGATGTGTTAGTCTGCGGCTTTCCTGACTTGTGTATTCACGATAATAAAAGATTTTTTATTCAATTCTTTGGAAAGTATCCGAGGCTTAGTATACTATTAAATATATAACACACATATTTATCTAAATGTGTGTTCCCAACAAACACGATTTTATAAAAAAGCTCGATTGAACATGTAATATATATATATATATATGTGTGTGTGTATGTATTTATATATATACATATAATAAATGTATTTATATATATATATATATATATATATATATATATATATATATATATATATATATATATATATATATATATATATAATCACTGTCATTATCATACTGTCCATTGTCTGTCATTATCATACTGTCCATTGTCGAACATCATGACTAGCCATTGTACGTTATTATTACGTAAAAAATAGACTAACATTTATGACACTAATTATATGCAACGATTATGCGCGCGCACATGACACTATACGAAATGGGTGCCACTACCGCAAACGTGATAATTAAGAGTAACGTAATGATGAAATACTTTAAATCTTTTACGTCGCGAGCTGAGATCGAACCATCAGCATTGTTGTTGGCAGTTGAGCACTTATATATATATATATAAAGATTCACCGGTTACAAAAGGCTTCAAATTATTTTAAGGACACATTTATTCAATTTGGCACATGTAACGACTGGAATTTATTACAAAAATTTGTTTAACTTACATTTCTTAAATTGTAGTGTCGCATCATATATTTGAGAACATAGAATAAATAACTAATATCATCATCGTGTTATCAATTCATAGGTTAACATACTGACATTTAAAATTACCTGCAATCTGACTATCCTTATTATCAATCACGGTTAATTGTGTCGTCGAATGTGATTGTTCGGTGTATGTCTCTTCTGAAGACAAATCCTCTAAATTATTCGTAATGAAGTAAGCCGGAAACAAAAATTAATTTATGATTAGATCAATCTATATATATATATATATATATATATATATATATATTTTCATTAGCATTTGCAGAATAAAAAATTACTGTTAAATTAGGTATATATCACTTTGAAGTCTGCGGACGTATTGACGAGGTTAAGACTAAATTTTCGATTCTTCTCTGTGTAGACTATTGTTTTTTGATGTATTTTTAAAAATTAATCACAAACTTCAAATTTACTTTTTTTTTTTATTTTTTTAACAGCATGTCTCCTTTTTCAGTAAATATAATTCCCACTGAAAAATGTAAATATAGATGCGGCGACTTACGAAATTATCTAAAATTTTTTTTTTCAATTTACATAATTTTTACACATTAAAAATGTGAGTTTTCTTAAAAAAAAAAAACAAAAAAAAAAACAGGAACCATGCGACTGAATTAACTAATATATTGTTACTATATTTATATATATATATAGGGCGAAACAATAACATAATTTTCGGTCATTGTTACTTCTTACAATTATCATTAATATTAACACGATTGTTGTAATTATTATCATGAATAATTACTATTATTGTTATAGGACGATGAACACTTGTGCGTGTTGCAAGATCGTCTAGTAGCCGGTTTCTCGTTTTCGGCACATTCAGAAGATTCTTGTAAATCAACATTTAAACATCGTACCTCTTTTCGTTGAATACCAGAATCGCACTTTCGAGAACACTGAAATATCAGAATACGTTTATTAAAGAATAATAAAATATTTAAAAAAAAACGAACAATTAATTCCCAAATTAATTATTCAATTTCGTTTTGGCGTCAAAAATTTTTGACGTTATATATATAAGAATTAATATTTTCAGAATACTCTTTCACTTTTAATATATGTAAACAAAGTTCACGCGCAAATATACGCATTGCTACGTATATATACATACGATAATACAGGACACATCATATGTATTAAATGAATGTATACATATTTATATGTGTACATCTTCATATGTTATTGTGGCTGCAACTTGGAAGTCTTTTTTATGGAATAGATTCGTCCAACCAATCGTCCAAAACATCTTTAGCAGAGCATTTATCATATTCTTCAGCTTAAGTAAGTCGGATGGTATTTTATCTTTACGGCATCTTTTCCGTTTTCGATTTGCTTTATCGCAGCTTTTATTTTTTCCGTTTGATACGTGTTCATCCAGTTCGGTTATTTGTTCAGAAATCGGCACTTCATCCGCGACTGAGGGCTCTACACACACGAGTGTCATTGTTTAACAAATCTTTAAAATAGCATCTACGTGATATTTCTTGTTCGTCGTTCGTTATGTTGCCATGTTCGTCACGATACTGTTTAGTATGTTGCTTTTAACAGGAAAAGAAATCAATGACTAGAGTGTATATAAGTCTGAATATTTGTTCTTCAGTTAACATGTTTGCCTTGATTTTCTTTCAGTATACTTTTGTTTTAGCTGTCGAATGAACGTTTATCTTTACGTTCAATCAATTTGGGAATTATGTTTATCTTCTTAAACAAACCAATCTCGATTTTTCGTTTGGGAGATGTTGACCGAACGGTCTAATTTAAATTTAGTCGAAAACAAGATATAAAAACGATTTTAATTTTTTTTTTTAACGTTTCGAACATATGTTCATCATCATCAGAATACGCAACATTCTATACATTTCGCAATGTATATCGTAACTGGTATATTTAAGGTAAGTAACCGATATACGGTAATGTAGATATTTTAAAAATTAAACGCCGAACTTTGTCAAGTAATCTAATGTATTTATTATAGTATAGTACGTATAAAAAAAAAAATTAACAGAATTCTAACAGAGTGCGCATTAGTGCATTATAATAAAACGACGATAGCGTCCATAAGTAAACACGTATGAATTTCTCACGATAAAACCTAGCATTTTATAAGAATGACTAGCATCACTTATACGTATAGGAAATCTTAACTTGTCATCAATATGAACTCCGTGATCCTGTACCGCAGATTTTTTCATCATCTGCTTGTCATTCGTGGTTTGAGTGAAAGAGTATCTTGTCTATTTCGATAGAAACGCAAATGGACGCATTTATCGTAGTTGTGATTCACTTTGCTACATAGAATCAACTTATCTATTGTGCAATACTTCATAGTCAGCTAATGAAAATATGGAGAATAAATTTGAGATCACCTATAAATGAAAGAAATTTCGAACAAAGTTTCGACTAACGATTTTAATCGTCGAAATTTTTGAATCTTTATTTGTAATAGTAGTTTGTCTTATCTTGTTCTTTTTTTCGAAACGATTCATTAATGGCCGCACTTTCGACTTGTGATTAAAATGCAATAATTAAAAAAAAAATTTAAATATTTGCGCTTCTACAAAGAAAAGATTATTCTCGTTCCGATTAGTAGGAAAATTAATTATAGTCCTAAGTGAGCGAACTCATTAAGATATTCCTCCAAATTTTCACTGCAAATTCGTTTGCTAATATATGAAATTGTATTGTGAGGATCTATGCTGTGTTACTTTTTCTAATCAGTGAATGCACTTTCTAACTCACCATTTGGCTAGTTATGAATTAATAATTTAAAAAAAAATGAAATTATCGTTACCGCGGACCAAGATCCTTCGAACCATTGAGTCGAGCATGGTTTTTCGAAACAAGCTTGTTCCATGGATGGCTTATCGATCTCGGTGCAACTAACGTTATTCACTACGCGATGATAGCTCTCCAGTTTATCGGAAGCGACGCAAATTACAATTCTTTGTTGTTTACCCCATCCGCATCGTTCGGAACACTTTAAAATAAATATTATCATTATTATTTAATCCTTCCCTTAGGAGATGTGATGACCATAAATTTCACCGTCATTTTCTCAGTATCAAACGATCTAGTGTTTATACAATTTTAATTTTTCCTCACGCAATTATTACAGTTCTAACGCCGAGTGATGCGCTTAAAATATTTTATGATTAAAGTTATAACTCAGGCTCATTTCAATACCGTTTATAGGCTTTTTTTCGATGACTTCTGAAAGTGGAATGTCACCCGAAGCATTATTAAAGCACTATATTTCTTATTATTTTTCATGTTTTATTGAAAACGATTATCCGCATAATTACAAAGAACTATACTCTTGTCGCGAGTTTTTCGTGGGTAGTGTCTAGGCAGAGGAAGAAGAATTCACTTGGACGTACGCGGCAGTTCTAGAGAACGGGACTTCAACTACCAATGTATAGTAACTGTTTTCCATCGCTAGATGTACGATTTTCATCGCACATTTGTCTTCCGACTGAATAAGGCCAAATTGGTTTCGAGAAAACGTCTTCATTTTTCACATATAATTCGTTGTTTTAAATGATTATATCGAAACGAATTATTAAGTTAAGTATTATAACCTGAGACCATGGTCCCGAAAACCATTGACCACCGCACGTCTTTTCCGAGGTGCAACTTCGAACAATTTCCGGTTTTGAATCAGCATCGCAAAATGAATCTAAGTCTGGTCCAGCTGAACAGTACAATTTTCTAGTTTGAATTCCGGTTCCGCACGTTTCTGAGCACTGGAATAAAAACGCGACACGGTTATTATTATTATTTATTATGTTTTATTGAGAACGATTATCCGGATAATAGGACATTACAAAGAACTATACTCTTGTCGCGAGTTTTTCGGGCGTAGTATCTAGGCAGGAGAAGAATTCACTTGGACGTTTGTACTCGGCAGTTCTAGAGAACGAGGCTTCAACTACCAGTGTTAAAGATAGATTAGGGATTGACGAGTTTAGACGATTAATTATAATGCGTTAACCACTCATCTCATTAGTTTCGGTGTATAACTATGGGTTGTAAGTGGTTAGATAAATATTAAAGACACGTGAGCGTTATAAAGTTTAATGTCAGGCAAAATACTATTCATAGTTGAAATATAAATAATTCTTATTCGGATAATTAATTGTACAATCGAGTAACCACTTGAATTGGTTTTGGTTGTCGCTGCTTACATGATAAGCACTAAGTAAAAATCTGTCTTCTAAGTACGTTCATCTTATCTACTAGTAAGCTATGTCGGCTGTGCACCACATCCCAAATGGTGCAGGATCAACAATGAACGTACAAATGATAACAACGCACAATATCGCGACTCGATGTTGAAAACAAATTAAACCCGTTTTTGCACGCACCTCGTTTTCATATCCGACAGAAGATCAGAGACTGATAAATAGTTTAACTTTCAAGGTTAGCAGAACTCTATCCGTCAATAAGTTTTTCCGAGCAATAGTCATCTCATCCTCAATTCGGTACTAGTCGAAAGGTTAATTTTTTTCACCTAGACCATTTATTCTAAAGAATGTGTTCCTCGAAAATGATTCTCTTTTTTGAAATGAATTTAACCTAAAATTTTCTTCAGCCTTAACGGTAGCATCTTTAATCGCGTTATTAATCGAAGAAGGCAGGCGTGTACTCGAACTAAACAAAATAATTTATTAACAGACACTCGTTTGTTTTAAACTACTTCGAACGACCGTACAGAAACATTTTTAAAATGCAAAAGAATCATCGATCTAACTTTCAAATATATTAGAAAAAAATAAATAACAAAAAAAAACGATTCTATCGAAACTTTGATAGCTACTAAAAATAAACTACATTTCAATCTGAATCTAATTCGATGATAACAAAGAGCGTTACACAATTGAGGATTCTGAGGAAACGGATATAAGTGGTTTAAAAGTTATCTATAAGTACATCGGATATTTACAGAATAGTACAGAGCACCGAAGTGCCTCAAGGCAGTATGCTTAGTCCGTACTTGTTCCTGATCTACATAAATGATTTGTGCAATTTGCCAGTCAATGAATGACTTAAAGTGCAACGATACCTCCGTAATTAACGCTGATGTAGCCGAAAATCATAATAACGCACCCGAAGTATTGACATCGGACGATGAGAGATTAAGCGGAACTTTATTCAATCTTTACGCGGAACAAATATTCAAAAAATCTATCTCTGATTTACCGTGTGGAATTCGGATAGATGGAAAAATAATTAATAACATCCGTTACACGGATGACGCCGCTATTCGAGCGGATAACATTCGAGACCTTCAACATCTCGTTAACAAACTTAACTCAGTTGGGAAAAAGTATAATCTAAACATCAATGTAAAGAAAACAAAATGGATGGTGGTCAGCAAGAAATAGTTCAATTAGGCCGCACTCAGCATTAATAACAAAATTGTTGATATAGTAAATAAGTTCAAACATCTCGGATGCTACGTAGTGGATGATCTAGATCATAATACCGAAATCAAAATGAGATGTAACTATGCCCGAACAGCCTTCAATAACATGAAAAATATACTCTGCAACAGATCTCTATGCCTAGGCATCAGACAACACATTGCGCAATCCTACATATTTCCAATTTTGTTGTACGGTATAGAATCAGTAACGCTAAATAAAAATCAAATTAAACGGCTAGAAGTAATGGAGATGTGACTACATAGGAGAATGCTAAAGGTCTCATGCGTCACCAAAACATGTAATAAAAGAATCTTGGAAATGGCAAAGACAGAAAGAAAGCTAGTTAAATGGATAATAGATAAGAAAATTAATCATCAGAGGAGAAAAATTCGAGATCCTAAAAGCTCATTATACAGAGGAAGATTGACGGAAAAAGAAGTTGCGTACAAAACATCTAGAACTGGACCAGTACCAGCTCTATCCAAGATCTTATCCAAGGAGCACGAGAACGCAAGTTTTATCTGTCATCTGATCGCCAACGCTCTGGGAAGAGTATGGTACACCAAGAAGAAAAAGAACAAGAATCGAAATATGAAAATATAAATAGGATCTTCGACTCACTGAAGCCCATAATAGTACTAAATAAATATTCTATCACCTCCGGTTATTAAACTGTTTGTCGGTATTTCTCACAAAAATGTACATCATCCAATAGTAGCGCAGGAAATTCGCAAATGACAAATTCATCTTAATAAGTATTCTAACAGTTTTACTTAAAAAATGTAACGGATTTGTTCAACACTGTAAATATTTATTATCCTATAATCCTTCAGTGATATGGGAAAATCATCTTAAAGACCTGGTTTAATTTTAAATTACTTAATTATTAAGTAACGTTCGATAATGTCCAAAGCGGTATAATTATATCCATATAGATGTTCTACGACAGTGAAAAATGATCTATACGATTGAAAAAGTTGATCCAATATTCTGCAAATTATTGTCGTTCCAGTAAAAACTCGCAAGTGATTTTAACGCTGAACATACAGCTTCTTCAAAGGGTAAAATTATTGAAAATTTGTTTAATGAAAATAACTTCATCCTGCGTAGCACAAATTCAACTAACTTCAATTTATCGTATCATAAATAAACAAAATTAAAACTAACCGTGTAAGCTTCAACAATTTATGGTATATCGTAGATATAAGTTATCTACGTTACTTTCTGAGAAGAAAAATCTTCATCATTCCTAACACCAATGTTATAATGTTTTGTTCCGAACGCCGATGATTCAAAAGAAACACATCAATCCAACAGCTGAAAAAGCTGCATTCACGTCTTTCATGCGACTACGTTCAATAAAAGTTTCCGATACGTGTCGCTGTATATTTCGTAAACCCGAAAAACGGGCAACATTTCTTCCGGCAGTATATCCGGTCTTCTCGGCGTATTCAACGCACGAGATAAAGCGATATTGTTCCATATAGCAACTGATTATTTAACTTACTCTCACATCCTTGTAACGTTCAGATGACTGCATATCCTACTGTTCTTTATATAACTCTATTTTCTTTCTACTTTCCTAGCCCACTCCGCGAAATTATTTCTATTTATTTTAGAAAATAATTCCATATAAAACAATCTTCCTTTAACTATTTCCCCTTTTGAATACCGACTGACTCCATCGTAACGATAAGAGACACAATAAAAGCAACAACAAAAGAAAGGTATAAAATAAATCTATTCGAAATTACTGGTTCGGTCCAAGGTGTTGTAAACCAGCTGTAAGTTATCGAAGAATTTCCGCAAGTGCCCGCATCGCAGGTTACTTGTTCGGCTGGTCGTTCGTTCGGATCGCAATTTTGATTCGTCCCGGCAGATATACAAAGTGTCTTCCGAACTCTAACGCCGATACCACATTTTGCCGAACACTATAAATAAATTCGAAATTTACATATATATATATATATATATCATCATTAAGTGCGTCTCCGTATCGGAGGTAGGCGACTACTTACCTATATACATTTTGTTGTACAATGTAAGTAGCGTACAACGCAATCATAATATGGCGTTATATAGACACACATACACACACGGGAGAATATTTATATTTTTATTTTCTGATGACAATTTACGCGTCGCCGATCGTATTCGAACTCGGTACCTTTGGTATAGAAGTACGAACTCTAGCCACTAGGCAAACCCGACGATATATATATTAATTTAAACTCTGACAAAAAAGGAGCTCATATATATATATATATATATATATATATATATATATGAATTCTATGATAATAATAGTAAAAAATCAATTGAAAATTAGTTAAATCACTAATATTTATTTTCTTATAGAAAACACAAAGCCTTTCGGCATTTACGCCATTATCAAGTGAAACATTTTTAAAAATCATAATTTTAAAAATATAAATTAAATATAATTACTTTAAAATATTTGATGGTGATTGTGAAAGTATACTCCAAAAATGCTGTTCTGCGTCTGTTCTATCTATTTTTTGAATTGTTGACATTTAATGGTAGAACATAGACTGAATGATATCCAGTGTCTCACTTTCCGAAATAATTCATGTTTCAGAACATAATGATCTAGCGGATAGTGATTATCGGCCGCTCATAGTAAATACCTTTCAAAAACGTCCCAGTAATACAGCCTTTTCAAAGGTGAAACTTTAAGAAAGCTAGCTGGCAAAAGTATCAAAACAACACAAACAAAATAACAGTTGACCTTACAACTGGGAATATTAATACAATTATCTAAACATTCTCTGCAGAAACATTAGAAGCAGCCGAAAATTCAATATTAGAGAAAACTGAGATGCAGCCGTGATTGCAAATTGACTCTGAAAAACCGACAAAGGACCCTAAGAACACTAAAAATTAACCCGATGCTAGGACATCGTATTAATTATCAAAAATTAAGAGCTAAAATTCATTTTCAAACAGACAAAACGAAAGTCGTGGATTTACATCATCTACAAATTCTACAACAATATGTAATAAACTCCGCACGATGAATGCTTAATCTCAAAATATATTTTACAGCATTCTAATTAAAAATTAAATATATAATAACTCGCTTACTTTGTCCCACTTTAGGGTTAACATTATATTACATTTTTGCTTCAAATGATAAATTACGAAGTTTTATAAATACGGAATAAAATAAAAGTGTACTTCGATAGCGTATTGCAATCTATTTAATAAACCCAATATCTAGTTTCACTAGCTATTGGATTCCCGATCACTGACAAAAAAAAAAATAAAACCAACAATAGAGCAACACCTATTGAAAACATATACAGTCCATGTGAAGAATCAAGGGATACGTAAAATTTCATGCGCACCTTTATGAATAGATAGGATAAAAGTTATTGTAGGGAATTAAAAATTGCTTGATCGTGTGTATAATTGCTCGAATTTTGCTGAAGTGGACAAAACTCGTATTATTGCAGTGGAACATACATGCAAACGGCGGATCAAAAATTTCAACAAGAAAAAATAAAATAAAAAAATTTCAATAGAAACGATCGTTATCATTATCACTCGTTGCCCGTGACAAGTGTTTTGGATATAAGATAATTTAATAAATGTTCAATTTAGTTGATTAATTTTTATTTTGTTGCAGAATATTCTTTTAAAATTGTTTGGTTTTCTTGTTTATTCATTTTTTTTTGTAAACAATTTTTTCTTTTTTTTTTTTCAAATTAGTGGCTATTGTGCATTTTAAATGATTCTCATCTTTTAGTTTAATCTAGTTTTAATTAAATTTAGATTGTGCAAAATTGTATCTTTGTGCATTGCAAGGTTTTATTTTTTGTTAGTAGTTTTTATATTTTCTAGTGTCTTAAAAAGAAAAAAAAATTATTCAAAAGAATTATTCTAAAAAATTATTCTAAAAAATAATTCTTTCGGGTTTCGGTTTATTTAGTTTAATTATGAACTTACGTTATTAGAATAATTCTTTTCTTTTTATTTTAAAAAATAATAAAAATGATAACTTTTCCAGTATATTTCATAACGAAAACGTTGATAAATAACGCAATTAATATCTTTTATTCAACTGTCAAATACAAACAGAAATATCGCAGTCGAACGTACCGGACTCCAAGATCCCGCGTGCCAGTAAGGTTTGAAGTCCGTATTATCCGAAGGAGTATTTAGTTCGCTATTATTGCTAAAAATACTATTCGTCGGGCAAGCCTGTTTGAAGCAAGGTCTCGTTCGTAAAATGTTCACAGAAGGAGAAGATAGACAAGCGTCGTCAGGTACGACAATGGAACTATCTTGAGATATCTCTCGCTTGCAACTTAAATTACGCGTCTCGACTCCTTCTCCGCAAGTCACCGAGCACGAACTCCAATCGCTTAAAACCCATCTGAAAGAAAAATAATAATATTATTTATATATATAATTGCGAGCGTCCTGACCAACCATCATAATTTTTATGAATTTAAACACCACTTGTCGCCATTTTTTCCTGTTTTTACTAATGATGATAATCTGATAATTACTAACTGCGATGATATGATCTATACCGCGTCCTCCGATTCTTTTGTAATTCACGTTCCTTTGAATCATCGTTTTTTTCCGAACCATTCTAACTTATTCAGTTACCGATAATCCTTATCGTGTGATAGGAAGTAATAGTCGTTGTCTCGGCTCTATGTATAGTTGTTCTAGAATTTGGTTGGTTCTACATATAGTCCGGGGTATTCTTAGCCGGTGTCTACGCTGCAAAGGACTCAGTACCGAAATGTCGGGTGTATTAATGTTTGCGCAATTCTTCCGTTCGGCTATACCTTTTTTCAACTTTTTTTAATAGTCGTCAAATTATTCGTCCGACCGTCTAAAGGTATTCGATTTTTTTTTACCTTATTCTATAGCGGAAAATTTTAATTATATAAACCGGGTGTCTATATAGAATAGTAGCGGAGGTGCCGGAAGTTGATCTATTATTCGGTGTCGCGGGAAAAGCGTAAAATTTTCGCAAATCTCCAACGTTCGTTTCGCTACTTTAGATTCGATTTAACAGAAAATCGTTTACTCTGAGAAAATCAAGTCAGACTATTTCCTTTTAAACGACGTAACACTCAGTCGTCTATAACGGTATTCTAAAATTTTCAACTCGCGATATCTTTAAAAATATTTAAACTCGTCTATATCTTAAAGTCGATTCAATATAGTCATTATTGCGATCGACGCATTACCATTCGCCCGAACTTTACCTGTACTCTTTCCGATATATGGGACCGACTGTAGGGAAGTCCAAAGTTCGATAGATGTCGGATTTTTTATATTCTTCGTTCTTCCGCTACTTTTAGCTTCGTTCATAATTAGTTTTTCAATTTTTGCATCGAATTTTCTATTCATTAAGTAAAATTTAATAGTAAATGCGAGATATGAAGAAATAATTCCATTATACCATATTGCTTCAAACGCTTAAGTCCACCAATACTACTCTAGAATGTTTATTCTTTTGACGAAATTTCAATATTTTTGTACGTTTACCAAAAGTTTACCGTTTCTATTATTCGCTTGATTTCTCTCTCGCAATTTCCGTTATATTCGAAATACAATTCAAGATTGTTAGTTAATGCCCGTCGTTAATTTAAATCATTCAATGTAAGAGTGACTTTCCGGATGAAATATTCGATTTGATCTAGTAGCGTTGTCAGTTCTTTTCAATAATAGCAATTATGAAAATATCGTTAATTTTGTCTTAAATTACAAAGAGAGAAAGATAACATACTTCGCCGGACAAGGTGATAGTATACAACCAATTGGCTGGACTATCGGCGGTCTATCTTGATTCGAACATCGTTTGTCTTGAACAATTTGTATTTGATTACCTTCTTTCACGCATGATATAACGGCCGTTTGAACACCTAGTTAATAAGGAAGGAAGAAGGTTTCAACATTAATTTCAGATTTAAAGCGCTATCTCTCGAGCTTAGGATAAAATAATTATATACCAGAGATTCGCTAGAATGCGCCGGCACAAATGAAAGAAAATGAAAAAAGCGAAGAAACCTGTTTTGTATTACTATCTTTAAATAACTATGGAAATAAAATATCATCGTATAATTCATTATATATTATGTACATATGTAATATATATATATATATATATATATATATATATATATATATATATTATATTATATATATATAAAGAACATAATAAGTGTATGTGTTTTGTTTTCTGTAATATAGCTCTATTTTTAATATAAATGTTAACAGGTGCTTAACGCCAAGAACACGCAGCACATGTATTATTAGCGTATCGACTATTTTAAGTTCTTTCTTCTTTAATTCTTCTATCTACATGAACATTTTATATTTCGAGTATCGTTACGATTTATCAAAATATTTTTTAATTTCGAAAGAATTATTTTAAGGGGGGGAAAAAGTTACATAATTTATTTCCAAAACATGTTAAGGCTGGTCTCCTTCTGAATTTTGTCAAAACACATTTTCGCTTACAACTCCTGAAATTTGTGAAACGAAAATCTACACGATTAAAGTAATGATAGTTACGAAACGGTTTTTAATAGTACGCGATAAATACGAATTAATACGCATCGTACTTAGTTATTTGAATTATCTATGAGTATTTTCTATGTACATATGGTAGAATTATTTGTAGAAGATATAACCTTTCGTTCAATTACTAAGTTATCTATCTTCTTCTTCATCAGCTATTTTCAATCCACTGCTGGATGTAGCCCTCTCGAAGTTCCTTCCATTTTTTCCTGTCAGCCGCTTTACTTGCCCAATCTTTTCGAAATTTATTTATATCGTCAACCCAACGTGTTAGTGGTCTGCCTATTCTACGATTTCCGTCTGGAGTCCACATTGTCGCTTTATTTGCCAAGAGTTCCTGGTGTCTTACCAGATGACCAGCCCATCTCCATTTTGATTCCTTTATACTTAGTATTATATCCTTTATTCTTGTTGTTTCTCTAAGCCATTTATTTTCTTTCTTGTCTTTCAGTGTTATGCCAATCATTTTCCTTTCGATTCTTCTTTGCGCTACTCTTAGCCTTTCCTCCATTGCTACTGTTGTATTCCACGTTTCACTCCCATAGGTCATTACCGGGAGCACGCATTGATTAAACGTTTTTCTTTTCAGACTTACAGGAATCTCCTTATTTTGTAAAATATTTTTTAGTTTTCCGCATGCTAGGGCGGTCATTTTGATTCTTCTCATTATTTCCTCCTCTATTCTATTGTCGCCTTTTATAATCTGTCCTAAGTAATTGAACGATGTTACTTCCTGTATTTTCGTCTGATCTATCATAACATTACTGATGTGTGTGAATTTGTTTCGCAACAGAACTGTTTTGGCTATGTTAATTTTTAGTCCTATTTCCTTGCTTTTTATATTAAGTTCTTGTGCCATTTCATTTAATTCTTCTATATCTTCGCTAAGTAACACTGCATCGTCCGCATATCTGAGATGGTTGACATACGTTTGTCCAATTTTTATACCCTTACTATCCCATTTTAATTTTTCAAATATTGATTGTAAGGCCGCAATGAACAATTTAGGTGACATCGAATCTCCTTGTCTGATACCTCTGTATAAACTATAAATCATATACATACTATAAAACAAATACTAGAGAAACAAAATGAATTTCAACGCCCATTATACATGTTATTAATTGACTATGAGAAGGCTTCCGATTCTATATCAACACAGAGCTTTCTTAAAGCACTGGAAACGGCCAAGGTAAATAAAGAGTATATCTCAATTATACAGCACATATACAAAAATGCAAAGGCTACCATACAGGTTGGCCCAGTGGAAAAAAGAAGTTATCTATAATCATCTAAATTGTATTGTATCGTAGACGCCAAATTACCTTAGAAGTCGAGCGTCTTTAAATAGATATTTAATTTGAATTTGATTTCAATATTTTTTAGCGTATAATCTGCTGGTTCAGTATCGTAGGAACGTCGAATTATGAATAAAATATTTTGAATTTTTGTATATGTGACGCCCAATACTTACCACTACCGCATGTCTTCGAACAAGGCGTGTAACCGCTAATTTTCCAAATAAATTTCTTTTTACGAAATTTACTTTTCGGTTTGCTTTCTTCATCACGGACAAGTCCATGCAAATCTATATTACTACCGCTGCTATTGCTGCCATTACTAGTGCTGCTAGCACTATTGTTGTGAACGACGTCGTTAAAACCGATTTTAAGTTTCCTCACCCTGTTATACAAAAATTCCATCGCGTTATAATTACACGTAATTTCGATATAATGCTAATAAGGGCGAAGATTGTATTTGAAATCTGAACTGGCCCTAAAATAATAAATATATACCCACTTTCTGAATTATTATTCAATAAATTGTGCACGCATTCGTATACATATATTAATATATATATATATATATATATATATGTATATATTTATACTTAAGTATTGCACGACTTTTTGTCTCATCCTGTAAGTGACTTTCCTGAACTCTTTTAGTGATACATAATAAAATTTTGACATACAATTATTAATTTTATACAGGTGTCTATTATACAGTATTTTCGTGAATATTTTAAAAATTGAGACGTTTCATGTTAACCGGAAAATAAACATTATTGTTATCATTAAGATTTTATGTACCATCTAATTATGACTGGTGAGACGAAACAATTTCATACTAAAGTATTTCAATAAATAATTCCAATATAATGCTGATAGTAGTTTTGTCGTTTACCTCACACGATTTCTAGTTGTTATTAATCGTTTGGCTTCCGACGCTAAGAATGTCGCGTTTAATACGTGCCGTCGTCTCAATTTTGACATATTGCTCACCATCAAGCGGTAGTAAATAATCCATTGATCCATATATATATATATATATATATATATATATATATATATATATATATATATATATATATATATATACAATGCCAATATCAACGCACTGATGGGTGTAAGCATGTCCCAGACGTTTCCAACGATTCCGGTTTTATGCCATTCGAATCCAATTGATTCCTGCATGTTTGGCAATGTCGTCTCGCTACTGTGTTGTTGGTCTGTCCCTTTTCCTTTTTGAATGCAATGGGCACCATTGGAGGATATGTTTTGTCCACCTGTCATCATGTCTACGCACAACGTGTCGACATGACATTTTAATTTTGATGTTCGTTCCACCGCGTTTGTGCGCTACCTGATCCAAGTAATGGTTTTTCTGTCTTTTAACTTATCCTTTCGTAAGCTGTTTGCGTTTTCCTGATTTTGGTAATTATTCCCCTTGTGACGCTTCACGTTTCCGCTCCGTACGTTAACACCCGTAGGACACATTGGGTATAAAGTTTGGACTTCAAACTGTTCGGTATATCTTCGTTCCGGAATTTGGATAACATACCCAAATGCAGACTATGCGAGATATATTTTCCTTCGTTTCTCTCTCTGCATATTTTCTCCTCTGTCTGTAATTATTTCCCGTTCTGAATAAATATACCGATGTACCTGTTCGATGTGCTCCCCATTTATCTTTATTGACATACCATCCGTGTTATTAGTCATAACCTTTGTTTTCTGTTTATTTATTCTTAAGCCCATTTTTCTAGATCCAGTTTGAAGTTCGTTCGGCTTAGATTATAATTCTTCCTGATTCCTTTTATATATATATATATATATCTATATATATATATATATACATATATATATATATATATATATATATATATATATATATATGATGGTTGGGTTACTTTAAGTAATGGCGTTAATAATTAATTTCAAGTTATAAGGAAAGTTTTGTTAATTGCTGTACGACGTAAATATTCTAATGTTCCCATGTAGACGTTCAAGCAATTACGCTGCGGATAAAATTCGGTAATTCGAACGTGTTCAATTATTATTTCTAATTACGCAATACAAAAATTAACTCATTAACATTCGACTGCTGAGAATGAATTTTCGCGCTCGCTTTGATTTTGTCCAATTTTTCCTACAACTTCATATCCTGCGTGCGAAGAACTGATCACTGAACCGTAACAGCTTCCCTCTGTCTATAACCATGATTTTTGATCGAGCCTTATAAATTTGCGATTGATTAGTTTCAAACTTTTCTAGCAATATTTCCATTTATCCCAAATTATTCGCGATGAGTGTTGTATCATTATCATAATGTAAGTTGGAAATCTTACGTCCGACCAGAGATACTCCGCCGTACCATTCATCTAATATCACTCACATAATATATTCACCATAAAGGTTGAACGAATTAGGCGACAGGGTGTATCCTTATCTCACGTCCTTCTTTGTATAAAATTCATCAGATTGCAATCTTTGATCCAATCGCACGATGTTATTATTATGCTTGTGCGGGTTCTTAATCAGTGGCACGATGTTGTACCACTCTCTCGGCCATTCTCTCGAGTTCTAAATAGAGTTGCTTAATGAATGGAGGAGCTCATCAATTCCAAACTTTTAATACTTCTGCCGGTATTGCATCAGCTCCCAGTGCTTTATTGGTTTTCAAAGAACCTATTGCTTCTGATATTTGACATTTTAAAATTCCTACCTTTTTCGGATACCTCGGATTTATTACATTGGTTTCGCTGGTGTCCGCGTAATAATATAGATTTTGGCAGTAGTCTCTTCAAGTTTCCGCTACTTCCTAAAACTTTATTGCCAAGCAGCCGAATTTATCCTCTATTGCCCAGTATTATAAAAATATATGTTGAAATATATCTTAAAAGTTATATATACATTAAAAAATGTTATATATATATATATGCTATCACAAATTATGACAATTAAAAAAATATATAAATCTCTAAGTGCAATGGAATATACGATATTATTGGTTAGTTCGTCTTTAGCCAACACAAATAAACTGGATGGTTTAGCCATGCGAGAACATGCCACATATAACTGTTCGTGTGAAAAACACGGTGTAATCCACAAACGTTTGTCCTTGCAACTTATTGATTTCATTGCGAATGTCAATTTAATTTGAAGTTGAACGCGTTTGAATTCAATTGACACATCTGAAAGAATCTTAGGGATTCGTGGTAGCAATACATTTTCGCCTTGGAACTTGCTATTCAAACTGCCGGATTCGACAATTTTTTCATTAATATTTTAATTACTAATCGCGTTCCATTTCAAATTATGAAGCAAAATAACCGGAGATCCAACCTTCAGTTGTAAATAGTGCGGGGGCACACCGTGCAAATCCAATGCGTTCAAAAACTTTTGTTGGATAATTTACAGCCCCGTTGGATTCGCAAACTGTATCGAAAGATTTGTGTGACACCAAGTCCACTGGCAACAACTGTTGTATGTTGAAATTTAAATCGTTTTTGCGAAAATTACTCTTTCGGTCATCATCTATTGTGTGTGTAAATCGGGAAAATCTGTGGTCAATGAGAGCATTCTGCGAATCAATGATTGCGCAGAAACAGGTCGGCAATTTTATGCGTCCAGTATTTTCATGTACAGTAATTTTTCCATCGACGATATCTAACAGTTGTTTTGAGAATATTTCAGCGGATGGATCTTAAAGCATTTGAACGCGCATGTTTGCTTTAAGTTGTACTTTTTCAATATTACGCCTCAGTGACGATGATTTTAAGCAACGTTGATCTTATCAGTGTACGTTGAATGTGACATGACGGAAAGTGTCTGAAATCACCTGAAAGGAGTAATAGAGTTCGGCTAAATAGTTTGTCGTTATGTTTTAAGTATTTCAATGCCCTGTTCCACGCTTCAAGCGAATGTTTGTGTGCCATAGTGCATTCATCCCAGATGATGACTTTAGACTACTTCAGTACTGTGACCATGGATGATTGTTTTTTTAATGTTGCACACTGCGTCTGGGTTATTTCGAATATTCAGTGGCAGATTAAATGCTGAATAAGTTGTTCTGCCTCTATCCAATAAAGTTGCAGCAATGCCAGATGATGCAACGGCAAATGCGATGTCATTAGTTGATTGTATTTCAGCGAGAATTAGCGAAATGATAAATGTTTTGCCAGTTTCGCCTGGTGCGTCCAAAAAAAAAAAATTCACCTTGTCCAGCCGAAACTGCCAGCATAATACAGTCGTAAATGGTTATTTGTTCATCAGTCAGTAGTGGAACATCGCGAGTTACATTCGCCGCCATTTCTACAGTATTGTACTGCAGTTTACGATTCATTTCAGTGTTCATCAAATCAGATGTAGTTCGATTTGGCGAACGCATACCGAAATGACTGATTGGTAAATGCACCCAAAATCGATCGAGGGGTATTTCAAAAATCCAATATTGAATTTTTAACCGACGATATCTCGTTAACAATTAACTTGTAAAGGATAATCGTTATAAACAAAATGATAGATCTAGACGACTTTTTTTCACTCGGTGTCAAGCTGGATACCCTATCTACCCTAGAATAGTTAATATCTGGGAACAGCCCTTACAAATGTCGACCTCAATCTTCTCGTTACCTATTCACATTTGAAACTTTAATGTAAGTCGTTTAAAGCATATTTCGAAACGCTAGAACTTTTTCGTTTTAAACAAGCGAGTGAGCTCGATTTCAAATAGTACAAAAGTACTTATTTAAAACCACATACGCAAAATATCTCATAATTTGAAGTATTCAAATTATAAGAAATTGTACGATCAATTTTAAAAACATAGAACAAGAGTAATAAATGAAAGATATAGTAAATACGATAGATTTCTTAAGGGATTTAAAAAACATATTTATAAGCATGAAACCTAATTAAAATCCATTAAAATTCCAAATTGAACGGTAAAGGTAGCCTATTCGATTGAACATAAGTCGGAAACATAAGTAAAAAATGTAATGATTCGATCTTTAATCTCAAATTATTACACCTGAGAATTTCACACAGGCGTATAAAAAGATTAAAACTGCTGCGTCGCCTTTCCGTGTTGTGAAGAACATCAGTATATAACAAAACTGTAGAAGATGATATATATAATATATATATATATATATATATATATATATATATATATATGTGTGTGTGTGTGTGTGTGAAATTAAAAGTCGGTTTCATAGATAGAGTTTGGAAAACTAAATAATATCTTGAAAAACAGAGACAGACCGAACTGTTTAAAAAAGAAAAGTATATGAACATTGCATCCTCCCAGTGCTCACATACGGAGCGGAAACGTGGTGCCTGGCAAAATACGTTGTTAGTAAACTGGTCGTAACGCAGAGGGCCCATAAGAGAATAATGCTGGGTATCAAGAGGCTGGATCCAAAACGCAATACGTGGATAAGGCAGCAAGCCAAGCAGGTGAATGTAATACAACGCGTAATGAAACTGGGCAATGTCGCTAGGGGGACAGACAATACGTGGGCAAAGAGAATAACGCAATGGAAACCGAGAGCAGGGCACAGAATTCGTGGTCGCCCGTGCATGCGATGGCAAGACGAGATTCAAAAGTCAGTCGGAGTTAAATGGATGAACGATGATTGGGACGAAAGGAAGGGGAACGCTTACATCCGATATGAATTGCGATATATATCATGTAAACATAGACTTAGTATAAAGCATGGATTGTTCTTCTTTCTCTGCGATTATATATTGAGCACATTTATAAATGTATCGTATTAGTCAAAATTTATTTCGTTTTACTGTTAAAAATCTCCATATTCGGGACGCAAAAGTTCAGTTTATTTTATTTTTGATATATAAATAGAATATGTAAAAGTTTTTTAGGAAGAAGAATGAATTTTCGAATAAACTTTTTTATAGCTCGCTCAATTCGCGAAGTTTTCATATTTTTACAACGCTTTAACGATATCCGGAATTATATATAATTATTATTATTATTATAAATTACCGGCCAAATTGGAACTAGCGTAGATTAGTCTGAAGAAGTGTATTGTTTGTTTTTTTCTTTTTACGGCGTCCTAAGGAATAAATCGTTTATTGTTTTTATTATTACTATTATTACGTTCATTAACTTTCAACGATGGAAAACGTATTTTCTATCTGGTAGCTGCAGCTTCGACACTCCGCTTTTCCTATACTAAGGATGTAATTTATGCGTCTGGACGTATCGTTATTAAACGGACCGAACAGACTAGACGATGATAATGCGAGTACACGTCTGACGGTTATTCATCATCGCATTGTACAAACCTTGGCGCTGGTTATTACGTACGAAACCTTGGCGTTTTAGAAGTTTAGAAGTCAATTGTTGGAATCTATTCCAGAAGAATGTAAACAAAGCACTTGTCAGCGGGTGGTAAAAATTATCCGAAAATATATCTGTACGGATAACGGAGGAAATCGTGACAGACACTCGGGAATAATAAAAGTTTCGACGAGAGCCATATGTATATATATATGCACGCATAATCGCCTTGCGCCTTCTGCGGTACTAAAAGTATAATGAAAGTAACGGCAATAATAACAATAATAATAATAATAAATATCAATAATGAATTATCATAATAATCGTAATAACATTAATAATGATAAAAATCTTTGCACGAACTTGATGAGAATGCACGCGAACAAAGTACGAATCTTTTGCATTTATTATATATATATATATATAGCAAGGAGATTAATACAATTTTTTATTATCCCGAAGGTAATATAGATGATAAATGAACGAATTAAGGGCGGTCCTTTATTGATATAGGAGAGTGTACGCGTTCTACTTTATTACGAGAGATATTAGATAAAAAAAAAAAAAAAAAAAAAGATGAAAATAAAAATTAAATAAACAAATAGAAAAAAAGAAAAATTTATTATTATTACGTTATAGGAAGAGAGAATTAACGATATAAATAACAACGAGTCGAGGAGGTATATTAATCGAATCCGGGCTAAATACGTGTACGGATTGTTCTTGCAGTGGTATTCGCTAAACGGATACCAAACAACTTTAAACGTCTTAATGGTTTTCGACTACCAGAATTATCGCCTCACCTACTCAGCGGGTTGAGAATGAAAATCCTCATCGCGAATTCCAATCGGTTTGACCGGTATAAACTTAAAGAAAAGTCGGTATAACCATGGAGATACCGAATTTTTTTCGTTTAAATTACACCGGTCGAAATTATTTTTTGAATAATTATTAAAAACCCGCGATTCGAAGTCGTTTCTTCACTCAAACGATAACAATTAAATCGACTCCATCATCAACTGGAGTCAAATTTTAAAGATAGAAAGCTTTTCTCAGAGGAGAAAAATGTTTTATGCCCGTTATATATATATAATATAAAATATATATCGTTTCTCTGAAGTCAATGGAGTACGTTTATAGCTTCGACTATCCTTATAACCTCTTTTAGGTAGTTTAGGTAGACGTTGAGCTGGCCGGTATATTCTATTAATTCCGATCTTTTTCTACCACCGAACGGTTTTGATCGTATTTTACTCTGTGCCATCAGTGCATATTCCGTTTCCTCGTTTGTGGACTATTTCAGCTTTCTTTTGTTGACATCTTCGACTAAAACTGTTTATTTTTGTTCTATTTTTGCGAATACTGTCGCATTCCGTACATAATAGGCTCGTGATACCTTCAACAGTTGTCCGTAACATCATATATTCAATATTCATGGTCCACGTTTCGCGTGATTATTTTAACACTCAATAATTACTAAGCGTAGCTTGGCGATTTGATGAGAAGTAGTAGAATAAGGTGGCCTAAATTCAAATTGTTCGTTGACATAATAATATAGCTTCTATTTATTTTACATTTGAAAATGGACTTTCTAAATTATTATTATTTTAAAAAAAAAATAATATATCCACTGTGACACTAATATCTACTTAATTCGTAAACCAATGCGGGTACACCTTGTATACCTCTAGTGCTGTAGACAACACTGAGCATTTTATGTTTCATTACCTTCATTTCTCTGATCCAAAGTCGAACTTTAATATTCATCCCACTCAATCCTTAACCTTACTAAGGGTAACTCTTAAAATCTATACGGAGTCTGTATTATACAGGGAGTTTAAAAGTAAAAGATATTGTATATTTCCTGTATATTGCTATATTTTTCATCGGTATATCGTTATAATTTTCCAGTATTATAGTTTACATGTTATAAAAATTACTTGCATTTTTTTCTTGTAGGAGCGTCGTATTTATCGTCAATTTATTCGAGTTGTTTTGTATTTTTTCTTCGTCAATTATTTAATTGACAGATATCGTAAGTTTACTTTATTCGATATTCGTGTGTCACCGATACAATGTATATATGGTTCTAATGAAACACATACTTTTGGTTGGTAAAGAGATTATGTTCTTTATACCCTTTTTAGTCCTATTTTTAAATACATTCTGGGGGCCTGGAGTTATTTGCGATTTGCACTTCATCGGTTCCTCCTCCTTTATGCGCAAACTTTAAGCTAGTAGAAGAATATAAAGGTTTGTTTAATTTAACGATATCGGCTCCATGTATGTGTGTGTATGACTGCGTACAAGTATATTCTTATCCTAATATAAACCGCAGATATAGTGGGGTATTGTACACACCACTTCAAAATAAAACACACGCCCGATCAATAGTTTTTTGAAAAATTAAAAATTTCTTATATTCTTCGACCCACAGTATACGACGCGTATCAGAGTTAAAGAAGCGCTATTCATAACGTGATGTAACGATAACTATTTCGCCCTCTACTTGCTCGACCCTAGAATTCGAATTCCAACAAGACAAGAATTTCTTAAGACAAAAAGGCCACTAGATTATTCAACTATTTTTAGAACTGGTCGGTAAATGGACACTACCTTGGTAGGAAGTAATAAGAGTTGTGGAAGGCTATGGGTTCTTTTTTAATAACATATCGAACGTTTACTTACAAAAAATAAAAAAGTACTTACACGTAATTTAACGTAATCGTCGTCGGTATAAATTCCTTCATTTTTTATTGTAAAATACATTTTTAAAATTTTTTCTCGGAATTTGTTCTTTTTTATTTAGGTTAGGTTTTTTTGGTGTATAATCACGAATCGTGTGTTTCTTAATTCCATAAATGAATTTATTCTAATTCGGTGGCACGATGTAAATTATCGATATAATTAAACAAGGTACCTGTCGGCTTCTTCGTCTTCATCGTTATAATACGGTTTTACTTCAGATACTTGACCGGAATCTGCGGCTCCAATGAAAAAACAAATCAAACCAATTATTAACTTTCAATTAGAAATAAAACTCTCTATGAATAATAATAATGATGATAATGTTATTAAAATTAACAACAGATACATGGGCGGTATTCCATGTATTTTAAAATTTTCAATAGACCAACTGATAACAACGAGCAGAAGAGGTATGTTTTCCTTTTTCGTAATAACCCATTATATATATCACGCACGCGCGCAAAACATATATATAGATTAACATAATAGATATATGCTGTGTGTATTGTGCAGAACAAATTACTTTGTTCAAATAAGTATATTCACAAGTTAGAACAGGTCATACATGACAAAATGAAATTCAGTTTTAAAAATGAAATGGTCGTAAACATAAATGTACATAAAAACATATATACATCTTAAACACACACATACATCATTTACATATATACATATACACATACATACATATATATATATATATATATATATATATAAAAGGAAAAATGTCTTGGAACAAATTTAAAAATTTACGTCCTAAATAGAAAAATAGTTACATTCTAAAAAACGTAAATTTTAGAAATTTCTGTCCTATCTCAAAAATATAAAGTTGTGTTTTCAGAAATTGAATAAGCATAAATGCGTCTGTTACACACGTACACATATATTATATATACATGACGATGATGTCGTCGAGCCCCATAAGACGTCGTGATCGTGATCAGCTAACTACTTAAATGATTTTTCTCTATTAATAACCTGTTCATCACCAATCTGCTACAAGCTGTCAACGTGTTTATTTTTGGGCACATCCGATCTACCACATAGTCAGTCCCTCTTTATAGTGGTCTTTTTTTCGTGTCTTCTGCAAGGTGACCTCCTGGATTGTAATATTAATTGTTCTAACCTGTCGGTGCTTTGTCTCCCTATATTCCAGAAGTAGCGTAACTTACATAACCGTAACATCGCTATCAGTCTGCATATCTCACCAATCTTCTGTAAAATTTCTTGATTAATAATTTTATCCGTTCGGGATATTTTCAAAGGCATTCGCCAACTCCATACCTCGATAGTTTGTATTCTTTCTCCTCTTTCTTGTGAATAGTCCATAATTCGCTGTCGTACTCGAAAATGGAGAAAACCGAAGTATTCGTAAGTGTTTGATATCTTCGAATCTCGCCAGATTCTAATTAATTTATACACAGCCGCACAGCTCACATCTATTCTTTTAAGAGACAATCGTTCGAAGTGATTATTAACACTGTGTCATCTGCATATCTTAAGTTTGTAATCCTTTCATCTCTAATAGAAAATCCTTCCTTACAGTTGTTCAAAACTATTCTAACAACGAGTTCGTTACAGACGTTAAAAAGTAATGGTAATAGAACAGAGCCTTGTCTTACTTCACGCTTCATATTACACGCCTTTAACTGTATACAACTATCTACAACTACGGATATGCTTTACTATTATTGTACAGATTTACAACCAAAAATATAAGACGTTCAGGAACGCCTACGACTCTTAGGCATGCCCATAATTATCGCATTTTTAAAAAATCGAAAATATTGGGCGTAATCAATTGAATTCCGAGTAAACCGATACATTATACTGCTCGGACTTTTCTACAATAATATTAAAAACATCTTATCCAGTAATAACGCGTTTTTCGCAGCCATTTTGTCCCACAGAAATATTACTCGCTATAAATGCTCGTGTTCTGTTATTCGGGTATTTTAATACATATTTTACTCGCATGCGAAATTAGTGCTAGTTCGATAATTGACGCACTCAATTTTGGAACCTTTTTCGTGTATCTGTATAAAGTGCCAGAATTTCCACTCATCAGTTCCAGTTTTCTAAATCGTGTTACCTATGTGTAATATTGCCATCTTAGCTACTTTTGAAAAATACTGAGTATCTCAGTAGTGATATTACCCGGGCTAATGGTTTAATTTTTTTTTTTAATTCTCCAAGTTCTTTTCTCCTACTTCTTCTATCATTCTATCAGGTTCCCATTTATACAGAAATATCTAACGCACGTACATAGATTACGTCAGATAGCGGTATATTTTTTAAAGGTTGAAAGTATTTGAAGAACCAATGGTAATGAGTAGATAATAATGTATTTATTGACCGATAAAGTGTCTAAACATCCTGAAAGATTCTGGACCCGTTTATAAGTATTTACATTTTATATATTTATATATATAAATTATATATTTATATATATAAATTATATGTATATGTATATATATACACGTGAATGTATGTATGTGAGTAGATGATGTACTAAACACATGACCGCTAATGTTTAGGCTTAATGTTTGTGCGTTAGGAAAATGTAAACAATATTTTCGTCTGGATATAATCGTAAACTAGGTACAGGCGCCAAATTTAACATATTAATTTCACTCGCCTATCTCTCCGATTCCGGCATTTCGTTAACCTCGTTCCATATTTTCGTAATCTTGGTACGCAGTAGTAAAAAAACAATTTTTATTTCATTTATTTATTATATTACAATAATTGGGCTTATGAATACCAAAATTACCCACTGTCAACATCATTTTCATATAAATATATCATACATAGGATAACAAAATGAATACAAGGAAAAAAAACATTTAGAAATTAATTTAGAGCTATACACATAGGTGGGGCCAGAGCTACGAGGATATTGTTGTTATTCAGGGCCAATAAGTAGGCAATCGAGAATGGGGTATTTCGTTTGTATCAGATCGCATACAACTCCGAACCAGCATGCTTGATATTAAATATTTTATATAAATAAGAAAATGATAATCGCTTAGGTAAGTAGAGGCGAAACCTACTTCCAAGTGTAATTAGTCCGGAATCGCATGCATCTCTGTATTAAGTGAATATATATATATATACATACACATATTACATATATAATTATGTGTACATTAACTTATGTAATGACGCTAGCGGGCGGTTAATTTTTTTTTATTTATATATTTCCTTTACTTTATTCATTAAACTATTATCGAAGTTGATAAAACAAAATAAAAAAACACAGTTAATCACTAAAATTTTTTTATACTTTTCGACAGTTACGTCATTATCAAGGTTACAAATATATAACGAATAATAAATAATTTATAAAAAATTGTAAGCGATTAACTATGTTTTTATTTTGTTTCATTAATTCATAAAATCACTACTCTCCGATATATCAACATATTATGATCAAAGTTGCCCATTTCCATTGATAACCGCCTAGAATAAACACGGGATTACGGTTATGAATTTTTTTAACATCCGTTAATTTCTATACAATAAATCATTTAACTGTATATTATTGTTTATATTATATATATATATAAACATCTGTATGAAAAAAAATTATCTGTATACTAATATATAAAATTGTAGTGTCTGTGATTTTCGAATATTTTCATTATAATCACTGCAGTGGGCTATTCTTATCACACATAAACAGAAAATCTATTTTTCAAAATTTTCATCTGTCTCTCTCTACTATTCCGATGTAACTGAAAAACTATTAAACCGATAATGATGAATAATTTATATCATCGTATCCGTACTAAGATTTATCTCACATTGATCTCACAAATAGGACAGAAATTACAATAATTTAAAGTTTTAAATATGTAACATATACATATATAACTAATACAGTTGCGTTGGGGGAGTGACCGAAATAACCGACGTAATATATACGTATACTATATACTAATAAATAAACCTGTTAAAAGAGACAGCGATATTGTATTAAAAAAACCGTGGGTAACTACTGGTATATCAATAAGACGCGTTCATAAACATAATGTGTATATATCCCACTCATTTCAACCTTTCCCCTTTAAAACGAAGTATTAATTTTTGTAGACGTTTAACGCGGTTACGTAATTACGTTTAACTATCAACAGTTCGTTAATTGTATTCAGCTAATTACACGTTATTAGTTCTAATCAAATTCGTATTCAACTTACATTGAAAACTACTGATTGGCGAACCAACTGGAACTATAAGCGGTACCGAACGTGCTGACGGCTCTTTTACACTAACATCGAAATATGAAGCTGGCAAGCGATATTCGTACTTAATCCCTAAATTTGTCTGTCTATATAAAAGCTGTATCGAAAAACATTAATACGGCATATGTATATATGTATATTGGTGAGTGCATTCCTAGTAATAATTAATTACACGCAACACTATGACACTATGACTCAATAATTTGACAATGCTCCAAACGTTCAGAGGAAAGTAATAGCGATTCATAGTGCAGTCACACTAGAGATGATGTCGCTCACATTGGATGCAGTGTGTATACATTTCGGAATATAATTTTATTTATCAAGGACTTCTAAACCAAGTGTAACGTGCTCATTCCGGCCAAACGACAATAGCAACCAAAACAGGGTAGCATCCGGATTTTTTGTTTTTCCAGCAAGTTGGTAATTATTTATCGGCAAATTGGATGAATAGCTCAATCAGCCAGATGCTTTTCACCATGAAAATGTCTCAAATGTAACGTGCGCTCATTCGGAAAAATGCAAAATATCTTCTTATAGACGGATTACTGATTAAAATTAATTAAACCCGTCGACGATTAAAATAAAACGATATCTTCCGACTCTCGTTTCATCTTGTCTAGAACGAACTAGTAGAATCCCTGACGACGTAAATCGATGTTTGAAGGACAAGAACTATAGTATCCTTCGATATCGACAAGTTCGATACATATTGGATTATTGCGTCTCTCTTACGGATATACGTCGGCATTGTATGTGCGGTCACGGGGTATGTTATTGAACGAACGAGTAGGTGTGCTTTAAGAACACTCGGCGTTTAGGAAATACGACCGAAAGTAACTTCGAATTACGTCCGCGACGATTGAGATTTAGGAAGATTTTTAGAAGTCTGTCAATTTTGGAAAGTGGAGATGAATTTCATTTTTTAGTCAAAATTCCTACAAAGTCAATTACTCGACTAAATAGACGGCTCACAAATAATAATAATAATAATAAAAACTCGTTAATTAAAGAACAGAAAATGGGTTAAAAAAATTAATCGCCGAATTACGCGTAATTTCGACGAATAGGAAAAAATTCGTTCGAAAAATTTTTCCTTTACCAGCAAATCTAACGGTTGAAGTAAAGGCCCGAAGGCCGTTATAATATCGCTTGATTTATTGTCTCCTTTGACCCAGTTAAACCAAGTACCGGCCGCCTCGTAACTTCCGGGTTTATCCGCAATCCAATCGCCGTTCAAAATGTAACTACCATTTTTATACCTAAGAGCTTGTAGGAGAGAAAAAAAAAAAACGTATTAAAGTACAACAGGATGATAGAGGTTTTTAAATGATATAAAGGATTACAAAATCTGATTTATACGCATTATCGAAACACGTAGGTACGGTTTAAATAAAAATAACTTTAAATATTAATCAGTTTTCTCGTTGATATTCGTAAATTGATTATTATAAATAAATAAATTTACAGAACTAAATAGGAAGCGAACTCATTCTTTTTGTAACATTTTCCGAAATTCCCGCTCGTACGATTCCTAAACAACACTTTACTAGTATATTGTCAAGAATTTCAGTTAGAAAATCTACGCGTAGAAATAGTCCTGATTTGATTTCTACAAATACAATTGAAATCGTTTTTTATGGGACTGTCTGAACTCATATTAATTTATAAACTACGATTCAGGGTTGCATTGAGCATAAACTTAATTATAATCTATACGAACATATCGCAAATCAGTGTAGAGGCCGAACACGTTGCATTAAATATAGGAAGTCACAACTTCTCAGTATTAGGCTGTTGTACCACTAGATGTTGTCTCAATTGTAATAGAGCGCACCCAACTTTAGAGATTTTTTTTTTAGCTACCTTATATAATTCATCCGTTAATCGGACTTTGGTATCTTAGCTCAGAGGGAATTCTAACCAGAATAGCTTATACTGAACTTAAAGATCCGTGTTGAGTCTCTTGTTGTTTAAATCTCTTTTCGCAATTTCGCACTAATTTAATATCTTACGCAGACGATCGTAGAGATAATTCTTGAAGCCACGCAATTTAACGGATGCAATGCATCTCACGCTAATGCACTTATTCAAGTGTGCCGCAGATAATTCAAAACCTCAATCTTACATTTAAAAATAGAAAACATACTGTAATTTAATTATATAAAATAATAATAATAATATTAATATAACATTTTTTTCGTTTCAATAATGTTAAAAAAAAACCCTATTAATTTCGAATAAATTCCGAAGATCTCGTGAACAAATATTTGTCTAATAAAAAATAACAGGCGCACATTCTGAGCGTCGTTGATAATACCGAGCGTAAGGTACGTAAATGGTTCGTTAAATATAATGACAAATATATAACGTGAATGTAAAAATTTGTTAAAATTAATGTTAGAATACGTGGAATATTAAAACAGCGAAGAATAAATAAAACAAACATAAATTGAGCTATAATCGCGTGCGTTAATTCAGCAAACGAATACGTTGATAGACCTGACATCGTAGCAGTCAACGTTTATTGAACACATAAAGATTAAGCGTTAAGCTATGAAAAAAATCTCAGAAAACTTCAATACCTATTACTTGGGTTAAAGAGGAAATTATACATTTCGAACGAAAAGAAGACGTTTATTGCGCAGTATAATTTGTAATTGTCAACTAATGCTTGAGATATTTAATCGCATTGGGCACGTATAGATTATTATTAGAAATTATAAAATTTAGTTTGTATTGCGAGAATTTAAGAATAATTTTCGTCGCGATAAAAGACGGTAGCGATCTATCGCGACGCGTTTTATGAATATGACTATCGAAATTAGGTCTCCGATCGAGGATGATATTTGACCAAAGTTTGGGAAAATCTAGGAATCGTTTAGTTATAGCCGAATTTTGATTGCGATAAATGACGAACTTACCTAATAGATTGTTAGTTTTCTTTATTTCTGAAACAGACAGATTACAAGCCTGTCGCGGTATTTCAGCTATGTAATTATAGCCGGCGGATAAATGCGGTTTCGTATAGAGACCGGATATCAGCCGGCACGTCGAATTATCTCCGCCGCATCGACCGCAGGCGTCGTATCGTTGTCCGTTTATAACGCCGTCACAACCGACCGTCTACGAATGAAATAAGAAACGGACGATTGAAGTACGGACGAAATTATTTATTAATTTAATTAATTAATTTAGTTTTTTATTTACTTTATCTTTCATTTCATTCGCCTCACGCTAATATCAATTCGAATCGTTCGATAATTGCGAAATTTTCGGTGCAATTTAATTCTCGAATTTAATCGAGAATTTGGGAAATTACGGTGAGATATAGAAGAGAAATATTACTTTTCAATATGTGCCTCTGGAAATCACTACTTATAAATGATAACGAGAACTGTTTTTACTCTATTTGAAATTGGAAAATTCGAATTTATGGAAAATACAAATTTGAAAAGTACTGAACCGATATTATCGAAATACCGAAGACAGGTTGGCCGGATAAAGGATATAAATGCCTTATTGTCAGCTGTTAAAATAGATTTGCCAGCTACGATATAAGTTATTTACATCCCAACATCCGATCGTGATGAAACTAAGAAATAGACAAATGAAAAAAGTTAAAAAAAAATAATTATTAATAAAAGCAATCGCAAAAAAAAATTATTATAAGGGAAGATTGGAATGCAATAGTAAAGACGCGTAGTAACTGAAAAACTTGCACTTGGACTGAAAAATAATCCTGGGAACTGACTAACACCCGACTAACGAGATTATATATCGGGAAATGATTTATAGGAAAAGATATATGGAACAGATTTGTTACTTCAGTAAAACGTAGCTACCGATATCGAGTGAAAAAATTACGTGTCATATTACGCCGATAAGGACCATTTACTAGTATTCTTAAAAATTGAATTTAATCTTAAAACCGCGTGAGACCTACATAATCAACAAAATAAATTACCGCTTATTAAGGTGAAACAGGTGAATAAATGATAAAATATTATAGATAAAAGTCGGGGTGATATTACATGAATAAGCGGTGCGCAGAATGTTCTCGACATATTAATGAACCAGTAAGAAATATCGAAAAAAGATATAGATCTGTAAAAAATTAGATACGCAGAACGTGTAGATAAAGAATGCCAGAATTTGAAATGCAAAAAGTTAGAGAAATTTTCAAAGAAGACCCCTGAACTAGTTTATAAAAACAAAAATAAAGAAATACGCCTAGAAAATATAAGGAGCTTAAAACAAGTGCGCTGGAAAAAAAACGAGACGTCGATAAACTGATAAACCCAACAGGACAAGGTTCCAACTTCCTGCGTTATGTGGAAAATTTATACCGTTATACAGTATTAAGTTGCAAACTACCAAAGTGAAATATCCAATTCGGTCATTTGTCCAGTAACTATATAGTAAGAGATGTGAAGCAGCTCTTAAATTGCCCAAAAAAAAAAGGGATCCGAACTCTGATTACGTGCTAGTAGAAATTAGTGCTAAATAAGAACTTGAGACGGCTTTTTCAATTAGTGTAAATCATGGGTCGGATGATAGATAGGTGGTCAGAAGAACTTAGTACTTAAGCGATTGTTCCGATTAAAAGGAAACTATCGCGATTAGATATATACTCGATAATATATATCCTTATTCCCCGCCCATTTCAAATATTGCTTCAAATAATAAAAAATCGTTTAGAAGCTCGAGACGCAAAAACAAAAAAGTGTATTACCCTTTTAGTCGTACATTATAAAATTTTGAAACTAAATTATAAATATTGTTCATGCGATATTTGTTTTTTCGGTAAACTATAGATAATTGTCAATGCATTCGTATAAATGTTTTTAAAATTGACACATTACACTTCAATCAGAAAATGGAAAAAGAATTCACGTACCATATAGTGGACACCGTGACTGAAAGGGTAAAAGAACGTCGGAGAACGGATGATAAATATAAGTCGGAAAATTTAGAATATGTTCGATGAATATCTCAAAACCGTCAGTCGGTTTAATTAATTATCCGCTTGAGCAAACGACTGGCTAAATCGCATATTGAATATATAATTTTAATACGGATATATAGATCAGATGAGATTAGATGGACGTAGATCTAAGCCGGTAAAAATTAATAAAACATTATATAACTATCCCTTAATGTATATATGCCGAACTCGTGTTCAAATTGTTTATTATATATAAAAATGAATATCTAGCTGTCGACCAATATTTATTACGTTATTATGTAGACGCGAGGTGGACAGAAGTTATAACCTAGATTTTTACGAGCATGTGGATCATAGAAAACACAAGTTGTCCACCTGTTGAACTTAATGGTCCGAACCCACATGAAAATAAAGTCCGATAGCTGGGTATGTGGATTGATCGCCGCTTGACCCGGAAGGAACACATCAGAGTCAAAGTTAAACAAATAAAACTTAAACTGCGGAACATATACTGAGTCCTGGGCAAAACTTCTGAATTACCTCTAAAATCGATACTATAGCTTTACAGGGCGGTTATTTAGCCGATGTCAGCATAAATATCGAATACTAAAATGGTGCAGCGACCCAAATCAAAAATACTAAGGATAAGCCGGTGCACCCTGGTATATACGAAACAAAAATTTGCATAAAGACCAAATGTGCACGAAGTAGTTCGAAATAGCAGCAAAGGTTACTTGCACAGGTTAGAGGATCACCCTAACCAGGGCGGTAGTTTCATTAGATCATGTCAATGAACCTCGCGGATTAAACTATTCCACACCCCCTAGATATACTAACCGGCTTGAATAATTGGAAAGGAACTTCGGAGTGGTCATTGGTGAATGACATCTCCCATCCTGTCATAACTTACATCCCAGTTGTCTACTAGCTACATCAGCCAGATTGCAATTTATATATTATATATATATATATATTATATATATATATATATATATATATATAAATTACGTAATTCTTAATTACCATGGAGAAGGTATAAAAACATGTGCGCGCTCATTCGCGTTGTATATAAATAGTGCCTTGAAAGCTAGGCCATTTTGTACGTCGAAATAAACGTTAGTCGTAACGTTCCGCAAAGAACAATACGGCAGTGATGATATATATATATATATAAATTAATATGATTGAGAAAATTGAAGTTTTATATATCAGCAGATTTGTACATACTTGACATTAGTGCATATATATATATATATATATATATATATATATATATATATATATATATATACACTAATGTACTTCATATTTATTCATATAAATTTGTACAAACACACGCACGCATACACATATATATATATATATATATATATATATATATGTTGATATGATACACATGTCAATTGAAATAGACACTCATACTAGGCAATGAATAAAATAGAAAAATATATATATATATATGTTACGTTATAAATTCATTTGTATATTTTATATTATTTTTAAACGAACAATTCTCACTATATATATATATATATATATATATATATATACACATATATATAAAAACTTCGATGAAATTTTTTATATATAATTAAAAATTACTCGTAAGGAAATTATGAATTTTGAAATTTTTGGCCCCCGAGTACACTTCACAAAAATATTTTGTAAATTTCTATTATCGTTTTTTTTTTTTAGATTTATCTAAATACACGTTTAAAATTTCAGCTCGATTGAATTAACCGTTCGAATGTTACGATCTTATAAATTTGCTTCTTACCGCATTTGTGTTAGTAAATATTAAAAAATTTTAAATATCTCGGGTACCATTAGTCGATTTAAGGTATTGCATCATGCGAATATATTTTTTATTCCGCGAAAAAATCATTTTAAGAAAAAAAAAATCCGATCGCAAAATTCTAAACTTCATTCCCAAAAAATGTTAATGGCAGTCTCCTTCTGATATTTGTCAAAAGTGTAATTATTGCGCATAACTCCCTGGATTTATGGAACGAAATTTTACATGATTAGAATAGTGTAACGGTCATTAATAGTATGTGATTCTTATCTAAATATATTCGTACAAAATCTACTACTATACATATATACGTGTATATGAACTTTTTTTAAATATTATGTAAATCTCCGTATGCCGTTTGCAACTACCAGGGTTATTACAACATAAGGAGACATGTGTCTAGTTCATATGTATGCTAGGAGTCCGCTTCCTTTAGCAAAAGTCGGAATTCTACGTATTGATTGAGAGGTACCATATTCTTTTCTGCTTGTGCCATCTTGCGCCATCAAGGTTCTATGGTTGATTTTATGCTCCTCGGGAAGGTTGTTTTGTGGGTCGGTGGTCCATTCCTGTTTACTGTTGTTCATGAGATTACAAATACATATATATACATTATTATTATTAAATTAACATGCCGCGTACAGCAGATAAGACTAGAGTCCCGATAGGAAAAAATGATTTGATTGAGCAATAGAGACCGGACTATAGGAGGAATGAATGAATGAATGAATGAATAAATTTTATTTAGTATTCAGTATAACTATTTGTCTATGTTTTAATGATCTCACGCACAATGCGAGGGAATGACTCAAACGATTGGACCTGAAGACGAGGCGGAAATAGATCCCGTGTTCAAGAACATACGCAAAAGTAAAGTAAAGTAAGTGTGTTTTAATATTATTATATATGTGAGTTTTTAATGTTATTTATATTATTATTATTGTTATTGTTAGTATTATTAATATAATTATTGAAGGTAAAATGCCTTTTTTTTTAAAAAATAGTTATACTAGGCCCTTCCAAACGAAGGCCTTCCAATTGTTTCCAATTATATTTATGATGGTCCATCCTATGCGGGGCTCTTTTGTTACCAAAAATTTGTTGAAATCGTCGTCCAACGTGTATAACGGTCTTGATTTCCACCTCTTTCGATATGTTAACACAACCATTCTTTAATAGTCTTAAATTATATTTGATCAAGATTCTCGATGTTCGGCATTGACTTTTCTAAATTATTTTAGCAACACGTTTGTGCTTTAACGACCATGTTTTGGGGGAGCCTTAGGTCGAACACGGAAGCAAGCGATTATTAAAAACTACGCTCTTAACATTGAACGGAATCTTAGTTTCATACATAAATATAGAAACAAAACACAGTTGACTTCCTTACACATGTATATATATATATATATATATATATATATCGATACTTATATGATCATTATATCAATACATATGTATGTACGTGTACAGATGTACATACATGTTAATACATGTATCAGCTAAAATAGACGCTCCTACTAGGAAATGAATGAGATAGAAAGAAAAATATATATAAGTCTATTATAAATTCATCTGTTGACATTTACGTATATATGTATATACAAATGATTATATGATCGTTACAGCGTTATGTAAGTACATTACCGTATGCGTGTGAACAAATGGTAATACAAATTTCGCGTGTTATCTACGGACGGTTAACATTGACGATCGTTATAATTAACCGTCCGATTGTTAAAAATTTCAATTAAGTCGTTAAGTCTCTAGCGAATAATCGAATTCTTCTGCTCTGTGGAAAATATTATCGAATCTTTTAATCGCCTACATAATATATACACAAGCGGACGGGGTTTTAGCTTATCTATGAAAAAGCTGGCCCTCCTATGAACGTCTTATTCGTTCACCGCGGGGATTTACCATTATTTCCGATCGATAGTTAAATTAGTAAAGAACGCCAATATGTTCATTTAATTTTTTTATTATTTTAGTTTGTTTGTTTGTTTCTTCTAAGCGGAGATTAATAAATCAGACGTCTTTAACTATCCAGCCGAGCGAAAACCGGCAATTATTTTCACGTACCATGGCCCGCCGAATGTTTAAATTAGTTTGTTACTCGTTTCGCATATATTTAACTTCTATTTTATTTTTAATTCCTCTTTCGACATTCAATTCGTCGATTAACAATTAAAACGTTAAATGATAAATATCGTTTCAAGATCTTTTTTTTTTTTTGTTCCTTTGTGTTTAGATATACGTCTTCATTACCTTTGATTCCTATCCATATTGTTATATATATATATATATATATATATATATATATATGTACATGTATATATTGATTTTTCCATTTTAATTCGATAATTAAGACATCGAAAAAATGATTCTGATGTTATCGTTTATCTTTTCAAACAAGTTTTTTCATTAATTTTCTATTGTTAGAATATATATATATATATATGTTATGCATATTCACATACAATTACACTGCATATGTGTTTTGAATTAGTCCTCTTCTTTGCAGTTATTTTACGTTTTTTCAACCCGATACACTGGTCAAGTAGACACACTTGCCTAGACGCATGGCTTCAAATCGTCGATCAATATCGACCGCGTAGTTCTCCATCCTAATTATATCATTGTTTACCTCAATTCGCAGCAATCTTCGGCGTCGTGAACTCATCTGGAAAATGGCATCTGCAGCACTTGTATTCCGTCTGTAGTTGACGCTCTAAACATACGCACCATCTAAACCAGAGGTGCACAACCCGTTTGGCCCACGAAATTTTTTTTGCCGCCAGCTCTCTGCTCGATGTTGTTCGAATTTAATGAAATAAAATACTGTTTGTATCTACAATATTATTGTACTGAAGAATAAAAGATATTGACGATGTTTACTTAATACTATACTTATCGTTTGTTATCTACTTACGAACTTTTATTATTACGGAATATTTTACCTACTCTATGTATAATTATATAAAATAGAGAAGATTATTATCGAAGCAGGCTAATAAACTCATATCAAAATAAAATTCGTTCGCCGCTACATCAATTTGTGCATCGCTGAATCATTTAGCTAGCGTACGTGATCGGGTTACTCTTTCTTGTTGTTCGTAGTTCACAATAGCAATTTGGAGTGACGTTCAAGTCAATTAGCTGGTCTTATTCGAATTTATTATTCGTTGCGGCTTGTCCTCTTACGACTTGCCGTTATCTGGTATTCCGACGTCTTATTCGCTACATTGTTACTGTGTGTTTAAAAAATGTCGGTATCGAAAAAAGTAAATTTGAAGAAGAGATAAGTGGAACGATTTATATATTTCGTTCGATATTTTACAATACTTACTAAGAAATCGTTCGTATTGTAAAATATCGTAATTTAAAAGATAATTACAAATTTCAAACACGACTATTACTGAGGTAAAATCAAATAAACGATTTGAAAAGAAATTAACAAATCAACAGAGATCGTTTATTAAAACGCCAGTAAAAAATAATTCCGAATCGATAATGAAAGCAACTTAACGCAGTTCAAAATCAGAATCGGATTAAAGTAATAAATTATAATAAATTACACTATAATATCGCAAAACACAAGCACACGATAGATACCCAAGTAAATTGCAACACTAAGAAAGACATTGAGAAGTGGTTGAACAATTTTCAAACATGCGCAAATATAATATTAAATAAGTCATATTGTATTAAGAAAATAAATAATATGTATTGGTGGAACTCAGAATTACAACTATTCAAGGGTATAGCAGATATAAGGCTTATGGAAAATATTACAGATGTAAAAATACACAAATTAAGTCGGTATATTTCGAAGAATATAAACCGCGCTTTAAAACGTATAAACATATGATAAAGGAAGCGAAAGTGAGCATTGATGAAAGAGAAGAACGTATTTGAATTGAAAATACAAAATATTATTAAACAAGAATAAAAGCATTAAAATTCCGACATTAGATAAATACGCCATTACAGATGGGGACAAAGTTAACTTATTATGCAATAAACTCTACATAAACGCAAATACATTTATACCAGAGTTTAATCGCGCTAGTACACCAAGTTAACATTGATGAAGTAAATGTAATTATAAAAAACTTAAACGATAAAACATCTGCGGGTTTGGACAAGGTAACCCACGGATTGCTTAAAATTTAAACTAGTTAAAACAGTTTAAAGTTATACGAAGGATATAGAAGATTGGAGACAAATAAAATCTGCATTCTATAAAGTAACAGAATAACATCTTACAAGGAAACAACGTAAAAAACGTAAGAACTGGATATATTAGATCTAGAATGGAAAAATAACTCACTTAAGTACAAGGAAATAAACAAAAACATCAGGAAAAATATTACACGAGCAAAGGAAGAAAGGCTGAATACACAGTGCAAAAAGATTGAACTATTACAGAACAAACATGATGAATTTAACATACACAAGAAAGTTAAAGAAATAACACACACACACACATAAAAGATAACTTTCTTAAAGTCGAAAGATGGAAACATTATAACGGATACAGATAAAAAAAATAGAAATATGGAAGAAATATATTACGGCTTTATTTACTGGCCAAAAAGTAACAGCATCACCGGAAGAAATGGATACATTGACAATCCTAGAATCCGAGATGAATATGGCAATCGAACAAATTAAAACGCGTTAAAAACTGTGGGTCCCGATGAGGTGCCGGTAGAACTACTGCAAATGTTGAGACATGTTGGGAGATTAAGAAAATCACTAAATTTCTAAATGAAATCTATAAAAAAGGGGTATTGTCAGCAGATTGGTTAGAGTCAAGATTTATTATTCTACAAAAAACAACAAACGCGTATGGACGTGATGATTATAATCAGTCTTATGAACCATAAAATATTTTTACGAATAATTCATAGACGCATAATTAAATTAAGTGAAGAAAACGTGCAAACGAATCAGTTTGGTTTCCGTAATGGTATAGGTACAAGAGAAGCCCTATTTTATATAAAAACATTAATACAAAGATAATTGGAGTTCGGAAAATCAGTATACATTTGCTTTATAGATTATAATAAAGCATTTTATAAAGTACGGCACGTGGAATTAGTAAAAACAATAAAAATATAGGAATAAATCAGACAGATATTACGATAATACAAACTGTATATATGATAACCAACATGCAAGAATACAAACAGACGACAAACTATCAAGTACCAATAAAACGGGAGAGTCAGGCAGAGATGCGTCCTATCGCCGATACTATTCAATTTGTATTCTGAGGCGATATTTGCACAATACCCAGAAGGGCGTAGTGAAGGAATAAATATTTCAGTAATTCGCTTTGCTGATGATACGGCACTCCTGGCAGAAAGCATAACAGAACTGCAAAGACTCCTTGATATAATGGCATTGGATAGCAAGAAAAAAGGAATTAGTATAAACACCAAGAAAACTAGATTCATGGTAATCTCAAGGAAACCTAATCTAAACGAAAAGCTACTTTTAGATGGCAAATTAAAAAGACGGAAAAATATAACTAGCTAGCTGGCCGGCACAAAATAATGATTCTGATATGCAAATACGAACTCGTATTGAACTAGCTAGAAATGCATTTATGAAATTACCGTTTGCGATAAGAAATTAAGCTTACAGATCAAAAATAAGTTACTGAAATGCTACGTATGGTCGGTGCTCTTATATGGAAGGCAGACCTTGACTATAAGAGAAAATATGAAAAAACGGATATCATCATTTGAAATGCGGCGCTACCGGAGAATGTGGAAAATACCTTGGACTAAAAAAGATCAGGAATGAGGAGATTCTAAAATTAACAGGAACCGACAGAATATTAATGGCAGTAGTGAAAAAACGGAAGATAATTTTTTTCAAAGTAGAACCTACCATGATTGAAGGAAAAAGGAAACCGGGAAGAAAATGTACATCGTGGCTGGATAACATAAAAAAATAGACAGACCCGAATCAATGAGACAGAAGAATCGGTCAAAATATCAAGAAATAAGAACCGGCTACAACAGATTTTCGATGCATGCTGATGGTTAAACAATTAATCGGGTTATACGAGAAGAAGAAGAAAGCGATATTATATCGAGAAATTCATGTGGAATACGTATCATCAACTTTATCTCCCAAATTTAAATGATACATTCAATAATAATCATTTTATTCCTAACTTTCAGAATGTTCAATTTATCACCGGTCATGGCTGTTTTAAAAATTATTTAAAACGTTTCGGAATAGCAGAAACTGAAAATTGTAGAGCGTGTAACTTCGAGGATATACCATATCGTGCAAGGTTGTAAAAACAAATAGTTTCAGATTGTAAAACGATAGAATTAGTAAATAATAAATATAATGATTTTAATAACTTAGCTATCCGAGAAATAAGAGAAATAAGTATAACTTAATTAATAAGATCATTTTTCTTATGAATATCATCTTAATTTTTAGAAAATTATTATTATTATTAAAAGATGTAGTTAAAAGATTGTAAATATGGTGGCAATAAACTTAATCGGACTATCACTGTTTTCCATAACATATATTTCTGTAATTTTGAATAAATATACTATTTCGTAATAAAAAATAAAAAAGTGAAAGCAACTTTCGAGATTTCAAAAATATACTAACTAGACATTTAAAATATTTTTCAGGTGGAAAATTAGTTAAAAGAATAGCGACCGTAATTGATATTTTCAGTTAGAAAGCAGTTAATTTCACAAATTAGACTGAGCTGAGTAGGTCGTCGACTGCAAGATACGTCTACCTGCAATGAAAATTCTTCGAAATTATAAAATCTCGAAATTTAATCGGTTTGAAACTATTGACACATTTATAGTAATCAGTGTTTGAATCAAGGTTTCAAGACATTAAGAAATTTGAAAAGTTATCTGAAATTTTCGCATCACCGTTTAGCGTTGATTGTACGAACACACGAAAAAATATTCAAATGAACCCATTGATCACGGTTCAGTTAAAGTCGAAATCCATTGTTACGTCTTTATACAAAGTTACTTACCTCGAGTTAATTTGCGAGAAATTTTTTTAAAACTTTCAGGATATTGTTCAGTTAGTAGTTTTACTTGTGATCATGCCTTTTTGTTGATAAAAACTATTTGAAGCTCGTACGCGGTTACATCAACTTTCAGAATAGCAACTACAAACATCGAATTAGACATCAGACAATTATCGGCAGAAAAACAGCGTCAAATTTAACAATGAAGTATTTTACAGTAAATTTTATTTTTACATTTTAATCAAAAGTTAATTTTTATTTGAACATTTTCAAATTAAAAGAAAGTTATTGTATTTTTCCTAATCTCCGAAGAACGATGATACAAATTCGACTTTAAACAACATTAAAAAATAAAATTAAAAAAAAAAATGTTTTATATTTGAAATTTGCAGCAGATAAGAACGATCACCGACCTCTGGATAACGGTGGGTACCGGATGTCTAGAATTTCTAGTACGCTATTCTATCGTTAACCCTATAGTCGGATTTTTTAATTAAACCACGAGTAAAGATGTACGTTAATTGTTGAATTTGCCGTATTTTATTCTCGCAGCTCGGTCTAGGAAAATCAGTAATTAACTAACCCACTATTACAAAAATGTTGTGCATACCTGATCTAAGACATTAGCATTTTTTAAGAGACAGAAATTTCATATTCTGGGGTCAATCACACTACTACGTGCCAGCTGAATTCGTCTCTCCATTTCATCTTTAGACGTTTAATTATTTTCCACCGGCCATTTCACGACTAAACGACTATTAACGATCGTACGTTTTCTCTTTCGCGCATACAGGGCACATAAGGCGCAAGCGAGAAACGACAACTGGATCCATTAACATCGGTGATTTGTTTATAACGCTCAACTTATTTTCTTTTGCTTTATTTATAATGACGAATTTAATTCTTATTTATTGATGTTTTTGTATATGTGGCTCTATTATTCTTTATTTTTATTACCATCGTCGCGGTCATCTAACTTATTATTATTATTATTATTTGTAAATATTTATTAATCCACATTATTGTTGTTAATATTATTTTATTATTATTAAACTTATTTTACTATTATATTATTACTATTATTATTATTTGTAAATATTTATTAATCCACATTATTGTTGTTAATATTATTTTATTATTATTAAAATTATTTTACTATTATATTATTACTATTATTATTATTATTATTATTTGTAAATATTTATTAATCCATATTATTGTTGTTAATATTATTTTATTATTATTAAAATTATTTTACTATTATATTATTACTATTATTATTATTATTATTATGGTGATTTTGATCGATAAATAATATATTGGACCTCGTTCATGAATTCGAAATGTTTACTTTTCCACCACTTGCTCGCCCTAATATTCTCCATCAAGTCACATTTTAAACTTTTCAACTCGGATTACACTATATATGTATATATATTATATATATGTATGAAAGGTCACTGGATGGTAATAGTATTAACAACAATGACAATAGTCGTAAAAATAAAACTAATAATAATTATTTACTTATAAAAATAAAAATAATTATGTGTACTTTATATACGGATAATGTGATATTTTTATAAGGAAACAAGGTGTTTTTTTTTTATTTTCACGCCCGAAGGCTCCTTGTTTATGAAAAGCGTCAAAAACTAATAATTAGTACGCAATTAAATTATCGATTATCGTCGGATTAAAATTTTGGCCTTTCACAATGTGAAACTTAACGAGGGGGTCTTAACCGAATGCAGTGTATTTAGGTTACCACGAAATTAGTATTAAAATATAAATTTTAGGGGCTATATCTTTTTTATGGAATTTCTGTTCCAAAAAAATTACAAATTTTTTTATCTTAAACCGAAATATTTCTTTTTTTTTTATCGGGACAAACAAAATTTTTATTTAGTAACAATACAAAATAAATAACAGAGATTTGGAAATTATATATATATATATATATATATATATATATATATATATATATATATATATATATATATATATATATATATATAAATTGTTATTATGACAGTATGGGATATTTAGTTAAAATTGAAAAATTAAAAATGTATTAGAAAATGAAAGAGTAGCCGCTGGTAGCGCCAATATTATTCAACATATTTACAAGTGACCAGCCTATTCTCAAAGGCATGAGTCACTTCATATACACTGACTACCTCGCTGCTGCCTGCTGAGGAAAGTCGTTCGAAGTAATCGAAGAAGAACTCTCCAGTACTTTAGGAAAAGTAAACGAATACTACACACTGAATCACCCGGAACCAAATCCAAAAGAAACCAAATTCAGTGCACGGCTTTTTATCTGAGAAACAGAGACGCTAGCAGACACCTAGAAATAACGCGGCAAGGCGCAAAAGTAGATTTCTATTAGTGTCTCATATATCTCTGTGTTACGCTTGATAGAGAACACTAACTTCCAAGAAATACCGTTTGAATACAAAAGTGAAGATTGCAGCCCGAAATAATATACTATGTAAAAGCTGACCGGCAGTTCCTCTTAGGGCGCTAGCCCGCATAACCCGCGGACAATAGCACTAACACTACGCAACTGAGCCGTGAAGTACGCCTGCCCAGTATGGCTTAATTCGTCCCATACGAAACATGTCGATACCGCGCTGAATGAAAGCTGCCGCACTATAACAGGGTATTTAACACTAACATCTGTCGATAAAATACGCATGATTTACGTCAAGCAAGAAACGGATGACCGACATATGATGTTTAGGGAGTTGAACGAAGATCGAAGTACCATAACAGTTTTATGGCAGTTATGAAGCTATTAACAGTACGGCCGGAAGGAAGAATGAATGAAAAAAAAATCGCGAATCATAGATCTAAGGAGTACCCGCGAGCCGAAATACGGAATGTGGCGTTCACTAAACAGACTAAGGAAAATGGTTGGTCGAACAGGAGACAAGGTGACGAAGTAGCGAATACAGATTTCCCTGTATATGTGTTGAGATTTGTCCAACGTCTTATCTGCATTAATAGGTGCGACTTTAGTCACTTACTACAACTCGATGGAAATAACGTCGAGTTTTTCGGAGCACTGGGCAAACACCGTATAAAAGATCATTAAGACGAAAAGGAAAGTAACGTGAAACAACAGACTTGATTACTAAGCTGATGGTGAATGTGGTAACAATCAACCAATCGTTTGTATTTTAACTTTCACCATCCATATGGACGTTGCTGTCGACGTTCGAGCTCGACTTACGTCGTCCTCAATTTGTAATCGATCGTCCCTGTTCTCGGTAATGCAAACGTTTTGATTTGCATATCCGTCGTTCGAACTGACGATTTAAATCAACGATTGTCGATATATTTCTGATCTGACCTTGTCACGATCGTTACTACTGACGGTTATGTTATCCGGAATGTTAGTCGATTTTACATTTGTTTTTTAGAATTAATTTTCTTCATTTTAGAGATTTTTATTTGGGTAGTCTTTAACTTTTTCTCCTTATCTGACGTTTTGAACTTATCGGCGTACTTAACTAAATCTTTCTCGTCATTTTCATCGTTACGTTCATCGATACGTTTATCGTAAACTGAGGGATATCGTGACCATATTTCTCCTGCAGACTTCTTAACCTTTCTCCGACATTGTATCCTATCTGTAGTTTGCCTTTTATATTTAACTAAGAACTTATTGTGATCGTGTCCGTCCACTTAGAGGGTAATCTACCACGAGGACAAGTACCTTATATTTGTCCCTTAATTATTATTCACCAAATTGAGTGCTCACTCGCATTATATGACCGAAAAATCGTAATATCACAGATAGAATATCTTCGGGCGGCCCACTTTTAATATCGAGCTTCCGTAACATGGAAAGGTTTTTGTTTTTTTTTTCGCTGTCCGAGGTATACGTAGCATACGCCTGCAAACGCACATTTCGAAACTATCGATACGTTATATATCTTTAGCTTTGTATGTAAATACAAAAAAACACTAAACACTGCACAAACTTGTCTGTTTTACTGTATTCGTAATGAATTTTTCTACACACCATATATATTTCGAGCAAATGGTTTCGCCATACCAGTTGATATGCTCGATAAGACATCCAAATATACATAACTTTGTACTGTTCCATATCCTTCGATTTGTTTAAACCTTTCCTCGATCAACTACCGTCGTTTTATTTCTATTTAATTATAATCCGTATTTCGCGCTTACCTTATTCAGTCTGTCTAGTAATATTTTCATGAATCTTCAATTGAGCCGGTTAGAAACGTTGTATCATCTGAAAAACGTCCGATTATTAATTATTCTTAAATCAACGGATACACCAAAGTTGCAACCATCCGGATCTGATAATGTGATTTCCGTATAGATTGAACAGTAACGTTGATAAGACGGATCCCCGCCTTACACTGTTTTCCATCTTGAATTCTTTCGACCACCCCGTTTTACTTTCAATACGCACGATGTCTATATTATTTTCGTATTAAATATAGGAGACGATTTAAAATTCCCCTTTTCAAGATTCGTCGTTATATACGTTCATGGACGTTTACCATTACAATTATCCGGTGCATTTATATTAACCTATATGTTCAACTCGCGTAACACTCCATCGAAGCTCCCGTTCCATCGTTAAAAATGTCGCCGTTTGCAACTTCGGACTCTAATTTCCATGATGAGCTCGGTAAGTAGCGCTCCTTATATTAGCCGGTTCATTCCCACAGCGTACTTTATTTTATTTTATTTTATTTTTTTTCGACTTTTTCGCATTTATTATTCGCGATCGAACTCGTAAAGTTTCGCCGACCACTTCGTAATTCATTACGTTGATACCTCGTACGCTGTATCTTTAGTAAAATCGGAACTTTCACGATTTTTTCTTTGTCGAACGTTCTAATTTTCTGTAACGGGTAACGCGGTCTACTATTATAGCGCCGACGTTTTACAATGGCTTCAGTTTGTCGATCACGGTCGTTATTGCCACATCTGTAACGTTCGGCATTAATAGTCTTCCTTATTACCCGTCTCAGATCAATCATTGTCTGACATTCGCTCGTTTGTCCTTTTCGAACGGATTCCGAATACGATTGTACATAGTTCCGGCGATTACTGTTACGATATTTGTAACGTTCGATAACGTTCTAAATTGTCGGCTGTATTACGTGCCGAAGATCGGTCGTCGTAAAATTGTCTTAATCGAACGCATTCGGAACGAGCTTTGTATTTGATTAAAATCCGAATTATCGTATCGACTGCCGTCGAATTGTTTATCATCGAATCGTCGTTGACTCTCATTCGGACGCTGCCCGTGCGGTAACGAATGCGTTATTCGAACGGTTCCGGTATTAATCGGGAGCCGGTTTCTCGTTTCCGACATAATTTTACCGTATCTATTTCGTTTGGAAGCCGCCAACTAGGCAGCCGTTATTCTTCCTCGAAGATAATCTGCTAAACTCGGTCTGCATGTGGCAAATTTCGCAATTTCTTCCGGTTGCTCTGTTATTATTGCAGCGCTGTTGTGTCACCGGATATTTACTTCCTTTTGCTATGTTTATTTCATTCGTTAAATTTCGAATGTTCTTAAACAATCTCGTTGATTGAAATATAAACGTGCCAGATAAATTAAAAAATACAATAAATAGTAAATTTCGATGAAACGTACGCGATTGCAATTTAAATTATAAAGCGAAAAATACTCGCTTATATAAAATATGCCGGCTATCATTTTCAACCGCCGATGATAGCCGGCATATTTTATATAAGCGAGTATTTTTCGCGTTATAATTTAAATTGTAATCGCGTACGTTTCATCGAAATTTACTAGAAATTTATTGTATTTTTTAATTTATCTGGCACGTTTATATTTCAATCAACGAGATTGTTTAAGAAGATTCGAAATTTAACGAATGAAATAAACATAGCAAAAGGAAGTAGACAGCGCTGCAATAATAACAGAGCAACCGGAAAAAATTGCGAAATTTGCCACATGCAAACCGAGTTTAGCAGATTATCTTCGAGGAAGAATAACGGCTGCCTAGTTGGCGGCTTCCAAACGAAATAGATACGGTAAAATTATGTCGGAAACGAGAAACCGGCTCCCGATTAATACCGGAACCGTTCGAATAACGTATTCGTTACTGCACGGGCAGCGACCGAATACGAGTCAACGACAAATCGATTATAAACAATTCGATGGGAGTCGATACGGTAATTCGGATTTAAATCAAATAGAAACCTCGTTCCGAATGCGTTCGATTAAGACAATTTACAACGATCGATACGTAATACAGCCGACAATTTAGAACGTTATCGAACGTTACAAATATGGTAACGGCAATCGACGCAACTATGTACAATCGTATTCGGAATCCGTTCGAAAAGGACAAACGAGCGAATGTCAGACAATGATTGATCTGAGACGGGTAATGACTATTAATGCCGAACGTTACAGATATCGTAATAACGACCGTGATCGACAAACTGAAGCCATTGTAAAACGTCGGCGCTATAGTAGTAGACCGCGTTACCGGTTACAGAAAATTACAACGATCGACAAAGAAAAAATCGCGAAAGTTCCGATGTTACTAACATCGCCAGATACAGCGTACGAGGTATCAACGTAATGAATTACGAAGTGGTCGGCGAAACTTTACGAGTTCGATCGCGAATAATAAATGCGAAAAAGTCGAAAAAAAAATAAAATAAAATAAAGTACGCTGTGGGAATGAACCGGCTAATATAAGGAGCGCTACTTACCGAGCTCGTCATCGAAATTAGAGTCCGAAGTTGCAATCAACGACATTTGTAACGATGATACCGGAGCTTCGATGGAACGTTACGGTAAAGCGTGACATAAATTACAGTCAAAACTAATCGACGATATACATTATAACTTAAAAATTACAACACAGACTAACTAGCCGGTAAAATGTCTATATATTTCTCATTAATTTTCTATTTGTAATAAATAATAACCACACGGGCTAACTAGCCAGTAAATTGTGTCTATATTTCTCATTAATTATCTTTTTTTTTTTTTTTTATATATATATATTACGTATTTTGTCGTTTTTAATTTTTTTCAGTTTTTATTTATTGCGTTATTATAATTATCAACTCGGTACGAACTATCTGACGAGCAAACTTGGAAAGTTTATCTCTTTTATTATTTAAAGCCTCTTCAGTTCATATAAGACACGGTATCAACCCGTGATGTCATTACGCCATCGGGGCGGTATATTGAATCCGTGCAAATTCTTCAACGTGCCATGAGAATCCAAAATAAAATACCACTTACTGGTTCTTTAACTGTATATGTTACGCATACTTATTTTCGAACAACGCTAGTAAATTTAAAATTTCATTGGATAGCAGTAGGACAAGATCGGGTGTAGAGCAAAAATACCGCGTATAAATAAATCACGAATAACCGATCGACTATAATTCCTTAGGAATTGGAATTTAAAAATCAAAACAAATTATAAACGACGTAGGAAATTGTTATTAATTTTTATTCAGCGTTCACGATTGTGTCTCTTCATATTACTGAAATTCTGTCCATCTGTATTACGTAATTAGCTCTTTATATATATATTATCGTATCAATTACGCGCTTATTAAGAGATATCCTGCATTATAAATTTAGGTTCGACAGCCAGTCTTCTGCGCTAGTGAATGTACCCTAATCAGTCCTTTATTAAAGCTATTTACACGAATTGATAAAGTGCGACATCGTTTGGATCTCGCCACAGTTGCACAGCTTCGTTTCCGACAGTTTCCATTTGTTCATGAAATATTTGCAACGACCCTGGTTGGTTCTGACGCGATTTAAATCGCACCATGTTTTTCTGTTGCGACCGAATCCTCCGGAATTATCGAGCATTTTGGAACAAATACTAGAACTTTCGTATTAAAACTGTTTAATCAAATACTCGAAACTGGTCAACTCCCTGCGACATTTTTTAAAAAAAATCTGAAGTTATCGCCATCCAGAAGCCAGGCAAATAGACCAATAATTAGCTCTAACAATCTGTATCGTTAAACATTTCCCTTCTTCTATAGTTAGTGTAATTGTATTTTACCAGCATTAATCGCGATTATAATTTATCTTATTGTACGATTACGTCTTGTATCCCGTTAGTATCTCTATAGAATTCATTGCCGAATTGGCACCGTGTCTCTATGTAATAAACCTTGTACGTAGTTTTTACACGTTTTTGTTCGATATTTGTTCATCGTATTTATATGTTCGTTAACATATTGCGTTACGTGTAGTAGACGAGCTTTTTAAGCGTGTATGTATACAATGTGTGTGATGTAAATAAACAAAAGTTTGTATTTTGCCATTCGCGCATTACATAGCCAAATTTAACCTATTCGCAATTACTAATTACTATTCTTCTACGTAATATTGGAGCTGTTTTAATGATTATCAACTTAGAAATTTTTATTTTGTGTTTATTTGCGTTTATTTATTTTTATTTATGTTTATTTATCGAGCACCCGAAGATGGCTTAATAGCCGAAAACATCGTGTTTTTTTTTTTAATAAAAATTCGGTAATTTTAATTACGTTCTTATCGTTTCTTCGATCGTTCGAAAAATGATCCGACTTAAGACGACCCTCCAGATGAAACTGGTTATAATAATATCGTATGGAAAATTAATCATCCTAATAAATTAATCTCGATAATAAATTCGGACAGATTAATCTAATCGCGAGCCGTTTCTGATCGCATTCGGAAAAATGACCGCGGCGACCGGTCAATACAAAACTCGAAACATCGAAAATTTCCCTACAACTGTGGTCCATCGTTTCGTAATAGAATGTTTTCGATTATAAACGAGCCTTTCTCACTTGTCGCGATATTTATCGTTTGAAATATCGTATTATTTAAAAGCGATAAATTACAAATAAAATGATAAATGCGTTTCCTACTTTCGCGCCCTAAGACTAATAATAATAATAATAATATTATTATTACATCTACGTTGGTCGGGAAATATTATTACGATTATTCTATCAATATTCGTACGGATTATTTTTATTATTTCTATTGGTCGCTGCTATTATTATTATTATTATTATTATTAAAATATAAATTATCGATGACTCGGTTGTAACGAAGATTAATATTAGGGCGTTCGTTAAATGTCGACGACTTTATTTTTTGATATATGGACACACGAAATTTTATAATGGAAATATTAGCCATTCTTCGACGAGAGCCTTTCTATATTTTCCACAGAATTCACCTCGTCGGTGTGACTTTTTATAAAAGTCGCTCGATGAATCTATATTTGTCATCATCGACCATAAATATTAAATATTAAATATTAAACGGAAACTATAGAAAATAAAAATTCCCCACCCGTCTTATAACACCACGCCGATTAATATTTGTGATGATAATTATTAAAATGATAACATCTGATATTAATGATAATAATAATAATTTGATAAATTCGATCGTGATCCTCGAATAATCGAGCGTGATGCGGATCTTGAAGTGACAACTATTGTATTACTCAACGTATGACTAAACGAAATTACGTACGATAATATTAATAATAACAATAATAACAATAATAATAATAATAAATAATAATAATAATAAATAATAATATTAACATCGATTATGACGGTACCAATAATTCTAATTCAAATTCAAATTTACTTCAAGTTTCTGTTCGATTCAAAGTAATTTAGATACATAAATTAAAACGCCTATGTAGTGCGCGAATGACATAATCTTTTGTTCACAAACCGATCGCACACACACATTCATATACACACACTTGCAAGCCCCCGTCTATTTAACGCTATATTTTTATACATAAAAATAGCGCGCATTATTTAAAAAAAAATGAAAACAACGTCAATAATGTAGATAATAATGTAAATAATAACCATGATAATTGCCATACTAACGAAAATAAATAATATTAAAAAATTTTCAATTCAATCTATAACATTAACGATAATCATATTTTAATAAATAAATGACAACCGCTATAAGAAATTCGTGTCGCAATCGTTATGTACTATATGAATATCTTGTTAGAATAGAATTTTGTTTGCTCGTCAATTCACGATATTTCATCGTTTTAATCGGACGAACGGATTAAGCGATTGTAAAGGGGTTTTTCTGGAATAATAATAATAGAATTATAAATATAACGCGTATAGTCGCGTGAGAATGGAAAAAATCAGATAAACAAAGAAAAAAAAGTATTCAGATTGATCAGTGAAAATATTTAGGAAAATTAAATGAAAAACATACAAACGAATAGGTCACATTTTCAGTCAGGATGAAGAATTAACACAAATAATCGGTGCCGCCACCCCCTAGAAGAAGAATTAAAATTCTTAAATTATTACTGTAATATTTTTAATGCCAAGCACCTTATATACGATAACCGTAGCTAATAAGTTCCTTAATTGATAACAAATTATTAAAATCAATTAGTAACAACGAAATAGAAGATAGAAATTCAAAAATTCCGGAGAATATAAATTAAATTGTAATCATTTCTAAGAAAGAATACATCGGAGAAACAGGCGGACGATTCGTAATAAGATTTAAAGAATATTTAAATTCATACGCAAGATGAACAATCATTATTTGGAAAACATTGTGTAGAATTAAAACACGAAATAAATCGTATTCGTGAAAATTATAAAATGTTACATACAGAAAAATATTTTAAAAACTATAATAAAAGAAAGGGATAAAAATAATTCGTTTAATTCGATGATAAATTTTGACGAAAAATTAATTCTAAGAAGTATATTGTAAAAAAAAATATATATATATTCGACAACTATTTTTCGATTTTTTAATATTATTTTATTTTACTGGCTACTGTTTTTTGTTTATTTATAAATTTTACCCTGTTCGACTATTTTTTTAATTATTTTTTACGACTATAAACTTTTTATCCGACCATTATTTTCCAATTATATTTTATTTTTCCGGCTATTGATATGTAAAAAATTTTATATTACAGTCGATTGTGTTGATTACCACATTCACTGTCAGATTGTTTTAACTGTTATTCAATTTGCAGATTTTTTCTGAATTGTAATCTTAAATTAATATTTTCTTATTTTATATATCTTTTTAAATATTCACTCGATAATGGCGCCTAACAGCCGAATTTGTGATTTTTCATAATAAAGAAAAATCTTTTAGCGATTTTAACTTCTCTTTTTTTGTTGAATAAAAATCGATTACATTCCACATTTTACAAATTAAATTATATAACACTATAACCAACAATATGCAACTAGTTAAAATAATATAAATGCTCAACGATAATATAATTAATTATACAAACAGATGTTTCATTCGACGATGTTTATATACCTAATATAACAGCTTTATATCATAATTACCGAATTTAATCAGTTAGGATGTTAGTTTTCGTAAAATGTTTTCGGCACATTGTTAACAAATGAAATAATGATGTCGGAGAGACCTAATTAAGAAATGGTATATTCTGGTGTAGCGTTTCAATGAGATTCTGCAGCAATGATTTTGCACTAGTTGCAGTTGTTTGTAGGTGTAAAGTATCGAGACGAAGGCCAAGAATGAGATATATCGAACTAACGATGTACATGCAACAGGATGTAGTAACATGAAAAAAAGTATCCACAGACGGTGGTCAACCGCCGATCTTTAACAATATTCGGAAGTTATGTAGATAACGATAACATCGTGGTAGAGGAAGCGAATCTTTTTTTAGATATACGGATTAGTCATTACTACTAACTATGTCCCTAGTATCGCCGATACTAACACTACTCAAGATCGTGTACTCTTTCGAAATGTATTTTTACACGATCGATTCGTATTTTCCTTATATAATTTATATTACAAACTTTTCGGAGAATTCTCGAGGTAAAGACTTTTCGTAGAATATAAAACGAATGAAAATCGTATAAAACAATCGACAAACGTGATTATCACGGTCGTTCGTTTTATGAAATTAATAAAACGTATTCATATCTTCTTAATAACAGTTTAAACTTAAATCGCGAATTTATTAATAGACAATATCGTTGCTACACGTAAAGAAAAAAAAATCATTTCAAACAGCACCATCGCGTGTTAAACCGCAAAACGTCAAAAAGTCACTCAACTCGTAAAATTAATTTTTTAAAAAAATCGTATTTTTTAAAGAAAAAAAATAATCAAGATAGATACATAACCCGGTAACTCAATTGTTGATCACCTCCTATCGTAAACATCCGATATTATCTTCCTCCATCTATTCCGGCTTTAGCTACTTCGTATTGCTTCTTGCTAGTCCATCAATATCTAATCGGTTGCCTTTACTTCTTTTCTCGTGACTCTGCCTAATTAATGCGACTTTTCGAGACTATTATCGTTTTTGAATGTGATATAGTCGTAATATTTTAGAATTAACAACGTTTAACTCTTTCTAAATCGATATATTCGTCTTCTTCGCTTTTCACGAAATTTTCAACATTCTACAAAAGTCCACATCATCTCTAACGCATCGATTTCCTGTTAATCTTCTTTCTTTAATATCTATTTTCTGCGTTTTTCATCCTTTGTCGATCGCCGTCTGAAGTATATACGAACGGAATAGGCGAAAGAAGCATTACTATTCCACAACTAGCAATCTAGACGTACAATCGCTTTCAACCAGAATCGCCGCATAGTTAAATTTCGAAGTGTTTTTGATTTTTTCTTTATAGGGAGTATTTCCGTATAAACAAATCATTTATAAGAAAAGGCAAACTTCGAAAGTGTTAGGGGAAAACCTACATTCAGTAATGGGTTGACAGGAGCATAACGTAATAACGTAATAACGTAATAACGTAATAACGTAATAACGTAACGCTGAGTCACTGACTGGAGGTTTCATTTTATAATAAAAGTTAAAATTATTAATTAAGCCGACAGGCAGGCACGTTGGTTATCTAGCATATATATTAGATATAGATATATAGATACACACACACACACACACAAAAGAAAGAATTAGGCGTGATGATGAATATTTCGACCATCGGTAATAGACGGTAACTAATTAAATATCGATTACTGACGAGGAAATGAATTAACTTAAAACGGACAACACTTACCGATAATACAATCAATAAAGCTGATAACGCGTTCGTCATACGTAGCCGGCGAAGGTTTTTGGTTTCGCACGTGGCATAATTCATCGTTTTCTCTTCTTTTATTAAAATATTACAAACGAATGTGAATTGTACGTTTATATATATATACATACATATACACATACATACATATATATATAAAAAATATGTATATATAATATATATATATCGTAAAAAATAATTGTGATTAAATATTAGCTGATATTAATACGCAAATAATAATACGTAATGAAAAAATATGAAAGAGTTAAAAGTGTTAATTTAATAATTAATAATTTCTTTCTGATTCTAATCAGTTCGATCATACCGGTAGATTATGTAAACGGTTTATATTTAATTTTCATAAACACGGTTGTCGAAGTCATATTTTTTGCTCGATTATACCCTCGTAATTCACCAGTGTCAGTATAAACGCGAAGACGGTAACAATAATACACGATTAATAATAATAATTCGATTAAATTCATTTCGATATTACTAGTCACCCTACGAACGTTATATATTAAAAACCAAAAAAAAAATATATGTATATAGAAAAATGATAATTTTAAATAATAAACTATTACGTGCAAAATTTCGCGAGAGTCGGTTTAAGTACAAAAAAAAGCTTGCAAGAAAGAAAATTAATATTTATCCATTGTTAAACGAGTGATCGTATGCAAAATTAAAATTTGCTTAATAAATAAAGTTTAGCGATTTTAACTGTTTTTTGTAATCAAAAATTAAAATTACAAAAATTAATAGATCGATAAGAAAATATTATATACGAACGAGATACGGGCTTAGATTATTCCGAAAAAATGGCCAATTCAGACTGGCTAGAATTATGATTAAAGTTGAAAAAATAATCAAGAGTTAACGAGTAAAGTAATTAAAAACTAGAAAATAATTATATTTATCCTAATGATACCTCACGCAAGGTTGGTCCATTATGCACGTGCTTCGGACGTCAACCGGAACGGTTGTACAAGTGGCGAATCATGAAAAGGCTTGCAGATGTATACGGGTTAACTGTACGGATAAGACGTTAGTAAATTGCAAGCAGCGGAAGAAGTAGAGTCGATTGAGTAGAATTTCTCTCGTCTAACGCACTCACTCATGACGAATTGTTTCCAGATTTGTCGACTCGGTGAGTGAAATATCATTCTTTAGCGGCCACTGATATTGGCAGTAAAATGGACACCGCTGCTTGTAGAACAGTAGTAGAATAAGATAGAAACCTGTTATTGACTTTATAAATTCTTTTCCAGGCCTAACGAATCATTAAAATTAAAATTCGTTCCCCGATCTAACAACAATGACTGTCAGCAGGTGAAAAAAAATGAAAAAATAGTAAACGAGAAAGATCACCGTTAGTGTTAATAAACAAGTTAAAACGATCGACTTTCCATTCTCGGTAATAAGGATGAAAACGAATCAAATCCCCCTCCTCATTATTTATACATATTGTAGTTAATTTTCAAAAAATATCGAAAAAAAAATGTCTTAAATATTAAAATCGAACAATTTCATCTTAAAAGTATTATAGCAAGTAATTCAAATACTAAAACTTTATTTAAAATGTTTCAAAAAGAAAATGTTGTGTTTCATACTTTTCAATTAGAACGTGCACTCACGATTGTCATCATCCCTTCTGTTACTGAGGAAGAAATTGCGAATAAAATAAAAAGGGTTTAATATATATATAACTGTAAGCACAGAGTTACAAAGTATCCTTGCTACATGTTTTCGATTTAGAGCTGACTGAAAATTCCAGTAATAAAACATGTAATGCACTTCAGAGTAAAGGTAGAGTCTTAGAAAAAAGAAAACTATTATACAAACAGCGCACACGATGCCAAATGTATGGTCATACTCACGAACATCGGCATATAAGTCGATCGGATACACAAAAAAAAGACAAAAAAAAAACGATCTTTTCGTCAGGTACTTCGTCGAACGGTTATTTCAAGTTTCGATACGCGACAAGACGGCATATTTATTTTTTATTAACTATCTGGATAAGTTGGATATTTTGGGTCGGATTTACAATTAAAGTGTTCGCGATCGAAATCTGATGCATTTGATCGGGTATGAAAATAATTGACGGATAATTGATTAATTGCTTAGTACTTAATATAGATGGAATTATCAGAAGCCTAATCTATTCAGAAATATGTCTAGATATAATCTTTATGCGATGATCGTACGAAATCGAATATTTAAAAATTACGTTCGAATGCAAATTAACACGAGATGAACAGAATTATTCGTAGTATTAAAAACAGGCGGCTATATTGTATTATTCATTTTATAATATTTAAAAAATCATATAGTTATCAACCTGTTCTTATCTAGGGTACAACTGAAGAGAACTAGACGCCTAAAGTCATAAAAATAATTCTTACAAGTATTTCCAGTCGAATAAACTTATTTTAGCAATTGCGAATTTTGTAACGAAACATAAAAGTTATTTTTAGGTAAAAAAATATTAACCGGAAATACGAAAACCGTTGGCACTGAAAAGGCAAAATCACTTTTTAGTGAGTCGCACTAGTACCGTGTATAACTCAATTCCGCAGACTCGGTTCATTATAAGCGTCAGCGTCGTAAAACCTGCGGCTCATTAGTTTGTAAATAAGGACTAGGTTAAAAAGAAAAGTGATTTTATGAACTTTTGATCGTCATTATTAATACCAGATGTTCAGTTTGGATTTCGTGAAAAGCATGCAACCGTTGAGCAAATTCACCGTGTTATACATACTGCAAGCACTTGAGAATAAAGAATTTGCTACAGCAGTTTTTCTAGATGCCAGTGCTGCTTTTGATAAAGTTTGGCGCCTTCGCTTAATTCAGAAAATTAAAAGCTATTTTTCACCGGGCTTTTATAGACTACCCGTGTCATACTTAACTGATCGACAGTTCTATATACATGTTGGATCAGCTACTACGCACTACATTAGCATTCCTACTGGTGTTCCACAAGGCTCTGTACTTAGTCCTATCCTCTTCTTACTTCATACTATGAAGTATTCTTCAAACACCTGAGTCAACAACAAGTCTTTTTGCCGACGACACTGGAATAATTTCACATAGTCGCAGTTACGATACAGCTGCGTGTATCCTTCAAACTGCTGTAGACAATATTTAAACTTGGGCTCATACCTGGAAAATTAAACTAAATGACAGCAAGTCTGTACGAGTAGACTTTTCTCTCCGACACCATGCATACATACCAACTTATTTAGATGGTAAACCGGTTCCAGTTTCTAACTCTGCTCGCTACTTAGATGTGCATCTTGACTGTAAGCTCAATTGGCACGAGCATATTAGAAGAAAACGCAAAATGTTGGACCTTCTGCTCTTCAATTTTCGATGGCTCCTTCAGCCTTATTCTGAGCTCAGTCGCGAAAGCAAGAACCTCATCTATACTTTAATTTTCCGACCACCATGGAACTATGGCGCAGAGGTCTGGGGAAACGCAACTATATTCAATCTCGAAATTCTTGAAAAATTTCAAAACAAGTTTACGCGTATCATTTCAAGGGCACATTGGTTTGTCTCGAATGTACAACTTCGCACCGATCTCAGAATCGATCCAATTCCTGTTATCATTCACCAGAAGGCAAACAGCTACATTAATTGTCTTCACCTCCATCCGAACGTTGAAGCAGTTTTACTATTAGATGATTCTAATGATACCCGTCCGCTGAAAAGGAAACATCAGTTGGATCTTATTAATATTTAATTTTAATATTTTTTATAAAATAATTTAACTACCCGGGAAATCCTCCTATAATTAGTTATGGTAAATGTAATTAATTTTACAGTCCCAATAAAATTTTTATTAAAAAAAAAATATATATATATATTAACAGTACGAGTGTCGAGTGCATTATGTTGAGGCGCGGAGTAACTGGTACACTAGTTTTTGTGCAACATAACTCTCAATTTTTATGTCCAATTATTATTCGTCCTAATACTTTTTATTTCTAATTATAATTTATTTTTATTTTTCCCTTAATTCGCGAAATTAGTAATTTTTTAAAACTACAATTAAGATTCGTAGTCGTTACGTTTCAGTTGTACGCATGTGGTTATATTTTAAAATGACCTATGATCTCGCATTTTTGCGCATACACAACTAAGATGTTCTAGTGCTTAATTATGTATTATCTTTACATTATTATAAACGGAATTTCAACGATTATTATTATTATCATTATTATGAATTACGAATTATTATTGCAGCACGATAAACTAAGAATGCGTAGCCCGTGTTCACATGGAACTCGTTAAGTTAAAGACAATAAAAATTCCAACGAATAGTTAGGTAAACTAATTCCGCTAATTTTGGCTCGTCTTCAAAACGACGACTACTTTAAACGTAATCATAATCGTATAATTAAATATTCTCGCATAATCACCAATCTCGAAAGTCGCATCTTTTCTTCGTCGAATGATTTGATCGTTATAAAACTGTTATATATACCGTTTCGAAATTAAGGCGAGCGGAATCCGATAAATACGTACGATAGAATCGATGAATTAATTTTATTTAAATATATAATAAATTATTTTCGTTAAAAAAATAAAATAATAATAATAATAGTTTTGTTCTTCATTAGCGGGATTAATATTATTAATCCGTTAAATATTAGATTTTAAAATAAATTAAATAGAAACGACTCGTAATATTTTAAATAGATTAATTTCCTCGATACGAGTTCTTTTATTCGAAATATAATTAAAAAGAGATCATAGAGTCGAATAGCCGTGAAATTTGACTAGCAAACGCCGCACCAGTTCACCATCTAGAGAGAGAAAATAAGAAACCCTAGTTTTACTTATTTTCGTACCGTCCATATATCGCGATCGGTTTTAATCGTCTTACAGCGAATGGTAGGTAAACTGAACAAAATAAGGCAGGAATTTGCAGTTAAAATTAATTATGTATAAACGAAACAACAGTTGTAAAAATGGATAAATTCAAATACTCGGGCTCTGTAATCAATTGCAGATTAGATTGCGAAGAAGAAATCAGAATCCAACTCGGAATAGTTAAAGATGTATTCGGAAGATTCAGTAATGTATTTCATCCGTTAAAGTTCCCTTTACATCTACAAGATTGTCGTTAATCGCTATATATACGAAAGGTAAAATAAGTCGTGGAGACGTAGTCGATAAAGAAGACATCCGAAAAACGACTAATGACAATATGGTTCCTGAGAGACGTCTACTGAAGATATCTTGAATGGAAAAAGTAACAAACGCGGAAGTGTCTTGAAAAAAGCAACAGTTAGCGGAAGTCTGTCGCACATATTCACGATTACAAGGTTAGGTTAGAAAGTAAACGGCCAACAGGCAGATGGAAGTTCCAGTGGATAATAAATGATTGGACAGGAATAAAGGAAATTGGAGAATTAATGGAAGCACAGCAACAAATAGAAAATCAGCCAACGCGTCAAGGACGTAGGGTACCGAAAGAAGAATTAATCGTGATACCAGTTTAGAAAATAAACAATAATAATAATAATAATATCAAATCAAATTAAATTCATGTAGAATATTACAACACATTTAAGAATTAATAATACTAACGATGATAAAATAAAATTACTCTTTATTTCATCATGAAATTACAAATAATTCAGATTTTAAGCGAATAGCGCCCAAGTATAACGTGACATAATTGAAATTATCCGGTTTAAAAATACGTATAATTACCTGAAAATTAAAGGTATATATCTATATATACATATAGGAAACTTAATATATTTATTTAAAATAAGATACACTATAATAAATCGTTATTACATAATGACATAAAGGCCGGTACGCTTCAAAACTTTACGTATACGAATTAAATATATCGGATATTTTTTTGTAATTACGTAAGTGATATTTTCGATAATGTATTAAATAACGAACATCTTATACACAGAAGCATTTAGGGTATACGATAGTAGGATTCGCTTTTCGCTTATCGGCTGTCCGAGTTATCAATCCCTCTAACCGATACTAAATTCTTCTGCTTCTTCTTCATTTGTAACGCACGGGAGGAATTTATATTAACGAGTAGATTTTGGATAAATGAAGGAAGGTAAGCAGTCCAGATTCAGATGTAGGAGAATGTTGTAAAATATTTTAGAGAGTATTTAGAAGGTTTGCGATTGTACGTTCGGAAGAGTAAAGCGGTCAAATAAGAAGCAAGTGAGGAATAGTTAAAGAAACGTTGTATGCAATTTGGGTTATCGTTTCTCCTATTCGAGTTATAACAAGCGGTTGACTTTATCCAGTTAACGTATTGTTGCAAATTCGAGAATATTTCGTTTGCTCTGTCGGATAATTTAGATCGTATGTTGTGAAGGAAGTGCTTTATTGGAATTAGCTGGAATAAGCGATATTTAGACACACTTCTTATGCGGATGCAACTGTACTGTCGTTAGATCTCACCTCGTTATGCCCTGGAATCCAGAGGAGAATAATTTTTCCGAAAAATTCCGATGCGTTGACTAAGATGGATTTTGCCAAAGGATGTTGGTGGTATGACCTCTTTTGAAGGAACGGAGCTTAAGGAATCGGTGCAGATAATAGCATTATTTTTTTTTAGTTATCCAATAACCAAATCGACAGCAATTGAAATTGCGTATTCTCGTTTTAAAACAACCGTTTTTAAAAATTTATATCATCCGTCAACATCGAGAATAGTTCGCGAAAAAATATTTTTTTTTAGATAGAAATTTAATTGGACGATTTTGTAGCGATACGGGAGATTTAAGACGAGACTGACCTACACCAGCCGAGTGAATACTGGAACATACAACGCGATATACGATCTCTATATAGATGAATCTCCGAGAGTAAATGTTTTAGATAATCGAAAAAGATAATTCTCACGAATTTTTTTTTTCTACATAAGGTGAATGTCGACTTTAAAAGGAAAATCGATTCGGTTTCATAAAGAATTAATTTCAAATACTATTTCTGTAACGAGACAGAATTTTAACATATCCTCTTGCAGTCGGGTACGATTTAAATCGGCTCTATATTGGTAACCTCTATATACAACAGCAGTTTCTTTAGCAGAATCTTTTGATCGAATACATCGTAGACTTTACGTAAAATACACTGCTAATACAAAAAAATTATCAATTTGGACATCTTTAAGAATATAAGCGTTATATCGCAGGTAAAAATCCAAAAGTAAAAAAGCGTCGTTTTTTTCTTTAACGTCAGATCAATTACTTTTAAGAGGATCGACAATATAAACGCTAGCCTATAATTCGAGACATTTAATATCACGTTTATAAATAATAATACTAATAATAGCAACGATGAGGATAATTTTAATTTTTTATATAATGTGGAATGTAGTGATTTTTTATCAAAAATCAATTGAAAATTAGTTAAATCACTAATATTTATTTTCTTAAGGAAAACACAATTTATTTTTATTTTATTTGTAAAATTGTGTTTTTTTAAAAAATTTTGTGGTTGTATATTTTTATATTTTATATTTTACGTTTGGACATCATACATCGCAATAGTAAATGAAAAATTTAAAATTCCAACAGTATACAACTTTTACAGAATCAGGAAAATAATATTGAAGAAAAAATTAATATAAAAAAACTAAATTAATAAGCAAATATATTGATATTAAATTTCAACAAATCAAAAAAATAGACCGACAGAAGCAGACATCGTTTTTGGATCATATTTTCACAATTACCATCACATATTTTTAAGTAATTATATTTAATTTATATTTTTAAAATTATGATTTTTTAAATTTTTCACTTGATAATGGCGTAAATGCCGAAAAGCTTTGTGTTTTCCTTAAGAAAATAAATATTAGTGATTTAACTAATTTTCAATTGATTTTTTTTTTGATGAGGATAATGATAACGATATCGTAATAATAATAATAATAATAGTATTAATAAATAATTAATAATTTAGAATAATTACGAAAATATCGAGAACCAACATTTTAACGAATACGATAAATAAGGTCTCTTACTATTAAAATCTGAAATATTGGCAATACTCCAATTACGAATTGTTTTACAACTATTCAAAGTAGAATTTTTGTCCGTCTTACAAGGTTTAGCCTCCGGTAGGCTACAATAAATAGACGATATCAAATTATTATTTAAAATTACCGTTCGAATAAATACCAAAACACACCACAGTTTTAAATAATAGCGACGAAATTTTAGTAAAACCGCTGCCTTACCCGATTACTCGATTTTTAATTTAAAAAATAATAAAAAAAAAAAATTAAAGAAAAAAATGTTTCTTAAATAAAATAAATAAGAAATTTTGAAATTTAATTAATTAGATAAAGAAATAAAAATTACTGATGCAACATTCAACTGTGCGTAATACGTTAAAACACGCAACCAGATATTTGGTAAAAAAATTACAGACTGATTAAGAGAAAAATCGGATAAGCCACCGTCTAGTAGAAGTGGAAGTTTGACCTTTCTAATCACCCTTCCACTTACTACACACCTTTTATTTATATATATTTATATACATATATGTATATGTAATATCAGATAATATATTGTTTAATGCATTAATATACCTATTGTACATATAAATAACTGCTTGAACGAGTGACATGTATTATGAATAATTATGAATAGAAACTCCACAGCCACCGTTCAAGACTTGTGTCGTTTTACTATATATATATATATATATATATATATATATATATATATATATATATATATATATATATATATATATATATATATACGTATATACATATATACATATATGTATGTAACGTCATATAATAAATGTAAAATTTTTAAAACCTTTTTGTTATTCATCTCGTTTATAAAATCTTTCAAGTATCCTAACATAAATCAATTCACAAATCTATTTGTATTTGTAAACGTTGTGTACTTTAATACAATTCATTACTAGTGGAAATACATAGTTCCCTTAACATAATAATATATATATATATATATATGTATATATATATATATATATATATATATGAACGCGTGGCCAAAATTTATCATACGACCTATTGAAGTACAAATGACCAGTCGTAAAAGAAGGCGTACACACGTATGTAGATAAAAGTAAATAAATTATTTCATTTACTTTTACATACAAACATATTATCCACACCGATTTATCCAGTTCGTTATTAGATGAAATGTACAACACTACACTGGTTACTTCTACCTGTTTTATGTATACATATACACATATGATAAATACATACTGTTGAATATACAAAACAAAATAAAAACATTTTTAATCACTACAAAATTTATTTTATGTATGCAAAGCTTTTCAACTATAACGTCATTTTCAAGCAAATGACTTTATAGTTGAAAAGCTTTACTAAAATAAAATAAATTTTATAGTGATTAACATTGTTTTTATTTTGTTTTGTTAATTCATAAAATCACTACTCTCCAATACATCAACATTTTATATATATATATATATATATATGAATATACATAAAAAATAAACAAGAAAGGAAGAGTTAAAATCGCTAATTTTTTTCATTATGAAAAATTGTAAAGTTATTCAACCATTTTAAACAATTATCAAGTGAATATAAAAAATATATATACAAAAATATATACAATTTATAAAAATATTACTTTAGATATATAATGTAAAAAAATTATCATAGTGATAAAACAGTATTTGTAAAATAATCTGATAGTGAATGTGGTAAGCAACATAATTAACAATCGGCATTATTTTTTTTATACATAAACCATAACGCAATAGGCAGCAAAATATAAATAAATAAAAACATCAAAATTTATACGTAAACAAAACAATAACGAGTAAAATAAAATATATATATATATTAGAAATAGTTGTTTAATACAAAAATGAAATGTACAATATCCTTTAAGAAGTAATTCTTCATCAAAATTTATCAACGAATTTAATAAATTATTTTTGTGCCTTTCTTTTATTATTTCCATTTATTTTCTAGTAGTTTTAATTTTTTAATTGTTTTTTCCCCGTGTAAAATTTTATAATTTCGGTTAATATTATTTATTTCGCGTTTTAATTCTTTACAATATTTTCGAAATAATGACACTTAATCAGTACATGAATTTAAATGTTCTTTAAATCTTATCGCGAATTTTCCGTCTTATGTATTCTTTCTCACGATTATTACAATTTAATTTATATAATGTCGAATTTTTTAATTATGTTGTCACTAATTGATTTTATTGATGCGTTATTTCTATTTCTTATTGCTAAATCTACGTTATATTTGTTCTATTTTATACGTACGACTTTCCGCGTAATTTATTGAACCTAATAATTATTTTTATCTTCATTCTGTATTTTTAATTGTTGTACGAAGATTTATTCCATATTTGATCAACTATAGTAGTATTATATTTATTATTGATTGCTACTTGTTTTATTAGGCTTTTTTTTTCTACAATTACTTTATCATTGTTTTTTTTTAAAATTGTTTTTGCTTTATTGATAAAACTCCTTAACCGGCGCAATCTTCGCATCCTTGAATATTGTATATTATATATATATATATATATATATATATATATATATATATATATATACGTATATCTTTATGTTTATGTGTATTAGGTACATGAATACACATGTATATAAATATATACATATGCAAACACACTATTAGTAGCATTCAGGATGTAATTTTTTGACCCAAAATGTTCAACAAGTACTTAAGTGAGATACGTACGATATAAACTTATATGTTCAACATATTATATTTATGTGAACGTATACATTGAAAATAAATATCAATTTACCTTCGGAATATTTCGTTAAATTGTAAATATATATCAAAAAATGGAAATTTTATATTATATGTATCAAGTTAGATACGTCTGACGGAATGAGTTAACGTTGATGCAAACGCGTGCGACTATGAACTACTAACGCGGCGAATCTAACGCGATAGACGCCCGAACTTGGACTTGGCTGATAACAGTGTGAAGATCGTAACGGTGCGATTAGTATATATATATATATATTACACAAGATGAAGACGATTATCAGTTTATATCAGTCGAAATCGGCTAAAATTGTTCTGAATTATTTTAAAATTCGATAATCTAACCGTAGACTGTTTGATAGGTTTTTACGTGTGTAGCAATTTATAGTTGTCGGTTAATTCCCGGGGATAAGCATCGGACATAGTAAAACGGTTATATGATTATCGAGTTGTTTTTATTCGTATATCGTGGTAATCGTAACGGACGCTTAAAATTTGTACGTTTATCAAATAAAATGTACACGTTTATACTTTTAAAAAATTAATAAAAATTCCAACATTTTTCCATACTCTTGATCACTAGCGCTGCTTCTTTCCTCTGCGATAATTCTAACGAACTTTCCGGTATATTTTTCAAACTATCATCTTAAACACACATACACACACACACACACATATATATATATGCATAGCACATGCTTATACAGTGGCAGCAATATCATCAGCATTGCGCGACATTTTATTTATTAATTTAATACATTTATAAGTTTCAGATGGTGTAACGGAGGAAAACCTATCCGAAGAACATGTAATTAGTGAAGTTTTTACTGCATTATTTATTTTATAGCAACGAGTCCGCGGAACAAAATCATCATAAAGTTTACTAGTGCCTGAGAGGTGAGTACTAGTTTATAAACGGGCTAATTGTTATAAGAATTGGTTAAGCGGTACATTTTGCTTTGACAATCGGTTACATAAGATTATTGTTTTTAGACGATAAGGTACGAATTCCAGGTATTATTTTTTCCAAAAATTCAATAAACGCCAAGAAATTCGTGCTAGGATTAAATATTTAGACCTAACGTTAACGCACGCACGAGTGAATCTTAATCTAGCAGTTTGGCGCTTATAATATTTTTTAATAGTGATAATTTTAAGAATACTGGAAGGGATACTACTTTTGATAATATTGGTGGAAGGGTGATTTGTTTGAATAGTTCATTTTGTAGAATGTAATATAATTTTGTTTAGGTTAGCAACAGCTGCATCAATAGCACCAATACTGTCAAAAGTGTCTGTCGGACAAATGTTAATTATTTGCTTAAATTTTTTCCAATCCGCATTTTTGAAATTAAAAATTTCAGGTTTATTATTAAATGAACTACATTTATCAGTTGTCATTATATACGACATAATGGGATTATGAAGACAAAACATGAAATTGAAGTAGGAATAGTATAATACTATCAAAATTTTTAACTAAAACCAAATCTAATACACTTGCATTTTGCTTCTGCTGGCTAGGAATATACGTATGCTCGAAGTAATGTATTACCAGCAGCACTATTAACAACTCCGTGATCTATATTACAATAATAGAAGCATACGATCTGCATATTAGACCTAAATCGTAGTCTAAATATTTTTAAACAGTGCGGTACCGATAAACACAAAAAATATTAACGAACCAACGTATCTAGATATTTCAGCGGTAATAAAGGTAAAACGTCATGACTAAGTGCATTTCTAACTATTAAGACTATGCCGCACCACTACGTCTCTTATTGTCAGATCTGTAAACGTGATATAACCAGGTATTTAATAATCGTACATTGCTAAATTTAGTTTCGCAAATAGCGATACGCATTTCAATTGCTGTCGATTTGGTTATTGGAGAACTAAAAAAAAACAATGCTCTTATCTGCACCGATTCCTTAAGCTCCGTTCGAAGCCTTCAAAAGAGGTTACACCACCAACATCCGTTGGCAAAATCCATCTTAGTCAACGTATCAGAATTTTCCGGAAAAATAATTCTCCTCTGAATTCCAGGGCATAACGAGGTGAGATCTAACGACAGTACAGTTGCATCTGCATAAGAAGTGTGTCTAATATCGCTTATTCCAGCTAATTCCAATAAAGCACTTCCTTCACAACATACGATCTAAATTATCCGACAGAGCAAACGAAATATTCTCGAATTTGCAACAATACATTAACTGGATAAAGTCAACCGCTTGTCATAACTCAAACAGGAGAAACGAAGTGGTCCTGTGGCGTGTACGTTCAGGCCACACATTGCTAACCTGTAAATACTTATTTACTAATAAAGACCAACCCAAATGTACTGCATGCAACATTTTTATAACCTCGCTTTCTTCTTATTTGACCGCTATATTCCATCGCAAACCTTCCAAATACTCTCTTATATATTTTACAACATTCTCCTACATCCGAATCTAGACTGCTTGCCTTCCTTTATTTATCCAAAATCTACCCGTTAATATAAATTCTGCCCGTACCTCTGACCTTCAGTACACGGTACGGTTACCAACGAAGAAGAAGAGAAAAAAAACGGGCGATATTTTTCACTGTTAGTTCAACATACCAGAGAGGATGATATTAATAAACTGGCACGCGCGTGCATTATGGCTCCCTCGTAACCATCGATATCGAAAAGAATGTAACGCAGGCGAAGTTTCCATTCATATCATAGAAAGCCAAACGAATAAACTATTCTCGGGAATCGCATTTGACGTCACTAGTGCGTAAACATAACCATTCTGACGGACAGAGATAGACATATAATAAAATGATAATATTCATAAAAATGAACGACAGAAGCTAATAAAAATTTTGCCTATGTACATCTATGGACACCCACATATCTAGATACAAATGTGGATGCGTGTGTGTATAACAAGCCGTGATCTATTATAGAAGTAACCTTAAAGACGCCAGTGAATTTATTTACACATACATAAACGATGTAAGTATTTTATGGATTTAATTCGTATTTTTTCTATTCTTCAAATAACAGTTTTCTTTTCGGTAGATATAGTTTTGAGCGATATACATATATATATATATATATATATTTATTTATTTATATATATATATATATATTTATATATATATATATATTTATATATATATATATATTTATATATATATATTTATTTTTATATATATATATTTATATATATATATATATATATATATATATATATATATATATATATATATATATATATATATATATATATATATATATATATATATATATATAGGAAAGACCAAGTTGAAGAAAAGCCTGATTTATGCTCATCCGAATGGACTAAAAATAAATCCGTACATTTTATTTAATAAATAATTTTTGAAAAATTTCCTTCCGGTACAGCGACGAAAATATTTTTTTATCGTATTTATTTTACTGTCTTTAATCAGTATTCTCGTACTCAACTTTCACATATTATAAACATCGACATAATTTATTATCACAAAAAAAAATAAAAATAAACGTTAGTAGCGCAAACCGTTTCAAGGAATCAATTGCTCGCGAACAGAAGCCTCTTTCGTTTAATTTAAAGTATCTAATACAATTTGTTATTTAGATGATTGGAAATAATTAAAAAATAAATAATTATAATAATTATAAAAATAACAGTAAAAGAATAATAATTTTAAAAATCTATTTTACGAACCTACATCAATTTTATACTTTACCTCAAAGGGATAAGTTAAAAACTTTTTATCGAATTTTTTCCCTTTCGCATCAGATGAGGAATTGAATAAATGTTTCAAGATTTTTTAAATTACCCAATGATTATCATGCATTCTACTTACGATTTATAAACAATAAATACATGTCTCTATATGTATATATATATATATATGTATATGTATAAACAATGAACATATATTTTATTAGAAAAAGTTATACACAGCTTATGTTGGTAACAAATAGTTAATTGTGTACCGGATACATCCTTACCACAATAAACATTTATAACTATTAGTTAATTATGAAATAGATATGTATGTATATATATTTATTTCATAATTAACTTTCAGTTATAATAAGATAATTATACAACCGCGGGAAAGAAAAGTGATATAAAAACGCCTGAAATTTAAAAAGAGAAAAAAAATTTGTCAAAAATGTACAGAAGCGAGCTTATAATAAATTATGTTTAATATGTTTATACTTATTACATTTTAGTTACCTGGAATCGTAATTAACAATCGAGAAAACGAGCATGTTACCGTAATATACGAACATTTATTGAAAAAATTACTCGATAATTTTAAAATAAAATTCCTAATATAGAGTGGTAATTTTAAGAAAACGTGCGCTTCATCGACTTTAGTTTAAAGGGGGACAGGTTTAAAATACATCTTAAAACCCTATTTCGAATAATTTGCAGTTTATTAAAAGTAGCCTTAGATACCGAGCTCCATGCTGGACAGGCGTAGATTATTATTGGTCGAATTAATGACTTGAAGATTATCATCTTATCGTTAATATTAAGGTAAGATTTACGAATAAGAAGTGGGTATATGGAACAGATGGCTTTATTTGTCGTAAGACTAGTATTATTTACGCGCTTAGTGAACGTAAATCTGCTGTCTAAAGTAACACCCAGACACCCGGTCACTTCAATATATTTGTGCACGAGTAGACTATCCGGCGCAACGTTGATCATCTACGATGAAAAACGTAGACTCAGTTTTCGTCGGATTTACATTAATTTGCAATTTATAGTAATAATTAACGATGCGTATTCAAGTACCAAAATGAAATAAATACACTTTAATATTTAATTCATAAAAGTGTATTTGTAACCCATGGATGGCTACCGGGCTTAAGCCTCCAGAGGGCTTGGAAAAGTATAAAATACACATCAAGAAGGTGCGTAACTTGCAAGCTCCAAACAATTTGGAGGCTACAGTTGAAACAGAAGAGAATATTTGAAAGAGCTCGTGTTATCACTAATAGAACATCATCTTGAAGAGCATGCAAAACAACCTAGATTAGAAAAAGTGCCGTTAGAAAATATTCCTTACATTCTGTCTGCTAATGACATTGAAAATCCATCTGACTGTGCAACACAAAGAAAAAAAATGGCCGTTGGTTGGGCCGTTCGGCATTCGAATCTGATCCAGGTCCTATCCATTGCGTTTTTTTGTTGTTATTACTTGTTTCGTTGTTGTTCGTGATCGTTCATAGTTTGTTTTCGACTGTGTATACTAATTCATTTTGATTACGAATTTTTTAATTTTTTTTTTTTTTTGGCAGGGAATGTTTGAGCCGACCCCAGATACAAATCCTGGGTGTGTCACTGGTTGTAAGTTAGCAATTTTACGCGTTGTGCTCAAAATAAATTTATGACATAAATAACGAAAATCTCTTTTAGTTTATAATAAATACATAGTCAACGCATCTATCTATACAATACTACTACTGTTTTTTTTTCAGATTTATACTTGATGACGTAAAGTAACTACATTATGTATAAATATGTATATATATATATATATATATATATATATATATATATATATATATATATATAATATGGTCACGAAATTCCTTGGAGGAATTACCACCACAAAAGAAGAAGAATATATGCATATATATATATATTTTTTATACATAATGTAGTTAGTTTTACGTCATCAAGTATAAATCTAAAATTTAAAACGAAAACAACGGTGACGAAAAACGTATTATTATATAGATAGATACGTTCAGTATGTATTTATTATGAACTAAAACAGATTTTCCGTATTCATATAATAAATTTATTTTAAAAATAACATAATAATAAATTGTTAAGTTACAACTACACTTTCATAAATTAAATACTAACAAATATTTATTTCATTTTGTTTATATAATTGTACGGCAGCGAAGAGACACTCCATGATTTTACATAGATCTAGTAAAATGATGACATAAAACTATATTAGTGTATAATTCATCCGTTCAACTGTGTATATCAAGTTAGAATGAATTCTTTTAAACGTATATCTCTATCAGAAAGTATCTTCGTAGTGCTTCCTCCATGATGCGTATTTTTTTTTTTAAATTAAATAAAATAAAAATACATTTATACCGTATCGCAATATATATATATGTATATATATATATATATATATATATATATATATATATATATATATATATATATATATATATATATTTAAATATGTATATTTCATCTAAATAGTCTACTAGTTTTGATGATATTGTAACCTGCGACAGTAGTAGACTGTTTTGATTACAACAACAACAAAAATATATTTGTATAAGTAATAAACATAAAAGAAAATATAACACATGGGGCTCACAAACATTGTGTACCGGGGATTACCACAATAACACAGTAAGAATATAAAGAATAAAAGAAAACAAAACGTTAAATGCTGCAGGAAAAAAGCAAATAAAAGACTTGAAAATAAACACGTTTTCTAATTACATGTTAATAAAGAGACTTAAGTCTAAACTACAAAAATATATTGTTTAGGTTGTGAGTTCTTAAATAAATACTATGTATGAAAAAAAGAATTGAATGACACGGGTGTCGCTTACTAAGTAAAGGGGTTAAATTATAATTAATTACTACATAATTTTATGTTTAAGTCGCCTGTGTTTATATTTGGAATTCACGAAACGAAGTTGCTTAGAATCGTAATTGGCAATCGAGGAGACGTATGAGCATTTAATAAAAAAAAAGTCAGTCGATAGCTTTAGAACAGAATCTCTAATATAGGGCAGGTCAGTAGCTTCGTGCATGCTATCGATTTTGGCATAGCGAGGTGCATTGAGAATACATCTGAGGCATCTGTAATGACTTGTAATTTATTAATTAAATATATATATATATATATTGGGATATGGTATAAGAGAATTTTTATTTAATTTAATTTTTTTAAAAATATATATATTTCATCATTATCTACTTTTATAAAGTGACTAATTTATTTTAATTTTAATACTCTCATCTCGATAATATACTTAGACATACACGAAGTTTATAACAGAAAAAAAATAATTTTACTGATATCTATATCAAAAAAAAACTTTAGTAAATTCTGTCAGACGTCAACTATAGATGAACTATCTTAGATAAATTTTATGCGTGTATTTATTCTGACGGTGAATAGTGTAATCTACGCATAAATATATTCCTAAATTATAATATTTTATAGTTTTTTTTGGTTTTACATTTTTATATTCTTAGTGTTTCGAAATTTTTTCTTTTTATTTCTCAAAAATTGTTTTTCTGTTTCCTGTTCATTTGGTTTAAGTATGAGTCGAAACCGATTACGTTATTTTATAAATAGCGTCAACGTCCGATCGCCAAAGTTAATCTACTCTAGACAACGTTAGTACTTGGATGGATGACCGCCTGAGAAAACTTGATGTTGTTGGCAAACTTAAAATATAAATGGATAGTAAAATAATAGCCATTAAAAAGGCACGTATATAACCGCATCGCATTGCATATTGATATAATACTTCCGAAGTCGAGCAAAGTCAGAGGTGACAGGATTCAGCTTAAATAATAGAACAGTTCAGGTAAAACTTGCGATGAATTTTAAGATCAAAAACGTTTAGAAATTCAAATCGCTCTAAATACATAAACGTTTAACTGGTCTCGCTCGAACACTAAAAACTAGGGTTAGTCTAGTAACGAGACTATTTGAGAATCTGCGATCAAGGTATTACGTACTCTTGTCTAGACATTAGTTCTTTCTGAGCTGTATGTCGTTCGTAGATGCAAATTAAATTGATAACGTGTTAAATGAGTAAGTGCGGATAAAGACTGGAACTTTAAAATCGACTCCACTTTCTACCAGTGCTCGTTAATCCCGTCGATATACGTCGGAAAGTCTGGTCGTAGACGAGAAGTACTTCAAAACGTGTAATCTATTCAGAACGAAGTTACAAATGCGTCATTACGATAGTTAACGAAAATCGCCGAGCATTCAAAACTTATCAGGCCAAGTGACAGTGTGGCTAATAAGTGTGGCGTCGAAATTGATGGAATGAAAAAAAAACGCGCAGTAGATGAAAGATTCCATGCAGGAGGCCTACGAATGGAATTACCACGGAATGACGAATTCTAAATCGATTTAGGCGATGTTACGCAAAATATAGGAAACGAAATAATCGGTTCAGTTAACGAATTCAGGTATTTCGGTTCGCTGTTCAAGGTGGTAACAGACATAAAACGAATAACCGTTTAATAATTTACAGGCAGCACTAACAGATCGAAAACTAAAAATGGCCACCAAGATCAAAATAAATCAGCGTTACCTTAATAAAGTACAGAGAGCTGCGAACAGCGAATGCAGAAAGCCTTAAGCGATTAAACGCATTCGAAATGTGAACATTCGGTCGAATATCACGAACGGCGAAAATGACGAATACCTAGAAAAGTGAAATCGAGAAGATAACTCTGATAGATAATATACTGAACGATAAAAGAACGTTATCCGAGAAGGGAGATATAATGCGAGACAAAATTGAAGGAAAAACGCCAATGGAAATAATAGCGGTATAGAAATAATAGACGCAACTAGGAAAAAACAAATTACGATTGGATTCAAAGTTGTTGCATACTATCTTGATGATGTTATGCAGAAATGAGAAATGATAAAATCCGTAACGTGCTTGTGTGGTGAGGCAGAAAATGAAATATGTTATGAAAGGTTCTATTCTGAAAGTCGGCATCCCAAAATTTAAAGCTTAATATGATAAGAAGAAGAATTTCTATGATGAAAAATTCGATAGGAAACTGACGATAGCGTACGCTTTCCTAGCTAAACCAGCGAATAACGACCGCGACAGATTGATATCCGGCGAGGCGGACATACGCATTTCGAAGTTGCTCGTCTTCAATTCGGTCAAGAGATAGCGTTGCGTTTTTAACGACTTTTCGTACCAAGCGCTTTTGTACAAAGCTGTCCGATAACGACTATTAATCGTACGATAACATTCGCCGGTATCGGCTATTAAAAACGGGAAACCGGCTGATATGACGAGTAACAGAAACCATAAAATCGACTGAATTAACGACGAACCGGCCATCGATAAGTAGATCATAGTTACGTTCAATTGAAAAACCGTACCGAAAATGATCCAGATCAATCGTTTATAACCGGTTATCAATTTCCGAGCGTAATTACATATCGATCGATGATGTCGAATACAGGCCTCGATCAGTTGCAGATAAATTTCGTCACGAAATCGATTATATTTCGCGCGTTCGTTTACTAAATCGTCTATCTTGTCGATAATCGATATTAACGAATCGACTTCTCTGCGACACGTATCGACGTGATAATAATAAAGGCAGGCTACCGATATCATACCGGTAGTGGTAACGATCAAAACGATCGTCTGAACGAAACGAGCTATAATCATAAATTTCGATTCGAATATGAAGCGCGGTATCCAAAATCGTAAGAAATAAAATTCGTCCGATCGCGTTCGGAATAAAACCTGCGAACAAAGCGTACCGATAGCGATCGCGTTAGCCGTGACGGTTAATCGGACAAAAGCGGATTTTTGCTCGTTTCGAGCTCGGTATCGAGTACGCAATAGTTCCAGTTCGACGTCTTCCGTATAGACGTGTAATTGTTCGGAATTTTTCGTAAATTCGGCCGTTCGACATTTATCACATAGAAAACACCACGAATTACATAAGAGGAAAGCGAAATGCATCGAACATTCGACCGCGTCGTATTTAGTGCGAACGCTCGGAATCACTACCGACAAGATCGAAACGAGCACGTATAAATCGCAGCCCGCTAAAAGCGTTAATCGACCTAATTGACGTTTACCGGGAGAACATAAACTGTGAGCGGTCGTAAACGATAAAGTAGCGTCGAAAAGTGAGCACGAGCTAAATCGCCGTAATATTAATCGGTCGCTCGGAACGAGCATGGCTAACGACGTTGAGTAATGTATCGAAATAGTTCTCACTCTTAACGTTAGAATTGTTAAATACTTTGAAACATCCGCTCGTTTCGATATTAAATCGCGTACGGACCGTATAAATAATGTTAAATGGGCAAATTATAGGGATCGAAAATGGTTTGGTAAAAATAATTGATGGTTTCTGTTAATATAAATTGAGATTTTTTTTTTAAATTCTTAAAGAAAATTAAAACAACGGAATAATTATTACCGTGAAAATTATTCTGTACCAAGAGGTGTATTAAAAGTTTAAATATATTACTTTTCTTTTCTAAATTCTTCTGGCATGCATATATATGTATATTTCATATATATATATATATATATATATATATATATATATATATATATATATATATATATATATATATATATATATATATAATTAACCGGATTTTAAGTAAACGGCAAAAAATGCGTTGACCATACTTTTTTATTATACAAAAGTCAGAGAGCACTACTAGCGTTCGTTTAATTTTAAAATATAATAGAACGCTAAATTTATTTACCATTCACCGATATGTCAATTGGCGCGGTAAAAAATGATTACATATACTAATGATGTTGTCGCACTAGTTACGAACACCACTTGAAGGGAAGTAATGTTGAGTGGAGAAATCACTTTGACTTCATCGAATTGAATTGACTGGTCAACTGTTCATAGTCTTTTCCATCGAGAACAGCATTTGCCACTTAAAGGGAGTTAGAAATAAATCACTACGTCCAGAAATCACAGTGAAGTATCTGTGAGATATGGAATGTTCTGAAATAGTTCAAGCGGGATTGTCCGAGGGAATGCGAATAAGAATGCCGATTGTCACTTACGGACATAGGTTTATGTTCATAGGGTCACTAATATTATTTTATTAAGATGTGTCCCGCCCTTATTTTTATGACAGAAGCTTAATGACCACAAAATAAGCATTAACCTGCTTTAAAAAATTGCGTAATTTCACTCGCGAAATGACAAAAATTTTTGGGTGGGTTATGACGATTGGAATAAACTACCATTGACTTTTTCCATATAAAAATTTAATGGAACCTCAGTTTTTCTTTTTCAATATACTAACATAAGTTAGTTTCATGTAATGTTTCTATTTGAACCATAAATAAGATCTGCGAGTCTAATTACCGCATGTATTTCTTAGAGTACTTATTTTCATAAAATAAAAAGAATCTATCCGGATTAGGGAATCAGTTAACACAATCATTTTCATGCCATACTTACATGGTTCGACCGGAGTGTATATAAATGATAAAAGAATCAGAGGACGGCCTGTGATCGGAATCATAGATCATATCGGAGCAATTACAGTCCTACAATTATCATAACTAATAAGAACTATAAACAATCGGGAAAATAGTAACAGATGGTTTTCCAAGCCACTAATTCACGATGATTGGTCATAACGTTCGCAGACGGAAATACGACTGATTATTAATATAAATTAACGTGCCGTGCGCAGCTACTAACGCTAGAGACACGAAGAAGAGGAAATTAAATCAAGGTGTAGACACAGAACATGCGTAAGAACATGATTAGGTTAGTAAGAGAGGAGTATTCTTCTATGAAAAACCGTGAAAATGAGGAAGGAAGGTTGACAGACAATCTAAGTGAGTGGTATAAAGAAGAGTCAATGAGGATATGGGAGACGGAATGCGTGAGGTTACACACGCGGCACTGAGGAGCCAGAGTTCTGTTGATGAGGTGTGAATGGGTGAGTTTTGTATGACCCAGTCGCAATCTACTGAGGACAACGTTTTTTCTGCGATTTGGAAGCGAAATCTTCAGGGTAACCGGAGTTCTTGATATGACGAAGCTTATTTAATGAGGAGGTCGATTCCCACTTTGGCTGCAAAAAGTCTTGATTCGATATAATTATGTATATCAATAGCTGGAACTGCGACGTTAGGAATCGGCAACAATGTAGCAGCCTCTTTGCTGCCTTATCTGCTAGTTCAGTGTCTGGAGTCCCAACATGAGCTGGAATCCACTACTTGGCTAGATTTGACTATATATATATATATATATATATATATATATATATATATATATATATATATATATATATATATATACAGATGATCAGGGATTACAAATTCGAAAATTGTTGTTCAATTTCGTGATTGTTCAATGTGATCAAGATATTTTTAGGTATCATGGTCAAAGAAATGCTGGACGTACAGTCGAGCTTTATAATAAAAGATATGGACATTCGACAGCAAATTTTCTACACGAAATTATTAATCGGAAATGCACGTGACTATGGAATACGTTTAGAAGTGTGTTTCATAGATTAACAAAAAAAACTTCGATTTAACTTTTGACAGTGATAAAAGAGTACATCATTTATCGCATAAAAAGTTACGTATCAATAATAGTAATAATGCGTGCAGCAACACTGTACGTTCATGAACGTTCTGTGTCCAAAAAGCAATCAGACGGGGTTGTATTTTATCGCCAACGCTGTTCAACTAATACGGATAATATATAATAAGAATATTTACAGAGGAACAAACTGACAGAATACTGATAAAAGGACGAATGATGAAAAAGCTCGAATATTAAAACTGTGGCATCAAAATAGCTACAAATGTGATTGATATTTGAACATTCAGAAATCGATTTGAATGGAAAAAAACAATGACAACACAATCAAATAAAAAAAAATGATAAAAATAACGATTCCACTCGACGATAGAACACCGGCCGTGATGAAAATATTGGAAATTTTACACATACATATTTAATAACTTTCGCGAGTATTTTTTATATTTCAAAATAATGTTATATATATATATATAAGACCAATCCATGGTTCTACAATATTAAAGTTGAAACGATCAAATTGGGGGGGGGGTTTATTACTACCATTTGTCGACTGAGACTCGGCTGTAGTCGCCTTCCTGCTTCATTACACAAACTTATTTGCTCTCATCCTATGGATACCCATTTAGTGGTCGATGCAGACCATGTGATGCTTGAGTGTTCCCATCAGAGTAATTTTCGTGTTGCATTTTATCACTCTTCACGGCCTTAAAGTTCCGTTTCCTATAAATATTGCATTTCTCTTAGCTCTTCAAAATGCTGAAGTATATACGGCCCTATACTCCTATATTTTAGAGTCTGGTATCATTATTTTATTTTACACATCCCTACATTACTTCTTACTCTGCCTAATTTATAAGTAGACCTTTCTTATTCACTCCATAATATACAGACATGGGTAAACTGTATGGAAACAAAAAAAAAATCAATTTTGTAAAACGAACGAAAGTGTGGAGATGAAATAAAACGAAGAATTTAATTTTCTAAAAGTACAATAATAAAATTTTACAAAATCTTAGAATAAGAAGAACCAAAATGTGTTACATATATACATATATGTATATATATAAGTTGTATGTGTATGTTGTGTATTATGCATATATTATATATATATATATATATATATATATATACACACATATGTTTATGTATATATATAAACATATAATTAGATTTCAAAATTAATATAGTGTGTATAAGAAGTTGTATTATTTAAAAAAAAAAATTAGTAAAACATGTCGTAATATTAAAAAGAGACGTGCAGAAATAAAAGGATCAAGATAGTTCGTAACATAGGTTCGTGTGTTAGTCACGATATAGGACAACGAACAAAATGACTATATATATAGATTATATATATATATATATATATATATATATATGTGTATATATATATGTATGTATATATATGTATGTATATATATATGTATGTATATATATGTATGTATATATATATGTATATATGTATGTATATATATATATATATATATATATATATATATATATATATATATGTATGTATATATATATATATATATATATATATATATATATATATGTATGTATATATATATAGATTATATATGATCATAATTTCTCATTCTTGTTCAGTGATAACGCTATTTTGTTCATTTCACTGTGTCTTGCTGCTTGTACATCGAGTTATATTTATTTGTTCGATACATTTCATTCTTGGCCTTCTTCCTAATCTTTTCCTTTTGCTGGTGCCTTCAATTATTCGTGTTAAATGTTCATTGTGTCTGAAAATATGACCCATCCATTTCTATCTTATTTCTTTTAATGTTACTAATGAACTTCTATTTTCACGGATTAATTTAAATACTTCCTTGTTAGTAATTTTCTCTGTTCATATTTTCTTCTAACACCGGGTTTCAAACGGCTGCAACTGGCTTTGTTATCTGTTTTTGTCTATCGTTTAAGCTTTCGAGTCAAAAAGTGAAACGCTCCCTACTAATGTTTTCAATAATTTCTTCCTAATTTTCATATTCGTGTATCTTAACGTTAAAAGTGTTTTATTTTTCATACATACCAATTTGGCCAATCCTATTCTTTATGTTATATCCTGCATATATATATATATATATATATATATATATATATATATATATATATATATATATATATATGTACATAATAATTTTTAATACGATTTTAATCCACTCTCTCGCGTACATTAATGTAATTGTATATATGGTTATCGTTATAAATGTACAATTAGATTAATAAGAGATTGGAAGCGACAATTTAAAAATTATTAGATTAATGTATGTGGGAGTGTTGATTAAAATCGTATTAAAAATGATTAAACGGAAAATATAAATAATTGACGGTTCACAATTTAAAATATTTCGTGATTTTTTAAATTGACGGTTATTAAATTTTTACAGACGGTTCTGCGAATATCGTTCCTTCTGATACTGGATTAAAAGTATATTATTATTCTTTTAAAAAGTTTTATTTTATTTAAAATGTTATTTCATTTTTACCGGTTTAAAAATTCAAACCTTTAATTTACTTTCTTCTTATCCTATAAATTAATACTTCGTATAGTCTTCCTGTCTTTACTTATCGAAAGTCTTTTTTCCTAATTATCGCGTGTAGACGAGTGGCGTCTACAGGTCTCGGTAGTACATACCCGGAATTTGTTAACCAATAGTTTTGTCGTAATATATTTAGGTTTTGATAAGTCATTATCGGATATGTTTCGAATTATTGAACTTTTTATTTATTAATTATTGATTTATTCGTGTTTCTTTATATACGGAAGAATTTTACACTTCGTCATCGGTTACTCTGTCTGTTCATTTCCTATTTTGTTATCGTCCAGTTGAGCAATGCGGTGATTTTTAAAAAATTACTAGGTCGTCCATTCGGTGCAGGACTTATATCATCCAAGGTGAATTGGTTATCTAAATTTTGTAGCATCCATTTATTTTTTTATTTTTAATATTTTAATAGCAGTTTTTTTTTTATTACATTTACATATTATTTATAGAACATTAATATTTTTCCTCGTTCTATTATTTTTTTTTAAATTTTTGTACCAGAAGACTAATTTTCTTTGTTCCCTTCGATATTCTTTTGGGAAATTACTGAAATATTTCTGTTTGTAATCCCGCCGTATTTTGTCATCACTACGGGAAATTTTTATATTTCTACATTTTTTTCTCAAGCTGTACTTTTTCAGCATACATTTTCTTTTATTATTATTATTAAGGTTATGCTAAATTATCTATAGTAGTTCAACTTTTTTAGCTGTAACCAATACGGATTTTTACCTAATAGGGGTACAGATTAGGTAATCCATTCGGTGAAAGACTCATATCGTCCAGGGTGAATTGGTTATCTAAATTTTGTAGCATCCATTTACTTTTTTAGTGATATTTAGTTTAAAAAATTACACGCGTATGGTTTCAGAGGTAATATACACAAGTGTTTTAAATCTTATTTATCTAACGGGTTATCATCATCAAGTGCCGTCTCCGTGTCGGAGGTAAGCGACTACTTACTATACATATTTTGTTGTACGGATCGTACCTTGTTCGATGTTGGTGTCGAGTGCGATTCTTCTTGCCCCATAACTACGATCAACTCATATTTGCGCACTTACGTTTATAGTTGAATATTCTCGTATTTTTTAAAACGGAAGTATACTTGTTACATACGATATTTTTGTAGCTACTTCTGAAGCCTGTATCTCAATTTCGATAAATACATCATCCTTAGAGAATTTTTATATATATATATATATATATATATATATATATATATATATATATATATATATATATATATATATATATAATGTAGATACTAGAGTGCAATTTTTTTTTAAAACATATTTCGAGTGTTTATTCCATTTTAAACGTTCGTCTATTTCGATTTCAAGACATTTACGTTCGCTTGCGAGTTCTACTTTTCGTCAGTTTTTGTTTTTGCTACATTTATCAAGATTTACCGTTAAAATGGGTGCTACACGTTTGTTCGTGTGTGTATTACGAATTCGGGTTACTATATATCAAAGTTACCAAATAGTCTATACTCTTTATTTAAGTATTTATCGTTTTGATTATGTATGCCCATTTACTAACTGCTATCGGGTCTATATTTTTTTCGATTTTTTTACGTGAAGATCCTATGTACCATAAACTACTACCACCATGAGTGTCGTCCAGTGCAAGTTATTCGTTGTTATTGTATAACGCTTGAATGGAATATTAGATTGCTATAAAAAATATCGATACGCGCAATAAATTACAGTTAATCCCTTCGTTTAATTTTATATATAAATATGTATATATGTGTGTGTGTTTGTGTGTAAGGACGAAACTGACGATGATAACGAATTCTAAAATAGACTGGTAAAAAAAAAAAGTACAAAATTCTCGCTTATGGATTTTTTTCGTTGATGATTCTTATCGTGGCTTACGTTACTTTACGTACAAACCAACTCTCAGACACCCGCATACACCAGATTAATATCGTTAGTTGCGTCTGTCTCTGTAGCCAAGTTCAAGTCCAGTTTACATATACCTTAAGGCCGGAAATGATACGCGCATTACCATTTCACACTATCTTCTTATTTTAACTGCCGTTTTTGTTTTTTTTTTAGTGGGAAGAGGAGGAGGATTATTTAATAGGCCTGTTAATAAGTTAAGTTAGAGGCCCCGACATAATTTACGTAGACCGTAACTCTTCAAAGAGATGAAATTAGACTCGATAAATATAACGCGATCTGTTTAATATCGTCCTAGATTATTATTTCGATTTAACGGTTATTTCGAATTTTTTCGGCTTTGCCATCATTAATACATATTTATAAAAGGTATTCAATTACCTTCTTTATCATACGCATACACACATAAACATACACATATATATATATATGTGTGTAACTGAACATATATACGACATGTGCGTATATAAAATTATTAAAGGTATTGATTTTTATTTTATTAGAAGCATTTTATACGGCACAACGGCCTATAACATGAGCAAGTGAAAATACGTTGTTAATAACAATGACCATAATAATAATAATAATAAAGCGTTAAAGATGATTTCGATAGTAACGATAGCAAGTATATAATTAAGTGTTAACGACATATATAAAATTCAAATGTTATACACGGATACATGTTATATATATATAATGCATGTGTGTGTAAAATAATATACATGTCTTTATTATAAAAAACTAAATAAAAAAACTAAATGGATAATGGTATAGAGGAAAAATATCATTATTATGTTCGAAGAGAAAAATGATGTGAAAATCGAATATGACGTACGAACTCGTCAATTTATAATTTTCGAGTATTCAAAAAGACGGTATAAAATAGTTGAAACGAGAAGGCGTGGGACCGTATTAGAATTAAGAGGCGGTTATAATAATTTCGTGAATATCGGACTTAATATATTCTCTTTATCAAATAATACGTTTATATTTATGAAGAAGCAGCATAAACTCGGTGTACGTAACAATCTTAAATTTATATTTCACGGATGTTAAACGTTTATTTAAAAAAAAATAATAATAAAATAAATAAATATACGGTGGAATTAAAAGGCATTAATACTGGTGGTGTAGTAGTTTTAATGAATGATTAAAAGTCAGAATTAAATCCAGTTAAAATAGCCTCATAATGTCTGCGTTAAACGAACAAAATATACACAAATTGTAGAATATTCCAACAACGGCCATAGTTAATAAATAAATAGTAATCGCCGTTAATCCTCTTGAAACCCAGTGACGCCGATTATACAGCGATAATATTAGTAATAACAATAATATTAATAATATTATTTTTATGTACATTTATATCGATCGTAGATTTTTAAAACGATTTAACATTTGTACTATCGCCATAGCGATTATAATAACGGTGATAATATTTAAAATTTTCATCGATCAAGTTTTGTCACATCCTGATGATTGTCTTTAAAAATTCGAAGGACACACCTTCACACACGTTCAGATTAGTCTGTTCTAACATATAAAATATTACTAAATTATCCTTTGTGGTTTCACACGCGTATATTTAGTTTTGTTGCTAATTATTTAATTTTAAACGAAAGTAATCATAAATGATTATAATAATTACGATAATTATAAATTTTCATATTCATCATTATCATCGTAATCGTGGTAACAATAAATTTCGAATGAACCGCGCGATTTTCGAAAATTTATTTTAGTTTCGAATTTAATTAGAAATTACGGATAGCTGTTAGAAAGAATAAAATCGAAACCCTCAAGAAATAAATATGTATATATATATATATATATATATATATATATATATATATATATATATATATATATGGCCTCGTGACGTATAAGTAAAGTCTTAGCGTTCCGCTCCCATGATCTAATTTAGAATCCAAAAGAACGAGAATTTTTTATTATAAAAATGTCTCCAAACAACTCAGTTATCCACAAAAATTGGCACCAGCTAACTGGGAAAATAAATAAGTCAAAGAAGACAAGTAACAATAGACGTAGCTCACCTATCAATTTTTGAATCGGCAGGATCTATTAGGCCGACGTTCCGTCACAATATTTGAATAGATAGTACTTTAAATATACACATACATATGTATATTTTTCATTTTCCCCGAATAATAATAAAATTCCAACTTAATGAAATAAGTGGACACGCTTTTATAGATAAAAATATACTCTAACACGTTTTATATATATATATATATATATATATATATATATATATATATATATATATATATATATATATATATAATGAATATATCTGTTGGGGTATATATATATATATATATATATATATATATATATATATATATATAATGAATATATCTGTTGGGGTATATATATATGTGTATAATAATAATAATAATAATAATAATAATAATAATAATAAATATATGTATATAAAACAAATATAGCGATGTAGTAAACGTAACTTTTACGACATTTTGTTTTTTTTAATCACTCGATTCTAGACATCCTATATTTTATTAATAGTCGTAAAATTCTAATTAGCAATTATCCAAAACTGAGGGCTCCAGTCCCTTGGTCATATCTTTGTCGTTTTTAACGACCGAGTAAACAAATTTAACCTTTAATATGTATATATATATATATATGCAATGCATATATATATATATATATATATATATATATATATATATATATATAATACATAAATTCTATACATTCAAACACACACACGTATGTATATTAAACTGATTTATTTTTTTAAAGTATATATTACGATCTTACACCTTAGTTTTGGTCGAAGCTTACTTTTATTAACTAAATAGTTTACTTGGTAATTAAAGCGAATAAAACCACTTTTTTGTTGTTTTTTTACCTACTTTAATGATACTGGGGCGGTTACATGGATGCGGCGGTGATTTCTCTGTTGTTATTTTATGAAATGAGCCGCCCGGTAAATCCTTAATTTCTAACAAATTTTCCATATACTGCTAGTACAATTGTACATGTACTGGCTTTACAGCTAGTTAGAATCCCCTGTCAGTGCAATGCTCCCGTTAATAACGACATCGGTAAAATTAATTTCGTTATCTAATTCTCTAATAAAAAAATATATATATAAAAACAACGATATAGAAATAATTCGTTAATACATTACGAAAGAACAATCTTGATGATCTCGTTTTATGTTCTGACCAATTTTATCCTTTTTAAAATATGTATTTATGTATTAATATAGAAAGTGACAATTTTTTTTTAATTCTTTCCCGCCAAAAACTAGTTACTAGGTTTTCGTATGTATTAAATACTCGCTCGTCGTCGTAATATAGTTTGCATCTCTCGAAGACCTTAAACATTACGTGCCGGTATTGAAAATATTTTTGAATCAACCGGATATATTACAGTGGTGGTTTACACAACGCTCAAATATTTCGATACTTCATTTTAGAGAAATGTTTCTTATTAAAGTATTATATCGATGGTAATCTTACCGATTCCAGATAATCTAAATTAAAGTTCATTCCTAAGCCGGAAGCATAAAATAACGCATTGAATCATATATTCGAAAATATTTTCCCAATAAACATTTCGACATACATATAGTATCTTTATTTTTATATATATATATATACACACATATATATACATATATATATACATATATATATATACATATAAATATATATAGTAAATTTGACCCCGAGGCTCGAATGAATCATCGAATTATATAATATATCAAAACTGGATAGCCGTTCTCGGTATTATTGAATCCGTTCAGGATTATTAACCATCGAACGGAATTACTTATTCTGCATAACCTCTCGATTATGGAAATTCTAGCCGACGTAGGTACCGCGGGAACAACATTTTCCAAATAAAAAAACTTGTAGTAATAAAATTTTAATTCTTTAAAATCGCAATAATTATTTGAAAAAGTAAATGACCGTTTTTTGGGAATTTGTTAACTTTTCCAACGATTAAAGAAAAAATTACAAAAACATTAGCATCCGTTTGTGTGTCCACTCACCTTTGTTCTACGAGCTGGAAAAAGAAACTTTCAACCGGAGATAATAGTATTGATCTTTAGACGATATCGACTAATATACCTAGTGTTAAATAATAAAATATGAAAACGTAAAGAATTTTGAAAGTTTAGATGGAAGAAGAAGATCGATTATATGCGGATGACCTTACTAACATCACACAACGCGTAGACGCGATCATCGAGCTATCTGTTAAACCGGCTCCCGGTATTTTAAATATGGATTTTCAGAAGAATGCTAAAAATATCCTGTGTTTATCACATATCGAACGCAGATGTCCTAAAACGAATAGGTCAAAACTAAAAGCTGCTGGCAATTATAAAAAAGAGAAAAACACATACTTAGGACATATTATGCGTAATCAGAAATACAAAATATTGCACACAATATCGGAAGGGAAGATCCAGAGAAGACGGATGTCATGGATAGAGCAATGGACAGGAAAATCGCCAGTTGAACGAATACATTTAACTAGGAAATATTTAAAAGTTGTAGTCAACCTAAGTCAACCGCGAGGTCACTCGATGAAGAAGAATCCTTAGATAGTCCTTAACGTGGAATTTCGGTATAATTTTCGAATTACAATTAACTCGACTAATAAATATTTTCACTTTATTATCGTTCATTATTACTCATTAAATTATTTACAAAATAAAAACAGCGAACGATCAAAAATTTCACTTATTAAAAATTATTCGACGATTAGTGAATTTTTAACCGAAATTACAAAACATTCGTTATCGTAAAAGATAGAAGCTTATTGAAGAAGATAACACTACTTAACATTAACCGCCATTTAGCTATAGTCTATCGGGACGAAGATAAAAGTAATCTGTTAGCAAAGATATATTCGAACCAATAATAAAATTTTATCTTCTGTTAAAAAGTACTTAGAAGGTTCACTCGTGGGCATTTTTCCCGCTGATTTTATAACGTTCAGCGAGGTACACAGAATGTCGTAAAGAAACTTATTATAAATAAAAAATCTGTAGGTCTAGATAATATTTCCACCAATACGGATTAAGAACTTCCCTACACAGAAGTATTTGTCCAGTTGAATCGTACTTTATTTTTCTGACTACTGGAGAATGTCTAAAATCGGATAATGATATTTCTAACCCCGCAAATCTATGACCCGTGTCGTTACTTATCGGCAAAATAGCGGATAAAATTTTTCCGGCTAGACGAAAAAAATTCGAAGATAATAACTACAACAACGACGATTTGGATTTGAAAAAAAAAATTATATAAAACAGCAATTTGGATTTGGGGTAATTTGTCTACTGTCAAGCAATTAACAAGAATCGGTGAAATCGTAGCTGACGAGTATAATAAAAATAAGCATACCGGAGTAGTGTTATTAGACATAGCAGAAGGCTTTGACACCACCTGGCTACTTGGTTTACTATACAAAATTATTCAACTTAAATTCCATAATTACTTAGTTCGAGATTATTCGAGTAAAAGAAATTTCATAGTCGAAGTTAGCAACTATAATTCCTGCGGGGAGCATACTGCGACTTTACTTATCACCGCTTTGTCTCTTCGTGACATTTCTAAAATTAAACATTTACAAATAATTGGCTATACACTGTACATCATACCGAACCTATACAAAGAAGACTAACTCGGTGTTTTTTACAAATTAAATTCGTATTTTAATAAATGCGGAATCGAAATTAATTCCGATAAACTTCAATTTAAAGAAGTTCACATTTGTTACCCGGCCTGTGATAGTGAACCACATATGAAAAACCGCGATATTAAATGTTTAGGCTCGATACTGGTTCGCGGTCTCACATTTATTAAACACGTTGAATACGTCTGCAATTAAAACTATGGCATTTGTATTTAAGATAGATCTCATATTTAATTAATGATGCTACGTCAACTCGCCAAATAAATTAATAATCGATAAAACTACAATAAGCAATATACTTGCCCCATTATGCTAGCCGTTCTAACTGAATAAATTAGCAACGACTACGAAATATGTGCTGTAGAATAATTCCGAAACTTTCAGTCTACGTTAAGATCGAATACACGTAACGAGGTATCGAAGTTACAATATATATGCGTGTGATGTCAAATAAAATACAATTTTTTTTTCTGATTGCCTGCAGTTAGTATTGATTTATAAACGAAATAGGGGTTACAAACAAGTTTACAATTAAAATATAAACGCTATAAATACAAACGAATTAAACACACGCAATTGCAATGTACAGCTGGCATTGTTTTTATCTGAAATTTATTTTTGCGCATAATACGCGTAAAACATATTGTTCACCACCCCCTATTAGATTAAATATTTAAAAATTTAAATATAGCACCTTTATGATCAGTACGTAAATTTGTTGATGGTTTTTCCTGTATTTTTTGTTTTAGCTAGATGAGCAACTGGGCATATTTGTAAACTAGTATACGTAGTAAGAACTGCGTTCGAAGTGAGTTATATTAATTTCGTTACTTTCGTAACATTTATTTATTTCATAAATACATTTTTTATTTATCTATCTTCAAACAATAACGATTTACCTTTTCGACCGTCAACGCAGTTTAATATTGTGAACGATTCGTTCAATTTCACTAAAGTTACAAAAGAAGGAATTCTTCTAAAGTAAAACGAAATGGTCCAATTCATAATAGTAATAATATGTCTTACCTTACAGATTCCTCGAACGCACAAACTTCTTTCCGATGCTTCTAACGTACACGATGTCCCGTCGATGACACTCGTATTCAATGTCGCGTAAAATTTGTAACCTACCGGCTTACAATTTAATACGCATTGATTTTCGCCTACGAATATAACGTTAAAATTATTTATATAATTACGAAATACATCAATTTTATCGCATGCGAATATTATCGACATATAACGAAATTACGATAAAATAAATATATGACCCCGGACAAGACCGATGGTTTTGTCGTTTTTCGAATAACTCTTAAATTACTCGACTAAAATTTTCGAATTAAATTTTATTTCAAAATAGGAAAACGAGAGATTAGCTCACAATAATTTGTTAAACACAATATCGTTCAAATGAGCGCCATTTGCAACGATACGTTTATTTAGTTCGACCACTTTTTCGAGCAGAGGTCGCTGAATTTTTTGAATTTCCTTCTGAAATTCGAATTTTCCGTTCTTCTAAATCTCGTGAACGTGTTTCGTAAACGCCGCTATTATCCTTTAAAAAAAGAATCGCGTGAACTTTGAATTCTTTTCGAAACTCTCTTTACACTGTTGTGATCGATTCACGCCGAAAATAACGTTCCACGCAAAACGCGTTATAGGATGCCGTGATAACTAATAAAAAATGAATCTCTCGTGTGTACATTGAACGCGGAGTACGCGGTTTGTGTTGTAGCAGCTTCCTCGGTGATGATACACGTTGAAAACGTAAATAAGTAAAATAAAAATACACTTCGTACATTATCGCGATTATATGTAATCGTTTAGTGATGAATCTTCCTAATTGCATTTATTATACGTTTGTATAGTGAATAATTGTAAATTCGTTGTAAATATTGTAACGTTATACGACATGTGCGTCTTAAATAAATTTGATTACATTTGAAGAAAAAATTTATTTGATTAATTATTAAACGTTTCGAAATTTATATTTGTAAGCTCGAAAAAAAAAAGTTGTATATGTAAAGTTTGTCGCCTCGTAGATTGATGTGGCGACGCAAGGCTCTTGTAAGGACGTCTTTTCAACTTCAGGGGCCGCTTCACCCTTTTTCTAGCGGCTTCCTCCCTGACTAGCCTGTTCGGCTAACTTCTCCGACACTTCCGACTTTGTGTAAGGTCACGAAACGCAGGACTTACACAAGTCGGCAGCTCTCACTACCTTCTTCGCCGCAGATTTGCCAGACGCACTTACCGCCGCTTTCTTCTTTGATTCTACAGAAGGTTTTCGGGGAACGGGTAGAGAATCGTTCCTCCCGGTGACTGTCGGAGTAACTACAGCCTTCATGTTATTAATCTCCCGGAGGATATCATCCAAACGAGTATTAATCTGTACGGCCTCACTGGCATATACTGGTGCCGGCTCTACTGCCTCCACTAAAGTGTACAGTCTCGATACGCTCCGCCATCCTCGAGGCTGGAGATTCCCCTAGGCGCTCTTCCAAGTCCTGTAATCGTGCTGTTAACTCGCTATTAACCTATACTTGCTCGTACAGCACAGCCATTATTAATTCCAAGCTACCGCTGATTACGGTTATCGTCGCCTTTGGAGTTTTCTTGTGCCGGGTCAGAGCAGCAACAATACCCTGACTCGCGTTCGTTGCTTCACTGCAGCGTTTCGCGACGTCAGGAACTGCGCAAGCTCTTACGTGACCCGGTCGAGAAGTCGATGCTCTTATTTTTCGAGCTCACGCTACTGCCTATGCTACTAGCGCTAATTTTGCGCTCTATGTTGGCCACCGCCGTCTGTACGCCCCTGGAGAGGACGTAACGGCGGGCATAACATCGATTATAATTTCTTCAAATGTACTTAATGGGAGCGGATGCTCAGTAGGTACGCCATTCTCATTCGGCCTTAATGTAAGGTTTTCGGACCGCTCAGCAGGATCCTGGGTACAACTCTGTTTACTAATTAAAAATGGTGGTTTATTAGTTGATTCCATATAAATCCCACGAGACGAGGGCCTATTATTCTTCCAGCACAACAGTGGCCCTCTTTGTTGTGCAGGGTCTCGCTACTAACTAGCCGGCGGCAGGCGCACTGGAAGGCTCCGTTAAGAGACACCCTTTTTGTAATACGGGTGCCATCAGGCTCTAGCACGTGTCGCATAACATTTTACCTGGACTAGAACAACATTTAACATCAGTCGTTCCAACGAGGTGATACTGGGTCTGTACGATTAACTGTTAAGGAATTTATATAGCAAATGATAATATATATATATAAGAAAATATATATTAGGATAAGGAAAGGGTAATGATAGCGGTGCTTCTTACTTAAGTCATGCTACATGACCTTAATTAAGACGCACCAAGACCGGGTGGGATAGGAAATAAACTGGATATACGAGTGATTACTGAGCAAGTGGCTAATTTCATACAAGGACAGATATTTCCCGATCCGTTGCCAAATTTGATTTTATTACCGATATAATCGAGTAATATTAATATATCAAAACGACAGGCGGCGTGGTAATTGCATGGGAATCGATGGTACGATGCGCCATCTACCACATTAGCATTCATAAATTTGGTCACTGTTGTCCCTCCAGGCGTGGAACAATAGCTAAGCCAGCGGACCATGACAAGGTAAAATGAATGCATTTGCTGGAGATATAATACTACAATGACCGAAGCCAATAACCGAGTATAAATCACTCCATTGAGAGCGAACACATATAGAAAATCTCATTATTAATTGCGAGCGAGCAACAGATGCTCTGATACAACATTACTTTTATATATATATAAATTGCAATCTGGCTGATGTAACCAATAAGCAACTGGGATGTGAGTTATGACAGGATGGGAATGTCATTTAACAATGACACTCCGAACTACCTCCCAAATCATTTTAACCGGTGGGGAAGATCTAGGGGTATGCGATAGTTCAATCTGCGAGGCCCATTGGCATGCTTTAATAAATCTACCGCCAGCTGGTTAGAGTGACCCTCTAACCTGTGCAAGTAATCTCTACTGCAATCCCGAACTACTTCGTGCACATTTGGTACTATTAGGTCTTTATGCAAATTTTTGTTTCGTATATACCAGGATGCACCGGCTATTAACGTTAGTATTTTTGATTGAGATCGCTGCACCATTTTGATATTCGATATTGATGCTTTCTCTCCAAAGTGATATGCCATATGTCCACACCGGCTTAATAACTGCCCTGTAAAGCAATAATTTCGATTTTAGAGGTAATTCGGAAGTTTTGCCCAGGAGCTAGTACATGTTCCTCAGTTTAAGTTTTATTTCTTTAATTTTGATCCTGATGTGTTCCTTCCAGATCAAGCGGCGATCAAGCCACAAACCCAGGTATCGGAATTTATTTTCCTGTGGAATCGTACCATTAAGAATGTGTTCTGCCTAGTTGTAAACGTAACATGCACTGACTTGAATGGGTTAATTTTAACCCTCCATTGTCGTGCCGAGATGTCCAAGTCGTTCAAATATTTCTGACGCCGTTACAGGATCATTATCTCCCGCGAATAATGCTGTATCATCGGCGAATGCCACCATCTCCATATTTGTATTTACCGGAAGGTCGAACATATATATGAGAAAAAAGGATTGGCCCCAAAACAGAACCGTGTGGAACTGCAGCCTTGACAGGATACAATTTTGATACATCACTACTGAATTTAACGTGAAAAAATCTATGTGACAGATACGAAGACAGTAGTGTGTATTAGGGATGTGGCAGAGTGCGTTTTATTTCTGAAAGTAACTCTTCATGTCATATACGATTGAAGGCCTGACTGAACCATACTACTGGCACACGATCTCAAAAGTCGCTCGGTTGACTTAAGCACGAGTCGCAACTTGGCGTGACAAGGAAGAACCGGGGTTGCCCACCTCAATGAGAACCAGTGTCAAATAATGCTTTTACTTACCAACAATATAACGAATCATCCTACCCGACTTCAGCTCAGTTTTAACTGAAGTCGTAAAAGATACTTTACCCAGATCAATGCCAGCTTACCGCTGGACGTACACTAACAACAGCCGTCTCACGAAATAACAGACGAATATGTATATATATATATATATATATATATATATATATATATATATATATATATATATATATATATATATATATATACGTATATTTTATATATATATTTATTGCAACGCCACTACTAACACACCATCTAATAATACATATCCATATTAGTGTGACGTCACATACAATTATTATTATTAAAGTTTAATATTAAATTGTTGAAATTAAAATTTTAAAATATATATATATTACCGACATTTACGAAGGGATGCCACGTGGATTGGTCCACGACCGTTAATTAAAAATAAACAAAACAAAATAAAACGCATTTCCTATTTTTATTAGAATTAAAATTAAAAACTAACTTGAATTAATTTGAAATAACTTAAACTAAATTAAAATTAAAACTAACTAACTTAATTAAATAACTTAACTGACTAACTAAATTAAACTGAATAAAAATTAGGCTGAACATCTCCTTTTATACTAAGAAATATGCATACATACTCACATATACATATATACATGCCTAATTAGAATTTTCTAGATTTTTCTGGAAAGATTCGTTTATTACTATTGTATATATTTATGGATCTTCTAGAAAAATCTTTGTACATTTACATATGTGTGAGTGTATTTTTTAATTGGTTTAACATAATTTTTTAATATCCAATCATAAACGTGATTTTACCGGCTCCACGTGGAGCATCTCACGTGTTGTAATTATCTTGTCATTTAATATATTATAATATTTGTGTGTGTGTATGTTTCTATTATTAACATATCGATCAGATGATTTTCAATAACCAATCAGAATGTGTTAAATTTCTACTCATTTTCTTATTAGAAAATTAGGCATATACACACACATACACATATACTTATTGAGTAATTAATACGACGAGAAAGCAACAGATTAAACCATTGTCATTATCATTATTCCTTTTACTTATTTTTTAATTCCCAAACTCATCTTATTTATTTATTTATTTTAATCATAATTTTTATGGTTGTTACTATACATATATATATATTCCATTCACATGTATCTACACTACCAACACCTGTTTTTCAAACTACGTTTTGTAGCATTAGGCGCGTCCAAGGTACAGGCGTTTTTTTTTTAATTTAATTTTATTTTATTTTATTTTATTTCATACGCTTGTTATAGATAAATATTTATTTCTAAACCAGATTGCGCACCTCTGTGTTTCATGCAACGCAAGCTCTTACCATTTTCCACATTCGCTTATCATATCCTTCTTACTAGTCCAATCATCTCGTTTGTTGTATGTCTTTCCCTATCAGAAATCCTGCAGTACACTTCAACCGATGCATCCGAACTCATTACTTTCCTTTCATTATTTAACCTTATTACAAATTACCTTCACCTCTTACTGGCTTTAGCAGCAGTATAGGTCGAGTAAATTTAAGTTTAAACAAACATATGATTATTGTCATTATTTATTATTAATAATATTATTGTTATTTTTATTCTCATTTATTGCAGCGTTCACAATTATAATATAGAATACAATTATTGTTATTATTATTATCATCATCATTATATTAGCAGACACGAAATTCGTAATAATCGGTTATAAACTATAGGTCATTTCATGGAGTATCGCATATTGACAGATGGTATGTAATAAAGTGAAAACATTCAGACTAAATACACTTAAAATGGATCTACCGATTATATTAGTCATCAACAATACTTACACATAGTCTAAAAGATGAAAGCTATCCTGTTGAGGCAACCGAGTAACACAGCATTATAAAATTATAAAACATAAAATAACTTAAAAAGCTAACTTTTGAAAAAAATACAAAACTGGGAAAAAGTTAAAGTGATGTAATTATGAAAAAATACATACAAGTAACAAAATAGGCGTTGGAAGAAACGACTCCAAACTGACGAAGTTTCAAAAGATCTTCATCGATTTATATATATATATACATAAAATACACTCCCATGTATATATATATATATATATATATATATATATATATATATATGCCATAATTAGAGAAAACTGACACTAACATCACGTGCAAGCAACATTATGTTATATATATTACGGGAAAGATGAATACAATATACTATCTCTCAGATTTCAATTCGAAAAAACAAATGAACAGAGACAAATAAATGAAAAATTTTACGAATACAATATAACTGTCGCGCTTTTTAGACATACCGAGGCATTTGATACGTTCAACTGAAATAAGTTTAATAGTGATGTGGAATTCCAAACTATATAGTCATCTTAATCGAGGATCTATATAAAAGCAACGCAGCGTATATAAGAATAAAACCGTACTTTTTAGCCAGTTGATCAGTGCAAAAACTGGTACGACAAATCTCCTCTATGCTTTTCGGCAGATGTAGTGAATGGATAAAAAAGTGATGGAAGATTGGAGTATCTGTCGGCGGTAGAAGAATAAACAATTTAAGATAATGGTGCAGTCTAAAAATGAAATGATCTATAGATATTGCGGAAAAAATTAGTACACTGATAAGCTTGAAACTTAACAGAGCTAAATGCTCCTCGATAGTGCTTGATGAAAGTACAAAAAATAATATACCTAAGAGTTTTGAACAATGCGAAGAAGAAATTAGATGGCGAACGGATATGGCAAAAATTACAATGGTAAAATACTCGGGATATCCGGCTACCGATTGAAATATTGAACAATGAATACGCGCTTCAGAAGCAAAATAGAAGCCTTTGAAAATGTCGATAAAAATATTGAGAATAGGACCGCTCATAGGGCGAGTTTCGCCGTTTAACAAAAATTTAGCATCGAACGACGATTAATAACCGCAATCAATTCACGATTCTTGAAATTCTTTAGTTATTACATCGGGTGAAACAAAATCGAAATACACATAATGCGGGGAGAAGAACTGAGAATCGAAGAAGCAGAAAATGACACTCAAAATTGATCAATAAAGCAACTTTCATGACTGTGAATACGGGTGACATAACGCAGAAAGACGAACGTCCCTAAAATGTAAAGAAAAATTACGAATTCTGTCAAATCAGTCGAGACATCTAACAATCAATTGTGAAAACAAAGAAAGAGATATATATGCACGCGAAGCAAACAAACAAAACTCTACGAACAATAGTGTATACATGATAATATTTGATTACATATCAGCCTGTAGTATAAATATTTAATAAGACATATCATCCGTTTCTGGGTGGAATTACTAATTCCCGTTACAAAAATAAAAAAGAACACAGTAGATTACCTTTAACGTACGGTTCCCAATTATAATACACACCGGAAAACGGTTTCGAATTGAACATCTCGCATTGCGCTTTACGGAAGTCGGCAGTTTGATCGTGAGGACATTCCTGAAAAGCCGAAAAAAAAAATAATAATTTCGAACGCGGGTTAATTTTTTAAACCGACTTAAATCGTTCACTTTTCTAGAAGTATTTGTAAATCGATTCCTGTACGATACTTACATGATCGTTACACATGTGACTTCTAATACTGGAGCCGTGGCAATTACTTTTATTTCTCCATAATAATACGGGAACAACGTTACTGCTGTATAACAAAAAAAAAACACCAACAGCTAATTATCGTTAATAATTAAGAACTAATAAGTAATAATTTAAAATTAATAAGGCGAAATTAATAATTAAAAATTACTTCTTCTCTTTAAACGCTATGTTCTGAATACATGCGTTTTACTCTAACCGTAAAAATATAAAATTTTTTTGGTGAATAGAAAAATTATAAAAGTTAGTGTGGTAATATATTTCAGTTTTTCATTCTTAAGCGAGTTTCATATAGACGACTTAGATTAATTTATATATAGAGGTTGATATAATTTCACCTTGTTGAATGCGAGACCTGAGCAAGAGTTATATGTAACGGCTTATCTTATAAATTACAAACATAGCAACTTCAAATTGTAATTTATGTATGCTTACTGATGTATATGTGTATATGTGTATATGTATACTTATATATATATACATATACAATACATACATATATACATCATTTATTTTACATATATATATATATGTGTTTTGTGTGTGTGGATAAATTTTGTTTAAAAAGTATTCTATTTAAAAATAAAACGAGGAAGCTGTTGCGTATATGCATTGTTATATATATATATATATATATAATATAAATCTTCATTCTTCTCCAAATCCAGGCTGCATCTACTAACCTTCATGATCTTTTTTGATATCGCACACCCAAAAACTTCCTCTCTTTTCCGAATAAAATACGCCACAGTAAGGAGTATCTTGAACTGAGGAATGTAGTTTTATCGGTCTTATTAGTACGTAACACTGTACGCAAATATTTTCAAGACAAATATACAAAATTGCAATTGAAAGTTGTTATTACGATTTATAAGATATATACGCATACCCTGCATAGGAGAAAGAAAATTACCCAAATATTACCTTTGCAAGACCAGTTGCAGAAGTGTATTTTAACGGCGCACATCAACCAGCAAAATCGCCGAAACAACTAGTATGTATAATTAACAGTAATTTATGATCAATATATATATATATATATATATATATATATATATATATATATATATATATATATATTTGCAGAAGTGTATTTTAACGGCGCACATCAACCAGCAAAATCGCCGAAACAACTAGTATGTATAATTAACAGTAATTTATGATCAATATATATATATATATATATATATATATATATATATATATATATATATATATAGACCCCCTCCCCCGAGACTGTATTTGTAAATAGTTAAATCGATAAATCAGTGTAGAACCGAAAAATAATCACTACTAGGTTAGGCAGCGTAATATAGTTGCAAACCGACTGCAACTGTATAAGAGTAAAACTTCCATTATAATAATGCATAACGATTTAAAAATAAAAAACAAAAATTGAAATTAAAATTAAAATTGGAATGAAAATTAAAATTAAATTGAAGAAAAAAATGAAAAGGTAAATTACTCGACGGTATTAACGTATTTTTTCAGACATTCTCTAATTTGCGATCTAACTCCGCCGCCGCATGATCTCGAACATTGACTCCATTCCGACCATTCCGACCATTCGGCTTGTATATAGGATGACATTGTCTGTAGCTGTTCCTGTTTCATTTCCGGGACCTGAAGAGAAATACAGATGTGAATTTATATATATATATATATGTGTGTGTGGACAGAGTGAAAGAAAGGGATAAGTATAAAATTATACATGTACCTATACACGTAAATGCATACATATATATAAATAAATGTGTACTTGTACATACACACTCATTTATATATATATCTACTGAGAAAACGGATTTTTAATAATTCTTGGGTTTATGGAAAAATACCTAGATTATAGTGATTCGACTTCGAAATAAAAACAACAGTAATAAACAAAGATTAAAAGTAAAATTTAAAAAATGCGTGACAACCGAAATATCTATTCTAACGTGTATACTACTGTTCACGAAATTGTTCATTAACTCCTACTATGGGTAATAATAATTAATACTTTGTATGCTCCAGGCGGAGAATTATCTTCTTTGACCTTACTACTCCAACCCTATTACTACTACTGCTACTAAAAGCATAAAAGCTTCCCGGACTATTGAAACGTATGTAAAATAATATTATGACGTAAAATAATTAAACCTAAAAACAAGTAGATATAACATATATATGTTACGTACACACAGGGCACGAAAAAGATCGATATTACATCGATAAACTTCGCAATCATCTATAACGGAGTTATAGCGCAATTGATAACAGCGCCCTAATCGAATTCATATTTGTATTTTCACAAATATCACACACACACTAGCACCACTTACGTACGCAATAATTGCTTTTAACAAAAACTGATTTAGGTATCACTCATCGAGTTTTGAAGTCGGTAGGGATATCATGGCGCAATATAATTTTTCGGGCATCTTCACTATACAGCGCTCCTTTCCGTTAGAAATAAAAAAGCAGTCCACAAAACAAAGTCACACACACACACATATATATATAATATAATATAATATAAATAATTATATATATCATCATCATCATCATTAAGTGCCGTTTCCGTATCGGGGGTAGGCGATTACTTACTTATACATATTTTTATTGTACAGCGTAAGTATCGTACAAGGCAATCATAATATGTTGTTAGAGCAGACAGACACGCACACACACGGCAGAACTAACTGTAATCGCTTTGTTGTCAGGATACAATGCAGCCCTGTGTGTTTTTGTACTGTGCTTTATAGTTACTAGCGCGCATATGGTGTTGTGCATGGTGGTTTGCACACAATAATATTAGGATTATTTATATTTTTATTTTCTGATGATAATTTTTGTGTCGCTGATCATATTAGAACTCGGTACATTCCATATAAAAGTCTGTGCTCTAGCCATGAGCTATCTTGATGATATATATATATAATGAGAGCGTCGTGGTAGCATATTTGCTGGAGTGATTGACTGTCAACACGTCAGTCAAGACTTTGAAACCAACTTGCCATATAAAATGTTTACAAAGTTTTTCTTCGTTATATAAAATTATCACGAATAAGAGAGCGGCACCCTACTCCATATAACATGTTATGCGCGCACATCTGAGCTGCATATAATTAGTGCCACAAATGCTAGTCCATTTTTTACGTAAAAATTAACGTAAAGTGGCTAGTCACACAAGGTTCGACAACGAACAATACGACGACGATGATGAACGGAAAACAGGAGTTAGTGACATGAATTGCAAAAGTCACCTTTTTAAATTTTGATGATGCAAAACCACACGTTTTTCTTCAACATTTTTTATACCGATTTTTTTACTTTAAATCTAATTTGCGCTTTATATATTATAAAATACATACACAAATCTGTACATATACCTATATGTATATATATTTTTCTTATAATACATTTATATATATATATATATATATATATATATATATATATATATATATATATATATATACAGAATAGCCTGCGAAAGTAGCTTATCGCTACCGGTAGTGACTATCAATATCCTATGTTCTTAAATAATTCCGAGATAAAAATAGGAAAGTTTTCTAATAGAATAATTTAATTAGGATTAAGTTATACAATTTTCTCAGATGGTTATATTTACTACATGTGTATATTATACGCTGGACATATTGATTTCATTAGTTGCACAATTACGACATTTTCCATCATCGATGATTTGTAATTGTGTCATATAAAAATTTACTTAAAAACTTTTGTTTTTAAAACGTTTAATTATATCTGGAAAAAATTTATTAAGTTTCAACATCATATCTTGATTTTAATTCATTAAAAATCTACAAATCAAGTTGTTTAAGATGTTCTTTGTTTATAATTCCATTATGTTCTATTTTAATTTCAAAAATAAGTGATCGTTTATTAATATAAAGATCAATAGATAGTTTAAATAGCAATATTTGAAGCAGTTATATATGAGAATGTTAAGTCAATCGAAAATTTTCGGTAATTCGAATTTACTTTATGAATTAGCTGTTTAATAAGAGTAAATTAAAAAGTTACATTTTACGTTACCTTGCAAATATGGATCACAAGTAATGGTTAAAAAATTACTATTATATGGTTTATTAATAAGTAATAATGATTGCGCATCTTTGTAATGATTAACGTTTAACTAATTTTATGTTAGCCATAGTGTTAAGGTTTACTTTATTTACAATTTTCATATACAATGGACAAGTGTAGGTGAATGTGTTGTGTGTAAGATTTGTAATAATATTTTTTATATCTGTAGATGAAATGTTACCTTATCTTTTTCATATGTATATATATATATATATATAAGAATCTCGTGATATAACACTACACGCGCAACCTGAGTTCGTATACTTAATGGTAAAAATTCCATAGAAAATTCAATTATCGGACTGATTGGTAAATGAGTATCAGCTTGATGAGAAAGTAAAGGAAATTTGGAAGTCAATGACAAATCATCCTGTATTGTTTTTTTCAGATTATGTCATTTGACCTATTAATCCTTCGATTGACATGAAATGAAGATATGGAACTAATATGTTTTCTATTATTATTACTTTATTTGCAATCTGTCCCATGGGGACAATAGGAACATTTTATTTGAGATACTATCCTGAGTGGAATACTACCCAGTGTTAGTACTAATCGAGATTTATGTCTTTATTTTGTTTAGTTGAACCTTGTTTGCCATGGTATTGTAATTCTGTTGTCAGTGGATTTGGATGAAGCTGCAATCTCGAAGTCTTTTTCATACTTTGGAAGTTCGTAGTGTTTTATATTATCAAGTATTAGAACAACTTGGACAGAGCCATCTGGGTAATATGTATTATGTTGAAGTATGTTTTGTTTGTAAAATGAGTTTCAGCTATAAAACAAATAACAATCTGATTTATTTTTAGTATATATTCCGGTTCCTATTTATGTTGACTCAGTCCGTTGGCATTCCAGAGCATTATGTTTATAGTGTTATTGAGCGGTTTTTATATGAAAAATTAAATTAGTTGGAATGTAATTAATCCAGACGTTAGTCTAATTTATAAATGTATGTATACATATTGTGTGTATGTATATGCATCCTCGTCATTCTGACCACTGTGTTTTCCATATATATATATATATTATATATATATATGTATATATATGTATATATATATGTATATATATATATGTATATATATATATATATATAATGTATGTGCGTGACCGCGGACTTTTCAACCGCAATGTTTTCAAATTTTATGAATTTATTCGTGAGTTCAGATTCCTTTATTTCTTCGCATACATTATAATTATCGTATCGGTAGAATATGACGCCTAAAATTGTATACAAACACACATAAATATACGTGTGTATAATATTTATATTTATTTTTTTCAAAAAATGATACGTGTAAACGACTGTTCTCGATAGCTGATTGAAGCAGACCGAGATAAATATTTGTCATGGTTGAAAGAATGAACACGAGAACGTGTAACCTAAATGAAAAGTTAATTGCATAAAATTATACACTGTTCAGATGTTGCAATTAAAGATCATCCTTTCTTACCGATCGTAATTACCGGGTCAATATGCAATAGAAATGAATCGATTCGATGTAAAATCTTCGGTTGCATGTCGTATTTTATACGAAATTTTAGCAGGCACTCTTCCGACAGTTGGTATAATTATTGTATCGATCGATGTCCGTTGTGAATGATACAACTTTTATATTTAACTCAGGTTTTTAACACATATAAACATTCGCAGACATATATAGCCACAAGGGTGTATTATATATATAAATATTTATATACATATATGTTGTATAGATATCCTAGTGGCCAGAGCACAGACTTCTGTACGGAATGTACCGAGTTCGAATACGATCGGTGACGCAAAAATTATCATCGGAAAATAAAAATATAAATAATCCTAATATTATTATCGCGTGGAAGGCAATGGCAAACCATCACACGCAACACCATATGTGCGCTAGTAATAATATAGTACACTACAAAAACCAACGGGGCTGCATTGTGTCGTAAGCGATTACAGTCGGTTCTCCCGGCTGTGTGCGTGTCTATCTGAGCTAACAGCATATTATGATTTCCTTGTACGCTACTTACACTGTACAATAAAAATATGTATATAGGTAACGATACGGAGACCGCACTTCATGATGATATACATATATACACGTGCGTGTATATCACTAACGATTTAAAAAAATTTCCGATTAGACAACTGAATTAATTTATTTTCCTTTTTTAATGTACAATCTGCACAAAGTGGAATAAATAAATGTGATGAAGGAACAGTAAAGAATCAGATACTGTTGATGGTCACCACAACTTTATGTAAGAGGAATAAGCGGAGAAAGTTCTAAGATTGTCTCTTGGCCAATTTTTCTTCAACCGACCAGATGGAGCGAGTGGCATATCACGACTAATCAGTTGTAAAAAAATAGCTGCATTAGCGGCATTTCTCAGACTGCTGAAAAAGAGCTTGTATATTTTTTTGGCTACTTCTAAAAAAGTTGGTATCATCCGCAAGTCGGAACGATTTGACACGAACCAAGGAGCGTCTATAATTTGACGTAAGATATTTGATTATGATTTAGAAAAACATTTTTTATGAACGCTCGGAGATTGAACCGTACACTTGTTTAATATATTTTTGTAAATATTAATTTTTACTGTAATTTTTATACCGTTTCTTTAAGGTGGAAAGAACAAGTTTTCCAGAACAGTACGTCTATTATTGTTACTTCAATTACTCATATACGTATGATTTATGTGTAATACTAATGTAGCCGTTAGCATGTGGTAACGTTATATATATGTATATATATATATATATATATATATATATATATATATATATATATATACAAACAATACACAATAAAGTATATTTATGATAATTTGTACAGTTACAGAAAAGACGAGTAAATAAAAATGCGCATACCGAGCAGAGTTAACGCTCTTACTACGCGTCTTAAAGTTAGTGTACAACGAGGTCATACATTAGTTTATAAATTATGCTATATTTTTACAGGGAAAAATACAACTAAAAAACCCTGCATAGCCGAAAACATGAAGAAATTAATTATGGTTTAGATATTAATATATATATATATATATATCTATTATATAAGAACAAGAGACAATAAATCAAATAATTAAATAGATATGCATAAGTGAAGTTTACGAATTTGCAAAAGTAACACACCTTTCAATAACGGAATTATATATAATAAGATTATTAACGAGAAATTAAAGTTAAGAATTAATTAAAGTACATTGAATTTCAGTTAGAAATGTAACAAAAAAAAAAGGAAACTACTAAGAAAGATATACAATCCGTTATATATATATATATATATATATATATGTATATATATGTATATATATATACATATATATACATATATATATATACATATATATACATATATATATATACATATATATACATATATATATATACATATATATACATATATATATATACATATATATATATATATATATATACATATATATACATATATATATATATATATATACATATATATATATATATATATATATATATATATATATATACATATATATATACATATATATATATATATATATATATATATATATATATATATATATATATATATACATATATACGCATACGCTTATACATATATACGTATAAATATATAGATAAAAACACTTTGTAAAAAGCTTTATCTAGAGTATGACGTTGTGTAGAGTGGAGACATGGATAAATTTTATAAAGAGAAGACGATAAGTTCAACACATTCGAAATGTGGGTACTAGCGTCGAATGTTAAGAATACCATGGACGAGTAACATAAATAATAACGAAGTTTTACAACTAATAAATGCACGGCTAAAATTAAAAAATTCGATCAAAAAGAGAAGAAATTAAAAATGGATGGCAAGTAAATGACTGGATATATAGACAAAATAAAAAATGACGAAAGTTACGTCGTTAGAAAAGCACGAGCATGCTTCCGTAGCTACCGTCAGCAGCACGGCTGATGAAAGAAATAAGTAGAAGTAGTAGGGTGGCAAATTTTTGTAGATAAAATGATATATAGTATAGATCAACGAAAAAGTCTACGATAATGATAATGATTATTATTGTTGTTGTTGTTTCGGTGGATAATTAGAATTCAGATTGGCCGTATATTTGATGATTTAATAATTTAATAATTTAATTTCACGATTTCTTTTAGCATGTTATTCGCGCAGTTATTAGTAATTACCAACAATTTATTAACGAGTACTTATTAATTAATTTATTTGTTCCATAAAAAATACTAAATAAGTTCGCTCGGATTATTCATATTTTTATTATTAATAGTATTATTATTATCATCATCATCATTAGCTGCTGCTATTATTATCGCCACGCATCTCTAACCTGAAGGTCGATTTTCATATTACTCCCATACGCGTATAGAAGTTATTTGTCGCTTATTCTATGAAAAACGTGTTTTTAAAAATTGTATTCGCCAACATATCAATCATTTCTCGAACTTTTTAGTTCGTGTTCGTCATCAACTAACACCTATCAGTTCTCGAGCAACTCCTTTAATTATTTAGTTTTAACGACCTTTGGACGTCATCCAAAATATACACATACATATATATTATAAATATTTATTTATTTATATTAATAAACGGCAAAAACAGTAAAATTGAACGTGTTGAAAATAAACGACCGGTTATATATATATATATATATATATATATATATATATATATATATATATATATATATATATAAGATACAATAAAGTTTCAAAAATTATTTTTATCTCGTTAGGACAAAATAAATATTCGGATGATAACCACAATTGCAGGATAACCCAATATTGAATTAAACGAAAACTTTTAGTCTCTTACCGGTGGTTCAACATTTAGTTTAGAAGAGAGAAGAAATGAATTCGAAAAACTATCAAACGCGTATTAAGATAAAATTAAAATATATCAGATTTAAACAATTCGAAAATATTTGCATGTTTTATATCTTATTTTATTAAACGAGCAATTTCTGTATGTACTCGGACATCTCGGAAATGGCTCTAACGATTTCGATGAAATTTTGTACATATGTACCTGTAATTTATTAAGTAATTAAAAATGGCCTATATAAGAATTACAAATTTGACCCTGAAGACGAGACCATCACCATAAAAATTTCGAAATTTAGATTTTTTTCGTCGTCTTTTTCTCGATACTTTTCTAAATTTGAAAATTTCAACTGGATCGCGTAGACTGTTCGAATATTACGAGCTTAGAAATTTGCTTAACATACGTTGGTAAATGTAATTTAAATTTAATAACTCAGATACCGTTTCGATTTAAGGTATCAGATCTTCTGGATTTTTTTTACTGCCTATAACGCTACTACTCTAATTATCAATTATCAAAGTTTAGTTATTTATTATAAAGTTGGTGAGAAGGTGGAGATTGTTTACATCCGGTAGGTACTTTTTTTCAACTGATTGCAAAGATACTGAGTATATTTCTGGCAGATTACATTATTATATAATATACCGTTAATTGTGTACGGCATACTTCACATATTGACGATGATTGGATACTTAGTAGATACGAGTGCGTATTCAGCATGTGGCCAATATATATTCCGTTGATAGCTGTTTCTAGCCTCGATGAACAGATTTTACCAATTTATAAAGATTAAATTGCTGAATCCATTTTGATGTTTTAAATGCGTCGGTGAAGCAAACAACTTCGTTGTATTGCTGTTGCAATATAATCAAAAACTTCCTAGAGATTTCCACATTCGGTTGCATTTTGACGACTGTTGAAAATAGGTCCCAACGGATATTCGGATTGAATTGGCTCAAAAGCGGTACAACCAAAGGCATTCAACACAAGGTACTGCGTAGCATCTTTAATGGGATTTGAATTTCAAGCTGTAGTAGCTGTTTTGATAAATGAACGCAATATGGAGATCTTGCGGAAATTTTTTTCAATTTATGAAAATAATAACAAAACTCATTTCCAAAAAAACCTTAATTGTGTTCTCCTCCTGATATTCGTTAAAACGCGTAAATTTGAAAAATAAAATTTCTACCAGAATCAAAATCTTAAGTCTAAATATCGTCTAGCGTATATTTTTTAATCGTGGGAATATTTACTTGTCGATTATTTAACAATCTTTAAAATGATTATATATCTTCTCTATTCGCGTTGTAATCCATCGAGCGATTATTTAATTTTATCTCATTATTAGTTCAACGTTCATTCATTTTCTTTTTAATTTCGTAATTTTTTTAATTAATTTATTTCTATTTTTCTTTAAATACACGATTATGTACTTTATTTGAATTCACTGTAACGAAACGTGGACAAACTTAATCGGACGGTGCGTGTAAGAAGGTTATTTGTAAAATTATTTATTGTAAACAAATGACCGTTACCGAAGGTTTACTCCGTCATCAAATGATAAAGCAAAAAGATTAAAAAGGAATAGCGCATAAATTATTGTTGTGTATAATCCTATAAAGTTGATAATCTTTTTGGATTAAGAATAAAATCTTCGAGATATTTAGATAACGAAATGTGTAAAACATTCCTCTTCAAGAGTTAAGGCAACCGACGTTAAGGTACACTTAGCATAGAATTCATTAGCATTAGGGTATGCATATATATACATATATATATACACTTGAATATTTATGAACTCGACGACCATATCCATTCAATTCTGCAGTTAAAACGGGGAAAAAGAATTGAAATTAAACCGAAAACATTAATGAGATCTGGTCGAAGCATTTTCTTAACGCGGTGGTCTACTTACGAACTTTTATTGCGCGTATCGATCGACTAACAGTATAATAAAAAGTGAAAAACAATACCGCGAACTGAAGTGAAGGTATTTCGAACGTCCTTCACCTACCCGAACAAATTACAATTTTTAATGGCGGACACTCGTAATTACACTTTTATTTATTTATTGCCTGAATTCTATTAGCGGGGACATTTAATATTATGCGATAAGCAATAAACTTACTTAAGAAAAACTAAGTACTATATTAGTTTCAAACTGGTATATACTTTCGAGCTCCGAAATAGATCTTTCTAAAGAAATAAATCAACCGAATCGTACGTAGTACCTTTTATTTTACATGTTGCCAGTCAATAAATCCGACAATACCGATATTAATTTTATAACCTTTTTTTGTATCGTAATTGAAGTAAGAATAACACCAATTAAAAATAAGAAAAACTTTCAACACGAAAATATGGAAGTACGCTATACGAACTTCTTCAGAAAGAACGTGTTCTAATTGTAAAAGGATTATGTTCCATAATCAAGGTTATGGATTATTTAAAAAAAAAAACGTAAAGTAGTACATTTTGAGCAACTGATAAGTATTATCTAAGAAATGTATTAATGGTTGCAGAACAAAGAAAACATTGACAGAATATTGAAACCGATTTATTAAGTGGAAATTGACGAGGATTATTTCGAGAAATACACGTAGCACGGATAGCATATACTACAGAAAATTAAAAAAAAAAACGTAAGTGACAGCATGCGTGGGAGGGCACGTGAGAGTGGAAACGAGTCGTAAATAAATAATAATGAAAATTGTAATATACGTGAATATATATACATATATATATATATATATATATATATATATATATACAAGTATATGTAAGTATATGTATAGTATGTCTATATAATACATTACGATAACACCTGTCGACGAGCGAAAGTTTGAAACAATTTTTGTATTTCCACGGGTGCCTGTATGTATATGTATGTTTTGACATGCTTGTGTTCATCGGTGTATGTGGGAGTACACATTTTTCTACTTTGTGTGTGTGTGAGTGTGTAGATATACGGATGTGCACTGAACACGTTTTGTAAAAATTTATACAAATATACGTTCCCTGAAGTGAAACTTCTGGCGCGTGATATATGGGGAGTTAGTGAGCGAGCGAGCTGAATTAACGGACGGATATATATATATATATATCCCGTTCGCATGTACCGCACTATCAACACCCGTCATTCAAACCGCGTTTTGTAGCGTTAAACGTGTTGACTTATACATATACGTAGGCTTATTCTTATATATATAGATATAGATATAGATATATATGGGTGTGTTTATATATACATCCACGTAAAAATTTAAAATACTCAGAATGGAATTATTCAGTTAAAACGTCTTTAAGTTTCACTTCTTGCCTGCGCTTCAATGCGCAGATGTTTTTAAACGATACAACTATGGTTATAAATATATATATATATATATATATATATATATATATATATATATATATACATTTTCATTAATTTATCCACTTAAACATGTATTCAACAGAAAACGCACACACATGAATCCGACTACCAATACCGATATTTTTATGTTATCCTAACTGTACGAATAATTGTGGCGAGAGGACGACAAATGATAAAATAGTCGTCTGAACGGAAAACGATATTACCGACGATTATCATCCAGTTTTTATAAACAACAAACTGGAGAAATCTACGAGTTTTTATATACGATCACGATGTGAGTATAACTCTGAATATTTAATATTCAGACCGACGTTCGATAAAGAACAATCCTTACACGAAGTCCTACGTGAGCGGTCTTGATGCGAACGCGATTGCGAAGCGAAGTGATGCGGTGACACACGAATTCAAAGCGATGAGCGCGACGCGGCGGATTTTGTCCTACGTACGCACAATTGCAGCAGTGCGTCAGTCTGGGGCATCGATGAACGTAACTGATCGCGTTCATTCGCGCAAAAATATCAAACCGATTGATCGCGTGCGTTTGGTCACGTAGGACATTTTGTTCACTATACAGAGTTTGTTATTTTAGCGCCGCCCCGCGTTCGCGTTAAAATCGCTCACGTAGGACGTCGCCTTACTGGCGGCAAAAAGTATAAACGTGGAAACTAGGAAGTCTTAAAAGCATATATATGGAGCGTACTAGTCAGAAACACGGACGACTAACGAAACAAATGTACCACAGAATAGAAGCCAAATGTTACAGGATCAGCGACCTAGCGATGTTTAGAAGGAAGCACCAAAAGTATTTCTATAGTTTAAAAAGATCGAACATCAATAAAGGTTATCCGATTATCTACGGATAGTGGACAAAAAATAAGAACACTTCAGACACGCCCAATTCCAAATTATAAATATTTAAAAGGTGTCATTTGTATATTATTATTATTATTATTTTATACTTGGATTTTATTTTTATATATAGCCGAGCTATTTTAAAATATATAGCGATTTTCAATTCTATAACAAATTATGTTTACATATATATATGTATATATATATATATATATATATATATATATATATATATATATATATATATATATATATATGGAGTTAGGAAGAACATATAAACTATATTTGGTGCTACAAATTTAAATAACATTATGAAATTATTAACTCCCGCGGCGACTACCAAACAAATATGATAATGTAACCGTTTCAAGGATTTGAAAGTTTCAAGGATTTAAAAGTTTAAAGTGACCGTAAAAATTGAGAAAGAAAACGATCAAAAGTTTAATCTTTTGGAGACGACGAAATAAATCTCATAAATATTTTCTTTCATAAAGCGCATATTTCTTTTTTACGGTCGAGTAATTTGTCAAAAATCAAGATCTTGTCATCTAACAGACGCCTCTATAAATCACAACAACAACGCTGTCCCGTGCGTAAAATATAAAAACAAATGTTTTCTTTGGACTTTGTCCGCCATATATGAACGTATATATATATATATATATATATATATATATATATATATATATATATATATATATATATGTATATGAATATATGTATTACCTGTTTGTATGATGTTATTGTTATTATTCTCGTAATATTCTTCACCTGTTCCATCGTCGTTTACGAGAATATTTTATTCCTCTCCTTAAATCTTCGTCTACTTTTCCAGATCGTGTCATCCGTTTTTCATTCTTAAAACTCGATTAGTCATGTAGTTGAAACATTCTACATATACATACACTTTCACATATATATTTTACGCGCGCGAGGTATCCTTCGGATATTTCTAACTTCAGTGGTTTCTAACCCCGGCGTAATTTTTCGAAATAATTTCGGACACGCGTATTAACGACTGTGTATCTTTAAGATTCAATCGATTACGTTCTTATAACGATATAACAGTTTGTAACGTAGATTATAAATTTCACGGTGTTTAAATTGAAATCCGTGATAGGCTACCCTGCTAAAAGGTATCTGCCTATACGTAGATTATTTCTTATACTTTCTAACTGATCGTTTAAATAACACGCTAGAACTAATTTCGCGAACCTAAAGTGTCGTGACGGATTTCGTAATTTTGTGTCTCACTCGCTCCAGTTTATGTGCAAATCGAAAATATGAATTTTTCAATTTTGCGAATATAGCGAGAAATAAATGTTACCAACCGATTACAAAAAACAAAAAATGACGGAATATATTCTTCAAAAAACGTTTTAACATTAATTTAGAATATTCGCGTAGTTCTGCTATACTTTAATAACAATTTTTAAAAAACTCTTTTTGATCGTTTATTATTAGACATAATATCCGATGTATTTTTTTAGATTTCTTAATAACGTTATTTGTGCAATTTAATCGGTAAATCACGCTAGCTTGTTTATTAGTACAGACATTCGAATAAACCAATAGTAGTAGATCGATCTTGTAACAATTCACTCTAGACTCGTCTTTTCTGTGGACCTGTACATTGATTTTGAGAAAATTTGAGTTACTTCTAGAAACTTACACCATTCATTTCAGGGACCCTCTTTTTATTACACTTACGATACATTTATATATATATACATTTATATATATATATATATATATATATATATATATATATATATATATATATATATATATGTGAACAAAACAAAGTCATAACGGAGTTTAATCACTATAAAAAAAATTTTATGCACAGTTTTTCAACAGTTACGCCATTATCAAGCATATACAATAAATATTACATATAAATTACCTATTATCAAGTATATACAATAAATAATTACATATAAAAAATCATTACTCTCCGATATATATATATATATATATATATATATATATATATATAAAATTTCAAAATCGTAGAATGACGCTACGGACTTTGCCAAGATGTTGTATAGAAATGAAAACTTTGTACGTTGTAGAATAAAATGTGGCTCGACATAAGTTTACTTTCTCATATGAAACATAAGCGTTGATAATCATTTTAGCGAATAACTCATAATCCACCTCGAGTGAGAATAAACTATTTATGGTAATAACGATAATAATAATAGTAGATAAAAAATTATTTTTGTAGCGCTTCCCCGGTGATAAAAATTTCTTTATTCAATCCGGACGATGCACTAACCAGTGAAACTAGTAGACTTGTTTCGATTAAATGTATATATTGCGATACGGTATAAAAGTAATTTTTAAATTGACAATCGAATTATTAATTTCTTCCTCATGAATAATAGTTACGTGAACAATAATCAAAACTTCAAAAACTTCACATCGATTCAAATTTCAATAGATTGGAACTAATTAAAAGTTAGAATTAAAAAAATAAAAATCCCTGTACCTGCTCGGGAAGAAATGAAACTTTCACGATTTCGTTCAAATGTTGCGAAGTATTTAATAAACTGACGATTTCGTTCAAATTTTGCAAAATCTACGTCACACGTACATCCTTTATGCAGCGAAGATGTGGACGAAATAACTGATAGCCGTGCGCGCATGCGCAAGAGAGAATACGAACAGGCAAAAAATACTATTTAATAATTTCTGTACGTGTTTGTTCGTATGTACGTAAACGGGACTAAACACGTATACAGAATTTGGGAAAGGGTGGAGCAGCATGAAATAAGAATATTCTGCAAAAGAAATAAATTAATGATAAAAATATCCAAAAGAAATTAATTTAAACAGAATAAAACGGAACACGTAAAGTAAAAATCTACAAATAAATTCATGATAAACCAGAGGTAACCAGATAAACATTAAACGAATGTGTTCTATGAAACATCGAAATTTGTATAAAATAAAAATTAATAAATAAATAGGCTGCGACAAATTATGAATAATTATAATATAAATAATAATATTATCTTATAAACAATAAAAATCAGTTAAAATGACTAAATTTATATTCTATATTATATAAAACAGAAAGCTTTTCTCAAAGCCATTATTAAGTGGACATAAAAAGTAAAATATAAAAATATGTACAATTTATAAAAAACGAAAGGAAAAACCAAAAATTAAATTAAATCTAAGAAAAGAATTAATTTAAATGTACAATATTACAAGGAATAGCGAAATGAAAAAACGGTTATTAATAAAATAACCTGATAGTGAATATGGTACACGATCAACAAATCAGCAATATAATATAAACAATTACAATAAATAACCGAAAAAATAAATAAACCGAATTTATAATACACTTCTTAATTCATCGAGGCCGAAAAGTGAGTTTACGATCGATAAGTATTCCTAAATATTATAATGTTCTCGCGTAACTGATTATCGATCCGGAGCTTATTTTCGTATTACTGATTTTCCGAACAAATTTGAGTATTCTTCGGCAGCCAAACAGTGTGTAACCGCATTCGGGAACTGAGAAAGCTAAACAAATCATTGAAAAAGAACGTATCCCGAAATATGACAAAAGCCGGTCGAAATATTGGAGCGGTCGAGGTCGCCTCGTTCGATTATTATTATTTTAAAAAAAAAGTGAATTACCAACAATCGCATGATCAACTCTAAAAAAATGAGAACCTCGTACGTAACTCACACGCGTTCAGGACTCCTCGTATCGTTGCGTTCTCACGAAATCAAGTTTTCTAGATAATTTACGCCGTGAATCGACCGTTAAAAATATCTCCCCCGCGCATGTACGTTTAAAGGGTGTTATCTACGGCCATTTCTAATAAACGTACTAATCGGTCGTAAAAAAAGGATATAGATTTTCCGCCGGTTTAGATATCGACCTTGAATAATTGAGACACCACCAGCCTGTGGTCGGTAAGTGGATTCCCGGTATGCCGGATTGATCGTATTTTATTACGAAGAGAAGATAATATGAGGATTCAAAAAATACATTCGAAGAATCGCGTGCTTAATCTCATTATTAATATTTGTCATCTATTATTATTATTATGAATAATATTATTATTATTATCGTGGTCGTTATCGTAATAATGTTTATTTATTATTAGAACGGGACACTTGGATACAAGCGTTCGCTCTCGAAAAAAAGGTTACGTGAATAGAAATAATTAATAATAGTAAACGATATAACAACATTAAACGAATATTACAAATCGATGATTCGTAACCAGGTGTTGAACCGAAATAATGACGAAATAACAAAATGGTTTATTAAAAATTGAAAGATAAAAAAGAAACTAGATCGCTAGACTTCGATAAAGAAAATTTCTAAACTACTCCACGATACTTCTGGTTAGAAGGATCCAGCTGCGAATAGGTTTTACTGCTGTCTTTTTTTATTCCAGAGAATATAAGAAACACATCTTAAAACTAAGCGAGAAAAAAAAAACGATTTAATAAAATCGGGTTTTTATATTAGAATATGTTAGTAGCAACACGAGACAATGGCGCTAAACCAGGAATGACGAAAGTGAGATGAAAAAACGGTTATGTAAGAAGAGTAGACGTTATAAAGGATATATAAAAATCAGAACGGTTAAAATATCGCCGTTAATAAGAAAATAATAGTTCCTAGAGACCGCCCGGCGGAGTGACACTATTTCCACGGTTGGAAAATAGATATAATAACACACAGGACGTTGACGCTTATAATATAATCCCTAAAGCACGCGCAATATAAAAGAAATGTATGTTCCCCGTAGGTACATGGCTTATACCAGCTTTGTTTATATATATATATATATATATATATATATATATATATATATATATATATATACATATATACTATAAATGAAAGCGTGTCAAGTATACACATTTTCGGAGATTGAGCGTTATTTCTATCCTTGCAGATAGTTGAATACTAAGACCGTAGATGAGTACGACGAATTCTCAATGGAAAAGTATATAAGTCAAACGAATTATCTGGTTTAGTGTATTTCGAGGAAATGCCATCCGAAAGTTCTACGTACAACTCGAGGATTATAAAAACCCATTCTTCTTTCTTGAGAACTACGTCTTTTGTATCATTCGATATTAGCCCCGGAGAATTTTGCACACCCTAATGAACCGAAGCAGCAATGTACATAACGATATTCGTAACGCCTACAAATTATCAGATTTTTGTCGTAGGTGTGTTACATACCTTATCATTCTTACTTGATGCGAAACATCCCGGTAATTATCTCATTATTACCGACTCACAAAGCATTTTGAAGGCTATGAAAAACAAATGAAAAGCCGTCAGGTACATTGATTTCATTTATCAGGTTAAAACCTAAACATCTGAAATTCTTGGATATATTTATATATTTCTTACGGTTACCTGGACATCGGGTGCAGTAATTCGAGAATAAGCTTTGAAATTATTGTGGTTTTTTTTCAGTTTGTCCTCTGAGACAAAAATACCACTACATGTATGTCCATGCACACATATAATGCATAAATAGATGTGCTTTGATATATATTGTAGACATACATCTTCATCTTCTTCATTGCTCATATTACATTATTACTTTGATCTAGGCATTCATTAATATTTATATATATACATATATATACCATGAATATACATTTTACTTCGCTATATCCATCTCGCAGAATATATATTTACATATTTTGCTCACTATGGAAAAACTATTTTAAACGCGTTATTAAACTCATTCACATACCATATATATATATATATATATATATATATATATATATATATATATATATATATATGCCTGCATTGATATATAGTACACATTTATTTATATGGATATGTATCTACTTCTACATTGTAACAATTTGATAGAAATTGAGAGAATTATATAGGGTTCGTAAAATGTAATTCAATGAAAACATCGTATCTTGTTTGTATAATAAATCAGTAACACTTGAACTGTTTCCTCGTTTTTTCATTATCATCTTCCTTGTTTGCATCCTGAAACACCGGCTGTGTGTGTGTGTGTGTGCATGTGTATCTATTTGTCAGAGAGAAAAAGGTAGAAATCAGTAAAAAGTTTTTCGTCACCAACCAAAGAAAGAACGTAACGTGCTTTATGGGCATATGAACATGCTTGTGTTCTGATATAGAGGCTCTCTATATCGTACAGTACACTTTTCATCGTAGTGTCAATGTTTGCATTAATTGGGGGGGGGCGGTGATTTCGTACAAATATAGTTCATTATAATCGTATTTTTTGTTCTTATAATAAATTAGCAATATTTACAGCTTTTCGATATATTTCCCACTAAAAACATTGGTATATATTGATATAAACTTTTGCTCGCGGTGACAAGTTTGTATAAATTAAGAGTAGGAGAATTATTTGAGTTTTATGAATAAATTCGCTTAATGTGATATTTTTTTGTTCCTCATAATAAATCGGTAAAAGTTTGGTTATATCCAAATGTATATGTGTGTATATCTATGTATGTATAAGCAAATGTACATTTGTATAAATGTACATTCATATAGGTATATTTATGAAAAACACGTATTCATTCGGCACACCCCGTCATTTACGTGGTAAACTTGCTTTGAGGTTGCCTGGTCAAGTTTTCTGTGTGGCTTATTTTTGTAGAAGTCTGCGCTAGAAATCTGAATTATTTATCCTGTAGTCGTATAGAGCTGAATGACGTAACAAAAATAGAACGTCAATCTAAATACGAGCGTAATATAAACAAACGAATTATTAAGAATTCATTCTATTCTAATCGGTCATACTAAAAATTAAAAACAGACTTTATCTCTCTTCGACGGTGCAACGTGGGTGTCATGTGTAGAAGACGTCCGAACGAATTACAAACGAAATAAATAAACCGTTGTTTTAACTGGACGCTGACAATGAACTTGACATTATTAAGAGGCGTTCTCTTTCAAATTACTTCTAAGAAGATAACGTGCTACGATCGTTAAAATCGATCGTTTTATTCGGAAGCTGAATGACGAACGGGTAAACATGACGAGTTCGCTTGCCGAAATGGTTACCTGACAGTCAAGGTTGAGGTAAAACAGATAATCAAGCTGATGCAGAATAGAATTTCCACGTAACTTGGAAGTAATTTATTCACGTTGTTAAACTATTTTTCAGCGACGTTGATTTTGAAAATATCTTTATAATAATATATATTGCCCTTTTATCACGAATTCGATATATCCTTTTCTAGATTTCTCAAATGCGTCCATTAACCTCGTATGATTCACGATTGGTGTTTAACACTACGAACGATTCATAAAATAAAGCGGTAATGTGCTGTCCGCACGGTAAGAAATTTGAATTTCACATTTAATATCTCGTAAGTAACAAAACCATATTTTATGAAGATCGGAAAGCATGCAGGAAAACAGTGAATGAACGATAAGTCATTTAATCGCAAATTCGAAGAGAGAATACACCGAAATATTGATCGATCAACCAATAATGATTTACACATATATGTATATATATATGTATGTTATGCATGAATAAAAGGGATATTGATTAGAATGATAAGACACGGAGAGCGAATTGTGACAGTGCATCCGTGATTTATAGTTTCTTTGTGATGAATAGAAATACACGGGAAATCTATTGCAACAGGATAGTCGCTCATTTTTTTTTATTAATTTCTAACCTAACCTAACCAAATCGTAATCTTTCTAAGTAATCATCTTTTAGTGTTGTAATATTTTTACAATATTCCGAATGTCATGTCTACGAAGCTTCGTCCAACACGACGATTAATATTCTACACATTACCGCAGTCGCAGACACCATCATTTTGCTATTTCCTACTTTAGTAACAAACCTCTACATAATCACCGAAGTTCATTTTAAGCGTTTCAGTATTTTCATCCGATATCGGATACACACTTCTTCATCTGGTTGATCACCCTACATATGAATAGATTCTATTCGCTACTAATAACATTTATATTTGTATTTTTTAACGCCGATGATAAAACTTCTCATAGGGAATACCTTCAGAAGACGATGTCATCAAATTAATTGTTTACACGCTTCGCTCTTTCGCTTTCAAAATTATTATATCATATCCGGGGTCATAACTCTTTCTGAGACCAATAGACCAGAAATTTTAGCGTTTCTTCATCCGTATCTGAGTATAATTTATCTGCACGAAAAATAGGTCGCACTTGAATAAATACGTTCGTCATTCTGCACCAATTCGCGTCGATCATCTTCCACAATTTCCCATTCGTTTAAGTTGTACTTGGTTCGTGCCACTCCACTTGTTGTCTAAATTAAAATCGTTTCCTGTTAGAAGAGATTCTGTTACAATATTAGCGCTCTGAATTTTCCAACTTTTCAGTCTTTAGCATAAATAGTGCATACAAGAAATTAAGTATGTTGATGATATTATTGATGTATTTGTTCAAACCGAAACAAGAAAAATGAGTATAGTAAATTCTGATCGTAATTGGACTAAGTTGTACATTATTATTATTATTATTCTGAGCATGTCGATGTAATAAATTTTCAAAAATCAGTTTTTCACACGATCTATGACGTATGTATATTTTTTTACTTTTATAAACATATTTTAAAAACTGCGGCATCTTGTACTGGGTCTAGAACGGCATCAAATTTAAATCCGTCATTGACCTTGTTTAAAACAAATTTTTAGCGGGGAACAAATTTTGAAATATTAATTTTAATTCACCCGTAGTTAATGGTTTTATTTCGTTTACAATTTTACACGTGTGTAAGAATAAGAATTATGATTAATATTTCAAATTATACTTTTTAACAAACTTCCTTTTGTTTTTCGAAAGCTTTATTGATCATTCAATGTTTGTATTTAGTATGAGTAATTTTTTTTTAAAAAATATAATCTAAATCTCCATATGCCGTTTGCAACTACCAGGGTTATTACACAGCATAAGGAGACATGTGTCCAGTTTACATGTACGGCTAGGAGTCCGCTTTTTCTGACAAAAGTCAGAATTCTACCTATTGATTGAGGGTTGTTTGAGAATATTTTGTGTATCGGGCCCTGAATTTTGTGTTTTAACCTGTGTGATGTGAGTGTTTGGCAGCTGCAGATGAAGTGTGTGACTGTTGGTTCTGTTAAATGTCCGCATAGGGGACAGTTTGTTGGTGGAGGGCTTTTGGTATACAGATAATTACGTAGACGGTTTAGGGTACCATATTCTTTTCTACTTGTACCATATGGAGGCCACCAAGGTTCTATTGTTTATTTTATGCCCTTCAGGAAAGTTGTTTGTGAGGTCCAGTCGGTAGACCATTCCTGTTTACGTTGTTCATGAGTACGTGTACTAATGTTGGTGTAATTAAATGTGCATTATGACGAAAATAATTAAAACACCGGATCGCGGGAACTTAATCGCATATTTTACACTTGGTACAGTTTGTAATAATGTAGCCTGAGCCTCACGGACCTACGTCATAATCCGTCACTTCATGCCTAATCCATATGTACGGAATAATGGTAATATGTAAAAAAAAAAAAAACAAAAAACGTTTTGACATATACTAAATTTATCGCTAAGTAACGTTCAACCATCGTTTCAGATTATATTATTAAAGTTAATATTAATAACTATTAAATATATATATATATATATATATTTATATATTTTTCTTTTCGGAATGTACTTTCAGCCTAATATCAATCTCGAAAGATAATTTTCATTTTTATAACGTAATATTAAACTATCTACGTAATGTGTGTAACAGTGCTTCGAGACTTCAATACTCGTCGAGACATTTTACACTCTTTTAAGAAACGCTCAGTTTGAAAATTTCATATATTCACGCGATCTTATAAATAATATAACATTCGCACTTTCGAAAGCGTAGTATATTATGTTTCACTTAGTTGTTGACTTTTTTAAAGCGAGCGATCATATGAAGATATAGTCGTTATCAATAAGAATAAAAGGATCTCACGACCTAACGGTAATGCTTTAATATTTTGCCTAGGTTCGAATACCGATAAAAACGAGAATTTTTAATGGTAAAAAGTTATTTCTAGGCAAACCAGTTGCCCAACCAATAGATCGGTAGAAATGAGGTTAGACAAGGTAAACCATCCCGTATTAACATGCTCAGGATGCGTGCCGCTTACAGATCAATCGCACAGTCTCCAACTTTCAAATTGATGTGCTATCTTACTTTTTTTTTTTTAAATATTATAATTTGATCTGTAGCCGTTAATTAATCTCTTCAATAAGACGAAATGTGTATTATGTTACCCGTTGACAAGCTACGGCTCTGCCCAAAGAAGGAAATCGTTAATAGAAGCGATGTAATAACTAACGAACGAACATTCCTGACGATTTACTCTAGACACGTAAAGAAGAGAAACTTTGAACTCTACTATGTTTTATCATTTTACAGCTTCGTTCAACTTAGCTTCCGTTTCATTTAAGCGATGAAACAAAAGAATACTTTTAAATATAAAGTAAAATAAATTAGAAGAAAATTGAAAAACTAATCACACACACACACACACACACACGAACAATATGCGTCATTAATAATGCTTACCGCGATGGAGTATTTGCTTTGACGTTGATCTCGTCTTAGCAACTTCTTTTCGTACATACCGGTCGACAAGTTCAACACGGTCATCGTCGCCAATAATAAACTGAAAACAAAGGAACAATAATTAAACGAAAAATATGAAAAATTATGCTGGTCTTCAAATAACGAATAATTTTTCATACAGTCGTGACAACGTATATATGTATACATAAATATATATATATATATATGTATACATATATATATATAGATACCCATACATATAGCATATGAAATATACAGACGAGTCTATTATCGTCTAAACTATCCTAACACTCTATCCATTAAATAACACCTTTTCTATTCTACTGTATATATTATATGTATGTATGTATGTATAAAACATGGATACATATGTACGCATGCAGGACTTTATTTATTTTTTGTTCTTAAGACTACTGTGTGCAAAATTTATTGGGAAAAATATTGATATATAAAGGTTTAGGGGATGTTTTTGCAATTTATATATTTTACAATTGAAACAGCTTATAATGTAGTTTATGCTTATTTTTACTTGAATTAATATGGCGTATTCAAGCCGAAAAGCTTCGTAATCAAATTTAGGATTTGTTATACTGCATCTCCACATTGGTATAAATTTTAATTAGAAATATTCGAACGCAATTTATTAATTATTTCATAAAAATATAAAAAGATCGAAAATAAAAACCGTATATGTGCGTATAGATGCACATTACTATTATTATTATTATTAAATTAAATTAACGCGCCGTGTAGTGCAGCCAAGGCTAGAGGCACGATAGAAAAAGAGGATTGGATTGAAGAATAGAGATCGGATCAGTGGAGGAAGGTAATTAAACAATGAAATATGGTCATTTTTGAAGAGGAGATGAAACGAAATATTAAGATTAATAAACGCTCTAAGCGAGAAGTATGAGGGACAGTAAACTGGAATATGAGAAATGGAGAGGATAACACCACAGCCGGAACACAGTGGAGCCGAAGTTTTATTAATAAAATACGCGCGAGTGAGACGCGTATGACCCAGGCCCAATCTGGTGATGACCACATCGTCTCTACAGCTTGGAAGCGAAGTTATCCAAGGACCAATCGAATGTTTAATTTGCCGTGGTTCGTTGTTTTCTTAAGTCAACTGCCACTTCCTTTATCACAATGCGAGAAGTCCATTTATGATGCATTTCTTAAGGTCCGATGCTGGAACTGGAACATCCGGGGCCGGCAAGAACGTAGCAGCTTCCCTGGTCGCCTTATCAGCTAGTTCATTCCTATGAACCCTCAGCATGAAAATTTAAAATAATATATGATTTTGGAATCAAAATATCATCGTACCGTTTAGAATACTGCTTCGGAGTTAAAGTGGAATTCACCCGTCATAAATTGTATTACTCGGTTCTATAAATTTTAGAAAGGTTCTTACGGCTTATCTTATTTAACAAAATAGGTAATAAATTGCTTCTCGCGAAATTTATGTATTTTTTAGAAGACATTCATTGTTCAAGATAAATATTTACTTCAAATGATGATTGTTGCAGTTTGTACGAATATATCGTGCATACAGTAATATTTGTTTTTCCTCAATTTTACATTGTGATATCAGTATAGTCTGTTAAGAGATACCTGCGATGAATTTTGATCCGACTAATTGTTTTTAACAGTGGAACTATACATATATATATATAAAACTTCTAATCTTATATAGCTAAATTATATTGCAATCCATCTATATAAAAACGATATTTTGATTGCAAAATCATATATTTTTTTTTTAATTTTCTTCAAATTTACTAAAAATTTTATATCGAGCCAAACTACTTCTATAGTTTCCATCGTTCTCTTATTTATCCAATCCGATTCGGGTTTAACTTATCCACTTTTCATTCACTAAACTATTTGACGAAATGAGTCTCGACAGCTAACCGGAGTAATTCTTCTCCTACTTTTATGACTGTCCGCGGCTTAATATTTTAAAGCCGAGACATCGCAGAGTCATCGTATAAGGATAATAAGGATATTATGGCTGTTCTGAATGATATAACAAAGGAAATTATTTCCATTTCTAATCGACTAATTAAGGTTAAAGGAAAACAGCTTTTGATAGTTAGCAATAAGCGTAATATAAATCGCAAAAAATAACTGAACATTCGCCTAGAATAATTACACGGAATGCAAATGGGTTAAGGAATCATCTTCTTAAACTAGACACATTCCTCTGCTTTCATAAAATTGACATCGCCCTGGTTTCGGAAACACTTTTCATAACGAGGAATTGCCCTAAAATCGAAGATTATGTTATCTATCATACACCTCATCCTGATGGTGGTACACACGGAGGACCGGCTGTAATTATCAAAAATATACAGTATTCTATTGAAAAAAAAATATTGCAAAGAATATACGCAAGCTACTTCTGTAGCTGTTCAACGCAATGGCACAATAGTTAATATTGCTGCTGTATACTTACCACCTAAGTACAACCTAAAAAGAAACGATTATGAGCATTTTCTTAATCATTTTGGCTAACGATATGTGATAGGCGGTTACTATAATGCGAAGAATGAAGCATGAGGATCAAGACCAGTTTATTTCAGAAACCAGAACATGGCACATGTTAAAGGGAAGGAACTCCTACAAGCCATTCACAGTACATATAGTAACTGTATTTCATGAGGTAGGCCGACTTACTGGCCAAGCGATAAAAGGAAAAACCTTATATAATTGAAGTACTGTTCCACAGTCTTTCTCGTCATATCACAAGCTTTTGATCATGTTTGGCACGAAGGCCTCATATTTAAAATGTCTAGCCTTCTTCCAGATTGTAGACTTCTGAACTCGTACTTGACTAATCGTCAATTTCCGATAGCACACGAAGATGCTAAATCTACATTCTACCGTATACAATCGAGAGTACTGTTGGACCTATCTTATACCTCTTGTATATGCAGGATTTACCCACAAGTAGTGATACAGTAACAGCGACATTTGCCGACGATACCGCAGTACTTTCTGTTAGCGATAATCCGGTGAAGCTACCGCGAAACTTCAATGTGCGCTTAACCGTATCCGAAAATGGAAGATTAAACTTAACGAAGCGAAATCAGTCCATGTCATTTACATCTCGCAGCGCAAAGTATACTCGAGTGATGTATACCTAGGAATGCATTTGGATAAGCGCCTTACTTGGGAAATCCACATCAGAATGAAAGTTAAACAAATCAAGACAAAACCGCGTGAATTATACTGGCTTATCGGTAGAAATTCTACATTAGATCTATCGTGTAAGCGGCTATTGTATAAAAAGGTTATAAAGCTAATTTGCACGTATGGTCTTCAACTATGGTGATGTGCTAAGACCACAAATCGCAACAAGATTCAAGCTAGACAGAATGTCGTTATGCGTGCAATTATCGACGCTTACCGGTTTTCACGTAATGATGACATTCACCGCGATGTTTCATCGTGTCAATATGGAAGCCTTTAAACTTCTAGATACTAAATTAGATATTAGACGCCTCAACCGTAATAAACCGCGAGATTTAGTCCTATAATCGATAATAAGATTTAATATCAAAGATACGTACTGTGTTAGGAGAAAAGTATTTTCTTAATAGAGTTACTTATTTAACATTAAGTAAGATTGTAACGGGTAAAAAAATCTCTCGTCTTCATTAATCTTCCCACGCGTGGTAAGGTTCTGCTCTTCGGCGAATTACTTGTTTACAACAATTTCTTGGAAAAGCACTTTTTACGACCTTCTTCATTTGTCCGTTTTAATTTTAGTCGCAATAAAAAATAATTAGTTTAGTAATTTTATCGAATACGTAACAACCGACGAAACGTTTTAAAAATCATTCTAGTTCGGTTGTCTTTTTAGTAAACTGTTCCTTTTCAACCGATTGCCACCCATCTAGTTGACCTTAACTCGTGGCTTTCTTGCTTACGCGCTATAAGTACCGTCTCTATTTTCACGGGCGTCAACGTACTATTCTACGGAGCAGTATACTAAGTTTTTTGCGTGATTGCTTTGTTAAGATGGCGGTGATTGTTTAAGCCGTTCGATTGTCTTTATTAGTTTAACGGCACATCGCGAGATCTTTACTCTACCGGTGAAGATTAGTACAATAAAAGCTTTCCGGCTAATGGATTCCGGATAATAATAAACTTTAAAATTATCATCGGTGTTTTACACGTGATACGCGACATAATGGGCTACTGTTAAATCGTCATTATATTATAAAACCAAGAACGTTATCGAACAAATAAAAATTTCGAACGAAAAGTGTTTTCTACGTCTTAACAATAACGATAATAATAATAATAATTAATAATAATGATAATGAGAATAAAATCCAAATTTGTTTAAACCAGTATAACCAAATAATAATTTCAATAAAAAGAATTATAGTATCAGGATATGTTAAAGAAAATTAGAGTTCAAAAGTATTTATATGCATAATTTCCTACATGTACGCAGAGAAAGCGCGATCTGTAGGTTAAGGAAACAAATAAAAGATAATAAAGGAGAAGGTCGTTTAAAGAAAAAAAAAGACACTGTATACAATAAAAACAGTGATGATAATAAAACAATATTAAATGCGAATAAAACATTATATATATATATATATATATATATACCAAATCGATGGTTACGAAACATTACACAAGTATATATATTTGGGATCCCTTATTGATGATAAAGGCACTTCAACGGATGAAATAAAAAGACGGATCCAGTTGGCTCGAAATGCCATGATCAAATTAAACAGAATATGGCGCGACGTATCAATTACAAATGCGGTAAAAAAGAAATTAGTACAGTGTTTGGTGTTTTCTGTATTCACATACGCGGCGGAAACATGGACGCTGAAAGCCAAAGATAGGCAATGTATCGATAATTTCGAAATGTGAATTTGGAGGCGTATGTTACGAATACCCTGGACAGCAAAGCAAACAAACGTTTCCATATTACGCAAGCTCAACATTAAGCGTAGATTGTCCAGCGATGTTCTTTTCAGAATATTACGATTTTTCGGACATATCATGCGAAGCGATGACTCCATGCAACGATTAGTAATTGAAGGGAAAATACAAGGAACGCGTCCTCCTGGTAGATTACACATCAAATGGACAGACACGATCACAAAAGCGCTTGCAAAGTCAATGGCTGATTGTAAACGGGAAGCTGCAAACCGGATAAAATGGAGAAGAAAAATTGAAGAGGCTGTAGCATGAAAATGGTCACGACATCCCTTAGGAGGATTACGACTGAAGATGATGATATATATACACATAGACAATGATGATGACAATAACAATAATAATAATATTCAATTCGATTTTTAAATTCAAATTATTTTGTTTTTGTTCAATACACTTGAATTTAAAATAAAATATCCTATTGTAGAAACCAATTCGAAATATAATATATGACGCATCGAAGAAATAAAACAGAAGAATTAAAAAAAAAATTAAAAAAAAATTGAGAACGTATATTTAAATGAAACTTATATATAAAACTTAATTAATAATCGATAAAACTATATTTCTGTATCGAACATATAACTTAGTTATGGCAATTCTGCGCGTATACCAGATTCACAAAGAACTTATATAATATGTGACTGTCTGAATTAAATAAATTATTAATAAGTTTTATAATTACAACATTAGGCTGCCGAGTATTTTTATTGCACATTTAGAAATACTATGAAACTGATTCATTTACAAATGACAATTCTCAGTATTCAATTAGTAATTTCCTACGTCTTCGTTTATAATTAATGAGATAAATTTTTAATTCTTTACGTAACCCCCCCCCCCCTATTAAACTTAACGGTATCGGCATACACGGCTTGCATACATACGCATTCTACATTTATTGTATTATAACCGCTCTAATCTCGCCACCCAATCGCGTATTGCTTTCGTAATTTGACGCATTAAATTTAATTTTTTTTATATAAAAAAAAAGTAATACACGCATATTATATGAATCATATTTTTTTTTTTTCTACGTTGTACCGACAATTATATGCCACAACCAACGGTGATGAACAGAAGAAGTAGGAATGATAAAGAACAGGCAAGGAAGGAAGGGAAAAGGAAGAAATATATGCGACTAACATCTCCAGTGAGCATCACGACACCATTACCGATTCTTGCATCGCTTGGGAGGGTTGCCCGGTAGACTAAGCGTATAGATTCGATTGATATTTGGATTTGAGCTAAATTGTAGTTTATTGAAAAAATTTTGATACTGCTGTACACACACACACATCGTGGACATACGGTATTTGTAAATCGGAATGAAGCGTCAGGTTTGAGACATATCTCGGAGCAGATGCGATGGTACGCAATATCTTCGACTGTTGTTCCTGAATACGTAGAAGATTACTTTTACTTGTACTTCCGCATAATTCTATACCGTATTTCCAAATTGGCGCCACGATTGAGAAGTAGATGTTTTTTTAGATTTTAAGTTTAATGGTGATTTTGCAGACAACAATGGATACAGTAGTCTAGTACGCGTTATTATATTTTTCCTAGTTTGAGCTACATGAAAACGCCACGTCAGCCGTCTGTCCATCTACATGCCAAGGTATTTGATCGAGTCCGTCTGCAGTATTACAGTATCATGTAACATGTTTTGTAGTAAACGTTATGTGCAGGTTTTTCATCGGGCTGAATGTTATACGCCACTTTTATGCCCATTTCACTATGATGTTGGGCAAAAGCGTCAGCTTTCTGCTTATCAGTTTTACAATCGGAAAAATTTTATCCAGTTTTGTTAGTATTTTTTGAAATTATTTCATCTAAAATAGATTCTTGCAGGTTTCTTAAGGGTTTGCCCGCATGAAGTATTCCATAAATTATAACTGTTAGGTATAATGCGAAATATATTCTTCTAAAATGTTTTAGGGAGAAAAATCGATTCAAATAATAAAAATGATAATTTAACTTTTTTAACTTTTCTGCTAGATATAAAGATTGATTGGATCACAATAGTTTATAATCTAGCAAGTATTAACCCTACCTAACTTTACACCACTGGTCGCGATACTATCTGAATATTCTTCCAATTATTCCGATTCTGATTTGTATAATGAATTCGGTTTTATTTCATTCATAATTAACTTATTATTATTATTCAACCACTGGAAAACATTTTTTCGTCTTCTTGTATTAGGCCTTATAATACACGAGGATATCTGGAATTAACAATAAGTACCATATCATCGTCAGTAAAACTGAAAAGTTTCCCATTGACATTCAAACCGCACAAACTGTCCACATACATAAGATTATACTTCACCGCGGCACTCCACTATTCATTACGATACTATCGCTAAATGTATTATTTAATTTAACAACATGTTAAAAACAATTACTCGGATCAAAATAGATCGTAGGTATCTCTTGATAACGCGTTAGAAAATTTGAAAAAAAATAAACATCAGTATATTTTCTGTATGCACCATATGTACAAAGTATAATTTTTCATCGTAAAATCGCGTTTTTTTTTCGGAAAATACATTTAATTAAGAATTACGTACCATTAAAAAAAATATATTATTACATACGTGATCACGGTAATGTTGTAGAATTTCGTTTCGTAAATTTCCTGAACTATAATGGAAAATTTCAGGTTTAACGAATATCGGAAGGAGACCGACCTTAACGTATTTTTGGAAATTATCGAATTTTTTCCTTTCCTTAGGATGAATCTTTCGTAAAGAAAATATTTCCGAAAAATTCGATAGCTTAAAGCGAAATCGTAATATAAAAGTTTTAATTATATTTACCGACACAGACACACGCGGTAAACAGCAAAATTTTTATACATATATCGAACGATCAATGCGATTGAGCTCAAATTTGCAAGGTACATTTCAGGTATCGAAAAAATGAAATAGGAAATTCCAAAGTTTTACGGGGATGTACACGGAATCAGGGTCTAAAATTTTAAAATTTGTAATTTCCATACAGGTTATTTTTAATTACTTAAAACAAATTACAAGTATGTACAAAATTTCATCCAAATCGTTAGAACCGTTTCCAAGATAACCAAGTATACGTATATATATATATATATATATATATATATATATATATATATATATATATATATATATATATAATATTCCACTGGTTCCTTTGCCTGCCGGATGATTTTTCTATTAGGACCCGGTTTTAATAACTCCAGATACTCGTCTACTCGCTTTAGATTTATATTCACCAGCCCGACTGGGGAACATACTACACGAGCGAGTTGCTGATAGTCCGCAATTGTAAATCCACTAAAAAGACTTAACGATATTTATTGGATGGCTCACATTCGACAAATGAGCAATCCGCCGTTTTCCTATTTGGTGTTGGAGAAGATTGCTCTGTATACTACGGAAAGCGTAACGAAATAACGAGCCTATAGTGAGCGAGTTGAATCTCACGCAACGGTTAGCTGATACTTCTGTTCTCCGCGTGATGAAATATTTCGGCCACATCGGAACTTGGAAAACTGGTGATATAATCGAAAGTGCAAGAAAAAATATCAAAAAGTCGTCCTTCACAGCGTTGGACAAATATGATAATAAAAAATATAGATTAGCTTTGTATCAGTGTGTTCAATGAGCTAAATATCGGATGGTATGTTGTGGCACAATTCAGATTGATACATGATGATGACACCATTCTGGGATGAATGACATGGTGATGATGATGATGGCGATATATATATAACAATTTCCCGTTTAATGGAATAATAATATATATATATATTATATATATATATATATATATATATATATATATATATATAAAGTCGCACTCGGTATCTTTTTTGGGAGGTGTCAAAATTTAAAAGATGATTTGGGGTGATAATTCGACCGAATTTAGAAAACTCGTGATACAATCGATCGAGAGATAGATGAAAGTGTATTTACAAAATAAATATATGTTACAAACAAAAATAATATAACGCATTCCGAACTACGTATACTAGTTTAAAAAAGAATGCCCCGTTGTTCATTTAACTAAAATAAAAATACAGGAAAAACCACTGACAAAACCTGCATACTGATCAAAAAGCTACACCTATATATGTAAATTTATAAATATTTAACGTTCATAGAATAAACAATGATTTTTATGTGTATTATAGACAAAATAGAAAAAAAATGACAAAAGATAATGCCAGCTGTATAAAAGCGTGTGTTTAATTCTTTTATGTTTATAAAGTTTATATTTTAGTTACAAACTTGCACGTGTATAATCCCTTATGACTTTAATAAGTTTAGGAATAACTTTCGACACTTTCCAGCAGTTGGGAAAATAAGAAAGTAATAAAATTGAATTCATTATGACCGTTAACTGAACAATCGCTTTTTGTGATTAATACAATTGAAAATGCAAGATAAAAGATTAAGTACAAATTAGCTAAGTATGAATTATATGTATACAAGCAACAAAAAATCAAAAGTCAATTTTGTGGTACCGTATAACGGAATACACTGCACGCCTGAAATCTGCCAGAATTGGATTAATTTTTACGGACGAAAATTTATTATTTCCAGAAGAAAGACTTAATAATTTCGAAATTTACCCGACTTTATTTGTTCACCTTCCACCAATAGGAAAGTTAAATATCCCGCGGTTAAAGCACAGTTAATTATAAATTATTATTTCTTTCCGATCGAACTTTATAAATTGGTATCAATAAAGGTGAAGTGTGGTGGGGAATCTGATCATCGGTGGATGGAGACAATTAACAAACTATAGTCGCTGTTTGTTAATTACTGACGGTGCATGACTTCAGTTTCCACAAATAGCGCATCGAGAAATTGTTTCACTTTTCCATATACACTAATATAATGTACACACACACACACATTTACGTGTATATATATATATATATATGTATATTGTATATATATATACCAGTAAATAAAAACGCGTTGACTAGTGCCAAATTGGACACTTCCGAACGTAGATAATTAATGATATTCTAAGACGACTATACTAAAGTTTAATTAAAGTGATTACGTCAACTCCTGCGCATTACTTGCAGAAATTTATTGTTACGCGTTCAACTCGATAAAATTTTTGTAGTGACCCGTTAATTAGGTCCTACATACTTTACGAGCGAGTGGGAATATTTAAAAGACTATTAGTTTGTTATTGTCAAAGTAAGGTCGATGAATTTAATGTGTTATTCGCAATAAGAATATGTTTTTATTTTACAAACTATCAGCTCTCACATATGCGTCTGTATTTGTGTATATATATATATATATATATATAATTAATAATAAATCTGGCCAAACGATAATTATTCACACGATCCGTATTGCTGCTGGAACAGTCTTGTGGAATATTTTATATTCTAATATTTATTCCAAATTAAAAGATAAATATGAAAGTCTCAGCTGTCGAATTATTTTTAGTTTTGTAATGTACGTATTTTGTAGAAAAGCAATTCATCATTTCACGTAGATAGATGCAATGATATTGTCGGTAAAATAAACTTAAAACAATATCCATCCTGAAACTTTAAATTTAAAATCATAAAATCTCAAAACTACGGTTGTGCATCTGATAGTGATCGAAATCACGATCAAGTAATAATATAGGGTGACCCAGAGAACAGGGAAGGGTTTTTTTTCTAATAGCGCAGTTAGGCTACAACGCATGAACACACGAGAGATTTATCATGACATCCAGTAAGGAGAAGGAGCGCGTTTTGCGTGGAACGTAATTTTCGACGTAAATCGATCACGACAGTGCAAAGAGAGTTTCAGAAAGAATTCAAAGTTACGCGATTTGTATTTTTGGTGGGGATACCTTAAGAGCCGCGTTTACGAAACACGTTCACGAGATCTGCAAGAAAGTCGGATTTCTGACGAAATTTAAAAAATTCAGCCACCTATGCTCGAAAACAGCATTCGAAAATTTTACTAAAAGACTGAATGAATGTATTGTTGCAAATGGCGGTCGTCTGAACGATATTGTGTTCTGAAAATAATTATAAGCTAATCTCCCGTTTTCCTATTTTTAAATAAAATTTCATTCGAAAATTTTGGTCGAGTAGTTCAAAAAAACAACAAACCCGTCCCGTCCTCTCTGGGTCATCTTACATTAAGGATAATTGTACATTCAGTAATGTTCGTCATCAGGATTTCTTGTCGACAACAGACTTGAGTATAATAAACACACTCAGTATATATATATAAAATAAAATTTTATATTATTTTATTTTTAACGTGCTTATCAGGAAATTAACGAAGGTGAGACTAGTACATTATCTAAACAAGTTATTTAAAATGCAACTTTTAATTGTCGACAATTTTTAGCTGACATAACTTTACTAAAAAGAAAAAAAAGTAAAAAACTTTACTCTATATAACTGTTTCTAATATTGAAATCCAAATCATATATAGCACGAGTATTCGTCTATAACTATATTTAAAAAAAATACAGCTAATTGTTTTCATAAGTAAAGCGCTAGAAACAAAGAGGATATAAAACAATTAAAAACAAAAATTTTTAACGAATTGAAAATTACCTACGATACTTGAACAAACGTGAACTAATAAATAAATTATTTAGTTAAATTTCTGTATGACACGAAATACTAATTGGTCAAATGGATCCGACGTATATTATATAAACAAATTTATACTATCGATAATAATAAATATTATAATTGCTTTGGTAACGGAGTTGAAGACGTTTACTGTACTGCATACACTTATAGCAAGTATAATCATTCGATACAACCATATACAGGCGTTGATTGCTCACTCCGACTTAATGAAATAGTTTCATTCCGAAAACTTCTGCCGTTTATCTCGAAATGATTTAAAATTGAGCACATATACGATACTAATTAGTCATTTTCGCAAGGTGCTTTAACTTTTTTTAATCACTTGTAATAATCATTTATATCGTGTGTGTAATTACACACGCGCACATACACCCCAAAACTGTAACAAAAACGAATGTTTGATCGTATACTTTTTTAACTTTTTTAAATGTTACGTTCTGCAATAATTGCATTGACACGATTTTAGGACAATTTGAAGATTGATACAATAAAACTGTTCGTATGTAAAGATCGTGTCAATGCAATTATTGCAGAACGTAACATTTAAAAAAAGTTAAAAAGTATACGATCAAACATTCGTTTTTGTTACAGTTTTTGGACGGTACGGACATGTTCGCTTATTGTGTCACAGGTACTCATAAAATAACAAAGGCACACCTAGGTTCATCCTGAAAATTGTAATAATTTTATTAACTATAATTCTGACCATATATATATGTATATATATGTCGTCGGAATAGCCGAGTGGCTATACGGACTTCTATACGGAAGGTACCTGGTTCCAATACGATCGACGACGCGAAAATATCATCTTTAAAAAATAAAAGTAGGAATAATCCTAATAGTCACGCGTGGAATGCAATTGCAAACCAGCACGCACAACACCATATGCGCGCTAGTAATAATATATAGCACCCTACAAAAACAGGTGGGCTGCATTGTGTCCTGACAACAAAGCGATTACAGTCAGGTCTCTCGGGTGTGTGTATGATGTGCATTTAACTGCGCCAGCGCCATATTATACTTGCTTTGTACGCTACTTATACTATACAAGAAAATATGTATAGGTAAGTAGTCGCATAAAATGCCCATCAACCTGACGTTTGAGGATAAATGATTATATATATATATTATATGTATATAATATATTATGTATATATTATATAGATATATATATTTTATATATATATATATAGATATATATATATAAGTAACGTTACACCAATTCCAAAAAAAGGACAGGCGCAGACGTTTATCACAATACAGTATAATAGCTTTAATGAGTAACACGTTAAAGATACTATTAATAATAATAAACGCGAGAATAGAAAAAAAGATAGACCTACAACTAAATTCCACCCAACTTGGATTTATAGCGAATCGAAGTACAAGAGACACTATAGCGCTATGAAACTAATCATTCAACGTACCTTGAACGTAAACAAAGAAATAATATCGTATTTTATAGACTACGAAAAGGCATTTGGCCGAGTAGCTCATACAAAAGTAATAAATATTTTACGGAATTATAATCTAGACGAAATAAGACTCGTTAAAAATCTCTATTGGCAACAAACGGCTAATATTAAAATTAAAACTAATTACTCCGATGGAAGGTTTAAAATAAGTAAAGGGTGAGGCCAGAATGGTCATTGTCAGCACGGTTGTTCAACGCATATGCCGAAGTAATAGTAAGAAATGACGAATTAAATAAAATCGGTTGCAAAATAAATGGGAACGTGATCAACAATATTAATTACGCGGACGATAGGGTAGTAACTGCGGAATTGCAGAAACGGAAAAACAACTGCAAAGGATCTTGGATATTATTAACAATGAAGGAAAAAAATATGGAATGGAAACAAACACGAAGATAATGAAATTCTCAAAAGTTGCTAATAAGGATATAAAAATAAAAGTTAACAAGATAATAAAACAGATGACAGAGTGTAGGGCGCAATATTAACAAGCGATGGCCGGGAGGTAAAAGAGATAAAAACGTGGATAGCACTGGCAAAGTAAGCTTTTACAAATTATCGACAAATATTACAAAACAGAAAGATACATTTGGAGTTAAGAAAAAAAATAATACATTGCTACGTATGGTCCGCGATGGAATATGCAGCGGAATCTTGAGCAATTAGCGCCGAAAGCGAGAGAAGAATAAACGCATTTGAAATGTGAACATATAGGTGGTTGCTTAAGACACCGTGGACCGATTTCGTTTCGAATAAGGACGTCCTACGTCGTTACAACGTCGACAAATTGACAATGGTCGAAGATATATAAAAAAGCGAAAATATATCAGGCATAAATTACGAGAAGGCATTTTTATGTTAGCGGTCCAAGGGAAGATGCTTGGAAAGGCAGCAAAAGAAAGCAAAAGGATGGAATACGTAACAACGAACATAAGGACTGATAGAACTTATGAAGTAATAAATTCAGCAAGACACAGGAAGGTATGAGATGGCTAGTGGTTCTTAATGTACAACCTCCTGAAAGGAGATGCAACAAAATGATGATGATATATATGTATATATATATATATATGTTTGTGAGCGTACTTTTTTACTTATAACTAACTCACACAAGTATCCATTGAAATATACTTGTCACGACTGCTATCCACGCAGTTCAAAATTTATAATTCCCATGTTACAAGAACTTATTTAGCTTTCTTCTAACTGACAAATAATATATGTCAATTATTAAGTTTTATACTAAATTATGAGTAATATTCCAATTACTATATATATATACACGTGTATATATATGCGTGTGTGTGTTTGTGTAAAATTGTATATACACATGTGTATACGTATATGTATGATTAGTATATTTATAGCAATTCAAATTATAGTAAGCGGTATTAAAATAACTGATACATTCAGAATATAAGAAAAGGTACGGAAACAACTTATTAAAGGATAACTTTCGATTAGTTATTAAAAATAAAACAAACGAGGTAAACACTAAAAATATTGTTAAGATAATTCCAATTATAATTATAGCGATCAAAAACGACCGTCATAAATTCGAACAAAATTTAGCACCTAAGCCTGAATAAATATCATTGACGTTAAAACTATTAATTAGTTTACAGTTCAATGAATACGATTGTGTAGGAAAAAATTAGAATGATTAAAATTGATGATACGAAATACGCCTTACTTTGTAATAAAATTATCAAGATTGAATACAAAGATTACCGGAAAATAATTCACCGGATATAAGCGATTATAAACTTATTGAAATAAAACCAACGCGATTTTTTGGGGGGAGTGTAATATTGAAAATTAAATTCCAACATTGTATGGATATTATGCGGCATACTTACTTGCATACACATACATTATATATGTACATATATATATACGTATATATATATATATATATATATATATATATATATATATGTATATATATATATATATATATATATATATATATGCGAGAGAATATGACAGTAATAGAACACTGATGACGGTAATGATGATAATGAATAGTAATTATTATTACTATTGTTATTGTTATTATTATGCAATTATTATTACTATTATTATTATTATTATTATTATTATTATTATTATTATTATTGTGGAGGCTTTGTTTAATTTGTTTATTAATAACGTGAGTTGTGACACGTTTTTTGTATATAGATGTTCAAAGGTTATTTCCATTTCAGAGTAATATCTCAAGAATTGGTGTGTTTAAAAAAATTTAGGTATCCCATACTTCCAATTTATTTTGCGTCTTTATGCCTATGTATTTTTACGTTGAATTATCAGTATTTTAAGCAGGTTAAGGTTGTTATTATGAGTTTAGTTGTGTTTATTACCCCAGTTTAAGTTCGTCCAATTTGTAAATCAAAACTTGTTGTACCAGTCTATTTTTGGTTTATATGGCATTGTAAATGTTAGTGAATAAATTAAATAATTTTATTTTGGATAATACAACATTGTCAATGTCTGAATCAATGTACATTTTTTCTTATTTTATATTCAATTAATAACTTGCGTGTGTAAAACTAGACTAATGATTCAGCACTTAACAATGTATGTTACTATTATATTTAATATTACTATTTTTAATTTGCATAAGGTAGTTTGCACGCAGCTATTCATATTGAAATTCCCGCTACTCGCGCAGGTATGCGCATAGCGGACTTTATATTATATCTATGTATTGTATTTATGGTGTAATGGAATTATTATAATTAGTATTAAGTTCATTATCTACATATTACTTGTGTGTATGTATCTAAAATGTTTATGTATATTCATAGGCATATAGGTATGTGTATATGAATGTATATATATGAGTATGTTTTATATCTATGTGTGATATGAGTATAATGTATGTATGTATGTATATGTATACGTATGTATAAAATTTTTCCATTCTACGTGTTATTAAATAAATAAATAAATTTGAATTTGAATTTGAATTATTATTGCAATTGTTATTATTATTATTATTATTATTATTATTTTAGAGGGATCATTCTATAATAGTTTACTAAAGTAAATAAGGAAAAAGAACACATCCTATTTACTATTTAATGTATTTGGCGCTACCTCGCAAAGTTAGACGAGTAAAAGTGTTATAATACGCACATAAGCAAACCTCGTAAACTCGAACATCGGCAACCGACCAGTCGAACGAAACATCACGGGCAAGCCGATAAAGAGGTGGTTTGCGGGTGCCTTTTTTGGCTTGTTTACAGCAAGATAGCATTCATTTCCTGATAAATTGGATGGAATGCTGAGTCGGCCAGAAGTCTTTTTAACCGGGAAAATATTCGTTTTTTGGGAAATTTGAACTTAGGTCGTGCGACCAAGACCGTTATACAACCGGACCCTTACATATGAATATATACATATATATATGTAAAGTACGATTAGATCGTTCTTTAGATAACAGCGACGTTTATATGTTATCTGTTGTAATGTTAAGTGTTAGTTTTAGTTATGTAATTTCTCCGTGAGAGATGTTTATATTTTTTCGTTCGTTGATTCGCGCCTGTAATATCGTGTATTTTCGATTTCTTCTGTAGAGTTGCAATCAAATACAATATTAAATCCGAGCGTGAACCTTACAAATCGAAAATACAATAAAAACTACACAAATGTCAGTGTATCACTTTTTTATTGTGGCAGAAGCCAGCAGCGCTAGTGATAAAACAACGATTTTGAAACTCAAAAGAATCAGAGCAACAGATGGTGAGACTTGGTTCAGTTTTCCTGATGAAATTCAAACGTTGTACCACCATCAGATCGTAGCAGAACTTTCCCCTATCAAGAGAATGGTTAATTCAATCAAGTCCCGACTTTCATCAGAAGTAGAAAAGATTTATCGAGATGACGCAGGTAATTTCATTTTTAATAATTTCCTGTTGCCTGAATTCGAACCTGCTTTATCCCAAATGACGGAATCAAGTATGGGAATGAATGAACTCATTTCTTGTTTAAATAAGGATGATTCGTTAAAAGAAATTATGAAACATTTTTCAGTAGAAAAATTTTCAACCCGAAATAAAAATGTCGAGTCTTGGATCGATAATTTTGAGAAAGAGGGTAATCGGTTTTTGTTAAAAGGGTCGAAGTTAATAGAGGTTTTTCATTTGTGCTTGGACTAATCAGTAAATGATTGGTTTCTGAGTACACAAAGGAAACTTGGTATTAACACAGCCTCGAGATTGTGGAAAGAAAATCTAATTTCCACTTTTGATGATGTTTCTTGGAAACCAATTCGTTTAACATGTCAATTCCGATACTTAAATGGTTCATACATTGGTTTTATTGTCAAAAATAAAGAATGCTTCTTGAATTAGATCATGAAATTCCTGAGCATATGAAGTTAAATCTTATAGTGCTTGGACTTCCTACTCAGATTCAGAATGCATTAAGTCGATTCTCTATTACGTCAATAAAAGTTTTAATCCAAAAATTAAAGAAATTTGAGAGTGAACCTATGAAACGTACTGGTTCCTCAGAATAAGTAGGGAACAAAACAGTGGCTTCAGGGACACCGGATAAAGCGAAAAAGACAACTTATTTTGATAAGAAACCGTGCTCGAATTGTTAAAAACGTAACAAAGGTACTCGTTTTAACCCAGAAAACCTATGCCGGTTCCGTGATAAATCGCCAAATAAGATAAAACCTGTTAATAATTTAGAAATAGAATCTGAATTGAATTCAATAATTGGCGATCAAAAAAACTTGTAATAATACCACTGATCAGAGTAGATTTGCTTATTAATAATACAAGAAGATGTGGATGAGTTTATGATTCCGGTTCTAATATTTCTTTTATAAACTCTCAATTTTTATACAAAAATAATATTCCCATTTCTAAAACCGATGATAGTAAATTTAGAATGGTCAGTGGTATCAGTAATGTGTGTGGAATTGTTAAACTTTTTATTCGAATAATGAATATTTGTCATAATATATCAGTATTTATCGTTGAAAGTAAATACTTTCATCATGATTCTCTCCTTAGTTTGGATTTAATAAAAAAAATTCAGACTATGTCAAAACGAACACCTAAAAATTTTTCAAAGCGCTTCTGGATTTCTACACTCAGATAATTTAAAAAAAAAATAACGTAAATATTAAAGATAATGATATTAAAGTAAATGAGTGTTTTCAAGCTAATTTTAATGAATTCATTAATGTAAAAGATTTTGATACAAACTTGGATTACTTAGACAGTAAAAGAAGAAAATCTATCGAAGATATTATAATTAAACATAAAGCCATTTTTGCTAAAGATAAATTTGATATAAGTACAGATTCAAATCATGAAGCTACAATAAAATTAATTGAACATAGATATGTTTCAAAAAAACTGTACAGGTGCTCTGGTGAACATCAAATAGACATTGAATCTGAAATTTCTAAATTATTATCTGCCAACCTTATTGAAGAATCAACTTCTCCTTTTGCAGCACATGTCACTTTAGCATATAATAAAGATGGAAATAAAAAAAAAGTAGACACTGTATTGAACTTACATAATTAAATAAACTGATTGTTCCAAATAGCCCAGCCTTTTCCTTTAATAAGTGATTTAATAGTTAAAACTAGAGATTGCAAATGGTTTTCATGACATAAATAGTGCATTTTGGTTCATTTCTCTTCGTAGGAAAGGTAAAACAGGGTTTATAACACAAAATGGGAATTACAACTGGAAATGTCTACCGTTTGGATTGAAGACAGCACCAGCGATTTTTCAGAGAAATATAATTTGAAAAAATAGCTTAGATCTTTTCTGTATTAATTACATCGATGATATTTTAATTTTTTCAATAACGTTTGAAGAACATTTAAAACATATTGACAAATTGTTATCAGCTATTATTAAAGATGGTTTTAGACTTAAACTGTGATTTTGCTAAAAACAGTGTTAAATATCTTGGTCATATAATAGAAAATAACGTAACCTTATAATAAATTTTCAACCCCAAAACAATAAAACAAATATCAGACAATTTTTATGTAAAGTAAAGTTTTATCGTAATTATATACTTAATATAACTCAGATTCTTGAACCTTTTCACAATTTACTTTGTAAAAACGTCATTTTTAATTGGACTGATGAATGCGAAAAGAGTTTTAATCCTGTAAAAAATTATTTTTGCTCGGAGCTGTCTGGCTATTTATAATCCAGTTAGAGCAACTATTGTACAAACTGATACTAGCATCACCGGTATAGGAGCAATTTTGAAACAAAAACAGGATGGCGGTACCTTCAAAACCAGTTGCTTATTTTTCAAAAATATAAAATGAACGTCAAAAATGTAAAAAAGCTATATTTCTTTAATCCTTGGCTATTAAGGAACCCATAATGTACTGGCATTATTGGCTTTTATTAATATCGACTTTATGGTTCAGTCCGATCATAAACCTTTACAGAATTTAAAAATAAATTCTCGAACTGATGAAGAGCTAGGACATATGATGTGTTATTTGTCGCATTATAAATCCGGCTTCCTTTGATACTTCCATCTAATTTCCCCCTTCCCGTCGTTTGGGATCTAAGGTACGATTAGATCGTTCTTTAGATAACAGCGACGTTTGTATGTTATCTGTTGTAATGTTAAGTGTTAGTTTTAGTTATGTAATTTCTCCGTGAGAGATGTTTATATTTTTTCGTTCGTTGATTCGCGTCTGTAATATCGTGTATTTTAGATTTCTTCTGTAGAGTTGCAATCAAATACAATATTAAATCCGAGCGTGAATCATATATATATATATTCAATATGTTTCGAAAGTTTGGTAGAATTATTATTAGTATTACGCATAACCAAATAAGTTTAAGTATAAATAAAGACATGCGCTCTTAAATAACAAATATATTAATATATGTGTATATGTATATGTATAATATATATGTATGTGTCTCGCGTCATCCTGAAATATTTTACAGTTTTATTCGAAATATCTTATCTAGTTGTTGGTATCTTTGTATAAAATACGATTTTACCATATAATTTACGTCGTTTAAATATCTATTAGAAGGCTTCTTTATGCCAACGAGAAGTTACTGAAAGCAGCGGTCGGTAGAATAAGAATTGGCTATACGTATACGTAATATGTATACGCCAATGTACGCTAAGGCAAGACAAGTTAAATATGTTGACTTTTGGAGATAAAAAAAAAAAAAATATGTGTAGAAAGAGTGGAAGACACACGTATATTGTTAGAGCAACATTCAGATAACTGATAAGAACTTTCCACTATTTCTTATGCCGCGCTAGAAGAGCCACTAACTACTACCGATTAGCCGGAGTTGACTGAATTATTTACCAGAATTGTGAACAAGTTGTTAAAGTAGTACAGGTGTGGGGCATTTATTCTTATACCGCATTCGTAAGTCGGAACAAACAAAGATCTTGAAGATCCGGTAAATGTAAAGATGGACGATGTGTGTTTTGAATTACCGAAACGACCTATATAATAATTATAATACCAAATTAAAAGAGAAAATGCGAGTTTATACGAATTTATGCAAACGTCAATTTTCATTAAAAAAACACACGAACGTTTAAAACGCCTGTAATAGGCCCAGCAGGTTCGTAAAATTGGCGTCCATTTTTAATTTTATTAACACGATTCCTAGAAAGTGAACGACATTTCTCTCGGCGACTGAATCATTGTAATTCGAGGGTCTTTTAATTTAAAGACGATAACAACGTCATCGATCGCCGCGCAGCTATAATGAACGCGTGTTTCAATTGCCATTATATAAAATTTCGCAGAAATTTATACCGTCAATTTCAGACAAATTCTTAAGTTTGAATTCCAGTAGAAACTAGAATTGTTCATGGTAACATTTTTTTTTTAAAGCGGGAGGGAGAAAATCTTCCAGACACTGATATAATGAAGAAAATTTAGTTTTTTGTTTTTTTTGCAGCGCATACAAGCATGCACTGCAAGAGATCCAAAATCAGCGTGTGGGATTTTTACCCATTAAAAACCCCATCCCTCTATAAAACACACTAAAAAAAAGGAGTTTAAATAATAAGATGAAGGTCTCAGGGAAAATGAAGACACCTCCACACTTAAAATTAGCTTATTACGATGGAAGAAGGGATGATAGTCCCTTCTTCCATCAAACTAAAAGTAACGAGTTTATGCATTAACTAAATATATATATATATATATATATATATATATATATATATATATATATATATATATACACATATACATATATAAAAAAAATGCAAAAATAAAATCTTATAATAAAAAGACTTTACAATGTAACTTAAAGTTTAAAAAGCATAATTCATAATTTAGAAAAGTAAAAACTGATAATATGGATATTATCTTAAATTCAAAGAACAAACAAAAGGCGCAATAAAATAAAATCTCATAACAGGAAGACTTTACAATGTACTTTAAAACTTAAAAGGTATTACTCATACCAAAATAAAATAAAACAAAAATTAATAATACGGATATCAAATATAATTAGATATTGAAACAAAGGGCAATTGACCACGCTATATAAAAAAAACCCTGCAAAACACTGTAATGGTATTGATTTAAGCGTTAATTATAATACTATGAAAATTTGAATTTTAATCGCATGACCTGTTCAGCCAGCAAAAGGAAACTTAAGAGGAATGCAGGGCAAACAAACATTAGTATGATAAATATCATCAACCTCACCTACCGTACAACAGGTGCAAACAGGACCACTAGCAAGCCGGAACCTATGAAGATAAGAAAACACCTGAGCACTGTAGAAATCGATGTCGAATCTCAACATTTTTAACCGTAAAGATATATCTGGCAGAAATTTATACGAGTTCCTACCAGTTTCAGCATCATCCCACCTGCCTTGCCACTTCGCAATCAGCAAAGAGGCGATATGTTTTTTAAATTTCATATTAGACATGGACTGGTACGAAATATTTTTCCAGCATGTTAGAATGCTTTAACTCTGTGACACGCCCCCCTCTAAGCCTGTCCTCACCCGTGAGAGCCCTATCCACAAGAAATAAATCCAGCGGCAGGATCCCACAGATAACACAAGCGACAGTGGCGTAGTCCGGTATAAGGAAGCCATCCTAAGTAGAAATTTCCTTTGCTGCTTGTTGGCCAGACCAAGAATTCTTTTATTAACATATATGGCCGCACTATATTCATCAAACTCAGTTATTCGTTCAGCTAGTCGGTGAATGAATACTAGCTTGTATTTGGGAAATAAATATGCAAAGGCAAACGACCCTATACCGGCTTGCATAGAGATGTGTTTGGTTGATACTTTATCAATATTTAGGTTGGCGGTGATCGTTAGGGCGTCGGTTGTCGCTACTTTCGCCTTGCCATCGTAATCGCGTTATAGTTTCGTCGGATTCCCATAAATATCATCGTTTTTTTCGTGTTATCTAGAATACAATTCTAAGCTCTTTATTCCGTCGTCAGATCTTCCGTCGGAGATTTTTTTTCTTTTTTTTTTATTTACAATCTGCACATAGTGCAATAAGTGAATGTGATAAGAGGAAAGAATTGGATACTGCTGCTAGTCCATTTACCACAACTTAGGACATATCTAGGTGAAATGAGAGGGGAAGGAAGTTTTAAAATTGTCTCTTGGACGGTTTCTTTTCAATCGACACGATTAAGCTTGTGGCATGAGTTGTAAGAATAGCTGGATTATCGGCATTTCTAAGTCCTACTGAAAAAAAGCTTGTATTTTTCTTTGTCTGCTTCTGAAACGGTTTAGTTGGAACTTATGGATTAATTTGGCAAGAACCAAGATAATCTGACGTAAGATTTTCGATTCCATTAACTGTAAGCGTCGGATGTTAGCTGGCTTGGCAGCGCCATATAATTCGATGCCGTTAGTCCAAATCGGTTTTACGACTGAATTGTACAATAATAGTTTGTTCTCAACCGATAGCGTCGACCGTTTTCTAAAAAAGCAATAGAGCAAACCATATCCGCTTCTAGGTAAGTTTTTTATCAATACACAAAACCAAAGCATTTAACATGGTTAACTTAGAGGCTTTCTGGCTGTCATCATTCATAACTTGGGAGTTCTGTCGCTGGACCGACTCCTAAAAAAATGTTTTTTTTTCACATTCATTACATCTGGTAGATGACGGGTTAGACACGTCAGTTCTAGATCAGAAGAAGTTATAAAAAAATATATATATATATGCAAGTAGTTGATGGATATTATATTTAGTAAGAGTTAAGGCTAATTTGTAATATTATACTTAAGGCATAAATCTGAAAACAAAGGACAAGTAAACATGAAATGTTCAATAACATCAACAGCACCAGACGAACTAGAGCTGCAAAAGGTGCACCCTGGACCGCTAGGCACCAGATATGGCCAGAGAGCACTCGCGTGTTGTAGAAATTAATATTAATATTCTTAAACTTAGTTTCGTTATGAACTTTTGAGAAGAATATATAAGTCTTCTTTCCAGTCTCACAACTGTCCCATCTCAACTGCCACAAGGAGATAACTGAGAAAGAAATATATTTTTCGATGCTGTTAATATTATTTAGAGAACTCGAGTTGACAGGTTCAACATCGAGATACTGGAGATTCTTAACAAGAGTAACATCTCTAATAACACTATACTCAGAGATGATAGAAGCGCTAATCATAAAAAGGTCCGGCGAAATGATGTTATCACATTGGCAACTGAACTGGAGCAGGTTCGATAAAGTGAAAATGTTTAATAAAAACTTTCTTTGATTCTTATTGACAGTACCCAATACTCTATTGTTTTTTTTATATATATATATATATATATATATATATATATATATATATATATATAAACGATCCATATCTATAAAAGGATTCCACTCAGCCCTTACAGAGGATAACAATTTCCAAACTTCATTACAAAAGCATTAGGTTGCAGCCTTTTTAGTTTAAAATATATAAAATCACACTTCTTACGAATATATTCAATATGAGAAAAGGAAAAAGTTTATGGTTGAATATAATACCAAGAGATACTTTTTAATTATGATTAATTAAAGTTTAGTTCACTTTAGTCATCTTAATTCATGACGGTGAAAAGCATCATTGCCTCAGAATGCGCACGATTCGGCTATGATAATTCGTGCCTCAAAGCAGGTGAATATTCGCGCAAATATTGTCGTTTCTTTCACGTAGTCCAGAATATATTTCTAAGCTCTTTAGTGACGTCAGATATAGTTTAAATTCGATAGACGCATTAAATGAAATAAGTTTCCGGCATCGAGGCAAATATTATCGGGTAATCCAGTGTGAATCTACATTGGTCCCGTCGTAGCATACATAGACCATATATAGGGAAAATCCTTATATATATATATATTATGATGAGAACCGTACCTAACAGATATGGGCTTCGTTCATTTCCTTAGGATCGTAATATATTAAAATTTTATATCAGTTTTTCATCTTTCTTCCTTTCTTTACGCTCGCACTTTTTTTCTCTGTTTAACGGAGTGACCACTGATGAAGCTAAATTATAACTAATTTCGATCGGTTGCTAATAACTCATTGATTTTTCTATATAATAATAATAATAATAATAATAATAATAATAATCAATTTGAATCAAATTTTATTAGCGTTGATTTTAATTACGAGTACAGCGAATACTAGCGAATACTAGCGAATTTGCGAGATATGGGGTAATAAGTGAATTTAATTACCTCCGGTCACCGGTTCATGAGACTGGAAAATTTACGACATCGGTATAAGTTAAATTTGGTCATAATCCAATTCGCGACCTATGCATTCGAAATTTGAACGATTAAAAAATGACTTCCAAGATAGTAGTCTACAGATAACTGGTGATCCGGATACCGCGGAGTGTCCGTAGAACAAACGAGTCGGTTTTATACGAGATGAAATTAAAGGCAACGCTACTAAACAGAAAACAATCAAAAGAATAAAAAGAATCGATACGATATTTCGGATAATAAGAACACGATGTAGATAAATATTAGAAAACGACCAAGAAGAAGATTTGCAAATGGTTAGATCGAGTGAAGGCCCTAACTGGACTTAACGTGCCGGATGTATTGCAACTAGTAGAAAATCCGAATAAATGGAAATAAACATCATATAAAATACAAAATAATCTATAAATAGAAAAAAATTTACCATAAATTAGCGGTAACGTTATAGCGATCAAACAACGAAGAAACAACATCAATTAAGCGAATAATAACAATCCTAAGCGTTATCCGAGATTAAGAAAACTATATGGAACATTTTTTTAAGGAACATGAAATGTTTAAAGTTAACGTTCTGTCTAGTCCAAATATTTTAACCCGTCTTAGGAGGTTCGTATGTAAGGAAATCTAAAATCGACCTTCGAACTAGGACGATAAAAAGAAATATTTACTTAACCGGGATAGATCCGTTTATTAGTTTCGTATTTCTAGGGAAACGGTGTAAAAATAAATTAATAGCACCGTCAACTAAGAAATTACCGGAGCTTGTTCCTCGTTTAAACATTTACCTAAACGACCGAAACTAATAAAGAATATACGTATTCGAATGGCGCCTTATAAAACGGGTGGACGACCCCGAATTAGTCCCCGGTAACCTATTTCAAAAAGACCTCCCCGAATTGTATTATTAGTGAAGGGCTAACGATAAAATAGCGAAATTGTTATGTACGTTCTTTTTATTCCGTACGTAATTAGTTTCGTTTTCGTGTTCTAGTGGTAGTGACGGTGATAGTGGTCATATTTAAGGTTTTTACTGAGGTGGTCCCTACGGGTCTATTTGTTTCTCAATTGAAATCACGTGCCGCCGGTTAAGTTCACGGATAATAACAATTAAAATTGATTCATTGTTATTATTATCACTGGTTTTTTATTAGCATTATTATTATTACTCATTATTATTGTTATTAATATTATTATTATTAATATGATTATTTATAACTTTTATTTTTATTTTCCCAATTTTCAAATAAATATTTAAAAAAAAATGCCTTTTCCTAAATTAAATATCCTAACGTCTCAGCGTGTGCCTAAATATGAATAATACTTGAAAAAACTTTATAATTAATAAACAAGAAAAAAAAGTAGTTTAAAAAGACCATAAAGCTTTTCGGCTCATGAAGTGTAAGTGGATATTAAAATATAAAAGTAGTAAAATATGTATAATTTATAAAAAAAATATAAAACAAAAAAAAACGAAAAAAAAATTAAATGTAAGAAAATACTTAATTTAGATGCATACGACATTACAAAAAATAGCAAAATTCAAAAAACGGTTATTTATAAAATAATCCGGAATTGTTTATATATTTCATTTTATATTTTTAATGTCTACGTGTGGTCTTTTTATATATAAAGATTTAGTTATTTTTTTAAATACTTTTGTTGTTTAAAAATGACTACATTTCGCACTGTTTAAAATTGTGATTGTTCTATCGTAAATCTGTTTAGTATTTCATTAGATTTTGTTAATTGCTCGGATCACGCAATATTACATTTCAATAACAGCAGCAAAATACGCTTGCCCGGTCATCCAAAACAGTTAGATGTATCGAACAAAGCCGATCAACAATAGTTTACCTACAGAGCGCATCTACGCAATACAAAACGCTGTTTGAAATCGTACAGTGAGACGACGTAAAGTTTGAAATATACATTAATGAAAATCACCGACGAACTAAATATAATAAATAAATCCTAACAATTCCCAACCACCAGATGAAACACAAGCACCAAACGCAAAAATACGTATACGATGTTGATTAACGAGGAATGGGACATAAAACTATTTTGGAACTCGTATAGATCGTACATTGTATCAACCGGTATTATGTAATAAAATTATACATCGGGAAAGGAGCTTCAAAATATTACCCGAGTCCGGTTATATAACGTTAGAAAAATCAATGCTTAAAAATTTGTTTCTGAACGAAACGAATAAACTAGAAGAAAATGGGATTAATTTCATAATTGTTTCGTACGTGAAACACGGGGTATAAACTCAGTATCAATAAAACCAAAGCAACTAAATTACAACGTGATAAATATTAACTTCTCTTTTTTTTTGGTCGGATACTATGTACTGCTACTATGGCCGGGAGCACCCGAAAGTAAATATGATATATTAGATGAGATCGATCAGACTTATAGTTTGAAGAAACTAAAGTGTTGCTTCCACAGTAGTTGGATCATCAGATAAAACTGTTTTGAATGAATTACAACTGAGGTTTTGAGGACGGTATACGGATTATTGTGGGCAGTCGAGAAATAGATGTTGGAATGTTAAGGGCATCTGGACGCAGTGATCGCACAAAGGTGTACTTATTTAAAATACGACCACGAGTCAGTGCAGTGTGGCCAATGAGGGATACGGGACAGACCTGTTCCTTTCTGCTATGAGCAGAATACTTCCAAGGAATACTAAATAACTAAGTAATACGATGTAAAATTATTAATTAAATAGAAGAATACAATAACAAATTTGAAAGTACAGGATGTTTATTAGGGGGGATGTTTTTTGTAAATAGCGAACGCGGAGGCTAACCATAATTATATCATTATCGTGAAATGTACAACTATAATAACATTTTTCACCGAACTAGTAAATATCGGGAATGTTTTTAACTTTATTATGCGTTTGTTCATTCCTTTTCTTTTTTTTAGTCTCAATATAATTCTACAACAAGAAAGGTTTGTACCAATTGCAGCTTTCTCTAAGTAACGTCCAAGCTTATTGACAGTATTAAGACATAACCCCCTTGATGAACTTTCTGTAAGTACCGTCGAAGAATGAAACCTAAATTAGATACGTATATATTAACCCATCGTTTATTGGCAGTATTAAGATGTAATACCTGGTGAAATACGCGTACACTTTTATATGCACTATCTTAAGCCCGGTTTATGTGACTAGGGAAAGAGTGTTTTTGGGTGTGTAAATATCCTATGTCGTCGAAGCGATCTTCGTCGAACAGAACATTAAAATGCCGGCCAAGCCCATACGGGATTAATTAAACATACACCGATCAATTGGGTAGATCGCTAAACGGGCTACAATCCTTTCCACCGTTGAAAATGATCAAATTCAGATTCGAACTCAGTTCATCCTAACAAAATGTCTAAGAATTTACGCTACGCAATAAATAAAAACTTTCTACATATACACATATAAAAACATACACGCCCATATATATATATATATAATATATACAAAAAAAGTAATTCTATTCGATTATTTAATGTCTATTTTACTTTGTCGGATCAGATGCTATTGTTTTAGATGTTTACGCGATATGATATATTTCTTTACAGGTTGTAACATTTTGAAATCAACGGTACTACAACACGGTTATAGAACCAGAATAGGACGGATGATGTGGTTGAAATAAAACCCAGTCCAGAGAACGAAATTTAAAAAAAAAAAAAAAATAAAGTTGTATACAAACTGAAAATGGAAACGGATGTAAAACGTAGAAAACACGAGAGATACGAATGTTGAAACGAAGCGGTAACCAACTATAAATGTACATAGTCAAAAATAGAATAATAGGCTGCGTAAGCCGATAGGTATTATTATCTAAACGTACTTTTCCATAATACGTATATACGCACAACCATATAGAGCTAGTGAATAATGCATATTCGTAGATTGATGCGAAGATAGATTTAAAGATTCCAGAAATCGTCCAATCACCTAGCTCTTATATAAAACTCGTTTTATAGCGTCAAAGTTTCGTGGCGTCTTAAAAGTGATTTTATGTTTTATACAATAACGAAAAGATCAACGTGCAAATAGAAATAAAAATTTCGATTATTAATCACGACGAATTTGTCGACTTTTATCCTTCGTAGACGAAAATGGCGACTAATATACTAGCCCATTGAGAGTTATTTTTCGTGTACAAAATGGGCTACCATTCCAAGCAGGAGACGCTACACGCATATATTATGCGGAATGGGGTATTACTCCGCGATAATCAAACGATTATACGACACGATGTGAAGGAATTTATGTCGCGATTGATAATGGAGCGTTCTAGCGAGTATGACAGCCCGGCTACGTTGAAATCGAAACGACGAAAATAAGTAGCGAACTGTGTAAAAATTTTATAACTCCTTTCGGAGTTGCAAAATTCTTTTAACGAAAAAATTGTAACTGTCCGATGTCGAATTATACGCAAATCGCTTGAAAGAGTCCAACGACATCATTAATTGAGTCCTGCTTGATTTTCTCTTCCATATATCAACTAGTCTTTTACCGTGAATTCTCTTCCTCGAAGTATTAGACCCAAGATTTCACTTTTTTCTCCTTGACCACACATCCGGTTCTTATTTCTACATCGTTATCTAATTTATATCGATTACAGATATTTGTGCCTGATAACTCTCCCTCCCGATTAAATTATTGTTTACGATTAGAAGACGACTCTCAAACGTCCTGACCACCTATTTTAACCAACCACGATGAATTTAGTCTTTCACGTATTAATCCAAATGTACGGTAAAATAATTTTAATAACGGTACATCATAATTAACGGTTCCCCCCTAAACAGACGGTACGATCCATTAGCTTCGCTTTATTAAATGGTTCACCGATGTTACGTATTTTCGAAATTAAACATAAAATGAACGATTAAAATGTTTCACATAACGCATTATTCGTACGTTCGTAGAAATTCATTTTTCGTAAAATTTCTAATAATAATAATAATAGTTTAAAATAAGTGTCACCTGTTAACCGACAGCAACCCGTTTTATCTAAAGACTAACGGTAGCGCAGTAAACTTTGATAGAAAATCATGTGAAAAGCCGCGGAAAACTAGTTCTTTTCTTAGAAATCACGGCAATAAATATAAATTACGAAACTAAAGGTTAAGTAACACAGGGGGTGGCGATCATATACACCTGACCTGACAAGAAAGGCAAGACGGGCACTTCAGATCATCAGCAAGCTAGGAATAAAATAGTCGGAACAACCTCTTGAAATGCGGAAACATTAAAACTGTTTTTGAAAATATGATAATATTCATCTTGAAACCAAACGATTAAATCTGGCGATTCTGGAAATAGGAAAACGAGCTTACAATCGTTTGCGAAATCTCATACCGTTCAGATAACGCCATTTGCAATCATTCAGTCTTCACGAAATTCGCGATAACTTTCGAGCATAGGCCGTTGAATTTTTGAAATTTCTTCAGAAATCCGAGTTTTTAGGTCTTCCAGTTCTCGTGGACGTGTTTCTTAAATTCGACACTTAAGGTATCCGCACAAAAAAAATCAGGAGCGGTCAAATCTAGCGGTCGCGGCGGCCAAGAGAAATCCGTGCGACGCAACAATATGCGGTTACCAAACGCTTCTTTCAGTACCTCTCTTTGCACTGTTGTGATCGATGCACGCCAAAAATAACGTTCCACACAAAATGCGCCATCCCTTTCGTTATAAGATGAACTGAAACTAGACGAAAACAAATCTCTCATATATACACTAAACGCAGAGTGTATCAATCGAAAACCGTTCGTCTTCTCTGGGTCACTCTATATAATATTTTTTTAATATTGGGTCACTCTATATAATATTTTAGTATATATATATATATCGCTAGGCATAATTTCGGAATAAATCACGTATTTTATTTTGTGTATAATAGAATTTAAACTAATTCAAACTTTATAATACGAACTACGATCTAATTGCGTTACTGTATCAGAGACACATTAAAAATCCTAAATAAGATTATTATTTAAATGCAATAAAATTCTTATTGTCGAATAACTCTCTCACCGCCTCTTTTTAAAATAAGTTCCAACTTCAAATGTACGAACGATACAGTGCTGTCAAAAGATTGAACTACATTTCAAATTACCTAGCTCTTTACACAAAACAAGTTCATCAGCTTTCAATATTCATAACGTAAACACATCTTTTCTTCATTAATCTATCTATCTATCTATCTATCTATCTATATATATATATATATATATATATATATATGTAAATGTGTCTGTTTGTATTAAATATATGTATACATTCATTTATGCATACATGAATACGCCGATTAACGCTGAATAGAACTAATTGTAAACCATTTGATAATAAATTAAGGTAGGTAATGGTAACGCATCAGTCGTAGATATTTATTCGTGTTCCTTTAATACAGACAACATACAAAGCAGCTACATGTATATGTGTGTTTGTGTGCGAACCTTATTAAAAGTAGGTGTAACGAACTGATCAATATATTATAAGTTAAGTGGTCAATTGTATCAGTTTTTCTACCCACTTACTGATATTTACAAACTAAACCAGTTACATTATGCATAAATTCATTTCTAAACAGTCTGCAATATAGTTAAGTGTGATGATGATTGCATTATATATATATATGTGTGTGTGTGTATGTGTGTGTGTGTAGAAATAGTTGCTGGATCTATATTCGGAAAAAAGCTTTCATTCAAGTTGGTCTTATTTCATTATAATTTAATTTTAATTATTCTGAATTAGTATATTTAAGACTATTTGTATGAAATAAAGACTTGATCATTGTGTTATATATATATATATGTATATATATATATATATATATAATAAAGCATTTGTATGATTTTCCTACATATACAATTCCAAAATAATTAAAAATTACATATTAATGAATTAGGCTCTATATTAAGCGGAAGCGCTTCCGTTTATTACTATTGATTATTAATTATTATTATTGTTTTATAATGATTATATTTGGTAAGTTGTATTTTGTGTAGCTTCGTGTTTAAGTTTCTTTATATTGGTGTATATATCATTTTTTTTTTATTTGAAGTAGCGAAAATATTTACAATAATATTTCGATTTATAATTTGGTTGAAAATTTTACTTTATCTTTTTTGTTTTTTGTTTTATTAATCTATTCAAATCGTTCACATCGAGAATCGATTATATTTACGTTATATATCCATGGCAGTACCCGCCGGTGACATGGGCTCTATCTTTTTTTATCTCTTTATACGCGATACGATGTAATCGATAACATTCAGTGTTCAACCGGCTCCTAAGATATTAGGTAATTTAATTCTCCGCGGCTGGTCGGTAACATTAACTATTTATCTTATCTTACGATGCCTGTATTGTGTAGTAAATGTTCCTATCCGTTGCCTACTCATTGTAAAGCGAACTTGCATTTCGAAAATTGTTCTGGATTAGCCTCGAATACGTGGACGACAATGGCTGCTGCGAAAAAATCAGGTTGGAAGTCTAAGGTCTGCCGTTGTTCTGATCATAAAATAGGAAGCCGAAAAAGGAATCTCGAACAAATGACTTGTTAACGATTTAAAAAATAGTCTTCTGGAAGGAATGAAAATTTGATTTGCAAAAGGTTTTTTTGATACTGTAGATCATGTTATTTTACTTGATAAATTATATTCTTGCGGTATTCGAGGTTTTATGCGCAACTGGTTTAAATCGTATCTTACTAACCGGAAATATATAACTAAATTGAATAATATTTGCAGTGATTTTGTTCACTATGGTGTTCTCCGGTAGTCTACTAGGCCCGTACTCATTTTTAATTTATATTCATGATTTTGTAATTATACTGTTCGGGTTACCAACTCCATCGTTTCCTTTCGTGTACTATAACCTCAAGTGCAAAATGACGTTAACATTTCGAAATTGATCGATTATAATAGTTTAATTTTAAATATTAATAAAACCATTTATATCGTTTATAGTTTTCAACTTTATCGTATTACCGACGTTTTATCTATCTCTGTTAATGATCAACTAGTATGCGAAATTAAATATCACGGTTTTATCGCGGATAATGAATTAACGTGGTGTGTACATTGCAATTATGTGGCTAAGAAACTGAGAAAAGTAAATTATTTTTTTTTAAAATTTAAATCGATATTTAATCAACATTCATTTATGTAGGTTATTTACAAAACGTAATTGCAAGAAATCTAACATTCTGCAGTGTAAGGTTTTGTATGTTCAGGAAGTGGCCAAAGTACAGTTGTTGAATTTTGCGTTGAAAAATAAAGCGACGCGTTCTATTCACAACAAAATAGGTAGCACACGCAGTGGTCACTTTAAATATTCCAAGTTACCAAATTTTAATAAATCCCATACGCGCGCTCAAAGAAGTGCTGTACTCTTTAATTCACTACCGCCGGTTTTAAAAATTCATTTAATTAATTACAAGCGTCCCCGAGAGGCTTTGATACGTTACGTTGATAGTAAACGCAGCACCGTTCATTCTTCTTACAATTTTTTTCATAAGATGTGCGCTCGATTTTATTTTGTTTATATTCGTTTAACTCATTAGTGCGTTGTGTGATTTTTTAATTTATTTTGTTTTAAATGTTATTATATTCGCATATGTTCGTTTCATCGTTTAGTTCTAATACTAATTACGTATTGTTTATATTTATTCGCGATTTCGTACATGTTCGTCACTTTTACACAGTTACCATCGGTTTCGGTAATTTTTGAAATTACGAAGTATTTCTTGTTTCGTTTACAAGTTTTATTTATTTTTCATTTATAATTCGTCACAATTACGTATACTAGAAGTGAGCGTGTATGCAATATATATGTTTGTGTGTGTTAGAATGTGTATATGTTATTACTCGTTTGTGTTTTGCTTATATGTTGTTGCATATTTTATGTTCACTGGTTGTAGCATATTAAAATGAGTTTTTCGATATTTTATTTAATTACTGTACCGTTATTGATAATTTATCATTTTAATTTTTGATATATCGTAGATTTATTTTTTGCGTTAACATTTCTGATGATGTTTGGTGTTAAATTATACCAATAATCAGGACGTGGTTTTCACCGAAAATGAGTTTACACGCATTATTACTACTATGTGGCGTACGCGTATATGTGTAAATATTTTTTAATTTAACTCGATATATTCAACGTGAAAGTTAGTAAATTTATTATTATAAATTGGCACACCGGCTTTTACGTATTCATTTGTACACCTATGTACACTATGTATATAGATCTATTATCGTTTATACTCTTAAATGGGTGTTAAAATTTGTCTCGCTTATTGCTTACTGTAAGGAAATATTATATGTCTAGTTTATATTTTTCAAATTTCGTTGCGTTATACAAAATTTGAATTCGTAACTAATTTAGCTCGCTACTCGTGTGCACGTGATGCGCATTTTCGAGCGTTATATATCTATCGTTTAAGTTTGTAATTTAATTTTCCTGATTTATATTGATCAATTGATCGATCGTTACTACTTCCATAATTAATGTATATCCAGCGGTCGTTTATTTGCAGATTATTCTGTCACTCGCTTATCGCATTCATCTTCCATATATTTACCGAGATATCATATTTCTATCAACGTTTTCTCGCTGTTCTAATTTCTTTGTCACTGCCTTGCGGAATCTATTCAGCGTATTCTGAAATCCGACTATCTGAACATGTCCGCATCCTATTAATTTCAGTTTTTTTTTTCTTTTGTTATTTATTTTATTGTATTTCGTTACATCAATCATGTTTTTATTCCATCTGCCCGTGAGCAATTTATATAACTTATTTATCCGTTTAATATTGAACAACTAAAAGCGGGCGCTTTTTAAAGTATAGATTTTTCATTTTCGCGTTTAAACTCCGTTTCAAAGCTCAATACATTTTCTATCTTAGCGCTTTTGTTCTGCTTCTTTCTTTTGACGTTTTCTCCTTCAATTACCCGAGATATATTACTTCCTTTGGACCCTATTTAATTTTCTCATAATTTTCACTTCTTTCCGCGTACTATGTTTTGTCTTCTCTTACTTCAGTTCCGCTTAACTTGCAGTTTCTTTAAAACCGTATTTTCTTTTTTTTCCTATTGTCGGATGTAGGTTTTCTCTAATCTCTTCCAGCCAGGATTCTGCCAATTTCTATTTCAACACTGATTTTGTCCATCTATTACGTCCTTCTCTCTGGCTATTTGCCCTGCCGAGGTCCGCTTCAGTTTGGGCATCTGCTACAGAAAGCTATCTTTATTTTTGTATTTAGGGCTGCTATCGCAAACTTTGGCAAGATTACTAGGTTTACATTACAGAGGAGATCCCCATAATTAAACCAGCGCTCTTTTGAAATTGTCTTTTGAATAGTGGCATATTTTTTAGCTTTTAACAAGCTTTGAAATTCGAAATATGATTGAAAAGAACGGTAAAACATTTAAGCTTCGGTATTAATTGTCCCCATTTTAGTTTAACTTTCTTCCTCATCAATGGCCGGAATTACTTCCGGTCGAGTAATCGCATGTGCTATCTCATGTCCACGGACGCCACAGTGGGCAGGGACCCACTTAAACTTTACCTTAGATACGCTTGTCATGTTGCCAAACCCACTCTCGTATTGATAGCTGTAATGTACTCATTGAAAATTCGGTGAATCTGGACAGTTGTAAAAGAACACTCACGGAGTCGGTGAGTATTAGAATCTTTTCTTCTTATATAATCTAATAAAAGCAGTAGCCTCGTATATATGGCATTAAAATTACGAGCTTGCATATGATATGCAGAACAACTTGGAGATATTTCTGCTGTAGTAAAAATCTGCTGTATATCTCTTTTCAAAATCTTTAATAAAGCTATCGGTGTAAATAAATTCCCAGTCGTTGTACTCCTTCTCCAATATCGACTAGACAATGGAATTGTTAACCCCATTCGGAAGACCCTTCGATATATTTAAAGAGCTATAGTATCTATCTCTAACTATCTCTAACTATACTGTAGTATTTGTAAGGCTTATAGAAGGGGGCTAAAACCGTCTGTACTACACTTATTTCGTGTAGTTTGTTACGGTAAATTTTTACCCAGCTAATATTTATTGTACAGCTTTGTACATACGAGTAAGTTGTTTTTTGATTATGTGAGGGTAACCCTGCCTGACTCTAAAATTTGTCGAATATATGAATTCCTGTCTTATCGAAACATCTTCAGTCTGTAAGATATTGGGTATATTCTGTCGCAATTAAGTCGAAATAATTCGTCGATAAAAAACGTGTTCTAAATATAAGAAAATTACGGGGGAAACTTTGCCGGTACGACTAGATGCTTTCATTTTTATACAGGAATTCCGCCGGATATTTAGCAAAAGTGGTACTTGGCGCGAAATTCTTATCAGTTCGGATTAGATAAGGTAAACGGAATTTAAATAAATGATAAAATGTAAAAAATAAAAAACGGAAAAACGGAAAAAGAAAATTATTGTAAAAAGACGCAAAACGCGTGAAAATAACGACGATCACTTACCAAAGACGGAATTTCGACGAATCGAACATATTTAGGCGCGGAATTTTCTTATTCTTATCTGGCCCCGTCCGAAGAACTGTGTAGTTGCGTCATCATTTTCACATAGACACACGAAGCCGATACTCGGAAAAAATGCCACCAACCGATAAGCACTCAATCTGAAAACGGATATAATATTATTATAAAACTTATGCACGAGCAGAACAGAATATTTAATTACTTTTTTTTTTAGCTGATTTACAACAATCTGAACAAATACCGATTAATAACGCGTACTTGTGCTCCCACACTCTTATTATATAACACATACACATATATGTACCCGGGATGTATGTGACAAAGTCAGAGAAAATAATATATATATATATGTGTGTGTGTGTGTGTGTGCCCGCGCGCGTGTAAATTTAACAGTAAATAGAAAAATAAACGAGCATCTGCATGAAAAAAATGATTACATGGGTTCCAAAGATATATATATATATATATATATATATATATATATATATATATATTGTATTTATATAAAAAATAGTGATTATAAAATAAAAAAATTAAATTAATAATATGAATAATTAACAACAAAGTTTTTCGGCAGTCATGTTAAATACTGGATGAGCTGTATAATATATACTTCTCTTATATTACTCTTTTTCTTGTTATTATATATTTATTTATTTATTATTTATTCTAATTCATTTTCGATTGAACTTAAAAACGGCGTAAATTACCAAAAAGTTTTGTTATTAGTTATTCACATTAGTGATTAATTATATATATATATGAATGTATATATATATATATATATATATATATATATATATATATATATATATATATATATCGAAAACAATTTATTAGAGACCATCACTGTTATGATCTTAATAGAGAGAGTAATTTATTAACTGAATTTAAAATGGGATATTTAGGAGATAGATTTATATATTAAATAAAACCTAAGTAGGCTATTACATAGGAAAGAATATAGTAAAATTTATTTCGCTATAAAATTCTATAAATCAAGAGACATTTATATGTATTATGAGGACGTATTCTGTCATAAGGAAATAGCACCCAGAATTGCAATGGCAAAAACAGCATTCATGAAGAAAAAATCGTTGGTCATGTCCCAAAATTTACGGAAATGAATAGTAAGTAACAACATATGTATGGCCAGTAACCTGGAATTGGTCAGAAACCTGGACTTTATCTGTAAAAGATAGAAAAAAATTAGAAGCATTTAAAACTTGGTGTTGGCGTCGCTTGCTAAAAGTATCATGGACTGACAAAGTATCAAACCGTAATATTTTTGATCGAGTACAAGAACGACGTTCTATCCTACGAAGCATAAGAAAAAGGAGGTATGGATCGGACACATATTGAGACATGACGGAATGCTAAATAAAGCAATGGAAGACAAAATAGCTGGCAAAAGACCGAAAGGCAGACCTAGGTTAACGCTAATGGACTCCATAAAACAGGAGGCAGGAGTACAGTCGTATGTACAACTCAAGAGAAGGGCGGCAGATCGTATACTGTGGAAGAAAGACACAGTGATGGCGTACCAGTCCTAGGATTGAAAAAACCCGAAAGAAGAAGAATATATATATATATATATATATATATATATATATATATATATATATATATATACTATCATCGTCGACGTGATCGTAATATGGTACATTGCTGAACGTCGTAACTAATCCCATTGTACGTTTATTTTTACGTACAAAATGGGCTAATGTTCAAGGCACTAATTACACGTAACGTATATGCACGTCGTATGATATTATACGTTAAAAGTTACGTATCGATGAAAAATTTTATCAACTTTTTATATTTGTTTATGTTGTGCGTATATATATGTGTACGATATAAAGTCTCGGAGCAATATAAATTATAAACGTTAGTGAAAAACCGACGATTAAAATTTTCCTACATAAATATGTGTGTACCGATAGGTTTTGTGAAAATAAAAACAAAAATAAAGTGTATATTATAATAGCAATAACGAACGTAAAAAAATAATATTTATTTATTTATTACCGGTGATTGTTTTATTTTGCCTATTTATTACGGAGTAAAATATTTTCAATATATACATATATATATATATAAAAATTATCAAAATTTTCGTTCGCTGATGAGACCTTCAAAACAATGATAATCTATCTATAAGTTTTTTACAAGACGAAACGCGCCAATTAATTAATAATGATAATCAATCAATCGATTACCATATTTTAATAAAATAAAATCAAACAATCGGATATATAATACCCGCAAATGCTCATTACGAGCACTATTAGCGAGCTAAATCTCAGATGTAAATTCAAATTGAGTCAGAGTTGTATAACAAAAGATTAAACGACGATAATTGAAATAGAAATTATAAATATAACATTTTTTTCTAGTAGAATTTGCAAAGCGAATAAATTGTATGACCCGCGTAAGGATATAAACAATAATAAGTCTATATATACCTATATAATATACACAGGCGTACACATTAATACGTGGAAGCCAGTGTATTATAAAAGATAGGTGAATGTATTAATTTCTATATTAAATATATCGCACGAAATTAAACAACGTTATTACAATGAGAATAAAAATATTTCCTATTATTACAAAAGGTATTCATACTTAGTCACGATAAACGTATTAAATTAATTTTCGATATTTAGCGGAGTAAGAAACAGGACGAGAAAATAATAATAATAATAATTAAAATATTAATAATAATCAGGTAAATTATAATACTTCTACTACACTTACCCGGAGCATAATTTATATAATTTCGTTAAAGTCGAGGTATGTGTCCTTTTTTTTTCTTTTTAAGAATCGAATTCGAAAATAAAGTCGTAATAAATCGTCGTTACAAAAAACTAAAAAAGTTAAAAATATTTTTTGAACAAATTAATTAAACGAAATGACGAAAAAATTAAACAAACACATTCTTTCGCGTTTACGATGCGGCTAATCGGCACAGCTGATTCGGATTTAATGAAGCCGGTAATGTGTTGAAGCCTAGGCGCGTCTCAGATTTTTATCTAAGCGATGTACGACTTAACTGAACAGCGCTGCTATCGACTTACCCCCTCGAACCGCGACTAGGTAAGATTAAATAATTGACGAAATTAAGAATTAATTTTTCCAAATTATAAAAGCTGATTATCGAGATTTACACACGTTATATATATATATATATTTCGTTTGTAATCTTCGTATGGCAATAGTGAAATAAATTTGATTCGATTATCGAATTATGTATTATCTTTTTATGTATCGTAATATAAATCTTTTTTTTTTTTTAATCATATGTTGTCCCCTTAGTTTTTATTCGAATTTATAGAACTGAACACCGTCTTTATATAATAAGCTTTATTCGTGTCTTAGTTTTACTACTGGATTTATACACGTTCATTGTATAAAAATATTGTATTACGTGTCGGTGGGATTTGCAAAACGTATATGAATATGGGCGACGACGAGTGAAGAAAATATTGTATTTTGCCATTCGAGCATTATTAGGTATTATTATTATTATTATTATTGCGCATATATATGTTTAATTTTATGTGTCTAAATTACATCGAATCAAACGGAAAATTGAAATAAATTCGAAATTTCAATTCGAGTTATCGTCGCGATAATGATTAAAATATTACACCCCCTATGAATATTCACTATATATAATTATTGTTTTAATTGAAGTTCGGTAGGGTATAACGAGAACTATAGTAGAATTAGCGGAGGTAATAAATCGCATACAAGAATACACACCCACAGGCTTCGTTTAAGAAAGCAAAGCCTGAATTCTAGCATATATTTTAAAAATTATAAATGCGAACCGTTAAACACCGTTATAAACAAAAATCAGGCATATAATGTTATAACGTGTCGTAGAATTTTTAGCGTTTTTAATGAATTCGATAAATATATACGACAAGTAATATCGTTGGGTTTTTTTTAGTGTAAAATCGATTATTCTCCCCTCGGTACAGCATTTTGTTATAAATTTGTCGAGTTATATTAATAATTTTTTTTTAATATTTAAACTGCGCGTGTTTTATTTACTTACTAATTAATGTGTAACAATTATTTTATTACGTTTTTTCGCGATCTTTTAATTAATGTCGAAAAAAATTATATTTATATAAAATAAAAAATTCGCTAAATTAACGCGCATTTTGTTCTCGAAGTATTTAATCGATTAATATCCGATATTAATGATCACGACATTTCGATACGTTGTGTATTTTTTTTGTTATTATAATTATTAGTGTGTAACTATCGAAATTCACTTCTGCTTTTAATATTCATTTTCGCGCGAAATAGACACAATTTGATTTGATTATTATTATAAGTAAATAAATCGATTTGATTTTCATAATTACTATTATTATTAATTATATGCTAAATTATATTCCAGCCTTATATACGGGGCAACGCGTTTTTTTCTCTCCACGTATACGAGCGTGTATGTATTTTTCCAGTGTATAAATTTGTTCTGTATCTAAATTACATCGTGTCGGTAGGTGATCAGTAATAAATTATGCTATAATTTTTAGATTGCGGAATGTAGCGATGTTTTTATCAATTTAATTTGCGAAAATTAGTTAAAATCGATAAACGTTTATTTTCTTGAAAAATCACAAAGCTTTTCGGCAATTACGCCATTATCGAGTGATATTTAAATTTAAAAAATGAAGATTTAAAAAATAAAAAAATAAAAATATAAATTTAAGATCACAAACTTACAAGTATAAAATGAAGAATAGATACTTAAAACAATCTGACAGTGACTGCGGTAAATCAACTATCAGTAATATAAAATATATTTACAAAGCAGTGGCTAAAAAAAATTATTATTTTTTTAAAAACGGTTGAACAGTGAAAAAATATATTTCATAATATTGGCGTAATTGCCGAGAAACTTTGTGATTTTTCGAGAAAATAAACGTTTAGTGATTTTAACTAATTTTTGTAATTAAAATTACGCTATATTAATTCAATCGTGTAATTAGCCATTCGCGCAATATTACGTATCGGATGAAATTTTTTAAACGTTACTTCGCGCGATGTAAATAATTTCTAAAACAATTGATTTTCTTAATATTATTACGAACTATTATTATTGTTTAAATTGCTTATGTCTGTGCATGCCTATAACTAAAGCGGATAATGATATAATTAATTATGCGCGGATTTATTTTAAAATGTATCAATTATTACCGACAGCCCGCAGCAGCCGAATGTTTCTTTTATATCGATGGAGGCAACAAACACAAAATAGAGATATAGACCCTTCCCTTAAAACGGTCCGGCGGAATAAATTTATATCGCCAGCTCCTTTTAGGAGGATCTCATGGATAAACCTTTCACGCGCTTCGCGCCAAATAGAATTAAGTGGGGAAATACATCCTGATAAGGAGGAGACACGTCCACTTGGGAATCAGCTTAATATTCTCGCCACTTTCCAGCAGTCGGGAAAGACTTAAAATTTAAGTTATTTATTAGCAATAGTACGAAGAAGATTTAGAAAATTGGCATCTAACAATTTGAATATTTTATTATTTTATCGTGTGTTTTTTCTTCGTCACTCAATTTACCGACCATTGGGGTTATTGATTAGCTAAGGCAGCTGCTTTACCAGCACCAGACCTTCAACAAAAAAACTGTCAAGAGAAGCATTACATTTGTCAGAGTGACTTGTAACAACATTATTAGTAATGCTAATATAGGGACTTAAAGCAAACTACAGCGTGCCAAATTTAGACTCGATTCTTTTTTATATAACTTTTAGACTGACGTCGAAGATAAATTGATTCACGCAGTTCGTACATTTATTATTTTTCCTAAAATTTTATCTTTGAGTTGTTGAAGGTCCCAGTTCGTTAACCGGTGGGGAAGTAGACTCAGCTTGACACACGACGTTTATGATATTAGTGCAAGTATCAATATCGTATTGAATACCGTTAATACATTGTTTAGGTAATACAGTGAGATCTAGTATTGTGAGTACTTTGATTTTTTCTTTCGTGGGTGACATCAAATGACAGATGGATTGAATCATTCGATAGAAGAATATAACCAAACCTTGAACTCTATCGTGAGAGCGATGATGTAATCGATAATTTTTTCCCTCATTGTATTTGCTAGTATTTTTAATCGTCAAATTATTTGAAATCGGAAGCTCGATAAGTAATTTAAAGTTATTGCCGACGAGGACTTTCCATTAGCGACAATCTTATATTATAATCGCCATTGAGAATTTGGAATGAGTAAATGAAAATACGATCCACATTATCTAATTTATAGATCATCGACGGGCGATGAATAGATGTAGTAGATGTTTACCGATACTGAATGCAAGTGATTACGATTTACCGACAACCTATTATGTATATTGTTTCGAATGATAAATGTGATTCGATTGCTAATATAGATAACGAATTTATAAAAATATCAATCTAACGATATAAGGTTTAATAATTACTACAAGATAACTATCAGAGTCGAAAGCGTCCTCGATTAAAACGAGTTGACAGGCGGAAGAATTTTCAGCGTTAAAATATTATAATCTAGCTGCCGAAATTTAGTCCTTAGATTTTGCACCTGAGACAGTATCTTTTTCTTTAATAATGTGATCAATGCTATCTAGACATTTACCGATGAAATTAAATTAATAATTACATCTATAAAATTACGTCCTTTAAGCGATAGGACGAGAAAGAAAATTCGTATACATTAATTCTTTGTGTTTATCGGCCAAAGTAGTGTCTTACGACCAGAGCGTTTTTAAGGTCTTACAAAGTCGTGAAGTAAAAGTGAGCGACTCGCAGTTTATTCGGAATTTTCGTTCTTCCGGTATAGATTAATATTCCTTCTTCATTTATTTTTTAATGTCTAAAGTGTTTTTTCTTTTGTTTTATTATTACTATCTTAATTTTTTGTTTTTTGTTGTACAGTTTTTTTTCAATTATTTTTTGCTGTCATTATAAGTATAAGTATAATTACTCCTTTTATTTATTACGGGTCTTTGTATTATTATTTCTGATGTACGGCGAGCCATCCTGGGCGTTACGTTATTATTATTTAAAATTTTTGGTTTGTGTATACTCAATGTAAATTATGCTGAAATATACGTTGTTGTTGTTGTTGTTATACAATAAATGATAATGAGGCAACGTAAATTCTGCTCGAAATCTTACAGACGGTTCATGCTCTACAGTATCGATGAATTAACATATCGTTATGTTCATTATTCTGAAAATACAACCCCCTGCGATCAAGAGCTTTTCCTCCCTACGTCATTTACGTTATCTTTCTCAAAATAATAAAAATAAAAATTCTCTATTGGCTTTGTTCGCGGTATTCGTGATAATTGCGTTGAAGTTAAAATTTAAAAAGAAAAATAGGAAATCCTCCTAACAGTGAAAGAATTTTTTGTTTAATTTATTCGTCGGTAAAACTAATACGAGTACTAATTAATTTGTTTTTATTTATAGATTTCTCGTTCGATGCAACTCGGCTGTAGTCGGTTTTTAATCGACGAAGAAATATGTTATAATCGCCGTAAGGCTCGTTCTATATGTTTTTATTATTTATTCGCAAAAATGTAATTATGCCGATAATACCACACTTACGAGATATCGACTTAATTGGACGTTTCAACAATAATTTCCTTTTCTGGCCTTTTTGCTTTCGGAAATTTTTTTTATTAAACTGACTTGAGCAAGTTACCTAGCTTCTGTAATTGGATCCGTAGGCGCCTAAGCACCACGTCATCTTAGCGAGCTTATTTTGATGCCAATCGAGTTCAATTTCCTAAGACGCTTTCTAGGGCTGCAATAATAATTGTCTACCCTAAAGAAATTAATACAATATTAAGTCGTATAATAAATTCAACGCTGCCCGTATTTCTACCGTCTCGAAATAAAATTGATACAATACAACAAACGATAATTGATACGTTAGCGAGAAAATTAAGCGCCAACCTCGGATTAGGATAAAATATTTAACATCCAATATGTAAGTGAACCAAGTAAAAAATATATATCGTAAACTATTTATGCGTGTTTTTTTTTACAATATTATTTCATCGTTTGTCTTTTTTCCTCGTCCTATATATATATATATATATATATATATATATATATATATATATATATATATATATAATATATATAGGTTTCTTCTTTCAACGATTCATTTTTTGTTGTTGTATCTTATATCATAATCCAAATTTCTCGCTATAATACCGATTTAGTTATTCTTCGAATTTCGAATTACATATTATTATTCCGCAAAACAAAGTTGACTTCGATTTAATGTAACAAAATTGAAGCGTCGCGATTCTGTCAATAAAATACACTCCTTTTAAATCGCGGTCGGTAAAACAATAAACGGATGCCATTCGACTTGTAATGGAATGCACAATGCGATTTATAACAGGAAACAGACGCACCCCGAGTGGAAAAACACCGCCCTAAATAACAAACATAAAACGCACGTGTAAATAGCGTACCAACTATTAGTTTCTGGCGTAAGTCGTGCCCTATATCGACACATTAAATTATAAAGTTTCAATTAAATTATAATTATATATCATATAGATATAGAAAGACAATTTTGTATAGTGAAATAATGTTAATTTTTAATAATTATTGCGATAATTATTCATTTAAAAATTACTACATTTATATACAATGCAAACATCTATACAGCGCAAACTGCACTAAACACATTTACGTATAATTGTATATGTATGTATGTGTATACTATTGTTTAGTGATTATTTTAGAATGTACGAAATAACACTGAGTTTTTGATATATACAGTTAAAATGATAAGAGAAACGCATTTTATTTTTTCTAGTAACGTCATCCACGTTTTTGTATAAGAAGTTGGGCTATATCGCATCTATGCGAATGTTACACTAGATTATAGTAATCGTAGATTTAGGCGAATATTTTTATAATTAATTTAATTTAAAAGTCGATTATGCTATTTAAGTTATTAATTATAGCGTCTCGTTCTTTTGTTTTAATTTTTCCTACGTAATATATTTATTGTGAAAATTTAATTTTAATCTGTGTTCAAACGATTTTATATTTCTTATTTGCTAAATTTATTTATTAATGTATTTAACGTAATGAATTTAGTTGTAACCCAATTTGTTCTGTTCTGTTGTATAATGAATACAGGTTCTGTTCAAAATATCAATGTTCGCAGAATACAGTGCAAGAAGAATATATATTTTTTTAAATTACTACGAGCCGTGTATAACTACATAGCTCATTAAGGAGAATACAGCAATTGCTGAAGGATGAATGATAAGGACGATTTAATTTAATTTAATGTATATCAGAGTTTATTCAACTGCTGAAAGGACGTCGATGTGAATCTTTTTTTAGAAGAGGATTTACGTTGTCAGACGAGTTAAATGTCGTAAATTTAGTACATGTGCAACAGTATATGGTAAACGGAGAGATAACATGATTGAAAACGGAAACAGCAGGTTGTGGGGGGTGAAATTCTGTGCAAATATAATCACAAGCCAATTCTGAGACGGTTAATTATAATCAAATCGTGTACAGTTATTCCCTCTAGTAGATAGACACCACGGTTCAGTTGATGATTTGAAGGATTTCAAAATATTTGTTTCAAAGACTACTATGGCCTCCATTTCTGCTTGGATTTGTATTAAAACAGTTTCCTCGTTGGTGGTAGTCAGACTAAATCCGATCTCACAGGACAGTAAATTGATTCATGGCCGGGCACCACAAAATATCCGGGAACCATGAATAAATTACACCGCGCAATTGTCCTTCATGAAATTAACCGTAACCTGTACATTAAGCTTGTCGATAATTGCCTTTGAAGAAAAGAAGTAAAACTTATGTGACGACTATGACGTACATACATACTAGTCATAGGTCAGTCGCACATTACTTGCAAAAATTAATAATAACTAAATACGATATTGTCATTTCATTTACGACATGATGATGATATGTATATATATCAACAATGGCGGAGCCAGAGGGGGCGGTTTAGGTCTGAAACCCTCCCCTTGGAATCAATCTGATAATAAAAAAATATATACTCGTTGTTAAATGCAGTTTGCATTTGTTAAATCTATTTTGTTTTTTTTTTAATTTTCATTTATTTTATTTAAATTTCGTTGTTTTTGAAGTAAATAAACAGTTTTCTAAGATATTACAAATAATAATTTTTATATTATATGTAACCCTGTTCATCTGTTGATTTCGTTTTCGTTATATTGATACTGACTGTCGCTGTTTTATTTTAGTTCGCGTCTAATAAGTATAAAAATAACTCTGGTGAGTTGGATTGCTTATTGGGGTTTAACCTACTTGAGTTCTGGTTATTTGCTTAAAGTTCAATTTAACTTGGGTTTACCGTTATAATTTAGTTTTGTTTGAACCCCCTCTTCAACCGAGTCTGGCTACGCCACTGTATATCAATATGTACTTAGTTCCAATTGTCAGAGAAACATATTGAAAATTCGAAATTATATTCACAGTCGCCAAATGTACATTTTTGCTTATTTACCATCATCAATAAATTCAGAAAATTATCACTTAGGGCAGGACTTCAACATTAATATCATTTCACTAACGCTGTCTAGTTTTGCGATGTCATTTAATAAGCACTCTTCACTTCTAAAATTAAATTAACCGTAGCATTGATGTCAAAGTATTGATAAAAATCAAAAAACTTGATAGCTATATTAAAATATTGCGTCATTTATAAATTATAATAGGCAATAAGAAACGAATGTGTAGATGTCAAAATTGGAAACACCGAATGTTAATCAGTTCTACCTGTATCAATATGTGACCAAATGACATAAATCGAATAATATCGTTAAGCACGTTAATTCGTCCGAAAACGCTGTAACCGTCTTAAAAATTTTAACGAATGAAATAACTACAAATTTGTTTAATTTTTTAGTTAACGGTACAGACCAAAATTCTAGAAAATTTATTTACTTTCAGCGCCATCTATTAGACAAATTGAAAACTTCATAGTTAATAGTTCGTCCTTCCGATAGCGTCCTGAAATAGAAAATATCTTCTCGGGAACAATTTTTTAGACAAATTGAATTAATCGATTTTTGTTTTATAAATGCTTAACGTATTTAAAATGGGCATATATGTATAACGTTATTAAAAGAGCAATTCTTATATATATGTATATATACGTCGTAATCGCCAATTTATAACTAAATTTGAGTTTTGTTTATTTACAACTATTACAATGGTCGTGTTGTCGCTTAAATTTTGACTTTGACCACAAGTACACCCCATAAAATTATTTTGGAAATCTCGATTTGTCCCGTTGTCTTTTTATTTTTTGTACTTAAATGTGCGCTGTATATATATAACAATTTTATATATATATATATATATATATATATATATATATATATATATATATATATATACTTACAGTATAATCCCCTTTCATTCGTCACTGTTGGGACTAAGTGTATGATCGGAACCCGAAAGATCATATTATCAGAAAATACAGAAGAAAACAGATTTACAGTAAAAATAAATCTCATTATATTTTTCTCTACCTGCATATGCACGGAGCTTTACATTTTTATTATAGCATAATTTGAAATCTCCGATAACTAGTATATTCCAGAATAGTGGACCCTTCCACGTGGACAATCCACTTTTATCTCTTTTTCTACATATGTCTCCCTACGGTATAGTGATTTCCCCCGTTACTTTTGTAAAATGTAATTAAATATCTATTGAGAGTCCGAATATCAACTGGAGGGCGCAGACGTTACGCACATCGTGTCTATTAATGTTATTTTTATTTAAAAAGAAGATTTTGCAACTATGCAAAGGGTGTTTTCAACGATCACGTAAATTTTATTGTATATTACGCGATCTAACAGACGGCACACATAACAACGAGATTGGCATATAGTGCGATGCATCACTTCCATCTTTACCCGGCTTGCTTATTGCCAGGACTTTCGTTTCTTTTAAACACTTTGGCAGTTTACCGGTGTTTCGAATATTAATGAAAAATTCCGTTAGAAATTTAATTGCTTTTATGCCCAAATGCATAATAAATTCGGGATAAATTCCATCCATACCAGTCGCTTTCCTGATTTGAATGGACTTAATTGCAGTTCTCGCTTCTTAAATGGTTAGAACTTGTATACGTCTAGTAAACCGCGGTAGGTGCTTAGATTATACATTCTATCGCATAGAGAAAACTCAGAACGCATTGGAGAGATCGTTGTTAGGCATAAAGTTGAGAGATAGAGTAAATTTAAAAACCATTAGAAATAGACTGAAATTTAGTTATGATTTTAACAGAGTAGTAAATAGATTAAAATGGGATTGGGAGGGACATATAGCGAGAGTGAAAAGTGTAAAATGGAGTAAAACAGTAACGGAATGGTGTACCAGTAAGAGGAAACGAGGTAGGCAGTAAGATGGGAGGACGATATTATTAAAATACTGGGAAATAAACATTATCATAGAGTAGCTTAGGACCGGTTCGAATGGTCACGTTTGAGGGAGGCCTTTGCCCGTTATCAAGGCTAGATAACAAGTGTATATATATGTGTGTTTATATGTATTTAGGCAAATATGTGTTTACATGTATGTATGTATCGTATTATATACATATATAGAATAAGTTATAAATTAGCATGGCTAATAAATAAATAAATAAATATCGCACTATAGAACATTTGATACAGGTTACTGTATATTTTGACAATTTTTTCTTCTTCCTTAGAGTTAATAGATTATAATTTGAATTTTTCGTGCAGCAACTCAAAATATAGCAAAAAAAAAAAAAGACAAACTGAAATATTCTGTAACAAATTAAATTTAAATCTATATTTTACGAAAAACCCAAATTGTTTTACCAATGTATCATAATTGATAAATATTTTTAATACTATAAAATTTCACAAATTACTGTACTTGTACGCGTATATCTTTTAATTATTTCCTATGATTTATTAGACGTAAAATTACGTTTATTTTAAATGGTTAGATTACTTTTTTTTAAAATATTTTTTCATAATTTCGTCCTTTATTTTTTTAGGGTGGAGTTCGATGTAACTTGACAATGTATGTACTATTTTATACATACATCATATTCGTCAGAGTTGTATATAATGTGTATAGTATATTAGGCATACGCAAATTTCAGTTAACATGAAGAAATATTTAGATTTTTAAATTTATACAATTTGTTGGTTCATTAAAAATGTTTAAAAAAAAAATGTTTTGGAAAATTGTATTTTCTTTAATTTTTTCTCCAGTTGAGAAAAAGTACACATAATGATCATTCGAGCGTTTATTATGTAACTATATGCTATATTTATCTATGTTGCTTAATGTAAATTCTAATATTAAAGAACCAAACAATCTCACTAATAAAAGTAATAACGACTTATTAAATGTAAAAATAATTCTTGACGGAAGCTGCGTGTTCATCTGTAACAGGAACTGATCTTAATGTAGACATGACGGTTCGACATTGAGACATCGTCGAGCTGAAATGAAAATGTCGGCGTAAAGAAAATACGCATAATAATAGTAATAATAATTCGAAATACGCGGAATTTATTTTCAAAAGTATAATTTTCTGCATGTTGAAAATTAAGTAAAATGAAAATACACTTTATACAGCGTACCGCAAGGTATACATTAAAAACCAAGTATTAATATTTAAATTAATATTATTTAAAATATTAGTCGGCGTGATGAAAGAAACTTTTATTACAATCCGCCGGAATAGATATTCAGTCCATACGGATCCCGAGAGATAAAGGAATAAACGGCAACGAAATTGCTGATGAAGTTAACGAAAACTTTAATTTCCTATTAGATCCTAATACCGAAATCATATTTAACAACAGACGGTCTAAAGACCAGGTTATCAGAAGAAAATTTAAACACTGTGTAGTAATTCGTTTTAGTATTAATTTTTAATCAAAAATAAATTGATATGTATTTATTTATAAGTCAATGAATATAATTCCTGCAACCGCCATCGATGACCACTCGTTGTTTTGTCTGCTTTGATCATTCTGATATCTATAATTCATTAATAGGATCTTATTAATGTTATAAACTTTTTAATGTTTAACATTTATAAATACTACTAGCGTATATTATATTTGACAGATTTATATAATTTAATTATTTTTTTCTAATTATTTCTATTATTATTATTACTGTACGCGTGAATTTTTAATTTTACTTTTTACGTTATTAAAATGATTATAAAATTGTTACAAGCCCAAATACTTTATTGTTAAGAGCCTCTCGAAAACGAAAAAAATTTGCACGAAATGGTTTATTATTACATGTTTATTATAATATACGTTATGTTCATTTATTCGTTCGTTAAGTAAAAACTCTTATTACGAGAATTAGTCCGATAATTAAACCATAACAATAATCATACTAATAATCTTAAAGCGTGGAATTTATCGATTTTTAAATAATAAATAAACTATTAAAAATATGTAGTTAAATTCGTTAACATGTAAAAGACCGCATTCGGCTATTAAACCATGATCGAGCAAACGTAAAAAAATTAAATATAAAAATATATACAATTTATATATATAAAAAAATTAAATTTAAAAAAAAAAACTTAACTCGGATATATTACGAAAAATAGCAAAGTGACTGTTATTAATATATTTTTAATTGTATTTATTTACATTACAACGAAACTTATTTATAAAAAGCATTAATTCCTGATACTGATAATAACTAATCTGTATCACATTGAGCTCCAAATTGAAATACCAAACGGATTGCTATTACAATAATCGATGATCTTACACTATAAATAATACATACATATTTATAAGATAGTCTTTAAAACTAATTCGTCATGAACTTAATATAATTTTTTTTTTTATTTATTAATTTTGTTATTTATAATTTTTCTGTTAATTTTCTTTAAAATAATTTATTTAATAACGTTTGATGAAGAATTAGTTTTTATCATTAAATATATTTATTCCGTAGTATTTAAAGCGTAAGATTGTATATTATTGACGAACATCTCAATATATAACTGTATATCCTATAGATCGAGTAAATTTCTAATAATTTATTTTATTATCGTTTACGAATATTATTATTTAAATTATCTTTAAATTAAAACGTGGCCGATTCGTTACCTGTATATTTAAGGATTTATTGCGGGTTTTCTTTTTAAGCAAATTAATTCGTCTATTGTATTAAGCGCAGTATAAGTCAATATTAACCCTTTCAGTCACACATGAAATTTCGGCACAAAATATTAAAATTTATACAAGTGTTTAATTTACAATACTGCTGCTTTACAGATAACTAGATAATTTTCAATGAATATTTTCAAAATTGACACATTTCATGTTAAACAATTTTGTTAGCAGTAAAATTTCATTTACCATATATAATGGACATTGCAACTGAAAGAGTTAATTATAAAATCAGTAAAGATTTGCAGACGATTTAACATGCGTATTTTTAAATATACGTTTGCGATGCTAAATTTAACACAATTTAAATCATTATCGCGAAATGTACAATTGAAACTTTATTAAAGAACGAGTGAATATCCATAAGATTTAATTGTCTATGCATCTGTTGATTCGTTTTCAGTACCTCGGTCGTATAATTCTGCAACGCAAGTTTTATACCACTTGTATACTATTGTAAATAAAGCCGGAGATTGTGAAACCTAAACTGTATAAGCATATGTTAACCTCGGTCGAATTGTAGCAGCGTAAAATTGACAGTATTATGAACCCCCGGATGAAATATCGATAATAGTGTTACTTTTGTACGCGATATCTCGGTTTAAATTAGTCTAGAGTACAAAGTAAGCCCTAAATATTTAAATTCTACTTTGGGACCAAGGAATACCATTAAATACCGATTTTGAAAGTCTCCTTGTACGTAGTATCAGTCTAATGTCGAATTATATCCGCAGCCCTTAATTGTAAGTCATCAGGTAAATCAATTTGAAAATATGCTGAATAGGTGCGGCCCCAGAACACAGCTGCCTCGAAGAATGTTAACGTAATAAGTTTTAGAGTTAGTAGACCAGATGGATAACATTATAGAAGAATCTATTACTCGAGTACGATTTAATTAGTTTAACCAGGGTCAAGCAGAATTTAAATTGAATCACAAAAAATAATTCCATTATACGAGATCATATGAAATGTCTTTTCTAGATCAACGATAGTTCTATACGGTTTATAAGGTTAAAATTATTCTCGCAAATAGGCTACGGTTGATTATTCTATTAACGATAACAACGATAATACTATTACTGGAACATTTCAGCGGGGGAATCTGTAACCTGAATTTACGCACCAAATTAAACGATAAAGTTAACTTACGCCGGAATATTATATTCCACTATGTGCAGCCACGGTTTTATGTGGTCATCAAAATCGTTGAAAACGAAATGACATCCTTCGCATAAATTACTATCCCTTATGTACAACATTCCGTTCCTAGTCGCGCACGGTAATACGCTACGTTTTTCTCCGGTATAAAATGTTCTGTATTTTCGGACAGCATTGTCACTGCCTAGACGTACTTCTTTCTTTTTGCAGTCGATAGACAACGACCTTTCGAAGGCGAACTCGGCATGTTCGGCCTTTACATGAGGATTCTTCAACACCTTCAAACAAGCTTCCCAACCGTCGGCACTTGACAAACTGCAGACTTTCGTACGCGGTTTACAAAAACCTTCCAGTAAGAAGAAAGTACGTAACGAATTAAATGCGTATAAATTACATTCATAACTTTTAAACGTATGTGTATACGAATTGCAAAATTACCAATATAAAACGAGTGCATCTCTCGCGTGGAAAAATCGAAGAATCCGAAATGTTATCGACTAATATCTGTGTAAAACTAAATAAAATGAATTAGCTAAACGGACAAAAATATTGGGTTTATACGCAAACCGCGTATAAACGCGATAAAAGATACTCGCGGAATAGATGTAATATAAGTGAATTTTGACAGAACAGGGAACGTTTATAGCAGTGCAAGATGCGAAAGCTAACCTTAGATAATACTGAAAAAAACAAATAACGGTCAAATACGGATTATATTATTACGGAGAAACAAGTGCCACCATACTCCGTACAACAACACATGCGAGCGCTGGCCCATTTTGTACGTAAGAATAAACGTATAATGGCTAATCACGTCGTTCGGCAATGAACACAATACGACGATGTTTATATATATATATATATACTACAAGTTACACATAGATTCGTCTGTGTAATTATTTTTTTGGCTTTGTTTCGCATTGATATCACACATAGCACAGAAATTAAAATAATTTAAAGTTTTAAAAAGTAGTAAACAGTGATATCTCTGCCATACCGTTTAGAATTTAACACGTTTTCCAGTTCGAATGTACCTTCACTACCAGCACCCACAATGCAAATCACCTTTTGTTGCTTTAAGGGCGTGGCCGAAATAACGGACGGATATATGCATATATATATATGTATATACATTTGTTGTATTAGGGGCGTCGCCGAAATAATAGACGAATATATATATATATATATACTCTACTAATATATAAAACTGTTAAAAGAAAGAGACGGTGGATATTTTAAAACTTTAAATCATGATAATTTCTTAAATGTGAAACAAAGATTAGAACGAATCCGATAATATGGGCTATAAGCTGTGCGAATTTCATTATTATTGATTTAATAGTTTTGAGTTAAATCAAAACAGATAGGCAGACAAAAATTTAAAAAAAAAAAATCTGTTTATGTGTGATGAAAATAGTCCAATGAAGTGATTATAATGAAAATATTCGCAAATCACAAACAGACGCCACAATTTTATATATTTGTGTATATATACACACACACATATATGAAAAAAGAAACAATATATAACTGTCAATCTTTCTCTTTCTTAGGCATAATTATATGGGCATATGAAATCGTCATTAATCCTGATAGGACGTCATGACTGTGATAAGCCAATCATCTCTGGGATCATTTTCCTACGCTGGCATCTGTCCAATTCCAGCCTGCTAAATGTTTGTTAAGGTCGTTATTATCGCTTGCATGAGATGTAATTAATCGTTCGCTAGGCGTTTTCATTATTATAATTAATCGTTCGCTAGGCGTTTTCATTATTATTTTAGTTTTTCAGGATGCAAGATTATTTATTTTCAAAATAGCGCAAAATTCGTAATCGTGTTATTGATGCAGTCTCGTCTAGGACTCCGGTTCGCGATATTTTCGAGAGCCTTCTCCTAAATTACAAGCGGAAAAATCAACGACTTGTTATTCGGATCCTGGTGGCCTACGATACTTGAAAATCTTTCTGTATTTTAGTTCATATATGAACTGCCGCGTAGCTCATATTTATTCTCATTTTCTTACCTTTTTTACAATATCCGTCCGAAGATATTGTAAAACCCAAACATGTATGAAATCATTCGTTACTTCTAATCCATTGACATCTAAACAAATTTCGGCTTTATCTTATCGATAACCGTATTTTTTTTAAGAGTTTATTTGTAGTTAAAATATGCTATCGTCTATAGTTAAAAATTATTAACGATGTTAGACCATCTTTTGAAGTGGTTATTAACTGAAAATCGATCTTTCACCGATGCGAACACCTTCGTCACACCCGGCGAGAGTCTTACCATTAACAATAGATGCTCTTTCAAGCAATCGATTCATCGTGATTCATCACGGGGACGAAACGATTAAGAAAAACGTAGAAATTAACTATTGCCATCGCTGAAAACGGAAGTAATCAAAAAAATCTTCTACTGTTTTATTTAAACATTTTTTCGTTGAGGTGTGGTCTGCTTAAATTAGCCAAAACCGTTAAATATTAAGGGCGAATCCACTTCGACTTCGTCGACGTTAGTCGCGACGGCGTTCATTTTCACTTCTGATTTGCATTTGCTTTATTATTTCATAGTACAAAGGCGCTTGCACTTTGGCTATATGCACCCAGAGACTTAACGCGGTCCTTGATCTGATTTAAAAGGTACAGTGAATCCAGGAAAAGGAAACCATTGTGGATATGGTAGATTCAGGTAAGAGTTGAGGTAAGGAAGGAGGAAGTCTGTGCTGGATTCTAAGTATTGGTGAGAACATGTCAAGATATTAGTATGTGGAGTACAAGCAGTTGTGACATCTGACAAAATGGACAGAGAGGAGAGAGTCTATGCCTTGAAGAAGATAGTAATGGGTTAGATTTGAGTTGAATATTCAATTTGCTTCTTTAACCGGTTCCGTCGGTAAACCGGCAGCCTTTGTATATATATTTCTCAAGACAGCGAGGCTATAGTATTAACAAAATTCAGAGATAGCTGCGTTAAGTAAATCAACCGAACAATTTATAGGATCCGGCCTGATGTTAGTATACGCACTAGCTTTATTAGTGCTGTTAGCTGAACTGTTTATGCCATTAGTAAAATATTAAAATCATTATCTAAAACTCCGTGCATTTCTTGTAATGACGACTATCTATCTCTAGATATCAGAATTTGGCTTTGCTAATTGCTTGCGTATTAAACAGAATGATTCTAAGGTGAATTCGAGTTTCTGACGTTTGACCCTCTTGAAAATAGTGGAAAATCATTTTCGACAGAACCCGCACAATTAGCTGTTGCTAAAAAAATATTACATAATACGTCGTCTCGGTCGCTTTATTTGGGAGTAAATAACATTATGTTTCAAAGTGAAAACGTACTGTTGCACTCAACGAGTGTGTTGATACCCGTGTTAGAATAGAATGAATCTGAAAGCGTGTATTTTCGATATACCTACACGTTTCTATAACACGCATAATAGGTAAGCTAATTGTTAATTCGTTTTTATTTTCGAACATATTTACTAAACTATTCATGTGTTCTCATTTCTGGCCGCGGATAGTTCTTCAAGAATTTACTTCGATATTTTATTTCTGAATTATAAAATCATCATACCAAATAAAGAACGTAATAATCACACGTGGAGATTATTAAGTAGAAATAAAAACCAGAAAAAGAGTAGGGCACTATCATCATCGTCTCCGTATCGAAGGTAGTCGACTACTTACCTACAGATATTTTTTTGTACAGTGTAACGAGGCAATCGTAATATAACGTTAGCGCAGATTAACGCACACATCCGGGAGAACTGATCGCTTTGTTGTCACGAAACAATGCAGGCCCGCGTGTGTACTTTTTACAGTGTATATTAGATTATTACTAGCGCGCATATGATGCTGTTAGCGAGCATATGATGCTTTTTATTTTTCTGGTGATAAATTTCGCGTCGTCGATATTTATCATCGTTGCTTTTTAATATATATATATAGAACTTTTGAACGTTGAGAAGAAATTAGTAACGGTTAGAATCAGTATAGACAGAACAAAGATAAAGTCCGGATGACGTAGATGTAATAAGAAAAACTTAGTGTCAAATTCATTAATTCAACCCAACCGTCGCAAATGTTTGCTCGTTTTTTCCCCCAAAAATTACGTTACGATTTTTACTCGGTCGCTCCTTGGTTAAAAATTCTTGCGATGTTTTCGAATTATGGCTAGTCGATTGGAATAATTAAATTTACTAATTATTCACTATAGAAGTAAATTAATAGAATTATTACGTATGCTGTTAAACCAATTCAGATACTCCATATAATATAATTCCGTTTCTTGATAGGTGGTAGTTTCTCTAGCATCTGGTTTTTCCTAACAAATAAGAATCGAAAAATTAAGTTCCGTACCTATATATATATATATAAATATAAATATTATATATGTATATATGTATATATAGAGTGGTATATGCTTAACGCGAAAACGTTTAAGACGAAATATTGGTTAACAAGAAATAATGAAATGATAAACTGACACGTGTCTTCGTATATTTTTTTTCTCTTAACACGAGACAAACATCGCTTAACACGAAATCTCAGAGCTGACCTGATTCATTGCTGTTTCTTAAAACTGTCCAGGTTTACTCTTCCCACACGTTTGTTATTTTCGTAGACTTGAAAAAATAAACACTGCGTATACAGCCCCTAATATGGCAGGCAAAAAGATTTTGCAGGTTCTTCAAAGCTCAAAAAATATCCTTGAAATAGATTCTGATAACGAATTAGACAATGAGATAAACAATGCAGCTGCTCTTCCTACAAAATCCGAAATACGCAACATCGTGAAAAGTGTTTATTTATATGCGCATTCCAAAGGTGAGATGAATAACAAAATAAATGGTGTTGAACAATTTGTTGAAAATTTGGCGTCAAAAAATACAGTGCAAGATAAAAATATACCAGATTATTTTCCGAAAAATCAATAATTGTTTTATACTTGTTAAAAAAAGAATTAAAATTATGTACGTATTAAATTTCATTAAGTTATTGCTAATAATATTGTTGATTTATTGATTTTTATTAAATACATGCACACACACGCATATTTATTATATATAAATGTACTCTAATAAACGTAATTTTATTGAGTGTATATACTTTTTTAATATCGTTTAACGCGAAAAAATATTTCAAACCCCTTCATTTCGTGTTAAACAATTGTCACTTTATATAAACTTTTTTTAGCGAAAACTGTCACTTAAAACAGTATAATTGGTGTTCGTTTTCTAAAAGAAAACATTCGCAATCTGGAAATATTAACTCTTTCAGTCCGACATTAAATTTTGACACTAAGTTTTAAATTTTATACAGAGTAATGAAATACAGCGTTTTAATTGATTACATAATTTTACTAGAAAATATGCAATTTCGTTAACGTTGAAATTTCACGTGCCATTAAGAGAACGAGGACACGAGAGGAGCCTCCACGAATATTGAGCGAATAAAGTGAAATTCAAAATTTAAACAATCGGGCTCCTCCTGGAAACAGAAATATATCCGGCTAATTCTTTCACTATCCGAATTACTAAGAAAAAATCGTTTTCGGGGCCAACGATTACCTCTATTAATATTGAAAGGCCATCTAATGATAAGGAAATATTACTATTGGACGTACGTAGAAGAAATAAGAGCGATATACTGATGGTACAGGAGACGTATCGTGGTCCCACTAAAAATAGACCTAGAGTAAATGGAATAAAACTTGTAATTGAACGACCCCATGATCAGTATGGTAGTGCAGTTTCTACCAAAAATTACCTAGTAATCAAGTCAGCGTCGCTAACTGAAAACGACGATATCAAAATACTAACAGTTGAACTGACTTATTTTACGTAATATCTGTATATGAGGCACCTGCTGCTAACTTCCGATTCTTAGAACCTCATAATTACCGGCAACGGGTTCTGTAGTGAGCGATTTCAACTGTAGAAATACAACCTAGGGGTACATTGACACCGACGAAAATGGAGAAGCCTTAGCAGAATGGTCTGAAAACAGTGGAATGTATTTAGTGCATAACTTTAAATTACTATATACATTCAACAGCGATAAATTGAAAATAGGTACGAAACCAAATAACATATTTGTAAGTGACATGATTGTAACTCAGTGTACTAAAACAATCGATAAACCTATCCCGCGATGTCAACATCACTCTGTCATACTTCGTTGAAGCTTTAATTGTACCTGGAAAAGTCAGGTTTAAAAGGCGATATAATTTTAAAAAGCTAATTGGCAATGATTTAGGAAAGATTTAAATACCGGAATTAATTAAATTGAAGCTATACTTGAAAATTATGATAAATTTATATTGCTGGTAAAAACGGTTTCGCAAAGACACATAACCGAATATGTTTGTGAGCTAACAACAGAATTTAAATTGTTGATGGTAATTATGAGCAATTATTCACTAATAACCGTTTTATAAAGGACGCAATAGCAGCAGCAGAAAAATTAGTGAAAGCAGTTGCGACGGTTTGACGAGCAAATAGTGTAAAACGGTTGATGAGTTGGAAATGAAGCAAAATAGCCGTAGAGCATAGAAAATGTTGGAGAACTTTACCGGAAACTAATAAAACAGTAACAGCGAATGAAACTGCGCATCAACTTCTTTTAAATGGCAAGTCAAAATGTAGGGCACATGCCAGAACTGACAATTGTCGAGGCAAATACTGTAATAAATGAACTACATGCTGCCATAAACCATTCGAAATCACTGAGACACCAGTAGTGCAACAGACGCGTAGCTCTAATTTTTCTGGTATATCTTATACAAAAGCAGTAGGCAATAAGAGAAGAGAAAATTTTAAACAAATTTATAATCGTACTAACGTCATCGAAAATAGTGATACAATCCAGAATGTGATCCTCTATTAGCGTTATAGCAGTCATTAATGCGGCTGGAAACCATGTTTACCACATATTTTAATCGCATGGCGATGATGTTTAGTAGACTGATGGATGTAAGCTATCATGCCAAAATTAGTTAGTTCAAAATTAGTTCTATACGAGTAAAAACCTGGAATATTAACGGGTTGATAAAACACCAATCCGAGCTTGAGTCGTCCATATTCAAAAATTAGACATAGTGTAACTCTCAAAGAAACACTTCACCGCAAAAAATTATTTCCCCAGTAATGTTAGAGGTAAGTCAAATTGTAATAATTAAGAATACCAACTTTAAATTCCACACTAACTGGATCGAAGAGAATATTACCGTCAATGTCCCACTGAAATCGAGGATAATATTAATGAAGCATTGAATACTTCAATCAGACATTGCAGAAAGCAGCATGATTAACACCCCAAAATACTCTGCAAGCCGAGATTTTAGATGTTAGGGAGAAAATTATAAAAAAATAAAAATTAAAAAACTGTGGCAGAAATTTTGTATAAATGTGCTCTCAACAAAATAAGTAAAGAACTAAGTAATTTGTCATAAAAATGATACTTTAAAATCGATCCTTGTAGCGCATGCTCCAAAAATGATGAGCATTCATTGTGGAAGGCCACTAGATCGTTTAAAAGGCCACAGGAATGATTCTTCTCCTTTGAAAAGGTAATTTAACACGAACAGAGCTGCATGATCACTCTAATAAAGAAGTTACACGGTTACTGACACTGTAAATTATGTGAGACGCCTTAAGCGAACACATCCATCGGACCTAATTTATAGTTAAATAATAATTATAATTCTATCGAACCCATATTCATAATTAATATTTAATTAGTATTAGTGGAAACTGATCACTGGATCAGCGAACATAACATGTTAAATTATCAAAGTTACTAATTATTTAATCCATAGGTTAAGATTGTAGTAGTGTAACTGCCTTCCTAAAAGGATTATAATTTATTAGTTTCACTTTGCTTATTTTCGTAAGCTGTAATGTAAATTAATATTTTTTACATTTTAAATTTTTATAATAATCTTATAGTTTATTTCATTCGATTATGGCTTAACCGCTGAAAAATTCAGCGATTTTCATTAAGAAAATTTTAAGCGTTTTTTTAAACGTCGGTCAGGTATTTAATCGTGTGTGAAATTTCTGCTCTTTAAATTAAAACGTCTACTTCCACGCCCGCTCTATTTATTATCGGGTACGTGTTTGAGATATTTCTAGATACAGAGTATGGCGATGAAAAATCTGAATTTCACACTTTTAATCCTAAGGTTGCGCCTTAGGTATCTTCTGTATCTAACTTACTCTTACGATATCACAAAAAGGTACGGGTATACGGATGATATATCTTTTCTAACGATGTAAGTCCCTTCGTAGTCTGGTTTGGATGCTTTTTAAGATTCGGTAAACAAATGGGGAGTTAAAATAAATAATACGCAAAATACGTTCCTGTTTCCTTTAAAACCGGACAGTGTACCCGTCGACGAATTAGACTCGATGGTATTTTAACACAAGATACTAAAGCTTGTGTTACCTTAAGGTGTGGTTGAGTCGACAGTTGTGTTGGGAATTACTAAAAAAAAAATAAGGAATTAAAACTCGTATTCAATAAAATGCTACTGGGCAGGTGTATATCGAACTATCTTCACGATATATCATTACCATTGTGTAACACCATACCTATCTGGACATTCGGCTTACAATTGCGGGCTACTGCTTCTATTTCAAATATAAAAATGGTACAACGCTTCCGATCGAAAGTTTTAAGATGACAATATACCCCGGTACATTCCTAATGATGAGATTCCCAACGCGACTCGAATGTATCGGAGAGAACGCATTACACATTACTTATAGAGACTGGAAAAACATGGTAATCCACTATGGAGTTAATCGATTAGATAACACCGAGCATGTTAGGCGACTAAGTCGATTGATCTTTCCTTCAGGTTATAACTAACAACTAAGAGTGGTTATGTCACCAATGGATGGTGACTACACACATGACGATACCTTCATCTCAATCGCTTATAGGCTTCTCAGATACTACTAATAGAACAACATCAAATTATACCATTCCATCAGTAAAAAAAAAAAAGGAATATTTAAGTGGAAATGTTGTTTAGCCGAATATTAGTCTGACCTTTGATAAAGTATGGCATGAAACGACTTATTTCTTAAAATTAAAAAAATATTTCAAACCGTTATTATCCGTGGTATCTAGATGAAAAATAACACTAAGATAAATATGGATCGGCATGTATTTAATACAGGCAAGAGTTTCACAAGGAAGTAAAGCCATCACTATATCTTATTTATACAAGACAAATCCTTAATTGAAACATTTAGAGACGGCACCATTCTTACGTGCTTCCAGGTGTATATTATTAATTATCCGCAACTATTTCTACGCTATTAATCTGAAATACTTACACCGACCGCCGGGCTAAAACACATTAGCGAGACACAGATAAATACCACGAATAGCATTTTGCGTCTAAATAAAACTACAACTTAAAAGGAAATGATGACAATTTGCGCAATATTTATAGAAGTCCCGCAGTCGGGAGCGATTTTTCACAATTTACCTTTTCTCTGTTTGTACGTGTGTGTGTGTTATAACGATTTAATAACTACAAAATTTACGAGCAACGCTCACGCGATATCTTTAACTGCCAGTTGGCGAGTATTTTTTTCGTTCTAAAATCGCAATCAAATAACAACAAACATATGCTAGTGCGTAGAATCACATGCTACTAAAACTGGTGCTAATACTACAGTTATACATGAGGAATCAGAAACAAATGATATCGCTAAAATATTAAATTCGTTTTTAACCGAATTTAAATTCGTAACAAATCCGCTAATTACATTATTAACAAAAGTCAACGACAGAATTATACCGTAAATATGATGATAAAAAATAGTGTAGTTACTTATATTTAGTGATAATGCTGTGGAATGCTGGTGGAATCGTTCAAAAAAAAAAAAAAGTATGAATTGAAAATATTCTTAGATGAAAATGTAGCGGGTGTAGCATCAATAGCCGAGACACAACTAATCTAAAGTAAAAGTTTTAAAATATCTGGTTATAAAACCTACACGGCTGAACATCCAGATGGATTTCTGCTCATGTGAACACAATGATTATAATTAAGAACTCCTACCAGCAGCATGAACACCTGTCACACTGTACAAACGCTTTCCAGAAATATTAACACCAACGTAAGTTACTTAATTGTTGCCGCTACGTATTGCCACCCTGGATTCATAATTACCTCGAATGAATTCGATAATATTTTATTAAAACTAGGCAATAGGTATATTTAACTCAAAAAGTACATTACGGGGCTCAAGGATAACCAATAACCCCGGTAAAAGACTTAAAGATGCAATTCATCGTAACTCATTAAGGGTCTGAATTTTCATTACCTGATTTAAAGGTTGGCAGTTAGACTGTGGTTTCTGAACGTGAAAAAGTCGGTGTACTTTTTCCCCACTAAGGTCTATTCTCCTTTGGTGCTGCTTCCTGTAGGTGGCTGTTATTCTCCAATTATAAATCAAGAAAATATTTCTACAATTGTTAAAAATTTGCGCAACAAGAAGACGCCGGCTGATGATAGAGTGTGCAATCTGGTTATTAAAAAAATGTACTCTTTGTTTCCTTATTTGTTACATACATTTACAAAAAAATGTCTACAGTTTGGTCTCTTTTCAGATTGTTGGAAGAAAGCGTCTTTGAGGTTGCTTTCTAAGCCTGGTATAGATCCATCCGAGTTGTCGGCTTATAGACCGATCTCCTTGCTGAATTGCATGGGGAAGGTCTATGAAAAAACCATCAATGAGATTTTTCGCACGGGTCTATCTGCTGAGCATGCCATTCATGCATTAGTTTCGACGATCAAGCAATACATTTTGGACGGTTGTGCGACTGTTGTGATTTCATATGATATCAAAGGCGCATTTGGCAATTGCTGTTGGTCTGCAATAGTAGATGTCCTTAATAATAATTCTATTAATCCATATATAGTTAATGTTTTATAGATTACTTTAACAATCGCTCTGCAGCACTTAAACTTGGATGATCATCTGGTACAAGAACACCAACGTGTGGTGTTCCACAAGAGTCAGTCCTTGGGCCTACTCTGTGGAAAATTTTGTATTCTACTGTACATTATAGTATTGAAAAATTCTGTTTCGATATAATTTCCGATGCTGATGATCTGTGCTTAGTGTTTAAGGCAGAAAGATTATCGTCACTGCCACTTCTCGCATGTATTTCTAAATACCTGGAGAGTGGGTGATGGATGTAGGTCTTAGCTTTTCCCCTACCAAATGCGGTTTTCTGTATTTGGTAATTCACGCTTGTTGGCCGGGTCAAGGAACTTGAATTATTATCAGATTCGAGTATCTTGCATACCACATCTTTAAAATACCTAGGGATAATTATCGATCCAAAATTATCATTTATCCCTCATTTCCAATACATTTCTACAAGATGTACGGATATTTACAATAAATTATTACGTTTGCAAAAAAATACCTGAGGATTATCATTTAGAGAACGATCGATATTATATAAAGGCCTCATTCAAGCCCATTTTGTGTATGGTGCAGCTATATATGTTAATAAAAGAAATCTTGATCTGGACAACAAACAACAAAGGAATTTTTTGCTTCGAATGGCTTCTTTATACCGGACTACTCCAACCTCTGCTTCTTGTGTCATTTGTGGGGTCCTGCCTCTTGATTTATTTCTTGTGGGTATGGCTCTTATAGGTGAGCACAGGCTAGTAATCTACTTGAGAATATATCGGTGCAACCAATGACCAATGCAAATTTTAAAACACATATTACTTCTCTATTAGGTTGGACGATGCTATTACTGGTAGAAAGACTTATACCTTTCTGCGAGATATATCAATACGATTAAAAATGTTGACGTTTGATGTCAACTTCTATGGCGCTCAAGTGTTGACCGGTCATAACAAGTTTGGATCCCATCTACATAGATTCCGGCTTGTTAGTGATCCGGTCTGTGCCTGTTGTACTACAGGTGAGATTCATGATATACAACGTACTCTGTTTATCTGTCCTGCGTTTACTGCCCTACGTCGCAAGTTTGGCATTAAGTGCACTGATATATGTCCTCTTGGTAGGGAAGCGAAAGACTTTCTCTTGCTGGCAGAACAGATAATGCGATTTAAATTTAAAATTTCCTAGTTTTCAATTGGCCCTCCAGTCGACCGTGACCCCAGAACCGGTGCAGTTCTTATAGCGTGGTCAACTATTCTTATTTTTTTATTTTAATTAACTTTAATCTTTAACTTTGCCCTAATTAGTATTTAAGCGTTTTATTTAATTTTTAAGTTTTCTTTTATTCTGTTCAATTGTACTGAAGTTTGACGTATTTTTCTTTTCTCTTCAGATTATTTTGTTTTGCAATGGTAGTAGTAATACCGATTTATAATGTACATAACTTTATTTTCCGATTGGTATGCTAATTGTTATTTTACATTTATAAAAATGTTTTGGTGTTTCATTTTTTCGTTCTTTATTATTTTTTATTATTATTTTAAGTTATTCTTTTAAGGTTGGCATAAACTCTTTAATTATTGTAATTGTTGGAAGAATGGATTATGTAATCTCATCCCTTCTTTCATCGCAATAAGTTAATGTAAGTTGGAGGACTCTGCATTTGTGCCGGGAACTCCATCAATATATTAAAACTCCCTTTTGTCCTAAACCCTAAACAAAATAGATGCGGTAGCTGAAAATTATAATAAGCTTACAGAAGCTATCTACAAATGCTCAATCAAAGCAATCTCCAGAGGACATAGGAAACAGTACATTCCAGTTTTAAGCAATGAAACTCAACGAAAATTACAAGAATACATCCAAAGCTATGAAATATCTCCTTTTAGTGATAACACAATGGAACTCCAGAACAAGTAAATGAGTTGATAGCAAACCAAAAAAAAAGATAAAGATGGATTGAATTGATAAACTCGCTGGATATGAAGCAAAACAGTGCTAAAACCTGGAGGCTCTTAAAAAACTTAAATGGTGAACGCACAAATAAAACTGGTCTAGCAAATGTCACGGCTAATAATATAGCCAGTCAGTTGATTGCAAATAGTAAACCGAAGAAGAAAATAAAAAAGGTAAAAATCATCAGAGATGATACCAAAAATAAAAACCATTTTAAGGAGCAAATTACAGCACATGAGATACATAAAAATTATGAAGAACCGAAAAGCCCCTGGACGCGATGGAACTATGGCAAACATTAAGCGATGAGGCCATAGTCTGGACTGCAAAATGTTTTAGCGATATAATTAAAAAAGGAACCAGCAATATGGAAAAAAGCTAATATCATAGCGATATTGAAACCTGGTAAAGATCCAGAATCTCCTGCCAGCTATAGACCTATATTTCTCTACTAAGTCGCGTGATGAAAATATTTGAAAGAATCATTCTTAACAGGATACAACCCATCATTGAAAGTTAATAAGAGAACAAGCTAGTTTCAGACTAAGAAAGAGCAGCAGCGATCAAATACTGAACCTGACTCAATATATTGAGAAAGTTTCCAAGATAAACAAATCACAGGAGTAATGTTTATTGATCTAACTGCCGCTTATGATACAGTGAACCATAGCTTAATATTTAAAAAAATATATGATATGACACAGAAGGTTACAAATTAACCACTTTCTTCAGGGAACTCCTCACAAACAGAAGATTCAAAGCGAAATTTGGGAACAAAGAAAGCAGCTGGAGACTACAAAGAAACGGCCTACCACAGGGTAGCGTATTGGCCACAACACTTTTAATATCTACACTAACGATCAGCCAAAGACATTGGTAACAAAATTGAATGTCTACTGGAACGGATGCAAGATCATAATCAAACTCCAAAATATGTAGGTGTTACCTTAGACCGAACACTTACATTTAGAACGCATTGCGAAATACTCAAGAAAAAAATTGAAACAAGAAATAATCTATTGCAAAAACTCGTTTCTACGAAATGTGGGGTGCTACGCCAGAAGTGCTTCGAACATCGGCGCTGACTTTATCATTTGCAGCAGGAGAGTATGCTAGCACAGTCTGGAGCAGATCAGCCCACACAAGCAAAGTGGACACGGCATTAAACAGCGCTTACAGAATTATTACCGGCTGCTTAAAACCAACAGCGATTGGAGATCTGTATAGAGCCACTGATATCGCTCCACCATCAATACGTAGGAAAGTATCAGAAATGAGAACGAAAACACTAGCGCTTACAGACCAGCGCCACATGCTCTATGGACAATCGCCACCTAAAGAAAGACTTAAATCTAGAAAAGACTTTTGGAACTTTCACCCCACCACTTTTACACGAGCCAGTAAAACACCGTAAGGAACTATCGCAACAACTGGACGTGGTTGGTGACGAGGGCATATTGCCACACAACACGATCAGCTGGAAAAAATGGAAAACTCTAAATAGATTACGAACAAGATGCGGTCGTACAAAGGAAAATTTAAAATAATGGGGACTAGATACTGATTCAAGATGCGAATGCGGGGAGGAACAAGACCATAAACACTTGTTCAGATGTCCACTACTAGGAGGTGATATAACAATTGACAGCTTGTATGAAGCTAATTAATTTCTGGGAGGGGAAAATATAAAGCGTTATGGATACGATACGACGATTCTGTTGTTCATTTAATTTCGTATATTTGTTTATTTATATATCAAGCAAAATTACCCGTAATTCAGCATCATGCTATTTGTTTCCCTTTCTATATATTGTGGCGGTTTTTTCCTCAAATTTTCCCCTATTATGTCATCACAGCTTTTATACGATTCCCTTTGTTCTTACTATATTATTATGTTGGGTGGGGGTAATTTTGCGTACTTAATATACAACGTGTTGTATTTCACGTTGGTGATTTAACGCTTTCAGTGTCGTTTCCTCAAATCGATTTTAAACTGTACCCTATCACTATACACAAACTTTTGAGGGAGGTGTGAAGGGACAAAGACACTATGTTGGAACAAAATTTTCGACATTATTTTTAATAAATTCTACTATATCATCAAAAAATTATTTATACGCGTTGAATTTATTAACCCTGTTCTTACTACACTATTCGCTTCTAAGGGGATCATTTCGCGTAATTAATACACAACGTGTTGTATTTAACGTTGGCGATTTAAATAAATTAAATTTTCTTTCATTCTAATAATTTTTTTCTCTCCCGAAATTTCGATTACAGTTTTATTGCAATATTGTCGAATACATTTTTGAGTTTGATAATGTAAATTTTCGAAACGTTACGTGAAAAAAAAATACGGTTTACACCGAAAAAAAATCATAAACGCGTGAAATATTGTCGTTCTCTCTTTAACGAAAACCAACGCACGCAACAGATTGTCTAATAATTAATTCGTAATTATCTTCATTTCCCATAGGTAATATTGAGAATATTGAAATTAACTAATATCCGGAACGCATTATAAACATTTTATTCCTCTTCTGAATCACTCTCAAACGATTGTTCACATATGAAACCACTTTTTTTTTAAGTTCGCATATAATTTTTTTTTTTAATAATTTCTAAATACGTTCCCTCCGTTAGTGTTACGGCTAAAATAAACAACAATTTCCTCATTACATCGCCTGTGTAACTTTAGTTTATACAGACTATACCGAATGATTCACAAACTAATACAAAGTTAACGTGTATGTTAACAGTACCTGTATATATAATGATGATGATAATAATAATAAACAATAATCATCATAATAGTAATGTGTACTCGAGGATATTTTACTTAATCTATAAAAGTGAGAAATGTTTTGGGCGTGTTATGTTGCGCTAGTGACGATGACTTACCGAAAAATTGTCAGATAACAAAAATCTCGTTCGTGGGAAGTGAGAGTAACTCATTTCGATAATTGTCAATTATTGCGCGTGTTCGGTTAAAATTGTTATCGACAACGACGTTATCGCCGATATAATAAAATTATATTGTTATATTTTTTAATTATTAAATCGCGCGCATATTTATTTCTAATAATAGTAATAATATTAAATTAATTAAAAAAATGGAGTTTTTCCGACGAACCATTTTTATTATTTACGGATTTAATCTAATAATACCGTTCGAATTATGTTCCGGACAAATCGATCCGTACGATCCGAATAATGACAGACGATATCAGAATAGATTTTCTAATAATAATAATAATTTTAATATGGACGATCCGAATTATAATTTAAATAGAGACGCTGCCTATTATAGACGACCCATGACGTTGGAAGAAAGAGAATTCGCCAGTACCAGAATTCCGAATATGAACGATTACAACAGTAATTTTTTCGACAATAATAATAATAACAATTATTATAATAACGGTACCGTTTACAATAATCAACGACAGAATTACGATCCGACTTTCGGAGGCCTATCGAATCGAGAAGAACGCAGAAATATTTTCGATCGGTCCCAGCAGCAACAGCAAAATAGAGTCGGATTAATTTCCGATCCGAATCGAAACGGTCTGGCGAACGGTATTAATATGCAAGGTAAGTAACCGCTTGTTTTTTTTTGTTTTTTTTTAAGAATAATCGTTCTAAAATCGTTCGAAAACGGATCATTTTAATGAACCCTTTCAATTACCCGCTAACAATTTTTAGTAATAAATGTTATCGAGGATGTGTTTCCAGTGCAACGCTACTTTTTTACATCGAATCTAATAAAGCTGTTTTTAAATTAATATTTTTAGAATCGACACATTTCGTGTCGAACGGAAAATATAATATTTTGTTAGCATTGAAATTTATTAACCTTGTTTGTTCGAATTCACCTGTTAGCAGCAAAAGAGACAACCTCTATATACGCTTACCTCAATTTATCCATCCCTCGTAAAGATGCATACAATATCGTCACCACTCGAGTAAAAAGCAAATGAAAATCTATGTGGATGTCCAAACCTAACTCGAACAAGTTAAGTATAAAATCGGATACAACTCGCTGAAAACACCTCCTAATTTATCGAGAAAAACTTCGAGACGGCTATAACACATGGACATTTGTTAAGGCGTGAACATCCTGACAGTTGTTCTTATGGACACCGGTAAATTACTATCAAACATCTTCTGCTAGTTAGAGGCCTGCTAAACTTGAATGACAACACGTACCTTCAAGTTCTCCGCTTCTTGCACGATAAACGTGATCCGAGCTCTTGTCATCTGTGCCTCCAGTCTAGCGACAATATACGGCACATAAATGGAATCGATCAATCAAAATTTAACGTGTATATATATATATATATATATATATATATATATATATATATATATATATATACATATATATATATATAATATGGAAACAAGTTATAGAAAAATATCACGAATTTAGACTATCTTTAGCCATGATGTTTATAGATTTTGAAAAAAGTTCACTCCATTAAATTGCATACTTGAAGCTTTGAAAAATTCGAAGGATTATGAATGGAACATTTTTCATATTTAAAACTATATATATAATAGACCGTTATTTCGGACACGCCCTAACGTAACAAAACGTGGTTTGTATATGGCGTGTATTTGGTAGTGAAAAGAAAACGCGTTAAATTTTATATCGCTGTTTAATATTTTTTTAAATTTAAAATTATTTTAATTTCTATCCTATTTATATCAATATGAAACCAAGCTTAAAAAGAATCCGATAATATATATTTTGTAAGCTGTGGGAATTTCATCATTATCGGTTCAATATTTTTTTAGTTAAATAGAAACAGACGGATAAACATTTTCAAAAATATATTTTCTGTTTATGTGTGATAATAATAGCCCAATATAGTGATTATAATAAAAATATTCGCAAATCACAGATACTACAGTTTTTATTAGATATAGATAAAAATAGCTCAATGCAGTGATTATAATGAAAATATTCCCAAATCACGGACAGACACTACACTTTTACATATTACTATATATATACATATATATATATAATATGTGTGTGTGTGTGTGTGCACGAGCGTGTAATGAAGGTGTATGTTTAGAAAAAAAATAGTTCCTTATATTTATCTAACTTATGATTTATTTACTATTTTTAATTTACTAGAGAAATTTCTTGGATATAGTAATTTGAGAAATTTCAATTAATTTAAATTTTCAGTATCTATAAGTGCACCTAAAGTTACACATACAGCATTATACATGTTCACGAAGGTGTATAATCCTGTTTCTAACCTCACTGTTACAAGTATTTCTTATAAAGGACTTGCCCAAGGATCAGCTTCGAGTCCTGCCCTTTTTAATATGTATGTTTTGGCAGTTTTTAATTGCCTATCTGGGGCGTCTTCCCGTGTTCTGTCTTATGCGGATGGTTTTATATTATACTCATGCCACCAGAATCTATTTGAAGCCGTTTTAATAACGTTCAATCATCTATCTCTGTGCTTTGTAATACTTTTCAAAATATTTATCTCCTTTATCTACTGATAAAAAAAAGTATTTGCGTTTTTACACTTAGACCATTTAGTTGTACCAATTTCCAAATCAATATCTATAATCAGTCGATTCCATTTGTTAAAAAAGTCAAATATTTGGTTTACACCTGGATTCCAGATTATCCTGGAAGTCTCACATAACCGCTCTATCAACTCAACTTATGATGATCTACAATCCACTAATCTGTTGGTGGGGAGGTTATCCCGTCATTTTAAGTTTGTTATTTAGGTCCTTCATAAGATCTAGACTAGATTATGGCTCAATATTCTGTGGATCAGCTGTCCCCTTTTATATCAAAAAACTGGATTGTCTTCAGAACATTTGTTTTATTATAGGCAATATTCGTTCTTGCCCTGTAGTATGCCTACAAATCGAGACTTTGACTCCATCATTACATTTTAGAAGAATTTTCCTGAAGATAAATTCTTAACCAAATACTACAATCTTCAAAATCATGCTCTCCTAGATAATATCCTGTATCTTTCCAGTAACTGGAGGTTTTGTTGACTCCAAAAATTCCTCTTCTTGCCAAACGGGTTTCCCGATTATTGCATATAAGCTTGCACTCATTCCCGTTTTTCCCTCTGTATATTTTAACCTTCTCTACAACATCAATCTAATTAATATAGGCATTGATATTCACACATGTCAAAAATTAATCAAACTTAATTTACCACTTGAATTTGTCAATACTCATTTCTATTTTATCATCGAAACAAAGCATCCTGAATATATTCAGATTTTCACCGATGGAGCTACGTTACAAGGATCCAATGAGAATGTGGGTGCTGCGTTTTTTATTCCGAATTTATTTATACAGCAGTTTTCTTTACCTCCTGAGACCTCCATGTTTACAGCGGAGCTGTTAGCGGTCGATAAGGCATGTGAATATATTATAAAACTTCTTTTTTGTTCCGGCAATTTTGTTATTTACTCCGATAGCCTTAGTGCACTTTTGGCTATTCAAGACAGTAGTTTTAATTATAAGTCTCACCCTTTCCATCCTTTCGTTTTAGAAATTAATAAAAAATCCTTTGTTATCACTCAACGTGGAGGTAACTTGAAGTTTTTATAGATACCTAGTCATCGTGGCATTTCCATAAACGACAGAGTTGATACTTTAGCGAAAAGTGCTATTAATTCTGGAGATCGTTTTTCATATATTCCTTCTAGCGACCTATATGACATGATTAAGAGAACCTTTAAAACTGACTGGGTTGAAAGTATACATAATTCTTCAATAAAAGGTAAAACCTATAGTATTGTTCAAACTGAATTTTCCAATGTAACCTCTGGTTCAAACACCTTCCTTCTGTTATTCCACTCACAACTCTGTGCAGATTTATCACTGTCATATGTAGGCTACGTTCTGGTCATTCTAGAGTAGCTTTGAACTTCAATGTAGTAAATGCTCCTTATATTCATTGTGGCAATCATAGCAGCGTTAATTTTAGAGAAGATATTAACCATTTATTTTTCAGCTGTGGGTGGTTCGAACATATATGAATTTGCTTGATAAGTTATTCCGTCTCAGCGTTTTCCCTCCTTACTGTATCTTATCCTTGTTATGTTGGTGTTTTAATAGTATTATTTAAATTCATTAGCATTAATCATATTCTAATTTAACAGTGTCGGTTTTTGTTTTGGCGGTAATTTTTTCTTTCCTCTTTTTATACGATACACTTTATTATGATTATCCTCTCTGGCTATATTCATATTTTATAGTTTTTTCTTCTTTTATTTGAATCTAATTCATTCGTTATATTTATTTATGATTTATGTTTGTTCTTTCGGTGGCCAGATGGTACGTGTAGCCAGCCGATATAAAAAAAGTGTATGTTTTAGAATTGCTTACTTTGCGTTTTTTTCTGCGTTATAATAGTTGTGCATTTTTTGTTTGTTAATTAATTAAGCAATTTTGTAAGTTATCGCTGTAATGCCAGTTCCGTGCTTATTTCTAAATTATTATTCTTCTGCTTACGACACTTTAAGGATATAGTGTACCTCGTGAAAAACTTTAGAGATATCATACCTTGTGAAGCTACAAAATTTCTAGCATCTAGTACTATACTCATTTTACATATATTGTATACATTCACAAGTACATATTGAAGGAATGTGTTTTGAACGGTTTGAATGATTTATATTGCCTCTAAAATATCAAAACAATCACGAAAGTAAGAGAATGTTGCAAGTAGCAAGAAATCAGTACTTATCTTCGTCCAATTATCATGATAAGTAGTTTGCGCGAACAGGAAGATAGTACTTTATATATTATATATATATATATATATATATATATATATAATTATAATTATTATTATTATTATAGGGAGACACGTATCCGAGTTAAGTCGTCTGCATAAGAAAAAGAATGATAGGCGGAGGAAATTTGAAAGGAAAGAAAGGGAAGAATGGAAAGAATAGAAATATGCAGAAAGTTGTGCGTGAATTGATAATGTAGGAGCAGGAGCACAAAACCGTGCAACCGCGTATGTTTTTATCCAGTGGCAACCAGAAGAAAACGACCATAAACATAACGTGACTTATGCTGAGAAATAAGAAGAGGGAATCAAAAGAAAAGAGGATAAGGAGAAAGACGGAAGGAAGGAAAAGGAAAAGGAAAAGGGAATACTGCGATTTTGGGGTGGCACCCATCCTTTGAATCAATATCCTACCCGCAAGGCAGCGGTTTGTTACTGAAAAGGTAACGGTGTAGGGTTTTTACGACGACCCAAACTCGCCGAGGGAGAGACACTCTTAAGATTTATGCAGACTTTTATTAGACAGTTCCACAAAGTTGTCCATCTGCATCCTCGTGTCTCCTTACCCTGTCACTACAGGAATTATCTACATGAGGGTTTCCGCCAGTTCTTATTCACAGCTAACCTACATATCTGTAGGCCGTTCCATTATCCGCCACCTGGTGACGCATCCCGTTCCGGTTGCAGGTCCGGAACCTTGAGGGCACCTGTACAAGTACGGATATATATATATATATACTACTATTAATAACATGGATCGCATGTCAGTAAAGATAAATAGGGAGCACAACAAACAGGTAAAGTGACACATGTATTTAGGACAGGAAATAACTACAGACAGAGGATAAAATATGCAGAGAAATACGCAGGAGAATATCTCTCGCATTGGCTAGATATACAAAGTGAAACTTTATAACCAATGTGTCTTACGGAAACATGGAGGTTCATAACGGATATAATGACGAAAATCAGGAAAGTAATACTAAACGTCAGGTTAACAGACAGAAAAATCATTACTTGGATCAGGGAGCTGACAAATTTGACCGACGTAGTGGAACGAATAGTAAAATTAAAATGGACCTGGGCTAGACACGTTGCGCGTAGAGAAGATGGCAGATGGACAAAACCTGCAATGGTGCCCGTTGAATTCAAAAACAGAAAATAATCAGACGAACAACATAGTGACGAGGTAGTACTGTTAAAAATGCAGGCATCAATTGGATCCAAGCCGTACGAAACAGTAATTGTTGGAAACGACTGTGACATTCGTACACACAGCAGTGAATTGACATAGGCATAACGTGATATATATATATGCGCTTTCGAAATAAATTTTATGTCTGAATACCCCGCACTGATTTTTTTTTATTACCCGTTCCAGCAAATTGTTATTTTACGTTTTACATTCAGTAACGTTGTTGACAAATATTTACGTTCTATCACCGAATGAGTAGTCTTTCTGTTTACTTTATTAAACACGATACTTTTATATACTATATATATATATATATATATATATATATATATATATATATATATATATATATATATATACAATGCATGTGTATATAAATATGCACACATAGAGATAAATAGTTCAATTCACCTGTATTATATATGATTGCTATACATTGGTTAATTGGAGTATTTTTACCAAGAACTTTTTTATATCTTTATACCTGTCTTCGTGTATATATATATATATATATATATATATATATATATATATATATATATAATGTATACATATACCTATTTCAACACACACATACATACATGTTCATATATGGAGATGTATTCACAAAAAAAAGAACTTGTAGGTGTAAATTTTCTACGGTGTAAATATAAACGTGTATATATATATATACACACACACACACATATATATATATATATATAAAATGACATATACGCGTGATTATTTTTAAGTATTACGTGAGGAACCTGATTAATTTTGAGGCCATTCGTTATCTGTTATCTGTATATTTTTTTACCATTATTTACTTAAGGTTTCCGGTATGACTGACTTTTTATTGATAATCACAAAGACACGTTTCTTATATATCCTGTGAGGGTTATCTGTTATTCCCCCGTCGATTCCAAGTCGCAATTTAAAACCTTACACTTAGCACCCGCCAATTTACAAAACTATTAACTGTTAATATAGTTTCACATACATTCACGATTATCTAATTATTTATTTAGCGCTGATAAAAAATAACGGGATATTAATATAATTAATTCGACATTTTAATACAACTAGTAGATTTTAATCGCAGTGTATTATCGTAGTTTATACGCAAGGTTCATTTCTTCTGGTGATAACCGTTTCTGTCCGTATTTAGAAAATTCGTAATTTAATAAATAATCGCGCTAATTTGTTACGCGATAAGATAATAAATACATATTTATATATTTATGTATATGATACAAACTTGTAAATATACTTAATTTATAGATCTATCATCTGGCTTGATGTTGGCGAAAACAGGCCACATGAAATAACGAGCCATCATCGTGCTGCAGTATCGCCTTGCTACGTGGACTTCTTTATCTTTCAAACTTCGTTTCAGCGAGATGATTTAAACGGCCAATATTAACTATTAATTCCGTAGAGTACTCTTCGTATGAAGTGAAAAATAAACAATTTTATCGATTGACCCCAAATAAACGTAACGATTTTTTTCTTTAATTTTATTTTCTTTTTCGATTTATTTGTTTAATTTATCCCTAGAACTTAGCCTAATCATCATCTATAGACAGATTAAGCCATGAGGGAAGGTATTATATAGGACTAAATTAAGGAGATTCGTATTATTCGTGAAAATAAGGAGCTTAACCTCAGAGAAGATTAAGATATGCTAGGAAGATTATAGGGAAGGAGTGCGAGCTGACGTTGGAAAGTACAAATTAAGCAGAAAGTTAAGATATAGGCGATGGTAGAGTATTACACGCGTGATTGGACGCGGTCGTTCTTCTTTTACGAACAGGTGTAGGTCCAATTACGTCATTTCGACGTCAACGTTGTCGAATTTGTAATGGTGACGTCATTGTGACAGATCGTTTCATCGCTTTCGTCATTATCCTATTCTAAATATAGATCAAGTTTTTACTGGGTGTTGATACGAACGGAATTGGTGTTCTATTACTACACGATTCGTCCAGCGCTGTGTCGGCCACGTTATTAGCTGCTATATTGCTGTGCTTATTTTGGGCGAACAAGTAAACTTTTTCTCCAATCCGGGGTTCTTAAGATGATATGTTGACGTTCACGTCTGTAGGATTTATCTAAATACGATACAGCACGGTAAATCTTCATAACCGAAGCAAACGAACTGCGCAGTACATAATTAGAATATTCGTGCGAAACATAAGAAATACATACACCGTCGTTAATATAAATAAAATAATTACTTATTTAATTCAATTTCTCACTCTAAATTATTTGTACAATTTTCTTTTTAATCGGATAACGATTTCTACTCCGGCGGAGTTGAACCATAAACAGCCGTCCATATTATTAACAATTACCGTGATGTTCTTTATATATATATATATATATATATTTGTATTAAAATCTTAAGAAAAAATAAAAATCTTAAGCTTATTTGCGGTATTAACGTAGCATTTTCTATTAAAGATAGGATATAACTTAAATAAAGAGGCATGAGTTTTATTAACGGTGTGTTCTATATGTTTAGAAAAGGTAACACCTTTATCTAGAATAACACTGAGATATTTGATCTGAGTCTTCCATTCTATGGGTGTGTTGTTAACCATTATAGAGTTAGAGAGTTAGGTCTTCTTTTTGTAAATAATATTGACTGTGTTTTATCAACATTTATGTTCATTTATTGAAGTATGATCTTAATTTCTCAAATCCTATGTTTAGACTTCTTTGAATAGTATCTGTACGATACGACGTACAATATATAGCCGTATCATCCGCATACAACGCCATCTGAAGGTGTTTATCCTTGGGAATATCATTAATAAATAAGAGAAAAAGATAGGGTCCACGTATACTTCTTTGAGGTACTTGAGCTAAGATAGACCTTGCCGTAGAGTTACAATTATTTATTTTTACCATAAATTTCCTATTTGTTAGATAATCTTTAATAAGTCTAACGATATAATTAGGAAATTTCAGTGAATTAATTTATATATTAATCCGAGATGCCAAGGCTTTCTCAATGTCTATGAGAAGTAATCCTGTGTGTTTATTTTGATTAAAACCATCTGTTGTGTAATCCTCGCCAATTGCATGACAGTTGATAGTTTTACTCCTGAATCCAAACTGTTGTTCAATAAGAATATTATTAATTTGTGTAAAGGTTTGTAACTGAGAATAATTTTTTCAGCTATCTTGCTAAGATTACTGAGAAGAGACAGAGGACGTAGATTTACAGGATCCGAGTTACCAGCCTTAGGGATGGGTATTACTTTAGACGTCTTCCAAGAAATAGGGGAATGCAAAAGTAGTAACATAGAATTTATTATGATAGTTAATTTAGAGCTTTGATGGGTAGATTTTTAAGGAAAATCGTAAAAACCTCGTCCAACCCGACAGACTTTTTATTTTTTAGCTTAGCTTCTTTATATGATTACGTATTTCGGCAACAGTGTCTGCTGCTCGAATTCCACCAGAAGAAGTACTTAGATATTTTTTGACGTTGTATTTTAGCATTCTGATAAGCAGATGCCATAATTCTGAGCATGTACACTCGAGTATATTAAAAGTTCACTTTTATCTTGATCCGAGTTCTATCCTGATAGTTTAACGGAGGTAAGTACATATGAGGATTAGTAAATACTTTAACTGTTTTCCATAGACTATTATCACGGAACGATAAGGAATTCAATTTAAATCTCCAACTATTATTATAATTTTCACTTAATTCATATTTGATCTGCGTAAATATTTTAATAATAACCTATATGCGCGTTTTTGATATCGGCGTCTAATGAAATTTTTATACTTTATCAACGTAATAAGTCGAGGTGAAATTTTTGTAGGCTTATTCGAGGAAACAGTAATTTTAGGAATAAATTTATTGGATACATAATATCTAAATAAATTCCAGCCAGCCTTTTGAAACATATACATGGAATGAGGAGTGAATACAGACGAATTATTATTTGTGGTGCTTATTTTAAACACGATAGGATTATGATTCGAGCTCATGGTAGAAAAACTGATTTAGATACCTCTGGAATATTTTTTACTAGTACAAAATCAATAATGCTACGGTGTAAACGAGCGTCGTCCGGATAAAACGTCGGCTCGTTTGGAGTTATAATATGAAAATTAAATTTATCGGACATGTTTAGAAGGCAGTTACCAGAGGAATTATTAGAATAACAGTTCCACGCTTTGTGTCTTGCATTGAAATCAGCGAAAATTAACACTTTTTTGAATAAAGTTAAAAGTTTATGGATGTAATAAAAACTTTTAGAAGAGATTTTAGGAATAGATCGAGTAAATAATTATGGCATGATTAGGCATTTGAAGGTTAATTCCGACAGCTTCGATTTTTTTAAAGAAGGTATTGTAATCGGGAAATCATTAATATAATTCTTAATGAAAAGAGCTACTCTCCCACCATAAATATTTCGATCTGATCTGTAAACCTTATACCCAAGGCATATTAGCTTGTAATTAGCGTTAATTTTTGTCTCACTGATATGTGACTATGTTTATCATATGATGGCCGAATTCTAAAAATTTATCTTTAATGCAATTAGCATTCCAATCCGTGACATTAAAGATATTATTCACATTAGACATAATTGACTAAGTGATTAAGAATATCAATTAATCACGAGAATTGTTTCATCCATTTTCTTCAACTGCTGATCACGATGTAAATCATCGTTACACTGGAACCACCTCGCTCTTGTGATCAGGCGTTTGTTCTGTGCTCTCTGGATGATTGCACGATTGAATGTGAAACCTCCAAACTATAAGCCCATATCGGTTTGATCATAGATAGATAAGTCAGCCTTCTATGATACAAACTTAAATTCGAATTATGTCCTAGTAGCCAATAAATTTGGCGGATTCTGGCGTTAATTTGGTCGGCCTTAGCCTTAATATGGGGCTTCCAGGTTAACCTTACATCTAGATGCATACCTAGATATTTAGCTGAAGCAGATGTTAGTATCTGTTTTCCACGAATGTAGACACCCAGATATATGTCTCGGACACATTCCGTAGGTAACGTGAACTGATTTTGCCTCGTTTAATTTAATTTTCCAATTCTGCATCCACAAGACCGTCTTGTCGAGCGCATCTTGTAATATATAATTGGTTTCTACTTGTGTGTTAGCAACAGCAAGGATTGCGGTATCATCTCAGCGAACATGACAAGCGTAGTTCAATTTTTGTAACATCAGCAGTGAACATGAGGTAAAGCAAGGAACCGAGAACACTACCCTGAGGCACCTCGGCTTGTATCTCATGTAAGCTGGATTTTACCTCCTCGTGGGCAACGCGGCATTTGCTACCTGATAGATACGATCGTAACAGCCTGACGTCAGACAACTTAAAATACTACTGAACAGTATTTTTTCTCCTCTACGGCATTATTAATTACTGACCACATACATACAATGTATTGTGTAGTAGAATGTTTGTGTCGGAAGACAAACTGTTCATTTGGTGGACTTGTATGAACTGCTGAAGTCTCATTAGTAATAATTTTTCAAATAATTTTGAAATTGAAGGCAGCACAGAAATAAGTCTGTATGGCTCCACTTCCTCGCTCAGTTTGTTAGGCTTCTTTAACATAAACGTATAGATATGTAACATTTAAGTACGTTGTATTTTTCCATTCTATCCATTATTTTTGAATTTGAATTATTATTATTATTATTATTATTATTATTATTTGAGAGCGCAAGCTGCATGCACGCAGGAGCTACATTGTTTAATAAACTACCGGCAATTGTGAAAATAAGTCTCCTTCATCATAAACGGAGGCATAAGGAACCAGCTCGTTACATTTTATTTAGAGCATTTAGAACCCCCAGGTGAATACGATAATTCTTCTGAAATTATTTATTTTTAAATTTTCTTATCAGTAACTATGAGTTTTCTTAATTTAATAAAATAGTATAATTGCCCGTACAGGGTGGAAACTCCGTATTTTGGTTAAGTATCGACCTACATATATGGTTCTCTTACTTACAAATTCTTTTGAAATGGCAGCTGGCATGTGTACGTACATACGGGGATATATTCTCTGAGACGTGTATTTGCGTGTGACATTTTCATAAAGATTATATAGATGTAATTTTCATTCCGCGCGACTGTTTAATTTTTTTACCGTGTACTTTATCACAACTCGCGCTATTCACGCATATATGAACAGAAATTAACCGAAGCTACTGATCTGCCCTATATTAGAGATTTTGTTCTAAAGCTATCGACTGACTTTTTTATTAAATGCTCATACCAAAACAATGTACTCGTCTCCTCGATTGCCAATTACGATTCTAAGCAACTTCGTTTCATGTATTCCAAAGATAAACACAGGCGACTTAAACATAACATTATGTAGTAATTAATTTTAATTTTTTAATTATAATTTAACCCCCTTTACTTAGTAAGCACATTCGACACCCGTGTCATCCACATGTGTATGTGTATTTAAGAACTTACAACCTAAACATTATATTTTTGTAGCTTAGACTTATATTTCGTTACTATCATGTATTACTTTTAATTAGAAAACGTATTTATTTTCTGGTATTTATTTGCTTTTTTCCTGCAGCATTTAACGTTTTGTTTTGCTTTATTATTTATATTCTTATTGTGTTATTGTATCTTTGTAACCTCCAAGTGTTATATTTTCTTGTATGTTTATTACTTTGTTGTTGTTGTTGTTGAAATTAACATTCGTAATAAATTTTAATTTGATGATGATGATTATTATTATTATATTATTTTGTTCCTTTTTTTTTTATTATTATTTTAAATTTACGCGGTGGTCACATTTCATTCGATATAAATAATTCTAATTTAATTACTATCGTATTATTATTATTGTTATTTATTAATTAATTTTATTTATTTCGATATTTTCTCCATTTTCTCCTCTAGAGTTTCTAAATATAAATATTAGTCTAAAAAATTGGAAATTTCGGACGTGATTAAAATTTTGTTGGCTATTTAAATTCGCAGATTACGTTTGTCATTGTTGTATCAACTACACTTTTAAAACTTTTAAACGATGTTCTAACACTAATAACTTTGGAACGTTATAGGATCCACTATATCGGATTAACCGAATAATTGGAATTATTCAAAGTTACTTATTGGCAAATTTCTAGTGTAATAAACGTAATTACGGACGTTTTTTTGTTTTTTTTTTTAATCCAAATGTAAAATCAAAAATATCTGTATCCAACGTATATTTCAATCAGACGGAAAAAAATTATAAAAATTATTAGTTCAAATTCGGCATTTTCAAATTGCTATATCTCGGCAGGACTATGCATCTCAGGTCTGCACTTTTGTCCCGTGTATAACTTAATTCTCCACGTGTGACAAACTTCATATATCCTGCAAAAGCCTTTCTTACATCATTTGTGCCCGAAGTGGAATAAAAAGTCATCTTATACATGGAATAGTTGTTATTCATTCATCATCGTCGTATTGTTCGTTGCCATGACTAGCTGTTGTACGTTTATTTTTACGTACAAAATGAGCTAGCGTTCAAGGCACCATTTATATGCGACGCAGATGTACGCGCATGCACATGATGTTATACGAAACGGGGTGCCACTGCCTTCTTCGTGATAATTAAAAATTAAATAATGATGAAAAACTTTCTATGTCGCCGTGTTGGTTTCGAACCCCCGACCGTCAAGTTTGACAGTCGAGCACTCTAACAACCTGGCCACCATCATGATTAAATATTATTATTATTATTAAATATTATTATTATAATTAAATATTATTGTTATTAAATATGATTATATTTTGATTCGTCTATCGTACGGTTATGTTTAACTTTGGTCATTTTTTGTTTTTTCTTATTTCGATGCACTTTTAATGCTATCTATAAAATTTGCTTTTAATGATTCCAAAAATTTTGTTTATAACTGCTGCATTTTCGACGTTGAGAGCGGCATTCGTCGTTGCGATTGTTATCGGTAATAATCTGTAAAATCTCGCGTGAATCATTAAATTAACGATGCCTGTTTAATGCTGGAAACGCGATCAATTTTTTTGCCGGCTGATGATGAATATGTTAAATGTCAATACTGTCAGAGTAGATTTTAATTGTTCCGGTTTGTCAACCGGCACGTGGAAGGGAAAATCTGTCAGTCTTAGAACGGTAACGTAGTACTTGTAGGAATGACGTTTCTAAAGCAAATCCGTCCTTTGCAGCTTGACAATAGTAAAATTGTTCGTGCTGAGACAGGACCCGCTAATTGAAACAATAGTCTTAAATCTGAAACTCTAATAACAATAATCAGAATAATTAAGTAAATAGGCTTCATAATTGTGAAGAATTTCTTTATCCAATACGGATTGATTTGATAATAACGAAGGCGCCAAACGTTATATCGTTTAGACTTTCACGTCGATGCGATTATCTTTTTATACAAACGCGTTTCAATTTTCAAAATTAATTATCCTAATTTGGAGACGAAATTAATTATATATATATATATTTTTTTTTTACGCAGAATACGATTATAGATACGCTCCGCCGACTCATCGTGTAGGTTTGAACGATGAAGTGTACGTAATCAGTCAAGAACGTTTACGTCAAATTCGTTCGGAATTTCTGTATTGGTATTTCGACAAAGGTGGCGATGATAACAACGGCGACTATCAAACTCATATTCACAATTCGAATCCGCAATTGCATAAAAATTTCAACTTTCAACTGCCGTTTTTCGGTTTTATATTTAATTACACTCGAGTAAGGATATCAAATGATGAAAAAACGTACATCAACACACAAACGAATAAAAGCAAAAAAACTCCATCTAAATATCTAATTGTTACCCGCACAGTGTTTCGAATATATTCGTATATATTTTATATATTAAGAATTAGGTTTCGTACTTTGAACAGTGTGGAATGTGTAGTGAAACAACAAAAAAGTACTTGACTAAATTGTATATATATAAAAAAGACGACAAAACTTTTCGGCTATTAAGTCATTATCGAGTGGACATAAAAAAATAAAATACAAAAATATATGTAATTTATAAAAAGAAAAATATAAATAGGAAATAGTAAATAATAACAAAATGAAAAAACAGTTATCAAATAATCTGACGGTGAACATGGTACACAAGTTGATTGTGTCGTTATTTCATATAAATAACTATTTTTTCACTTTAATTTTTTTTTTTTAATATTCGACATCTAAATATTTCTTCGTATTTTTATTTTGTGATATTTACATGTATAACAATTTAATTTTTGTTGTTGTGTGTACTGAGAATTATTCCACTAAATTATACGATATAAAATAAAACCCGATAAATCACCGATTACAGATTTGGAACGAACTATCTCCACCACCCACCAAATAATCAAAACTAGAAAGTTCGTTGTATTCTCAACAAAACGAAGAATAACAAAATGACGGTATAATTCAGGAAACGATTGAGCGTGAATGAGAAATATCGATGAAATATGTTTAAAAAAAAAAAAAAAAAAGATGATTCCCAAAATATAGACCGAAACTAAAACAATACTGGTTCATGATCTAAATAAGTATCGGCCGATGAGTTATTGGCACAAATGTATCATTTACGCAAATCGACTAACGAAGCCGAGAGCAACCAGGATTTAATTCGGGTACTAATGACCGTATGTTTACGATCAGAACGATAATAAATATTTTAGACGGATTTTAATTAAAAGACATTCGACTCGGTTGAAATTCGAACGGTTAAAACAGCGGAATTAGAAATTAATACGCGAGTATCATTAGAAGAATCCGCAACAATTCGAATAAGACTGTGGAAAAATGTTAAGAAACTCAATTAAGAAAAAGGGTAAATCGCCGTACCGGAAGTTAAGGAGTTTAAATAAAGCACAGTGGACATCTTTCATGTTTGCCGATGATGTAGAGTTACTAAGTAACAACGTAGAAAAGATGCAAAAAAATGACTACAAATCTGAATAGGTGTTCCAATAAAATAAAACTAAAAATAAATCTAAGACAAAAATACCGATCAGCGCCACTGTCGAGTATATACGTATGTAAACGAGGAAGAAATTGGAAATGTAAACGGCTGTACATGCAAAAGAAAATCACAACGAACAATCGAGCAACTTATAACGCACGCAGAAATAAACAGAAGAATGACTTTAAATAGAGGAAGATCATAGACGAAGTTAACGAAGAAGAATGTCGTGGATGAAAAAAACTGTCATGTTGGACGAAACTGACAGCCAACTGATCACTTCATTCAGCCAGGAACAGGGCCAGTATTTCACAAATTACGGCGAACGTCTTCGTTAACGTAGACGGCCCTACAAGAAAGAAGATATCTTCTTCTTCGTCGATTACTCGATCCATCGTGAGTCTTATGAACCGATCTGCTGAACAGTCCTGCGCCATTTTGCTCTGTCTTCGACCAATCTTATCCACTGACATAGTGGTATTCCGACCGGTTGCTTTATTTGATCAATGTATCTTAACGGTTTTCTCCCACGTTTCCTGGTACCTTCCATCTTGCTTTGTATAATCTGCTTTTCAAGACCATTATTCCTGAAAATGCTTCTGCAATATTGAATGTTAGATCGCTTTGCCCCGTCCATAGTATTCTCATCATTCGCCTTCATCGATACATTTCAAACGCTTCTATGGCGCGAACGTCTTTTTTCTTGAGAGGTCCAACATCCCGAAGCATAGAGAAAGATTGACATCACTAATGTATTCACTATACGTATTAGTTACGTTGTGACTCTTCCAAATTCTAGATAATCTAGACATTGCTGTAATTGCAATCCGCCTTTTAATTTCTTCAGCGCATCCTCCTCTGCTGGTAATAATCGTCTCCAGATATATTAATATATTCGTCTACCGCTTGTAGATTGTTGTACATGGTTATTTTTATTTTGTTTATCGATAATCATAATTTTACTTTTACTTTTATTTATTTCAAGTCCGATTTTTTGACTTATGACTTTTATTTTATCTAGAAATTTTAATATTTCATCTTCTGATGCGGCAATTAAGGCGGTATCATCCGCGTATCTTAGATTATTTATATCCTCCAACATTTACACCAGCGTTCCTGTCTTCACAGGCTTTTCTAATTATCCATTCGCTACATATATTAAAGAGGATTGGACTTAATATACAGCCTCGGCGGACACCATTTCCTACTGTGAAATGTATATGAAAAAAAAACAAGTGGACATTTTTTTTTGTACAAGAAATTTAATAATATTACCGCTATATACGTACTTATATTCGAAAATAAAATTAGATGAACTTGGATAATCTTTAAAACATCGAATAAAACCTTTAGTTTGAAATAAACAGAATGCAAAATAATGTTCGATCTTAGTCTATTAATAGATTTCAAACCGTACACACACACGTAATATATTTCTTTTTTCTTATTAAAAATTTATTCGGCCGTTCAATTTCAGGTATCGCTTCACGGCTTCCTAGAATTCAGCGATCCGCCTTCTCACTATACTTATCCGCTTTCGTTCCCGAATAAAAATTGGCCGAAAGAAAACGATCATTCCTTCATCGGAATATTTTTCAGTAAATGTCGAATCGGTTCGATTAGACCGACCGACCTAGACAGGCGCAGACCCGGAATCTATTTCAGGTATTTAAATGTATATTATTTATTATAAAAATCTCGTCTACAAAGCTCGGAGATTCGGTTATATAAAACTAGTTTCCCTTAAAATAGATTGACGAAAGCGAAAGTAAAAAAAAAATAAAATTCTCTGCCGATTCGATTGAAATCCGCCGCTGTAATCATTTTATCTTCTAGTCAAAGACAAATCGCCGCATAACAGACTGCAAAACTCGTTACGCATTACTTACGCCGCAAGACTTACGTCTTGAATATAGATTTTTAATCCTTATATTCCAATAACTTCATCCCCAATCTATCAAGCTTCAAAAATGCTAGCTTCTACATTCCGCGTTTTTTATTTATTTACAAACCTTTCTCTTATATCTCTTATTTTATTGTATTGTCCCGTATTTTAGTTCCCACGTCCGATCACGAGTAAAATTTCTTCTTTCAAATAATTCTTCGTCATTCCCTAAATTATCTAATTCCTCCGCTAGTTCGATTTTTTTTATTTCTTTTATCTTCAAAAGACACTAACAACATTTTGTTTTTATTCACGCAGTACGCTCGGAATGCACTGCTGGGGAAGAAAAATCCGTGTATGGGATTTTTACCCACTAAAATACTTTTCTTTTATAATAAATTCCATCGTTCTGTTTTCGCTGCTACATCGTGTCTCACAGGTGATGTAATGGCCACTAGATTCGTACAACTTTTGTATTGCTCTTCAGTAGCCTGTGACTACTGTGTTTCGTTCGGAGCGATATTTACTATGTACGCGCAATTTATTTTTTCTACGTATACCCCGAATTAAAAGTAGGAGGAGCGTTTTTAATTTTAAATTAATTTCATCCTGGTTTTATTTCGTCTATTTAGAATGGAAAGGGATTTGCAATCTCGAACGGATCGATTCGGTGTAGAGATGCGTGAACGTTTAACTTGGGATATAAGGGAAGGTGTAGTAGGAGCTGAAACATTCGTACCGAAACATTCGGTCATCATTACTTGGAAAAATGTATCGTTCGCCGGCGGCATAGATAATTCCTTATATACGGTAAGTATGCGTCTAATCGAGCGTTTATTTTTTATATATATATATATACATACGACATAGCTGTATACGCATTTGCACTTTGGAGTAATATTTGAGTGTGTACGTGGCAAAAGTGAATAACTTTACTGTCCATGTAATTTCTAATTGCGCAAGAGCAATCAAGGATTTATCTTAATGTGCTATGTATATAAAACAGAAGCAATTAACTTCTTTTTTGATTTGATTTTATTATTATTATTATTAATCATTAATAAGAGATAACTGTGAAAATTATATTTATAAATGAGTAAGGTTTACATATGCGTCCGTATGTCAGCATGATGCAGTGTGGGTTAATGTGTGTACACGTAATTGATGCATGTGCATATATATACATTGCGTGAATGCTCGTATAAACTATTATTATTTTTATTATTATTATTTAAGAAATAATAATAAAGTATTTATAAAGAAATATTTTATTTTATATAAAAAAACTATTATATATTTATTAAATAAAAAAAAAAAAAATAATACTTTAATTGAAAAACTAACCTGACCGGATTTGTAATAATTTGTCAACCATCCTTCTTCATTTAATTTTAACCGTCTTGATCAAGAAACTAACAACTGAACTTTTAGACTGAAAAACTAGCACTCTCTTAAAAATAAACAACCATCCCTTTTTATACCTTTAAGCCTTGTTAAACAAAAATTACTCGATTTTCTTCATTATTTACTGGCTGTAATTTATTTTTACTGGCTGTATTAACTAAAATTATTTGGTCAAACTAATTTACTGGTTTTCCCCATTGACTAACTAAAATTAATTTTAATTATTGCATAACAATAGTTTGTCTACTACAAATCCGGTCCGGTTTTATTATAATAATTTTAATATATTTTACTTTAATTAAATAAATAATTAAATATATACATATATATATATATATATATATTGTTTTATTATATTAATTAAATTAAATATTAGTTTTCCACCTTCAATATAATAAATTTAGATTTATTATAACATGAACTAAATATAAATGTGTGTGCATATGAATATGTATATATATATATATACGTAGTCACGATATGTGTGTACAAAGGTTTTTGTGAGTATCGATGTGTAAATATGTGTACAGGTGTAATTGTAAGTGTGTATATATTATTGAAATGAAATATTTTTCTATTATTATTATTATTGTTCATTCATATATTTTTTTTGCCTTTTTTTTATAATATTTAATTGCTGTACACAGTCGTTAGTTTTTTTATTTTTCCTTATTAGTTTTGTAAAAAAATCAATAATTTATTTTCCGTAATTAATTTTCGTTCGATAACGTAACAAATTACGACAACCGAATTTGCTGTTATGTACGAATTTATTTTCCGCTACTCGCGCAGATAATGCGCATTTGCGGATTTTATTATGAACTTACTTTCTTGTTCCTGGTAAATGTAAAAAACAAATAAATTTAATTTAATTTAATTTAATTTTATTTTATTTCTCATTTCATATTCTTCTTCTTAATCGAATTTGGCCGACTGAGGAGAAACATACACAAATTATACTCTGTTCTTGTTTTTCTTTGTTGCCCATTTCATTCTTTCGGAAGGTTTCTTTATTATTATTATTATTATTATAGATGTAAACATGCGGGCGTGCATGGCTTTGTATACTTATATGTTTATTTATGGTATGCTATTGCGCATTGATGGGTGTATGTAATTATCTATATTATATATACTGTATATATACGGTTGTATATACTCCAAAGGTACACATATGTGTAAATGTTCGCAATAAATAATTGTAAATACATCGAAAAATTTACAACATTGTGTATTAAATTCGAATAAATTTGATTTGATTTATTATTAATAAACGAAATTTAGAGCCGTCGTATATTTTTTAATTTTTTTTTATATTTTTGTGTCCGAAAATTAGTAAATTTAATTGGATGCAATGTGAACGTAGTCGAATATTACACTAACCGTTTTGTTTATTATTTTAGAAGTGTAATATGGAAATTAATTAAAATTGAAATTATCATTATTATTTTCAACCGTTAAACACGACGTTTATAAATTTACAATTTCGTATAATTATATCTCAGACGAACACATTTCAAATGGTTTTGGCCACAGACGAAGTGTATACGTACGCCATGTTCAATTACGCCGAAATGCAATGGACCAGTCATACCGAAGCTGGCGGAGATACTAGCGGCGGCGAAGGAGGTGTACCGGCCTTTGTAAGTTTTATCTCGTACGCAATTTTTTTATATATAGACAAATACGTACATACATGTACGCATATAATGTACGTACAGACTACGTCCCATTTGGTTAACCGTTATTCGTATTGGAATGTTATCGAATTGAAATTTTACAAATATTTTTAAACATTTTTTTTTTTAATAGCTATCACGTGGCATTTAGCCCGTAGATAAATCGCATATAAATACTTTGAAATATATGAAAAAAGTAATATGAGAATATTTATACTTTACTATCGATAATAAAATAATATAATAGAAAAAGAAAATTAGGGTATTATTAAAAAAAAAAGAAAAAATTAAGTAAGACCTATTATTAGGAAATGAAGTACGTATGAAAATTAACTGGTTGATAGAGCCTAACACGATGAGGACGGTTGATCGGCATTGGTCAGCATGTCGACATCAGATGGATGAGAGAAAACTTGAGAAGGAAGAATGTACATTTTAAAGGGAGTAAATACGAAAGTCTATTATTATCAGCGAGATGTAGTCTGCATATTGTTACATCGTATTCTGTTTGATCGGAATATTGAGTTTATAAAACCAAGGTATAGAGAGAATATCGGGCTGCGTAGATTTAAACTCGTAAGCACCATATGTAAAATTATTCCCAATATTATTTATGAGCAGTTTTGATAATAGTAAGTAGATTAATACGAAGTGAGTAGGTAATTAAATGGATTAAAGTATCAAGGAAACTGACAGTCGAGCCAGCCAGAGAGTTTTCTACAAGAATGCAAATGCAGCTGCTACACCAACATTATGTATCCGAATTAAAATATTATGTATTCGAAGTATAATCAAGAGAGAACGAGGATCAAACGATCAGAAGACAACTTCGAAGGCCTGAAAGGATACAAATATTTGTTTGCTAAAAGATAGTAATCATAATTTAGAATACTTCGGCTAAATGATTTATAAAAAGAATTTGAAAAAAAAAATTAATTACCAATAGTGCAACTAAGAGCTTTTATCAGGTTAGTTCGTTTAAATGTCTTAATGTGAATATATGAAAGTTAATATCAAAAGTGGGACTAAACTTATGAAAAAAAAAAAAGTGGGATTCCGGGACATCAATATTAGAAGCATATGGATGAGCGACATGATGTGAAAATATATGTTCTGCTTTGGGCTGAGCCCTGTAGAAGGAAAATTAGCACTAAGTGCACCATTGAATATGTTCACTTTATTCCAAACATATGTTGTGGATTGGTTACGATTTAAAGGCATATCACCAACTGTTTCAAAGCATCCCCTTTGGTAGCCAGTAGGAAGTTATCAACTTCGTCTTTCTTATTATATATCAAATAATCACTTATAGCTGATACTTAGACGAAACCGGTTAAAATATGGACTCCGGCTTTAAGCTGAACAAGTGGGATTCCACCAAGGAACTACGTAAGATTTTGTTATAATTTATCAGTTTTTTGTAAACAAACCGTGATAAAGTTAAATTTACGCATTTAATAAACCTGGTTATATAGATAAATATCGAATACCGATGAAGAAAGTAATGACAAAAATTCAAGGAAAGTATAAAAGTTTCCAATATTATCGATTATGAGGAATATGATTGTAAATAGGGAATACATTAAATATAATTTGTTTCGGTAGGTGATTACAATGCAGCGAAATTGACAGAACATCCGAAAGTGCACAAAGAAAGGAATCGGCACAAAATAAAGAGAAATGTAGAGCACCAAGTGATGGAATTCTGACGTTATAATTAACTATGTAACCTTAAAAACATATAACATGTGTTGTCGCGTGCAGTTATTAATTACGGAACGCAAATCTCGTTGTGTACATTGAAATCACATCCACGCGTAACAGAAGAAAAATTAGGAACAGAATCAATTTAATGAACCAATTGGCATTAAAGAAAAAATCGGGGAAACAGTAGAATGAAAACAGATATAAATTTAAATAATTAACTGAAACGACATCTCAACGAGTATTCAATAGGATAGCATTTATAGAATGTATAGAATACGGAATATGATTACGAACTAATATTGCAGTCCCGCCATAGTCATCGCATCTGTCCTCGCGGTAGAGTAAGTAGCCATTAAATGAAAATATGCGCCTGAAGCATTTAGTTTTGTCAAATAAGTTAGTGGAGAGTGCTTTTGCATTTACAAACGTATATAGTGCCACGCACTTTTACACATTATTAATGAAATGTTAAGAACACATACGAACTGTGTGCTATATTTAAACGCGTTTATTATTATTAATTTTATGACATATTCTATAGATATTTTTACGTTTGCACGATAGGTTGGTTTTAACGCTGGTAACGGTACCAGAAGTTACGATTACTATCCTTATTCGCAAAGATCTACATTACGCGATTTAGTGGGAAGAGGATGGGCAAACGGTTTTCCCGGACGACATATATTCCGGATAGACGAAAATATTATGTTAGGAACTTGTAATAAAGATATAGGTAATTAAAAAAAAATTCGATATTTAATTGCGATAAAGATGTCCACCGGCGACTAATTGAGTCGTTTTGTATTAAATTCGATCGTTTAATACTTTAAGTTCACTTATATATATATATATATATATATATATATATATATATATATATATATATATATATATATATATATAATCAAAAAATTTAAATTCAGAAATACGGAAAAGGTTAATAAAGGTGTACGTTTGGAGCGTGCTGTTATATGGTTTTGAAACATGATAAACAAACGTAGACAAAAGGAATTAGAAGCGTTCGAAATGTGGTGTTGGCGAAAAATCCAAAAAGTTTAAATGGACAGATAAAGCGAAGAATATATAAAGCGATGCTTAATGAAGTATATAAGAGAAAGAAGATGCAGCTGGATAGGACACACTATAAGAAATAACAATAACAACAATAATCGAAGGCCAAGTAAATGGAAGAAAATCAAGAGGAAGTCAGAGACAAAAATACAGTACTCAAATAATCGAAGACGCAAAAGTACATACCTACCAGGAATTAAAAGGCGAAAACCAGAAACCTGAAAGTGGAATGCTCTACATTTTGATCACCAATCGAAAGATTGAGGAATGAAAAAGATATATATCGATAAAATTAAGTTTGAAGAATGTGGAACATAGTGATTTTTATTAATTTTCTCTTTGAAAAATCACTTGATTTTTATTATTATTTTTTTTAAATCACTGTATTACCCCTGTCAACTTTGCATATCGTTAAATTATTAATTTTTGTTTTTTTTTTAATTCTATAATATCTTTTCTATTTTTGTTCTAATTATTTGTTTCTTTTTTTAACATTTGTTTGGTTTAACTTTACTAAGACATTATTTATTTCTACTGTTAAATTATTTTGTACTACTTGATCAGTATTTTGGATTATATTCTCATAATTTATGGCTAAGCAATACTTTTTCAAATTAAACGATTATTATTATTTATATATTTTAATCGTTTGTTAAGTAACTTTTTAGTGTTTTCTGTTAAACTTACATTTGATAAACTAACTACTGTACCTGTTAAATTGCGATAAATATTTTTAGTTTTAGGATTCGATCGTTCTAATAATTTATTTAACTTTCTAATTATGGAAGCACGATGTTTTTATATATCTTGTTTTATATAATTATTTCCTAATAATGATATTAATTGGTTGATATATTTCTTCAACATAATTATTTTTTATAATATAAATTAAAATATATTTTTTTTTGTTTTAGTAATAATATTTTTAGTTCACCATGTAACCTATTTCTGACTCTACGTTATTTCTACTTTATTTTTTAATAATTTGCGCTACTTTACATTTATTATTAATAGTATAGCATAAAATAGGAATGATATTATAATATGAACACTTATGATTAAATCATATTTTGGTTCTTGTTTTTTTTTTTAAATTTTAATCATAGATTTAAATATTTAAATATTGTATATCGCTATCATTAAGTAAATATTTTATTCTTAACGTATTATATAATTTCCTACCTGAATCGGGTTTCATAATTTGAAGAATGTGGAATGTTAGTGATTTTTATTCAAATAAATAACAAAAAAAAGCAATTAAAATAACTAAAATTTTTCTTTATGAAAAATCGCATTTCAGTGATTTTAACCTTTTTGAAAGACCTAATATGGAACAAGAACACTCCAGATGATCACTAGTTGTAGTACAAATGAAGAAAAACGGTAGTTATTAAATATGCTAAAAAAACCAACAAATGTAAAAATTAATAGAAAAAGATTAAAACAAGTAACACCTGGGTAGCATAATCGCTGGAGATGGAATAGACGAAATGACAAAGAGATATCGACTAGAATTCGTCTAGCAAAACTGGCTTTCGATAAAAATAGATCTTTACTCTAACGTCGAGAAATTTATATAAGTAGAAACTAGAAAGCGCTTTGTTAAATCATACATGCGGACCATACTAATCGGGAAATGTATAAAAAATGATTACAGAAAATTAGTTGGACAGAAAAAGTGACAAATGATGAAGTTTTTAATATTAAAAACATAGAATCGAGAAGCTGAATTCAGAAGCTAAAAAAGTAGAAGAATAAAACGGATAGGCCACTTTTATCGACAAAATCCAAGTACAACTAGTTGAAAGAAAAATGGATGGAAAACGATATAGAAGAAGGCTAAGAAGTACATATACAGTTGAAATAATAGAAAATACGAGAGCAACGAAAACTTCTTAAAAGAAGGGCAGACAATTTTATTAGTTGAACTCACTACGACCGTGAGTCATGAAATATTCATCAATCTACGAATTGAGGAAAAGAATTATTATTATTATTATTATTATTATTATTATTATTATTATTGTTATTATTTTCATCGGAGTAGGATATCGATTACATGAAATCGATTGAAATTTTACAAAAACAAGCGTTAAACAGAATAATCACGAATGAGAATGTAAATCTAGATAATAATCTTCTATTCGTGTCAGATTTACATAGGTTAATCTATTACTAACCAACAGGATCATTTAGCAGTATTTGGGAGGAGAACATAACAGGAAGGGTATAGTACCCGCTGGTACACACCCGGCAATAATAATTAATAAGTTTAGCGTATTAACGTATAATGAAATCAGTCAAGGGTTGCAACTAAGGCGATAGTACCTTATTATATAATAAGACTAGAACGAGATTGCAGGCAATTCGCTGAAACGGCGAAGTACGATGCATTATTGCCTAGAGAATAAATGAAAAAAAACTGATCAAATTAATTATAAAAAAAGACGATGACAACTATTAACTAAATACAAAGACGAGAGAAATGTTAAATGATGACCGTTTAAATTTAATTATCGAAAAGTTGTAAGACAAATTAAAATGAAACTTTTTAATACTTGCCGTATTTCGTAGCGCAGATAAATTCATACGATTCGGTTCTCCGCGAGTGCTATGATTAATTGCGCGTCTACGTACGTGTTTATTTATATGAAGACTAATTTCTAATAATTGAAATCCGGGTGAATGATTATTACGAGTTAAAATTATATCGCGCATAGGCGATTTTAAAATGAAACTTTTTAATACTTGCCGTATTTCGTAGCGCAGATAAATTCATACGATTCGGTTCTCCGCGAGTGCTATGATTAATTGCGCGTCTACGTACGTGTTTATTTATATGAAGACTAATTTCTAATAATTGAAATCCGGGTGAATGATTATTACGAGTTAAAATTATATCGCGCATAGGCGATTTTAAAATGAAACTTTTTAATACTTGCCGTATTTCGTAGCGCAGATAAATTCATACGATTCGGTTCTCCGCGAGTGCTATGATTAATTGCGCGTATACGTACGTGTTTATTTATATGAAGACTAATTTCTAATAATTGAAATCCGGGTGAATGATTATTACGAGTTAAAATTATATCGCGCATAGGCGATTTTAAAATGAAACTTTTTAATACTTGCCGTATTTCATAGCGCAGATAAATTCATACGATTCGGTTCTCCGCGAGTGCTATGATTAATTGCGCGTCTACGTACGTGTTTATTTATATGAAGACTAATTTCTAATAATTGAAATCCGGGTGAATGATTATTACGAGTTAAAATTATATCGCGCATAGGCGATTTAATTTTCTTTTACATTAGTTTCGTATACATACGTGTTTAAAGAAGAAATATATGTTCGATGTCATTTAACTGTTACATCATTATTATTATTACTTTATTTAGAGAAACGAACGTTAATTACAAAGCGAAAAATAAATAAATATAATTTTTTAAAATATTTTCGTGGTCGATATTCGTAATATAATAAAACAATATATTAATATTAATAAGCGCGAGTTTACGTTTCAAGCAACATGCCGGCGCTCATCGTCGGAACTAAACTAAATTACTAAAAATAAAAATTTATTTATTATATTACAATAATATAATAAATGAAAAATTATTTATTTATTATACTAATGTAATATAATAAATAAATTTTTATTTTCATTTTTTTTATTTTTTTATTTTTTTCCTACGTGATACTTTTTATGTTATACTTTCCATCGTCGCTTTTCGAAATTTACTGGTGTATATTGAAATAAATTTAATTAAATTCGAAATTATAATACTATTAATTAAATTAAATAATATTATTGCGAGTATATTTTCATATTTCCCGCTTATCTTATATCTTTGTAAGTGAACTGATTCACTTTTCACGTTTTTATTTATTTTCACGGCAGTATTGGTAATCGTTATCGTTTAATACGTGCGAAATAAATTTTTCGTTACTCGCTGAGATAATAGGCGTACTTTCAAATTTTCACGTCGTTATTCAAATTTAATTTTCACATTACTATTATTAATTATCTTCGCTATTATCATCATCAATATCATCATCAATATCATCAGTCGCTTGACTTGTTGTCCTACTTTTTACCCGGCTATCTCTCTATACATTGTCCTCTCAATCTTACGTATTATAATGCCGTGTTATTAATAGTTCCCGTAGTTCATAATACGTGTTACTGTTTGAACATAATTTTCGTTAATATTACATATTGTTTCGCTATGTTTTCATAGTCATTACTTCATTTGCTATTAATATAGTCTTATGATAACAATTTTAAAATTAGCGACGAATGTACTTTAAGAAAAAAATAACCCTGTAGTTTAATTTTTCTTTTTCCTACACTTACAGCCGGTACAAATTTACCGTTGGTATTCGCTCCGGAAAGCGGTAATATGTTAGGTGGAACTATCGTCAACATAACCGGTCCGTGCTTCGAACCGAACATGAAAATTAGATGCAAGTAAGAGATTATTTTAGAAATCACCAAAATATCGGTCACTTACATTTGTGCGTCATCGCCTCGAAAAGGTTGATTTCCTTCGATTACTAGTCTTTCCGCGATATTCCGCGCAACTGCCGTCTAATTTCAAATTTATACCCCGTCCCAAATTTTGAAATCGTTTTACCTATAATTAATTAATTTCCGAAAAATTCGATTTCAATATTTTAACATAGTCCTAAAATAGCAATTAGCTTCTAACTAAACATTAGCGATTTATAACGTCGATTAGAAACTTCGTATCGATATCTAAACTAATCTGGTTAGAACATTATTTAAACGAAATAAAACCGATACTTTAACATGTATGTGTTCAATTTTGTCGAAATAATATCCGTATCGTCCATATTTATATTCCAAATAATAATATTAATTAAGACCCATTGGGTAAATGTTCAAATTATATACATATATATATATATATAGGGCGACTCAGAGAATGCAGACGGTTTTTTTGTTTTTTTTGAATAACTCAAAAAAAACTTTACCAAAGTTTTTGAATTAAATTTTATTTAAAAATAGGAAAACGAGGTATCAGCTTATAATCATTTGTGGAACAGAATATCGTTAGATTGTAACAATATATCCATTCGGTCTTTACAAAACTTTCGAAGACTTCTTCGGAGCATAGGTCGCTGAACTTTTTGAATTTCTTCAGAAATCCGAGTTTTCAGGTCTTCCAAATCTCGTGGACGTGTTTCTTCAACCCGGCTCTTAAGGAAAAAATCGCGTAACTTTGAATTCGTTTCGAAACTCTCTGTTTCAGTCCGAAAATACCGTCCGCGCAAAACGCGCACTCCTTCTCATTATAGGATACCGTGATAACTGAACTGAACAAAACCGATTCTCTGGTCTGGACACTACGATTTGCGTTGCGGCAGTGTTACCAACTACGCTTTTAAAAAAACAAAACCATCCGTTTTCTCTGGGTCATACTAATATATATATATATATATATATATATATATATATATATATATATATATATATATATAAAATGATAAATACAAGAAGGAAAACAATGGAGCAGAGATTTTCGAGAAATAACTGTATGCAATTATTAACTTTAATCGTGTAACTATTATTATTATTATTATTATTTACAACTATTCGCCTAGTAAAACTAATACCAAAAATAATTTATCGCGCAGATTCGATACTGAAGAAGTAATCGGACGCGTGGTGGATAGAAATAGAGCGATATGCGTGCAACCTTTTTTGACTGCCGAAGGTTACGTCATTTTCGACGTGGCCATAGGAGACGACAAGTATAATTGGAAAGGATCATTTTTCGTCGGTATGTATACCGTGTTATCATTTTCGTTTACGCCATTAAACAATCTTTTATATTCTTTAGAGAGAAATTTGAAACAAACGATTGTAAGCTTTCCTATTTTTTCATCCAAAAATTTTGATCGAGTAACTTTTGTGTTATTCGAAAAAAGAAAAAGTCCGTCTTCTCCGGGTCAGCCTATATATTTTATTTAACAATTAACCACCGTTTTGTCCGCCGCGTTAATGCCGCTATTGATAGATTATACATATTTATTAGATGAACACTTACGTACGTCCGTATAAATACACGCTTATAATAAATATTTCCATCCTAATTTCTTAATCTATTAATAGATTAATAGTTGGTGGATAACCACGATTACTAGATACAGCCATTTTCTTCACACTTCCACAGTTATCTGCTTTTACATCTCTGTATTTGTTTTATGCATTTCTGCCTCAGTCTTCCTCTCGGTTTTTTCCCTTCCGCGGTTCCTTCTATTATTTGTACTTGATATTCATTATTTATATATAATATATATATATATATATATATATATATATGTGCAATCCGTTTAAGTCTCCTTGTTTTTAGTGTTCTTATTAGACATCTTTTTTCATTAGATCTTTCTAATATTTTTTCATTTCTTAACAATTTCCGTCCAAGACGTATGTATATATATGATTAACAATCAACTATAACCTTTTCTCGTTCAACTAAAATGAAAGCAAAAAAAACAGGAAGGATATTGTATAAGTACAATCAAATGGAATTCATATACAAATACCGTTAATACAAACGGATACTTAACTTTATATAACGGAAAAAAATCTATAGTAGAAAAATTATTTAGCATTTTGAAAATGTCGTAGAACGACACTGTAAAAACGTAACAACGTGAACCGGGAATATAATTTGACTTATTTAACAATACAACCATTTAAAGATGTTCAGTTATTCATAAAAGAAACGATATACTATGTATAGAATTGACCTTTCTGCATCTCAGAACATATATTGATGCTAGACGATTACTTCAGAAATTTTGATAGTAAATGTGAAATTTTACTTATAATAAGAAAAAAAAATACTTACTTCACTCGTAAATAATTAAAAAAAAAGTCACGATTACACAGAATGATCTATAAACATATATATATATATATATATATATATATATATATATATATATATATATATATATATGTTTATAGATCATTCTGTGTAATCGTAGGATGTATCCTATCGCCACTTTTATATAACATATACTCTGAATATATAATGCGACGTACTCTTGCCGCAGAGGAAGGAGGTATTTCAATTGGTGGAGCAAAAATTAATAATTTGAGATATGCCGATGACACGGCAATTTTTGCATCATCTATGGAAGAATTAAGTACAACTTTAAATAAACTTACGACAGTAAGTCATGAATTCGGAATGCGTATAAACAAAAATAAAACAAAAATTATGATAGTGGATCATAATAATGAAAACATATCTAATACTTCACAACAATTACACGGATATGAAGTCGTCAACGAATTTGAATATCTAGGTGTCCGGATCAACAATAAAGGAGGCTCAAGCAAAGAAATAAGGAGACGATCTGCGATGAGTCTAAATGCTATGAATAAGTTGCAACGTATCTGGCGGGATGGAAATATCAATTATTCTACAAAAATACAACTTGTTCGTTCCCTGGTGTTCTCCATCTTTACCTATGGTTCCGAAACATGAGTAATAAACTCCACGGATCAGCAATATATTGATACATTTGAAATGAAATGCTGGCGCATAATGCTGGGTATAAAATGGCACGATAAACAAACGAACGTCTCGATCATTAAGCGTCTTAATATAGATAAACGATTGTCACAAGACATACGCGATAAAATGCACAAATTTTTCGGTCATATAATGCGTGCACGAGACTTAGACAGGACAGTCACACTAGGAAGAATGAATGGACATAGAAGAAAAGGTCGGCCAATGACCCGATGGACGAAACAAATATGCCGACGTGTTAAACTGTCAATACGAGATTTGGTACACTCGGCAGATGATCGACAACTGTGGAGGAATTTGATTGCTACATAATGGTCACGACGGTCAATTATGATCAATATACGACTGTAGAGATATATATGTACAAAATTATTAATACGAATCAGATCAGCTATAAATTTCAACCATTAGGCCATATCTGGCACCTTAGTTGCCAAACGTGGTAATATTGTAAACAGCTTCTCATCATTTAAGTACGCTATAATCAATATTAATCTATTATCTAATTATTATAATTATTAAATGTGCTCATTATGACTTTTATTTACTATTTTTTAAATTACTTATTAGATGTGCTCTTGTGGAAGTTTCTTTTTTTTACATTTTTTTTTATTTTATTTTTTTTAACCTCGATAATAACAGTTCTTCAGCTAAACTTTATTCAATTTAGATGCATTTTTCAGCTTTCGGATTCTTATAAACCGCCCATACTACTAGACTGGATGGTAAACTATCCTCCATTATTACAGGCGCAGCTTCCGTTTGATTTTTATTTTACTTTAAGTGTTGCGCTAATAATATCGTCTAATACGTGCTATCTGTCCATTACTTGAGCAAAATTATCGTTGTAATTTTATTAATCTAATACAAATATATATTTATATTAATACATACGCGTATTAATATATATTTATATTCGTAACTATATGTTTTGTTTTCATCCAGAAACTCCGGCAACGGCTACTGAACGAATTTACTTTGACACGAATGCTATACACGAAATTCACCCGACGGAAAAGATACGAATGTTGTGGAGCAGACAAAATTTGACGTCAAATATGGATGCCAGACTGAAAATTTCTCTATGGGGTTATCGGGAAAAGTCCATATCGCCTCAGTTGTTATACATCGATACGATCGAGGTAAAATCGCACGATATGTAATACCCGTTAAACTGTAATCTAGTAATTTAGAAATATCTAACTACTTCCAAATCCGATATTTATAAGCTGCAGTGGAGAGTAGTGGAATATGGGAGCGAGTGAAACGCCATTTTCTGAAAGTATCTTATCCATCCATCTCGTCCCACAATTTACTTTACTAATTCATATCATGTTAATCTTTTTAACATCTCCATTGACACCTCCTCCTTCTCCTCCATCATGTCTTCCCATCCTGATCTCAATGCTTTCATACAAAACTACTGGCCTAATCATGTACATGTATTTTCAGATGGATCCAAATTCCCCGGTCGGTCCGTTACAGGAGCATTCTATATACCCCAATATAATATCTCCAAATCATTCATTTTTCCTCAGTTCAATTCAATTTTCACTGCCGAGGGCCTAAGCATCCTTAAAACTCTACTATTCTTATCACGTTTAGATCACCATTCCTCCTCCCTCTACTTTATCCGACTCACTAAGTTTTCTCCTCGCATTGAAGCATTCCTCCTTTCAACCTAATTCCAATTATCTTCCCTTGGCAGTGCGACAATTGACTTATTTACTATTCAGCCGCGGCATCTTAATATCATACGTCTGGATTCCCGGTCATTCCGGAATTCATGGCAATGAGGTTGCCGACACTCTGGCCAAGGTAGCCATTTTCTTCGGCTCTCTGGTGCCGGCAATTTTCACCACAGACCTGATATCTCTTGCCAACATGGATATATCCTACGAGTGGTCATCGTGGCTAGTTAGTTCTTCCACCCCTAGATATTATCTGGCCACATCACCTACTCCCTGGTACTTTAATTTGTCCAACATACACCTCAACTTCCGAAAATTTATTACAACCATCACCCGTTTACGTTCTGGACACAATCGTCTTCCGGCTCACATGTTTCGTATTGGGATTTCCAGTTCCCCATATTGTTCCCATCCAGTCGATTCACAAATTATCGCCGATGAAAACCACATCCTTTTCAATTGCAGTTTTCACACACCTGACCAACTCGCACTCCTGAATTCCTTAATATCCATCGGTTATCGTCCTCCTTTCTCTATCACTTCCTTAATTTTTTCTAATGACTCCCGTGTTTTCCTCCTTCTTTACAAATTCCTAACCAATTGTAACATCAATATATAATAACTATTTATCAACAGGTTAGTGGGTTGTGATTGCTCCTCAGCAGTGCCAAAAAAAAAAAAAAACACTTACAAATCCGTCTCGTATTTGCCACATTTTACCGCTCGCATGCAATATCTGGTTTACTCTTTAACAGTCCTTCAACTTTTCCCTTAATCGTATAATTTCATTCCTCCTCCAAAACTACATTTAACTGTTAAGTCATCAGTGCCCTAATATCCTCGCTAGTTACACGACGAGAAAACGCATAATATCAGGCCACATATTGCACTGCTTTTATTACGGTATATCTTCTTTTTATTTTTAATGTAGTCTACTTAATTAAACTCTAAAGTTAAAGTTATCATAATAATTAGTCGACTGGTTATTAACCTTTGCAGGAAAACGTGCCCAATACTGGGTCCTATACAATCGATCCGGACAGTTATCGAGAACGAAATAACGAACATGTTCTAGATTTAAAATTCGGTTTTATACAAATTGTCATTCAGAATCCGGAGAGATACTTCAGTCACGCGGTGTCTCCGTAAGTATAAATTTATTCGATCGATTCTTTTAATTTGAATATTTAAAAGAAAAAAAAAATCAATTATAATTACGATTTAAGAAGTATTTTCCGACTCCCGAAAATTAGGCTACATTCTTTTTGTAACGCATTTCTTCGCAATATCGCATTACATAAACACAACTAAAGCGCTCGGTTTATTCATACATCTATCGTCCAATAACTTAGTCTTAAGCGTGTATATTTGAGAGTTACGATAATTCAGCACGTGCACAGCAACAATTGAATTGCATGAACTTATATTAGCGTTTAATAATAAAATTAGCGTTTCCAAAAACACCAGCCTAGTTTTTACCGCGTTTATAGAGTATTAACAGTAATTGCGATTTCCATATTTTGAATGTAACAAATGTTTCAAATATAACTGGCAGAGTTAGCCAAATAAAAAAAATCTTCATTTCTTAATACACTATACGTGGGTTATCATCGCGTCCACATTTAATGAACTACTACTAGTTATGATACACTTGAATCCTTATTTACGAATTTTTTAAAAGTACTTTAGCAGTCGAAATTCAAGTATAAATTTTAGAGCGTGCGCACAAGCGATGTTGTTGATAAAGAAATTTCGGACTTAATATGACGGTGGCATAGTTTTGCTTGACGGTTGATGGTTTGAAACCAACTCGCTGATTAAAAAGTTTTTTAATCATTACGTAACTCTTAATTATTACGGACGAGGCAGTAGCACCACACTCCGTACAGCATCATGTGCGCGCATCTGAGATGCACGTAATTAGTGCCTCTTGAACGGTAGTCCATTTTGTACGTGAAAATAAACGTACAATGACTAGTCACGACGTTCGGCAACAAACAATAGGACGATGATTAGCGTCTAAATAGTAAACTTATCCGAAAATTAGAATTAGTTACTTCCACATAGATGGACATCTTTTATAAGGAATTAATAAGAAATACGAGTTTTACAACACATATCTACGTTTGGATGTTTTAAATACGGTTATTAGCGCGTGCGTAGACGATGTTCTCGTATGAGATATCGTTGGACTTATATGAACGTGTATATAGAAAAATTATTATGATTTCCAAACCGCCCAAAGTAACTTTCCCCATATAAGAAATGAACAATGAGTATAAATTTGCTTATTATTACTTAAATTAATACGCCATATACCGACAATAATGACTAAAGGCGCAGTGATAGATAAGTATTCAATTAAGTGATATAGTTCAGTATATTGCGGGAACAGCATGAGTCTGTACAGCTTAGAAATGTTGTCGTCGAGGAGTAGCTGTAAGGAAGACGAAAGGTCGTAGCATGATTTCTGTAGGCTGCATCGAAGATATTCTGTTAGTATACGTTGAACAGATAGTGTTGCACGAGTACAAATTTCATATAATATACTTCAGTCTATATAATCTAATTGTCGTTTAAAGGAACGCTACCCTGAAGGTGTCTAATTTTAATCGGTGCTTTCGACTTAATAATAATTCGTTCTTACGATGTGCACACAGTTGCTAATTAAATTCGGATGATGATGATGATGATGATAATTGTCATGAACGAAAACTTTTATACGGAAGGAGAAAATCGATTTTTTTTTATTCAAAATTACTTTCGAAATTTTTACCGCCTTAATTTAAAATATCTTCAAAGCGTAAATACCTTCATCGCAACATACGTGAGACGTTGAGAAACTGAATTAAATAACTTATTCTAAATTTCGGTTATACTCGATAGGCTGTATATAATTTCGTTCTTTAATATTTCCTCCGACGATAAAATTTTCATCAGCTTCGCCGTTATTATTCCAGCGTTCTATGGAGCAGACCGATACCGTTAGGTTGGTACTTTTCCCCTCAATGGGAAAGAGCACACGGAATTCGTTGGCCGGAGATATTGTGCGACGATTGGATTAGGAATGACAGATATTTGAAGAATTTCGCAGCCGAAGTAAGAAGAAATTAGAAATAATTCCTCCCGCGTTAAAATTAACTGTCTTCGAATATATATATATATATATATATATATATATATATATATTAATTTTTTTCAATTGTTCGCAGTTGCCGCAATGTCCTTGTACGTTAGAACAAGCGCTCAGCGACAAAGGTCGTTATATACCGGATCGCGATTGCGATATAGACGCCAATCCCAAATGTTACTACCACAGAGGTGCTCGTCATTGTGTACGGTCCGGCGTACCGAGGTTTGTAATATGCACAAATGCACACATAAATACATACATACATATATATATATATATATATATATACATGTATAATTTGAAAAGTGTAGAATGTAGCGATTTTTTAAGAATAAACAGCAAGCGAGTAGTTAAAAACACTGAACTTACTTTATGGGAAAAAAAGCTTTTTGGCTGTTTAGCAATTATCAAGTGATCCCATGTGGCGTGAGATGCACAGCACAGTTTGCCGACTGTTTCCCGTATTCTTAGGCATTGTTTATACAACCAATGTTACCAGGCGCACGACGAGGACGTGATACGGTACGCGCTCGTCAAGTGAACGTAAAAAAATTAAATTGAAAATATAAACAAATTATAAAAGATATAAAATGTAAAAAATACTAACTCACATATGTAATGTGAAAAAAAATACAAAAACTACCTGAAAACACTCTATCGAAATTAGTATTATTTGTTACATTATATATTTTTTATAAATTGTTTGTATTTACATATTTTAATTTTATTTATATCCACTTGATAACGGCTAAAAACAGCCGAAAAGATTTGTGATTTAGTGATTAACTCCCTTTTAGTTCTTTACATATGTGTATATATATATATATTTGTAAGTATATGAGTATACATATATGTATATATACACATGTGTGTGTATGTATGTATATATATATATATATATATATATATATAATTCATGTATTCTAAAAAACAAAATTCATGATAGCTTCTGGCCAACCAGATTCAAATATAAAACTGTTTCACAGTGAAAAAGATATCGAACCGGTAGAAAAGCATAAATATGTAGGTGCCTGAATGATAATAAATAAAGACAACGATCCTGATTACTGAAAGAACGAATATTTTATTAGAAAAAGTTATACGCAACATATGTTTCGAACAAGTAGTTTATTGTATACATCCTTACCGTAATAAACACAATTATTATAACCGAAAGTTAACTAGAGAATAAATATATATAACGATCCTGATGATGGAATACGAACTCGCATCGAAATGACTAACGTTTACGAAGTTCAAAAATATGTTCTTTTCGCATGTCACTTGGTGATAAAAAAAAAAAAAAAGTTTTTCTATACGGATGCGAGACGTGGACGGTAAAAGAAAACACGAAGAAGAGTGTGTCGTCCTTTGAAATGTGGTGTTACCGAAGAATTTGGAAAATACGATTGACGAAGGAATTGAAAAATGATGAAGTGTTAGAACTTCGTGACTATAATAAAAAAAATAATAATAAAAAAACGAAATATAAATTTTTTCGAGCATCTTACGAGAAATGAAAAATTTCAACTCTTACAGATCGTCGAGGGCAATAGAAGGAAAAAGAACAGGTGAGAAGTAACATCTCTCACTTGGATAACATCAAAAAATGGACCGGAATAAAGAGAGCAGCGGACAGACCGAACATTATTTCATCAACTAGCAGAATGAACACTTGAATGCCTGAATCGGGTGAAAAAACAGAATTTATGTAACATGTCATATATAACTTTTTTAAAAAAAAATATATACCTTTTGCCAAAAATATAAAATGAATAAAACTTTACGAATATAGTCAGTTCTGTTTCTGGACTGTTCATAAGCCGGTTATATGTTCGTTTTGTACCCTGTAACCCGTTTCCAAACGATCATCGAGTACTAAAATTAGATTATTATTATTAATTATATCAATCTGAAATAAATTTATTATTATTATTGTTTAATTATTTTCAACAATTTACCTATTTATACATGCGTTCGCAGTTTAGAAGGTTCGGAACAACAGTGTTGCTACGATAAAAATAATTACGTGATGTTCTCGTACGATCAGCAATGGGGTTCAAGACCGCGTAGATCTCACGATTTAGGTTACCTACCGTGGAGCGAGGCTAATAAGGTAATCTGGATTAGTGTTTTCTCCGAGTTCGACGAAATCTAACAAAAATCGTGTCGTTATCGTTATAGAGGAAAATTAAAATTTATTAGGAAAAAAATCGTCGAAAATTAAAGAAGAAACTGATTATGCGCGTTGCTTCGGTCACAGTGGCCGGTTAAAATCGATTAAAACAAGAAGAATAATAACAGTAAACAAGAAAAATGTGTTAAAATCGCTAAATTTTTATCATAAAGTTTTCCGGCTATTAAGTGAAATATTTTAAAAAATAAATTAATTAATTAAAAAACGTATAAATATATAAAAAATATATTTTTTTTTTAAACGTAAAAACGCGTATATTCGACATTATATTAAAAAGCTGTAATAATATTTAATAAATGTACCGGAGGATCTCTCCATTTATGAAAGTAAAAATTCTAATAATATAAACTGGTAAATAATAAATATACAAGATGAAAATAGTATTGATGGAAAAATCAGACAAAAAACCATCACAAATGAAAAGCGGTAATTTAAAAAATAATAAGTTTAATTATAGAACGAATATGTATAAGTAATGGAAACGAAAGCAAACAAATTATGGCGTTATGAGAATAATACATTATGTTTAATGCGTCGATGCTTATACTTAATCTAATACTTAGTTCCCTGCAATCGTAATTTCCTATTGCCGGAAGTCAATTATATTATGTGACTTCACTAATTCTAATAATATAATACCTAGTAGTCAATTTGGATTTCAACCAAAGCATTCTACAACAAAACAGGTAGAAAGAGTTGCTGACTCTACCGCAGATAATTATCAATAAACATACTGGGATGGTGTTATTTGATGTGGCAAAAGCTTTCGACACAACCTGGCACGACGGTATTATAAATAAAATGGTTGTTACCAGGTTTCCCAATTATCTAATTAAACTGATTAATAGTTACTTAAGTAATCGATCATTTTATACCATTATAAATAATGCGAAATCAAGTAGCAAATCCTGTTCTGCCGGTGTGCCTCAAGGTAGCGTGCTGGGGCCATTCTTATTTACATTTTTCATGCATGATTAATAACATCGAGGTTATACGCTGATGACACAGCGTTGTACTGCAGTTCCTACAGGCCAAGTACTATCAGCAATAGGTTACAATCCGGTGTTGATCGTGTAATTAAGTATTTTTCTAAATGGAAAATTGCTCTTAATCCTTCCAAAACGAAAGCAATTTTCTTCACTCGTCGAAGATCGTTTTTACCGACCAGACTTCACGTCAGTGGCGTTGATATAGAATGGTCTAGATACGCTATCTTGTCGTCATTTTAGACAAGAGACTAACCTTTTCAAAACATATTGACCATGCATCATTGAAGACAAACAGAGCAAACTGTTCAATTTATCCCATTTTCAAACGTAAATCTCACTTAAATATGAATAATAAAAAATATTAACTGTAAAAGTATTAATTCCGAACATGCAATTTATATAACCAAAGATCCGGTATTGAATGTGATAAACAACAAAATCTAATCGATCTATCGGAAATATAAAATGTAAAAATACCAAAATTTAAATTTACCATTTATAAAAATTAACCAACATTTATAAAATAATCTGTTAAACAGCGCAATCTACAACGAGCGATATAAAATTTATACATAAACATATCAAAAGCACGGAAAATAAAAATAAATAAAATAATACAAAAAATTATTTTTTATAATATACTTTTCAGAATTCTACATCAAAATTTATCATTGAATTTAATAAAATGATTTTTATCCCATTCTTTTATTATTTCCATTTCTTCCGAGTAATTTTCATTTTTTTTTTATATTTTCTGTATGTAAAATTATGTAATCTCGGTTAATATTATTGATTTTGTGTCCGAGAATTCTTTACGATGTATTCCAAATAATGATTTTTCATCATTACTTTTGTCTGAATTTAAATTTATATCTTATTGCGAATTGTCTTCCTTTTTTCACCTATGTATCGATGATGGTATAATAATTTACATTTAATTGATAACGATATGTTGACTAGAAATTTATATATAGCGACCTAACTAAAATGATGCAAAATGTAGTAGTGACTTTTTTTTTTTTACTTCCATATACACGTGGTATCATGGACGTCCGATATACGATAAATTACAGTCCATGATTTCACAGATCGAGCCCTCACAATGAAAAAGCTGATGCTAAATATAGAGCTTGTATATATATATATATATAATATTTTAGTACACCAACGCGTACATATGCTTCATATATAGGGGGGAAAAGACAGTGTGTACGTAATAATATTTGATGTATGAAATTTTTCTACCACTGTAACGACTGAGCGTACTTACGAAGTCATTAAACTGTTATCAATCGCATTTTAAAATTTTCACCCATTTTAAGGCATTAATGTAAAATGGACATTCTTCAATGACCTGCCTTGTCACCCGGTTGATGTTCCCACATTCGCAATTTGTAATTCCCCACTTTTCTAAGCAGTATTCGTATCTGCCGTGCCCAGTTCTAAATCTGTTCAAGTTTTTCCATTCACGGTTATTCCTTCGATGTGTCTTCTATCAGCTTCGATTTATCGATCTTTAATTTGGTTAAATTTCGGAAATTTTGCCGTCTTATTTCTAAATTAGAATTAATTATTTCCACCTTATTCTTGTTCCGTGCTATTTTTCTCGATTTTAAACGTTGTATCGAAATACATTGGTAAATCAACGTTAGTGCCGAATTTGCCATAGTCCCACAGCAATGACTATTTTCGTCAAATTTCCGCTGGAACTACATATAATGGAGTGCTTTTTAATGCCCGCGTTATTATTCGCTGAGCTGCGTCTAGTTGAACATTTACCATTCTTGAACGTGGGAACTATTTATCCGGACGAGCCATATTTAGCTGCCGAGTTACCAATGCTAGGGCCGAAGTTCGTAGCATCTTGGCTTTTGAGCCTCATCCTGTTCCGGCTAATTTTCGTATTAATTTTGCGTCACAGAATACATATATATATATATATATATATATATATATATATATATATATATATATATATATATACTTTTGAATCAATTTCAATTCATATATCAAAATCATCCGACGGTTATATTTGATATTCGCGACGATATACAAAAAATATCGTTACTCGTGAATTAACCGTTTCAGTCACGATTACCTCTTTAACCTTTTAATGCTAAATGTGATTCAGTTGATGTAGAATATTTAAATGTTCCTATATAACGAGTTAAGAATTTTCTAGACTTATTTAAAAAATATTATTATTATTATTATACAGGAAATGTCGTTTTCAAATTTTCATCTACTCGAGTCTGTTTGTTTCAGACAACGAAATTTAAAATTTTGTATCGTCGACGCGTGACTAAAGTGGTTAATATTTTTTAAATGGCGACAATCGTTATCGTCGTATTCTGATATCCGTTTATTGTTTTTCGCATAGGTACCATCTTTATCACAATGGTATCACGACATTAGTCCTTTTTACACGTGTTGCCTATGGCAAGAAGAACAGGCTGTAGGTTGCGAAACATTCAGATTTGAACGACGTCCGTCTCAAGATTGCACTGCTTACCAGTCACCTTACGTCGGTAATGATGTTTTGAGAATTACCATTTTACAAAAATGTTCTCTTGTTGCGTAAAATTAAAGAAAAAAACAGAATGAAACTTTTTCTTATTTAATAAACGTAAGGGATACGCTCGTCCATTTGTTTCAGCTCATCATTATACAGGCGGATATATTCGACACGATGTGATTAATTTATAATTCTTTACAAGCGCGTAATAATAATAATAAAACAAATACAAATTTCATCTATAAAAACTTTAAAAGGAATCGAAGAAAATAGAATTTATGTAAAAACAAGTAAAAAATGGGGATTTAAAAAACATTAAAATTGTATTTCTTTACGAAAAATCACAACGCTTTTCGTCTGTTAAGCCATTATCGAGTGAATATAAAAAATATAAATTATATAAATATATACAAATCTATATGCAAATATTGTATTATTGTTTACGTATAAATTTTATATTGCTGATTGTTGGTTGCACACACTCACTATCGGATTATTTGAAAATACTGTTTCATCACATTGATAATTTCTGTAAATTACTTATCAAGTAATACTTTCACATATTTTAAATATATACAATATTTTTATAATTTATATATATTTTTTATATTCACTCGATAATAACAACCGAAAAGCCTTATGATTTTTCGTAGATAAAAAAATTTTTAGCGATTTGCATACCTTTTTAGTTGTTTATCATCAAACGTAGATTTTAATCGATAACGAGAGATTATTAAGTCAACTCGATTAATATATATATAAAAAAGTTAACCATAGATAAATTATATAACATCCGTTTTTGACGAGAAGATAGAGCCATGGATTAAAAAGTGAACCGGAATAATTGTTCGGATAAGTCGGAACAACAGTAGGAAACTTTTACACATTAAAGATGAAAGTGGAAACCTAATAACAATTAAAAATGATATTACGAAATAAAAAAATCTTACATTCGGTAATGTTGAAAATCGGTTTATTACGTCAGCCAATATTATTCGGTGACGCGAACGCTCCATCTTAAATAGTGAAATATTGACGAAATGATAAATAAACGGTGATAGAAAATTTCCACAAATGGTCGATGAAACGGGAGAATATAGAATCGATACATTTGCTTATAATAAGACATTGGAAATATTGTAGGCGTGTATATAAATATATTTTTCTAATTCGAACTATCGCGGATAGTGATTTTTAAAAATAAATAAACAACAAAAAACAATTTAAATAACTAAATTTTTTACATAAAAAACGATGCTTTATTAAGCTTGTCCTGCCTGGAGCTCGATATCAAAAGTTTCCTTTAATAAATTACAAGTTAATCAAATACATGCCTCAGAAGCATTTTCAATGTGACAGTATGCACGAACCTACTGACCTGCTCTATTTTAGGAATTTTGTTCTAAAACTATCGATTGACTAACGACGAACTCGCTTCTTCGTTTCATATATTCCAAATAATACAAAACACAGAAGACTTAAACATAACATAATGTAATAATAAATTATAATTAATTTATTTATTAAACCCCTTTTAAATAATTAAGTTACACATTTTCATATTTTTTAACGCGGTGTTAATTTAAGAACCGAGGACTCAAACAACATAATATTATCAGTTTTAAGTTCCGACATTAACAAGAAAACTTATTTATTATTGTAGCCGCACGTTTTTATTTGCTTTTTCCCTGCCGTGTTTAAACTTTTTCGTCTACTTTCCCTTTTTATATTCTTACTTTGATCTTAAGTTCCCGGGACACAATGTTTGTAACCCGTGTCATATTTTCTTTTATCTTTGTAATTTTATTCAAATATATTCTCGTGTTTTTTTTTAAAGACCACAACGCTTTTAGACTATTAAGTCATTATTAAGTGGACATAAAAAAATATATAATTAATAGAAATATATAGAAATTATAAAAGTGTAAAGGAAAAAATAATATGTAAGAAAATACTTAATTTAGATATACACACTACATAAAATAATTAAATGCATACACAAAACAATTACACTCTTCTTCTTTTTCGTTAACCGTTCCGTGTACTGCTACTAAGGCCAGAAGCACGGGAGGAATTTATATTAACGGGTAGACTCTGGATAAATGAAGGAAGACAAGGAGTCTAGATTCGGATGTAGGAGAATGCTGTAAAATATTTGGGAGAGAGTTTGGAAGGTTTGCGACTGTACGTTCGGAGGAATATAACGGACAGGTAATAAGCAAGTGAGGAATAGTTAAAGGAATATTGCATGCGGTACATTTCGGTTGGTCACTATTAGTGAATAAGTGCTTCGGAGTAAGCAGTGTGTTGCCTGAGCGCACACAGCTGGAAAAATAAAAATTTATGTTTTATATAAAAAATTTGTTTGTATAACGCTTTTACCGCGTGTAAAATTTTATAATTTCGATTTATATTATCGAATTTGTGTTTTAATTCTTTACAACGTTTTCCAAATAACGTATATCTTATTGCAAATTGTCCGCCTATTCATCAGATGTACTTTTTTCGGTGATGATTACAATTTAATTTATACACTCCTGAATTTTGAAGTGAAACTTCTATTGGCGCGTTGTATATGGGGGGCTTAACCGCAAAATAAACGAGCGAGCGGAATACATAACGAAAATATATATATTTAACCTATATCGGTCCACTGCTGAACATAGGTCTCCACAATCAATAAATTGGGGAGAAAATAGCCTAATCTCCCGTGCAGGCCAGGCAAATTCGGAGATACTAACAACACACAACATACTGAGCCGGCGGTCACCCATTCAAGTACTGTTGCTTAACTTCGGCAATTAGATGGAAAGCCGCCGTACTCAACGCGCTATGCCTTATATATATATATATATATATATATATATATATATATATATATATATCCCGTTCGAATTAATTTTTTGGTAATTTATGAATCAGCGCATATCGATAAATAAAGCTCATGCCAATAAGAACAATAATAATTTGTAAAGGTGTAATGCATAGCGTACTACATTTGCAGCTGCTGCTATGCTTCGACACGCCAAACGTAACAAAACATATTTTGACATTTTGAGAGATAGGAATTAGTAATGGAGGTACATTTTGTTGCGTTTGCCGCGTGGAAGCACAGCAGCAGCTGCAAATGTAGTACGCTATGCATTACACCTTTGCAAATTATTATTGTTCTTATTGGCATGAGCTTTATTTATCGATATGCGCTGATTCATAAATTACCAAAAAATTCATTTTATTAATAAAACAATGATAAAATATAAATTTGATTTTTGATTTAATTTTTTATACCCTACACTGTGTTGAAAAAAAAACTGTAGCTAATTTTTGGAAAATGTCTATAAGTTTCACTTCTTCTCTGGTCCCGAGGCACGAATGTATGTTTAATTTAAATCGATTTTGTTGCTACTAATTGATTTATATAATGTGCTATTATTTCTTATTGCTGAATCTATATTATATTTGTTAAACATTTTTATTATTTTATAGGTACCTACATAACTTATTCAACAGAAATAATTATTTTTACCTTTTTCTGTATTTTTATCGTAAGAATTTTTTCCGTATTTTATCAACTATAATTGCTTACATGTATGTGTTTAGTACTTTTATATATATATATATATATATATATGAAAATATTTTAATATTCCGTTTATTCACTAATCTTCTTGTTTGCTTTAATTATGCGGTATATTAATTATTATTTAATAATTTTTCCACGTTCGCATTTTAAATCTGCGTTAATTGTTATTCAGACGATATACTTGCAAAAAAAAATAAATTAATTATATATATTTATACATATTTAATCGAAGATAAGAACGCTAATGTTAAATACTTGTATTTCGATAGCTACCGTATTCGGTGATCCGCATTTCATCACGTTTGACGATTTAGAATACACGTTCAACGGTAAAGGAGAATTCGTTCTGGTTCACGCTGATAGCGAAAAACATAAATTAGACGTTCAGGCCCGCTTCGAACAAATGCCACCAAATGTGTACGGTCCTAGTATGGCCACTCAACTTACCGCTATAGCCGGTAAAAAGAAAAAAAAGTATTTCATACACACATACAAGTGCACACAATAAAATACGCATATATGTTATATGCTTATATAGATGTATTACAATTTATATCTATATCCATACGACAGCGAACATGTGAGATTCCACGAAGAATATCATATCGATCGGGTCGGTTAAATATTTATCACTCAATTAGCGTCGTGCGTGAACTTTCGTTTAACTTGTTCGACCTATCATTGTTCTTAGTCTGTTTCGTGAACGTCATATTCTGTATCTCAGTTCAGCTCCAGGACGAACATACTCCTTAGGTTCAATCCATGGTTCGCGATTTTTCTTCGCCACACTCCCTTTCAGGCATTATGTCGAGCGGTTTTTCAACTTACTGTTAATGACTTGATAACTGCCGTAAAACTGTTGCTTAGATTTACTTAAATATTATAATTATGCGTAATTTTCGATGACGCTTTATCTTAATTTTTGTTTTGCCGGTTTGCAGCCAGAGACAATTCCTCCACCATTATCGAAGTCCGAAAACGACCGAATCACGCCCAATGGCGTTACCGATTGGATGTGTTCGCTGACGGTAAACGAGTCTACTTCGACAGATCATCGTTAAAATTACAGCATTTTAGAGGTGACTATGAAAATTTACGCATTTTTTTATCGTATAAATAAGTGGAATAGAAAATAATTTATCTGATATTCCACACACATCATGGAACTCGGAAAAGCGCAACAAATTTTAAAATATAGCGAAAACAAATCAAAGGGCACCTGACCCCAACATAACTAAGAAGGATCTATGATATAACGAAGACCACCAAAATGCGCCTAATGAAAATGTTAGTGTTCTCCGTAATATGCATCCGAGTGTTGAAACAATGTCGAGAGTATCGTGCACAGCAGGAAGGACAAACGTGTCAATACTAGAACAAGTTAATCCGGATGCTCGATTACGACATATCTTTAAAAACCGTATATCCAATTTCTTCGGCTATCACATGCTACGGAACAATCTAGAAAAATTGATAATATTAGGTATGGTTGAAGGTCGGAGACGAAAAGGAAGACCACCAACGCGATATGTGGACAATGTCAAAATGCTAACTGGTGCCAATTCACTACAGCAAATCGTTAAATGCGTCCAGGACAGGAATAGATGGCGATCAATTTCCCGGAAAAACTAAAATGAAGAGCCAACGACTGTAGTAATGATGATATACGGCCATCTTGGAAATGGTTCTAATACATACACACGTTACATATGAGCATATATACGTACGTGTTTATGTGTGTGTATTTTGTATTGTTTAACATTGTGCTCAATCACAATTTTCGTTTTTTTAAGTTTACTAATTCCAAATTACTAATAATAAAAATCTCATATCGTATGCAGGCGTAACGGTTTATACTCCGCCGTACGTACTGAATCAGTCCGAAGTGATAATCATGTTCGAATCAGGTGCCGGAGTAGAAGTCATCGAAAATAAAGGTTCTCTGAGCGCACGTGTTTATTTACCTTGGAAATTTATCGTAAGTATATTTTGTTTCTAATCGAATAAGAGTAACAATAATAATAATAATGTAGTTAAATAAGATAGACGTAAGACATTATCGCGAAAGAAATGGTCGTCTGCGTACATCCAATTTAAGCAGCTCTGAGATAAATATGCAAAAACATCGAAACATTCAAAATTATTTGCTGCGAGTGCGTGTTAAGAGTATCGTGTATAGAAAGTAGGGTCGATCTTCCGATCCCGAAAGAACTAAAAAACTATGCATGTGACCGAAGCAAAAATTATTACACCTAAGGTTATTATCGAAGATGGGAAATTGATTATTGAGGTAGTAGATCAATTAAAATCATAAACTGGTTTGAGCCTACACGAAAGGCCAATTATGCTATATGCATGCCCCATATGGTCGTATACAAGCCGTTCAAATGTGTCCAAATTACAACGTCTTTAGAATAATTGTTGCAGGATAATTCTTAAACTTCCTATCTATGCAAGAACAGATCGCATGCATCGTATATTAGACTTGCCGGTTGTAGGTGATATCATTAGGCAGCACACAAAAAAATTTTTTGACGATTGTAGACGCAGCCAATACTCAATAATAAATAATATAGGAGACTATACGCGTACTAGTCTTCAGTTAAAATATAAAAGATATAAACATAAAAGAATAAAACACACGCTATTATAATGTATCACCTGCTTTTTAATCGTATGTAATTTATATATTTAACTTTATGAACTTTATTAATGTAATATATATATAAATAGCTGAGCAGTTATATTATTTTGTTTATATTTATTATTACTGCCTTAAAATTCTTCATAGAGTTGTCCTCAAATTGTATACAGGTTTTGGTGGTGGTTTTCCTGTAATCTAGTTCCGCGCTATTATTACTGTATTTATTACTTCTTTTTGTTTTCATTTTGTATACGTAGTAAGAATTTGTTCGGTATACGTAATAATATTGTTTTGACATTGATTTTGTAATTTATATTGTGTGCTAAATACACTTTTTATTTATTTATTTATTTACACGAAGTATTAGATCAATAATCAACGTGAATAACTGTAACAGGTTACGACATCGTCTATCGGAGGGAATGAGTAATAACTATATTAATAATAATTATAATAAAGATAATATGATTATTGATAATAATGGTAAACAAAAATAAAACGAACATAATTAAGCAAATTTTAATCTTTCACGTTGCTTTTTTATTTTGACTTTTAGAACCAAACTAAAGGACTTTTAGGAACTTGGACATTCGACATGTCGGACGATTTTATGATACCGGACGGTCGAATTGCTATGCCGAATATGAATACGTTAGAAGATGTACATAGATTATTCGGAATGAGTTGTTAGTATTACAGCTACAAAATAGTGACAATTTATACATATACATATGCACACGTACACACACTCACACTCACACGCATATATATTATATATGTACGTAGAAGAATATGTCTCGGTGACGTAGTTGTTAGATTGCTCAACTATCAGCTTGAGTGCTCGACTATCAATTCGACGGTCCAGGATTCGAAACCAATTCACGACATGGAAAGTTTTTCGCTATTATATAATTCTTAGTTATCGCGGAGAAGGCAAGTGGCATCTCACTCCATAAAACATGTGCGCGAATATCCGATTTGCATATAATAATATCGACCTCGTGATGGTGTATAGTCGTTTATATTAAAAAAAAAAAAAAAAAAAAGTAGGAAAGAAAATCAATTATTGTAAATGCGAACATGTGAGATAAGTCCAATACGTACTTGAGAAAGACGTTCGCATCATATAGGGCAGCTACAAATTGAGGATATTTTCGAGACATGCAACTGTGCTTTGACTGTATTTTATATGTGTTTCACACTGATGGTTTTCCATTGTAGTCTGTTCTTTGTCACTTGTTTCCAGTTTATTTTTCAATCAGGATTTCTATCTGGGGTGAGCTCAAACATTCCCCCCCCCAAAAAAAAAAAAAAAATCATAATTAAAATGAATGAAACATACACAGCCGAATGTGTAACAAAATTCGACGGGCAAAACAAACTAATAACATAAAAAAACCACACTGATCAGGCCCTGGGTTTCGAATGCCGAATGGCCTAACCTAGGGCCAAATTTTTTTTCTTTGTGTTACACAGACAGCTAGATTTTCAATGTTATTAAGACATAATATAAGGAATATTTTCTAACAGTGCTTTTTGTAATCTAGGCTGTTTTGCATGCTCCTCAAGATGAGGTTTTATTCGTGATAAGGCGAGCTCTTTCAAATATTCTCTTCTGTTTCAACTATCATTTTAGCTGCGAAATTCTTAGGAGCTACAATTTAGATGCCTTCTTGATATGTATTTTATACTTTTCTAAGCCCTCGTGGATGCGCCACTGTATATATCTATACTTAACAGATTGCAAAAAGCTGATAACTCTGTCTTTAAATACTACAAACGTTGGAGACTGAAAATAAACACAGAAAAAACGGAGGCGATACTTTTTCAAGACGACGCCCACTAACGTTACCTGAGGTTACAATCGATGGTAAATGTATTCAGTGGTCGACGCAAGTTCGATACTTAGGAGTCATATTAGATTCTCGTCTATCGTTCAATGACAATATTACTAATTGACAACGCGCTCAAAGCTATATACTCTCACCAATTTTTAATCGTAATTCTTCTTTATCTATTTCAAACAAAAACTTATTATACACATCTATTATTCTACCCCGATTAACTTACGCCTGCCCTGTTCGGTTTCCAACAGTACTCTATAAAATGTTACAGCTGCTGCAAAACCGCTGCTGCAGAATCATATTAAACGCCCATAGATGTACTAAATTGCGTGATATGCATTCGCAGCTTAACCTTTTAGATACACTTACCTATATAAACAAATTATCTAGTAAATTTTACCATAATTGTTTAATGCGTGACAGCGCATTAATTAACACCATAGGGGATTACGACATGTCGAGTCTCATCGTACGATATTCTAAATACAAACACCGCAGAATTAAACATAGATTACTTGTTTAAGAATTAATTTCCTATTTACTACGTGTTTTCCCTCTTTACTTAAGTTCTAATTATAATTTATTTTTATTGTTTTCTTGCAGGTTTTTTTTTTTCTAATTTTTTCCTGTACTTAAAAGTTTAAAACTTTAAATTTTACGTTTTAAATTTTAATCTTATTACATATACATTAGATTTTTTTAATTATTTATAATACTGCGAGCTGTCCACCAAGGACATTTAGCAGTACGTTTAAAAGAATTGAGCATGAGGGGACAAGTATCCAGCGATACCTACCCGATTACGACGACCCTAAACGAGGTCCTGCGGTTTCTGACGTTTTAGTCTCCTTATGTCACCGATGGTATCAAGCAATCCTCTAGCAAAAGTATTCGGGTGGCTATCAAGTCTTCTTGCGTGTCTTTTAGCGTGAACTTTTATGACCTCGGCCACATAATCTATACGTAAATCTCGATGCAACGTTAGATTTGTTACATACCAGGGTGCCTTGGTTATCATCCGAAGAATTTTATTTTGTGACGTTTGTATTATTTTCAGGTTTGATGGTCTAGCACAACCCCAAAGTTGCACCCCATAGGTCCAGACAGGCCTTAGAACCACCGTATATGTAGTTATATATTAGTAAGTTAACTGTTAAGGTATATATATAAGGTACTTAACATTCTTCATTATTCAATTATTCATGTATTCATGATTTTGTTTATATGTTTTGTAAATATATATTTCTTCTTATATATATATATATATATATATATATATATATATATATATATATATATATATATATAAATACTCAAGATGTTAAAAGAAAACAAAATATACAAAAGCAAACAAATACATGGTGGGACTCGGAGTGTAACAAAGTAGTTGCCCGAAGGCGATTGATGTTAAGCATATTTAATAAATACCCAACACCCCAGAATTACGAGAATTTTAAGAAACAAGAGGCAATTACCAAGCGATACTTGAAAAACAAAAAAAGGGAGGAGTGGAATAAATTTGTACACTCATTACACCCGAAGGAGAGTATAAGAACAATATGGGATAAAATCGCTCGACTTAGAGGAAATAACGGAAATCTATATCAGAATCATGACCTAAATGTAAGTGATAGATGGATAAATCAATTTATTGCACAATTCCAGACTATAAATATTAAACAAAATAATAATTATATAGAAACGTCTAGTAAGTTCGATAGTATTTTTAACTTACAAATTAGTCAAGAAGAATTAACAAAAATCTTAGATCACAAAAAAAATATTACAGTGGGGCCGGATGAGATTCCTTACGAGGCTCTAAGACGATTAAATATAAAAGGTAAAGATATGTTATTGATTTTATTTAATTCTTCACTTTTTCAAAATTATATCCCACAAGACTGGAAAACTCATTTCGTATGTCCAATATTAAAACCAAATAAAAATCCGCAGGATTTCAGATCGTACAGACCAATAACACTATTGTCGTGTCTAGGTAAAACTATGGAACTTATAGTGAAAAATAGATTGGAATGGTGGCTGCATAATACAAATAAATTCCCTAAAACTCAATTTGGTTTTAGAACCGGCTATAGCTCAAAAGATTGCTTAAATATATTGAATGCTGAAATCCAGATTAATATGTCAAAAAATCATTATTTAGTAGCAATATTCATTGATTTTAAAAATGCATATGATAAGGTAAATATAGAAATACTAAGGAAAATATTAGTAGAACGTGAAATTTCAAATAATGTAATAGACTGGATTACAAATTACTTTACAGACAGGAACTTAACTGTAAAATATTTGGGAAAATTATGGAGTAGTGCACGATGCAGCAAAGGAATATGTCAGGGATCAATACTAAGTCCAATCTTATATTCAATATATACGGGAAAATTTGATAAAATATATTCAAAAAAAATACGAATTCTTCAATATGCTGATGACGTGGTAATATATACTTCAGCGGCGACATTGCGTACAGCGGTGAAGTATATCACAGAAGCAATTGAAAAAATTGAAAACTATGCGGAATGGTTGCAACTTGAAGTACAATGCGAGAAAACTAAAGGTATAATATTTACAAGACATAGAATAATTGAAAGTCCGTATGTTAAAATTAAAGGTAAAACGATTCAATTTAGCAAAACTATAAAATACTTAGGAGTGATATTGGACCAAAAGTTAACTTGGAAAGATGAAATAAACTACATTAAAAAAAAATGCCAGGGTGGTCTAAATATTCTTAGAGCTTTAAACGGAACCAGTTGGGGTAGTCATCCGAAAACAAATATTTTAATTTACAAAGCGCTGATAAGATCACAAATAGAATATCCAGGACCAATTATCACATCAATCAGTAAATCAAAAATGAAAATATTAGAAGTATTACAAAATATTGCACTGAAAAATGCATTAGGAGCACTAAGATCAAGCCCTAATCATTCAATACAGGTTGAAGCGGCAGAACTACCAATATATTTATATTTACAACTAATTACAGATAAATTTTATTTAAAATGTAAATCTGATCGAAACCACCCTTTAAATAAACTTATTCCAAAATTATACACATATGTGTCAGATAATCGATATTGGCATAATAAGACACACCCTGCTTTAATTATAAGCTATGAAAATTATAAAGAACTTAATATTGTACAAAATATTAGGATACCGTATTACAATACATTATATAAATACATTATCAATAAGATGAACATAGATTTTTCTACAGATGTTTTCTGCATAACTGATACACTCAATATAAATAATACTATTTTGAAAGAAATAATAGATAGACAATTCCCGGAACACGAATGTATATATACAGATGCTTCGATAAATTCGGAAGAAAAATATTATTCGGCAGCGTTCTATAATAAAACCCTGAACAAAAAAAGAAAATTTAAAATTCCACCAGTATATACCTCTTGTACGGCAGAAATGATAGCTATTCAGAAAGCAATATCGTATAAGATCAAATCAAGAAACACAAAAATATTGATATTAACAGATTCAATGTCAGCAATCCAAAAAATTAATAATAGAACAGACAAGCAGGACAACATTTTATGGAATATTGTTAAGATGTGCGGTAAACTTCAGGAACATAATAATGAAGTAGTATTTAAGTGGATTCCGGGGCATAGAGGAATACAGGGAAACTGTATTGTCGATCAGCTTACAAGGAATGTACCAGCAAATCAACGACAAATTAATATAAAATACCCTTGGAAGGAATTTATAAGTAAATTAAAAGCGCATAGCTTAATAAACTGGAATGATAAATACAGAAACCTTAGTACTTATTGTGGAAAATATTATTACAGTATCCAAAAGGAAATACGTAAAGATACCTGGTTTACGAATAACATGAATAGAGATTATATTAAAACAATGATAAGGTTACGGACGGAACATAATTTAACTCCGAAAAAGCTGAAACAACTAAATATAATACATTCAGATTTATGTGAATGTACAAAAGCAGAAGGATCCATTGAACATATAATTTGGAACTGCAGCATAAGAAATAGAGGAAGAAAAGACCTTGAAAAAGAAATTGTCCGAGGGTATAGTACATTGCCTGTACATATTATACAGATAATTAGCGAACCAACTACAAAAGTAGCAGAGGAGTTATATCGATTTATAAAAATTAATGATATTAGGTTATAAATTAAAACTCAACTTCGATAAATAATAAATAATGGAAATAATTAGTACAAAGTAAACTGGCTAAATGGGTAACACCGGGCCAAAAAAAAAAAAAAAAAAAAAAAAATATATATATAATGTAAGCAACCTCCAAGTTATAACAAATCAATGTGTTTAAGATCGAAACATATAAGCAGTGAATTTCGATTTTTCATAGTGGTGATAGTAGCATGGAGTTTTGATATTGTAAAATGTAAAACGTTGATCAAATGTGCTCATCTTTATACGGTTGTTTTAATTTAACTTTCTTAATACGAACTCCTTTAGCTGGTTACTGACAATTGATGTTCGACTTGATTTGCAGTAACTTTAGCTGGTTCTTTGCTTATAGAGGGGTCTACACTGAGTTTCTTTAATAGTGCTTCTCGCTGTTTTCATTTCCAATGATTCAATAGTTTCTATCATCGATTATGGATCAGTTTTGTATTTCGTTTTATACCCGTTGTATAGATCCAGTGTATTCAGTCTCACAGTTCAATATACTCTTGGAATACATTTCCTTGATGTTTTTTTTAATCTTTCGCATACGAACGGGCGTTTGGTTCTATACTCTTTATTCTTTTATCAAAGTCTACAGCGAATTCATCCCACTGCTTTCCGGAAATTGATACGACGTTTGAAAAGTATATTTATTTGTCTTGCAGGTTTAAATTTTATTGGCAACGGTACCGTGTTGCGAGTTCGAGATAGGTTTATCGATAATCTTGGTAGCTAATGATTTTATGGTGCTATTTTGTGTAAGTTTCAGATTCTCCGTTTTAGCCTAACGTTCCACCAGATCACCATTGATATTTGGCTGAAGCTCCCGGCTTCCGAATGGCTATTATAATCACCAATAACGACTTTATTTATACTTTTCCTATAGTTTGAAGTTGTGGGTCGGTTGAAAAGCACAATACAGAAGTGACGTTATACAGTTTGATAATTTTATTGTAATTTATTCCACATCGAGATCTTTACTTTCTATTGACAGAAGGTTAGTTCCTGGTTTAATATAAATAGCGCTCGAATTTACCGTATGATATTTCCGCTGATGCATAACGTGGATTTTCGATCGATTGTGTTTAATTCCTATATGTGTTTCGTATATGCAAAATACATCGCACGTAGCGATTGAGTAAAGTTGTGACGATATCATTTCCTTTATACTAATCAGGTTTCGACATCGATTGAGATAACCGTCATGAGTGGCACTGCTAAGAGGTGTTATACAAAATCTTGAATTCATCCGTGTTATAAGAATTAACCGACGAAGTTTGTAAACAAAAGTCGTCGTTACCCGTGGCACGCCGCGGAGGTTTCTTACGTGCATCCAAGTACACGGATGCTTAGGCCAATGCGCCAGAATCATTACAGCAAAGTTGGATTGCCGATAGTCTGGTTATTTAAAACCTAATACAGTACCTGTTCGCTTAGAGTAGAAAAAATTCGTTTAATTACAATCTTCTTCTTTTATGTGCCATACTCAAGAGAGCGTAGGCGGTCACCAATGTGCCAACTAGATCTTACGTTGTCTTGCATCTGCCATTAATTGTTGTATCGAAGATGCGCCGGTCCAGTTTTTGATATTTTTCAGCCAATCTGTCCTCCTTCTTCCCGGACTTCTTATTCCTTCTATCTGTCCTTGTATAATAATCTGTAAAATTTCATACTTTGCACCTCTAATGATATGGCCAAAGTATGACACATTTCTCTTTATAATAATATTCTGTAAGTGTCGATCTGTATTCGCCTTCTTTAAGACATCTTTATTGGATATTTTTGCTGTCCAAGGTATCCTCAGCATCCTTCTATGTATCCACATTTCCACAGCTTCGTATCGGTTAAAATGTTTTTTATTTAGAGGCATAGCCTCAATACCATATAACAAAATTGACTGGATATAACATCGAACTATATCTTGTCTTATCTTCAGACTAAGCGATCTATCACATAATAATTGTTTCATATTATTGAAGGCTACTCGTGCGTAACTGCACCGTGCTTTAACCTCGGCATCCACATCGAGACTACTAGTAACATAGCAACCCAGATATTTAAGTCTATTCAGTTTTTCAATAATTTCATTATTAACGGTTATTACAGCGCTATTAATTTGTTGTTTACTAATCAACATCCACTTAGTTTTCCTTGTATTTATATTTAGACCATAGGTTTTGCCAACGTTATCAAATTTTTGTAGCAGTCGTTATAGGCCTTGATGGCTGTCTGCTAATATGACCGTATCATCCGCGTATCGGATATTATTAATAATTTTTCCGTTAATCTTAATTCCATACGTTTGGTTTATTATGGCTTGCCGGACAATCTGATCCGCATATAAGTTAAATAACAACGGGGATAATACACAACCCTGTCGTACGCCTCGTTTAATTTCAAATTTAACTTTTGACTCATTTTTGCCAAGTATTAACTCAGCTTCTTGATTCCAATATAGATATCTTATAATCTTCAAATCTCTGCTATCAACGCCGATATTTCGTAGCATTATCATCAGTCTATCGTGCTTTACATTGTCGAACGCCTTTTCGTAATCGATGAAACACATAAAGACGTCTTTATTCATCTCTCTGGATTTTTGTAGAGTTATTCTTAATGCCGCCAATGCTTCTCTGGTTCCATAACCAGGGCGGAATCCAAACTGCGTTTCCGATAAATCTTGCTCGCATTTCCTTTTAATCCTATGGTAAATAATTCTCAGAAAAATTTTCAGTATATGATTCATCAAGCTGATTGTTCTGTAGTCACCACATTCTCTAGGATATTGCTTTTTAGGAATCAGAACAAATGAAGATTTCAACCATTCTGAGGGGATGTTGCCAGAGATATAGACACTATTGAAAAGAATTGTTAAATCTTTTATATGCTCTTCTTCTAATAAGCGGAATAAATCCCCTGGCATACGGTCCGGCCCTGTTGCTTTCCTGGGATGCATTAGTTTAATTGCATGCATTACTTCTGAATCCATAATTATAGGTCCATCGTCTATAGAATATCGCCGCCAAGTGGTGTTACTTCGATCATCGTGGAACAGTTTATAAAGATATCGTTTCCAAATATCTTTTTTGGCGTCTTCATCAACAACAGGGACACCACGATCATCTGTCAATCTTATAACTCCGTTTTTAAAAGTTTTACCTGTTACCGCCTTAATGTTCTTATGCATTTGGAAAGAATCGTGTTTCTCCTGTAAAGCCCTTATTTCTCTACATTTTTCTTCCATCCATGCGTTTTTTGCGCATCTAATTTCCTTCTTAATTTGTTTATTTAACGCGGTATACTTATTTACATCTTTATTCTTATATTTCCTTCGTTCGTTCATCAATTCCAGTATTTCATTTGTCATCCATATCTGCTTTCTAGTTATGTCACATGTTAAGTATTTATGACAAATTGTTTGCATAGTTTGGTTGAAATGTGGCAATGTTAAATGCGCAACTGAGTCCTTTTCCTTAAGCTTTCTTAATTGGGCATTTATCTCTTGCGATATCTTTTCTTTTACTTTTGGTAGTCTTAATTTAGTTATGTCCAGAGTTCTACATCTATTCGGCGGTCTAATTGCTTTAAATCTTAATCTAAGTTTCGCAACTAACAAAGAATGATCCGAATTAATATCCGCTCCTGGGTAAGTTGAAGCTTTTATAACCGCGTTCTTAAAACGCTGATTAATTAGAACATAATCAATTTGATTTCTCATTAGATTCGCTTCGTTGTCTCCAGGCGATCTCCATGTATATAGGCGACGTTTTGGTAACTTAAACCATGTATTTGCTATGACTAGATTATTTTGTTCACAAAAATCGAACAGTTTATCTCCTCTGTCGTTGCTGTCGCCTAGTCCAAAAGATCCAATTGAGTGGCCTCGTTTACCACATCCTACTTTAGCGTTAAGATCACCCATAATTATTAGCATATCTTGTTTGTGAAGCTTATCTATAGTATTCTGAATGGAGTTGTATAATTCCTCCAGAAGTTCATCATATTTGGACTCGGATGTTGGCATATAAATTTGCAGGAGATTTATCTTGCATTTTGCGCCTTGAATTTGTAGCATCATGATACGTTCCGAGATAGGTGTAAAGCTTATGACATGTTGCTTAATACTTGATGAAACGATTATTCCAACACCATTCCTTGGCCGAAGGTTTTGGTTCTCGTATCCCGAATAGTAAAATGTTCCGTCATTTTGTTGACAGATACCTGTCCCCGGCCATCTGTGTTCACAAATACCTAAAATGTCTAATTTCAACCGTTTCATTTCCAGAATCGCATTATTAAGTTTTCCAGCTCCATATAACGTTCTCACGTTCCACGTACCAACATTGTAAGTCTGGTGTTGCACATTGGTGACTTTACTAGGGATATTTTCAGAATCTACGACACGAGTGTTCCCTCCTGCAGAGTTCCATGCCACTGAGGGCATGGGGGAACTCGAGTCTACCTGCATTACTGCAGAAGACCGCCTGTTGCCTGACATTCTTTTTAGGGAATGTCCCACAGGTACAGCAAATTTATTTTTATCTTGTCGCATCATATTTACCGGAATAATAATATACGGTGGTGGTTTCCCGTTGCCTTCCACCGGATTTTCTGTTAGGGTTTACTCCCTTAACCTTTGGATAAACATCCTAACCGCAAGGCAGCGGTTTTGTTTTCTGTTAGGGTTGTCTCCCTTAGCCTTTGGATCAATATCCTAACCGCAAGGCAGCGGGCTGTTACTGAGGAGGTAACGATTTTAGGCTTTTACGGCGACCTAAACCCGCCGAGGGAGAGACAGTCACAGGATTTTTGCAGACTTTTAATGGACAGGTCCTCAAGCTGTACATCTGCATCCTCGTGTCTCCTACCCTGCCACTACTGGAATCGTCTGCTACAGACTTTCTACCAGTAGCCGCTGTTGGTCCGCGACTGTTTATTCGACTGACGTCTTATTCACAGCTAACCTACATATCTGTAGGCCATTCCACTATCCGCCACTTGTGGACGCGCCCCGTTCCGGTTACAGCTCCGGACCCTGGAAGGTACAAAGTACCCCCCCAGGGGGGGTTAATTACAATCACGCTACATAATTTCCGAGTCTCAAACAGACATTATTAATAACAACATATACATGCACTCGCGTATTACATAATACATGATAACAGAATTACTTATATAACACGCTTGTTTAATCCGTGTACTAAAACAGGGTTATTGGAAGATCGATACGAAAAGGATAAAGGTGCAGCGTTATTTTACCGCGAATACGGTAGAACCGCCAGCTATTACGCTAACAGGACGTTCACGCCGCAATGGGAACGATTCGCCGATCGCATACTGGAGAACAAGTTTAGTAACCGAACTTCTGGATTTCATTCGACATTTGTTATTTCTTTTAAGTCGATTTCTAAATCTATTAGGAATAATAATAATAATAATAATAATAAAAGATAATGAAATAAATAATTATTTTCTCGTTATATTGACTGTTTTAACGAAGGACTCAACTATTGTTATCGACCGCCAATAAGATATGCGGCGATTCGTATCAATGCAAATACGATTATGCCGTAACGTTGAATGAAGATTTTGCTAGGACGACGTTGAAATTTCAAGACGCCTTCGTCAATATCAAAAGCAAAAATAAAGAGAGAAGTAAGTACAAATGAATCAATTTGATTTATATCATATATATATATATATATCTTTAAGTCTTTTGGTGGTAAACTATGGGGATTAAACTATAATTCCAAGATAATGCTTCACAAAGTTTTAGTGCAACCATTATGCTCCTACTGCGCTGGTGTCTATAATAGTCGACTGAATGTGATGTAAATTCTAATAGTCTGGAATTCCTAATTGATATAACCTCTTCATATGTAAAACTGCACCCGATATTGCGATCGAGACCATAGCACGGATCTTACTTTTTTTTTTTTTTTTTTTTTTTTGGGCACTGCTGAGGAGCAATCACAACCCACTAACGTGTTGATAAATAGTTATTATATATTGATATTACAATTGGTTAGGAAGTTGTAAAGAAGGAGGAAAACACGGGAGTCATTAGAAAAAATTAAGGAAGTGATAGAGAAAGGAGGACGATAACCGATGAATATTAAGGAATTCAGGAGTGCGAGTTGGTCAGGTGTGTAAAAACTGCAATTGAAAAGGATGTGGTTTTCATCGGCGATAATTTGTGAATCGGCTGGATGAGAACAATATGGGGAACTGGAAATCCCAATACGAAACATATGAGCCGGAAGACGATTGTGTCCAGAACGTAAACGGGTGATGGTTGTAATAAATTTTCGGAAGTTGAGGTGTATGTTGGACAAATTAAAGTACCAGGGAGTAGGTGATGTGGCCAGATAATATCTAGGGGTGGAAGAACTAACTAGCCACGATGACCACTCGTAGGATATATCCATGTTGGCAAGAGATATCAGGTCTGTGGTGGAAATTGCCGGCACCAGAGAGCCGAAGAAAATGGCTTCCTTAGCCAGAGTGTCGGCAACCTCTTTGCCATCATAGGATGATCATCATGTTAAAAAAAAATATTTCATCTTCGATGTTAAAAAAAAAGAAAATAAAAAAAAGTAAATAATGGTAATATCAGTAAAGATCTTCTCAAAAAGATTAATTTACACATTCGCAATGACTTTAAAATACGATACGATGCTTTAAATAAAGGACAAATTAATATGTAAGTTCTTTCCTAACGTAATATAGACCGTTTTGAAAATAAAAACATTACCGTAAACTACCACGTGACTCAGGTACTTACTGATAATGATTCTATCGGCTACTATCTAAATGAATTAAAACTTATTAATGAAAGTAGATGTAATTGAGAAATCGATGAAATTGAAGGCGTTCAACATGTAACGTGTAAGTGCATATAATCACCTGCGACAGTTGTAAAAGACTAACTGCGCACTTCAATTAAATGATATTATTACAACAGGTTTTTCCTGTTTCCATTTCTAAATTATTCAAAATTAAACATGTATAATCACTACTATTATAGCCCTAAGCTAATTTCGCCGGCTACTCTAGTTTATTATATTCTAGCATTATTATAACTGATTCTTGCATTACTTTATGATGTAATTTATTTATATAGTTTCGATATACTCTTTTTTTGTTTTCATAATTATTGTATTATAAAAAAGTATATATATATATATATATATATATATATATATATATATATATATATATATATATATATATATATATATACACTAAATATACCTTAGGTCCTTATACCTTTCTAAATAAAACCATACCTACATTATATTCTCTTAAAAACAAAATATATAATTTATTATTTATAATAAAACAATTATCCATTTGTATATACGCATTAAAAAGTATCGACATAAAAAAGTTGGATAGTTTCGAAGTATACGGTTAGAGACGACTCCTTAGAATTCCATGCATGACAAAACGTACAAATGAATCGCTGTTACATCGATGTCACGCAAACTTTGTCAACGGCTGTCACGCACTAAAAATGCTAAAATTCTTCAGACGCATAATAAGAAAACATGAACGAATAGAACTCACAATTATCGTGGGTAAAATTAATGAAAACCCATAACCGGGATGTATAGCTACGAAATGGACAGATATTCTACTGCATACGACAAGAGTGCAGTTTTTGAAATGCCTACGTTAATCAGAGGATCACGAAAAATAACGGAAAATTACAAAATCGCTGGCAGATTAAATGTTAACGACCTAACGGTGACGACTATAGACGATATATATATGTATATAATAAACCACTGCTCAATCAATACTACACTCCATATATATTAACTTTACTCATAACTTATTTACATTTTCACGCGTTACATTTGAATGGCCGAGAAAATTATACTTATTATTCCATGCTGCCCACTATGCGGTTATAACATTCCCGATACATTTTTTCTAATTCTTCGAGCTCTTGACTCTGTAAGTTCCACCATTTCGATTTTCTTACATTCTCTTATAATCTGGTTTTTCGGGGACTTATATTTTACTTTATTTAATTCACTTGTATAATTTTTATTTGTCATTTATTAATTGTAATATTCCTTCAGTCATCCATACTTTCCGTTTAGCTCGTGCCAATTATTTCTTCGGCTGATACTGTAATAGCGCTTATCCGCATTTAATTTGTTTCGTTATCGTTAATCTGTATTTCATACAGTTTTCTATCTGTTTCCATCTGGTATTTTATTTTTATCGTGTCATTACTACATTTATCACTATTCTCTCTTGATCTTATCTCCTTTTTAATATTAATTTCCCTCAATTTAAAATTTGAATTCATTATTAGTAAATTACGATCTGAATCTTCGTCTGTTTCCCGATACGTTATGGATTTCTTAACGTCATTCCTATATCTTTGATTTTGTATCTTCTATTAATTTTCCTAGCATTTCATTACTTCCTCAACTTCTTCTTCGGCAAAACTAGATGTTGGTATACGTAGATCAAAGTTATTATCACTTCTACTGGGCACGATAAAAAACGTGCAAAAATAAACCTAGTTCCAATGATCTTTACATCTAATAATGCTTGTGTTGATGTCTTGTTCAGAATTAAAACTATACCGCCTTGTCCGTTGTTGCTGTTCCCATATAAAATTCTATATTCTCCACTCGTGAATACTCCTTCTCCTTTCCATCGTGTTTCATTTACACCCATGTTGTCTAGTTCGTACTTTTTCATTTCTTGTTCGATAGTTTCTAATTTTCCAATTCGATGCATATATTCCTACATGTTCCTATGGTTTCGCTTGCTGACGACGGAGAAAACCCTGGAACTCTCATTGTCGAGGATAGTGTCAAAATGTATATTTTTCCGGATATTATTTGCTGTATTTGAACTTATCATGGTTAAACTAGAGAATTAATAATGCGGTGGTTTATCCTTGCCCCTGTCGTTTTTCATTCTCCTTTTCCGGCAGCAATGAGCCGCTCTTTTTGGATCAGCCGCTCTTCTTGGATTTATTAAACCTGTTTGGTCTTCTTCTTCTTATCGTGTCGGTCATTTATATTCCTTTTTTTCCCAATATTTCACTATTTGAACTGCGTCGTCCGAGATTCCGTCTATTCTTGTCATATCTCCCATCCCGCATCGCACCGGCAGCAATGAGCAAGTTAATAGGTGCTCCGAATCTTGTACCATGCCACAATCACATCTGTCATTATCTGTAATTTTCCACTGTTTCATGTTCTTTGCTGTTCTACCTGTCATAGTTCTTATTCTATTTAGAGTTTTCCATGTTGACCACGGCAATTTATTACCGGGAGGTAGATATTCGTTCGGTTGTTCCCATAATTTTAATCGGTTTTCTTTCAGCCTTCCTTTCCATAGCGCCAACCTAGTGATTTCCGGCGTTTGTGTCAGAGCATTTGCTGTTTTAAGAAAACTCTTTCTTGACTTGAGTCGACTTATTGCTGCTTCTTTTGCATTCAATGGATGTCTTATATCTTGTTCTTGTTTTGTTTTTTCCTTTCCAGCCATCACTTCCCGTCTTATACCTGGTGGTGCTATGCCGGATAATATTTCTACTTTATCGATCGGTGTCGGCTTTAAACATCCTGTAATTATACGTTCGGTTTCATGTAGTGCTACATCAATTCTTTTTACGTGTACTGAATTCCGCCATACTGCACTAGCATATTCACCTGCGGAATAACACAGAGCTAAAGCTGATGTTCTTAATACATTTAGATGGAGCCAATCAATTTTCGGAGTAAACCGTTCCTTGTGCCAATTTTTCTTTTGGTATCTTCGCAGTGTTCTTTAAATGTTAAGGCTCGATCCAACTTAACGCCTAAGTACTTTGGGTTGTCACAATGTTCCAGCGATATCCCTTGCCATTTAACATTTAATTTACGCTTTGCATCCTTATTTCTCAAATGAAACGCCGATACTTGGGTTTTATTAAGATTCGGTTTGAAGTAATTGCTAGCATAGTATTTTTCCATAGTCTCCAGTATTCCATTCAAATCATTTTCTACCTCGCAAAACGTTTTCTCTTGAGTTATAATAGCTAAATCATCAGCATATATGAAGTGTTTTGTTGAACTTCCAATTGGTTGATCATTAGTATATATGTTGCTGTGATTTCGGTATGGGATCCAATACTGCTTTAGTGGTCATGTCCCTTATGTTATCACTCACAAAAATGTTATCCGGATTATATCCTCTCCGCCATCTACCACTATTAAACGATGAAGGTAATGTTTGGTAAGGCACTTATATATACAGGAAATAATTATTACATGAAGTGAGAGGCGGATGTAAAATAGAGAAAATTAAAACAGAAGATCACTATATGAAATTATTTTATTGACCTTATACAAATATATATATATATATATATATATATGCACATATACAGTGTTGGATTAAACGTGGATGCCCTTGGACAGTCGAAATCTCATGATCCTGTTATTTAATAATTATACGAATATAATTATATTACGCAACAGTTTTTGGAATGTAACTTTCTGCCACAAAAAATAATTACTACTACCCCTAATAGTAGAGACATCCGGAATAAAAACGAAGTTGGAAAATCGCGAACATATTACAGATATGTGTAAAGATGAGACAGCATCGTTGTGCGCAGAACTGAAGTAGATAGGCTTGGAAATCAAGGACAAACAAAATTTTCGGATTGACAATAATAAATGATATCTTATACATTTAAACGGGCAGTTTATATATACATATATATATATATATATATATAAATACGGCCATCTGCAAAATAGTTCTAACCGTTTTATGTGATATTTTATGTATACATATAACGTGTTAAATAATTGAAAACAACCTATAGGTAAATGACGAATATGCCCCAACCCTGATTACATCCTCCCGTAAAATTTTGAAAAGCTGTGTTACCCAGATACTATGTATATTGTGTGTGTGTGTGTATTTAAACTTGTATTTATATTTATTCTATTTCACGTTTGTTTTATTATTACTACCAGTAATAACGTGCGGTATATTGGAAACACCGAGATTCGGACGCAAGAGTAACTTTTTATTTACACCTGGTACAAAAGTCACGTTCGAGTGTAATGAAAATTTCGTATTAATCGGAGATCAACGTAGAATATGCACAGCCGAAGGCAAATGGGATATACCTCAATACGGCTATACCGAATGCTTACGTACGTATTACAAATTGCTAATAACGTTAACGTACATGTACATATTTATGTATCACGATATACCTATATCAACCCACTGCCGAGTGTAGGCATTCCCTAAACATTTCCGACGTTTTCTATATTACGCGGATCGAATCCGATTAATTCCTGTCCGTTTCACAATATCATCCCTTCATCCAGTCATGGGGATTCCTCGTGTGACAACTGTCAATCGACCACCGCTGCATCGTACGTTTTGGCGCAACTATCATCGTCTTGTCTGGCGATATGTACTGTCCAACTCCATTTCAGCGTATGAGCAATACGCCAGACGTCTGTGCTTACAAGCCCGCAAAATTCGTTACCTTAATTCTGTAGTGAATCCAAAGCACTACATTTCACCGGCCAAATAGTAAATAAACATATATTAAGAGGAAAAGAAAGCAAATAAACAAGCGAAAACAGAAAACATATTACATAAGTATCGGTTAAACAAGTATCCTATAAATTAAGTTGAATAATCTTAACGCAACAGTTACAATCCTTTGCAGATAGCACACAAACTCTAATCACTATTGACAATAAGTTTTCATCCGTTCACCATCCGACGACAATAAGCATTCCTCCTGCGGGTTGACACGCAAAATATTGTAATGTTCGTTTTTTTTTTCTAATTACAGCTACTTCGCCCTTGCACACATCTAGTGTTTAAGAACGTCAGCCCTCATCATAAGTTATTACAAACTTCCAAACATATTTGCCCACAAAGTCCGGATCGAGGTTAACTCAAAAAAAAAAAAAACATCGTAGTACATTCAAGATAAACGGCTAAATACAGGAAATAATAGAAACGCAATAACGAGATACAATCGATAATGTTTTAAAATTCCTTTATTTATATTACCATATACAGTTGTTCTTGAATTTACTTTTAATTAATTTATACTCGAAAATTTCGGTTATTTAAATACAATATTTTTCAACTATTTTCATTACATATATTAATATATAATAATATTATATATATATATATATATATATATATGTATGATGAAAAAGAGCGATACACAACGCATTAATGCGTTTGAAATGCACTGCTGGAGGCGAATGCTAAGGATACCATGGACTGCGAAAAAAACTAATTTGTCAATACTTCAAGAAATTAAGGTGGATCAGAGATTACAAACCGTGATACAGAAACGAATAACATCATACGCAGGACAGATCATACGACAGAATGGATTGGAAAAAATGATTATGACGGGTATGGTAGAAGGTCGTAGGAAAAGAGGCAGACCACCAACAAGATATATAGACAGAATTAAAAGAATCGCAGGCAATGATGGACCGGGCAGCAGATCGAACTACATGGCGGCTAAAAACGTTCGTTTGTGAGGATTCATAGGGTCACGATGCTCGAAACGAGCCACCGATGATGATGAATTGATGATGATGTATTATTGGCCCGATAGTGTAGTGGTAATGATGAGCCGAGTTGCAATTCAAGTATTTTTAATGGTGAAAAAGCTTCTAACAGACCCAGCTATCCATCTAGTTTGTTGGTAAAACCAGCTTGCTGGAAAAGTTAAGTATGATATGCAATGAAAAACCAACCCGTGTTGTCTAGCCAAGAATACTTAGTTTTATGATGAGTCAAATTATCAACTTTTTATATTAATGTATGTAATTATGTCAAATCAAAAGTTTTTGGTCGATGTCAACAAAAGTGGCAGACGACCACCTCATTTAATAAGCTTCACCAAATCCAGAATTCCATTTTACCTTAGAAAACTTTGCTTCCAAACCGCAGAGGTGACGATGTCCTCAGCAGACTACGACTGAGTCATAAAAAACTCAATCAACAGAACTCGGCTTCTCAATGTGTAGCATCACGTTTTCAGTCTCCCATATCCTCATTAACTGTCCTTTGTACTCTTCACTCAGATTTTCTCTCAATCTTTCCTCTTTACTTCCTCAAAGATGAATAACCAAAGCATGTTCTTATGCGTGTCTCGTCTCCACTCCTTAATTTAACTTACTCACCCTCGTGCCTCTAGCCTTATTTGCTGCACACTACGGCAGGTTAATTTGAATTAATTATGTGTGTATATATATATATATGTGTGTGTATATATATGTGTGTGTATATATATATATGTGTGTGTGTGTGTGTGAAACAAGGGACATTATTTACTGCCACAGTTAAGATCATCAAATACGGACACAAACTTCAAATCATATTCTTCAAAAGCAGCGCGTCTATAAATTAAATAAATAATACATTTGTTATAAGTACCTAACACGGGTTATGTTGAATTCATTAATTTGAGTAAATTATAAATAATTTGTTACTATAAGACCGTCGTAACATTATATATATATATATATATATATATATATATATATATATATATATATATATATATATATATATATATATATATATATATATATATATATATATATATATATATATATATATATATATATATATATATAATAATAATACCAACACTCGTATCCGAGTTATGTCGCCTGCATGAGAAAAATAATGACAGGAGGAGGAAATAAAGGAAAGGGAAGGAGGTAAGAGAAGTGAAAGGAAAGAATAGAAATATGCAGAAAGTTGTGCGTGAACTCATAATGTAGGAGCAGGAGCACAAAACCGTGCAACCACATTTCAGCAACCACATATGTTTTTATCTAGTGGCAACCAGAGGAAGATGACCAGAAACATATTGCAGCTTATGCTGAGAAATAAAGGGGAGGGAATCAAAAGAAAAAGGGATAAGAAGAAAGATGAAAGGAAGAAAGGGTGGAAGGAAAAGGAAATACCACTATTATGTGGTGGCACCTTAGCCTTTGGATCAATATGCTACCCGCAAGACGGCAGTTTGTTACTGAGGAGGTAATGGTGTAGGGTTTTTATGGCGACCCAAACTCGTCGAGGGAGAGACAGTCATAGGATTTATACAGACTTTTAGTTCAAGGCTGTCCCATCCTCGTGTCTCCTTACCCTGTCACTACTGGAATTACCTACATGTGGCTTTCCACTAGTAGCCGCTGTTGGTCTGCGATTGCTTATTCGACTGACGTCTTATTCATAACTAACCTACATATCTGTAGGTCATTCCACTATCCGACACTTGTGGGTGCACCTTGTTCCGGTTACAGCTCCAGATTCTTGAGAGCACCTGTATAAATATATATATATATATATATATATATATAAAATATATACGTAGATTGACTTTTAAGAGAAACAAGTGATATTTAGATGCATCTAACCTTCTCAACATTCGCGAACTATTCAAAAAATATGACTATATATATATATTTTAATTTTCTAAAGAAAACGGCGATTTTACAGTTTCTGATTGCTTACAATTAATCCGTTGTTTTTTTTTTGGTTCTTTATAATATCTAATTCAGTTGTACATTCGCAGGTCTGCTTGAATACGAAAGTCGTAATACTTGGATTACAATAGCGATAATATCATTCGTGGTAGTACCGTTGCTAATTATTTTATGTTGCATCGTGAATTTTCTTTATAAACGAAATCACAATGACGGTTCGATCGCCTCTTGGAACTACACGTCTAAACCGGCCCTACGTCGACGCTCGTCTATCGTGGCTTTAAGCAGTTTAAATATAAACAGTAACCTCGATAATTACGCCGTAGACGAGGATAAATTAAAATCTTCGCCGTCTCCGTTAAGTAGCGCTAGTAGTCCTAACGTTGTTCCGGCTGCTCCTATTGCGACTACTTCTAAAGCGATATTATCGCCTTATACGAGTAGTTATAGCTCGCCGCGAAGTTACTTGCCACCGTCTACTGTAACAAGTGCCATTGGTAGTCCGGTTTCGTCTTCTTTAAGTCCGGACAATAATAATAATAATAATAATAATAATAATAATTCTAAGTCACGACGCAAATACGACGGTGTATATCGAACTCACGAACCGTTACCGGGTAAACCGTTAATCGAATTCGAGAATAAAGTATGGGATCTGGACGAGGAATATCGAGAAGCCGACGAAAAAGCTCGTAAATACTACAGCTTACCGACTAGCTCTAAAAGAGTTTATCCGGCAACTAGTAATCGACAACTTGTTAAGGCAGATTTATTTTAATAACTAACGACCAAAAACATACGAACTACCAAAAGATAATTATTTTAGATCTATAAATATTTCGACGCAACTATAATTTTACACGGACATTTAGGATACAAGCAATAGGTTGTAAGGTAATTATTTTTCCAACGGTAAAAGGGGCAGTGAGCTATGACCTAAGTAAGGTTTTTTATTTTATTATGTATCGTATACAACCGCAAAAACTGGAAAATCAATTCAAAGGTTTCGTGTCAAAAAAATAGTATATCATTCCGGGAGAGCCCTCATTTTAAGATTCCGAACGGTAATCATAATTCAACAAAATAATCCTTAAAACAAACGGTACACCATCACGAACTCATTTTAATACGTACCGACTGATAATCGAATTAATCCTTAAACAGAATAACATACCACTCCAGCCGAACCTTATTTTAATGTAGTCCGATCGGTGATGATAATCCAAAAAATAATCCTTCTCGCTCTACGGCAGTATTTATCTAAGTATTCTTTTTTTTTTTCATTTTGTACTTTTTATTATTCATCATTAAAATTTTGTAAAGGAAAAAATTTCTATTCCACACACACATACACAGTCTGCATTTTCATCGATCGTTATTATTTGAATTGTAATTTTCTTTTTTTAAATAATCGAAATTCAAAATTATTCGCAATGTTATCGATAGGAATAAATCCCACAAACGAAAAATACGAAATTTACTAACGTTCGGTACTACCACGAATATGTTGCGCGGTTTTTCAATGTGGAATGGAAATTTTGTTCCTGGCACTATGAATAATTTTTAAATTAAATTGATTTAAAATTACATTTAAACTATTTTATGACGTCATATGTATTTAAAAGGAACTTTTCCATTCCATATTATATACGTTTATTATTGTTATTAATGAACGAATAAACGTTTATTTACAAACTGTTTAAATTGTCGTATATATTTACGTATTATATTCACAAATATATACGAAGAACACGTTTAAATGTGTGTGTGTGCGCGTAAATCGAATTTTCTTTTCCTATGATGTTCGCTATACAGAAGAAATAAAAATAAATAAACCTAATTAAATAGTAGGTTATATAACGGTAATGACTGCTTTCTGCGTTTTCGTTTTATCACTTCCCGTAACAATGTCATAAAGTGCTTACAGATTCGAATAATGCGTATCAAACCGATCACGATGTATGTAACGATCGAGAAAATTTTTTGATAAATCCAAGATAAAAACTCGACGCTTAACCCCTCTACGGATATTATTTTCCGAAGAAAACTTACTCTTAAAATGAAAAAAGAGACAACCTGTTTAAGCGAAGTAGCCTTTAATTATAGTTTTAAAACATATAGTTACAATATTACAAATAGTAATTAGTCGTTGTTAGTTTGATACTTATTATTGAATACGTTAAATGTATTAAGAAAATTAAACCTCTTGTCGGTTATTGGACTAATCCGATCTACAGATATCTACTATATTTTTCTTCTGAACTGTTTCCATTCTAGACGATTCTGTGTTGTACGCATTCAGCCTCAATCTTCTTCTGTTTCGTGGTAATCATTCGGTACAACTAAGGTAAATACTGCCGCATCCTACCTTGAGGATGGTACATTCCAGGTTAAAATTCTTAATCACTTTTCCGATATCTACCCTCAACAAGCTGCCTTAAGGAAGTGTATTAGGTCCAGTGTTGTACTTAATCTACTCTGCCGATTTTACATGATAATGTGATAACAACTACGTTTGCAGATGATACAGCGTTATCAGTTACTGGTAAAGATGACGAAGGAACTTAAGAAAAAAAAATACGAACATCTTTGTTTAATCTTGAAAGCAGGCTGAGACGTTGGTGTATAAGGGTAATCAGAAGGAAATGGATACGCGGGTTGATTTTACATTCGGAAACGTTACAAATAAACCGTTGGAAATAAATTGTATAGAAGTACGTATTAAATGGGCTTCTTGGCAGGTACTCCAGTTTGTCATTAGAAAACAAGCTCGTAGTATATAAAATAGTTATAAAGCCCGTTTGGATACATGGTTTAATGTTGCGAGGTTGTGCGAAATACATACACATAAATAGGATACAACGATTTCAGGAATAATAAGACTGATCGTCTCGTAGTACCTAACCATATTTTGCGCCGAGACTTGAATATCCCATATGTTGAAGACGAGATCAAACGCTCTGTCAAACAGTATATAAGTCGTTTGGAGACTCATCGAAACCCATTGGCAATTAATCTAGTTGACACCAGTCTCGATGTAGGCCGTACTCGATCATTTGATCCAGCCTAGATTTACTATAATACAGTGAGGTCCATCGTTAACCCCCTGACAAATTATTTTGCGTTCCAGTCCAACTGCTAGTTGTAATTTTGGTATTCATATTTAACAAAAAGTCTCTTTGTCTGTCCAGCCAAATTCCGCTTTATTTCCCGTATTTTGTAGAGAACATCTGTATTTTCGTTTTAACTCTCAATATTTCACTGTTTCCTTTGTCTCGATTATTTTTCTTTTCAATTAATTTTGAATTACCTATATTTTTCTAATTTGTTTCAATTGTCAGTTGATCATCCGTAAGTCACGATAGGAAGTAGGAAGGGCACGTGCCTTTCTTCTTTCGCGCGGCCAATATTTCGTCCGAACATTTCTTTTAATGCGCAACATTTTCTCTACCCTAACGCTATTCTGCGGTTTACTTTTTTTTTCTTATTCTATCTAACACCGTCTATTCAATGTAACTTGTCGTAAATTCTTATTTTTCCTAATATTAAATTCTTTTTTGTTTCCTAATCCTTTTCGTTTAGGATTTAAACGTACTTCTCAGTTAAGACTGATTTTAATCGTTTCGCACAGACTGAAATCAAAGTTATCTACAAATATTCGGTTTTAATATATAAGTTCGATTAATTTTTTTATTACTTTTCGATTCGAATTTCCAAAATTATTTCTTCCGACAGAGCATCCAATAAAAAGTGGTTATCCTTGTCGCGTCTATTCTTGAAGGAAAATTTTCTTCTAGTATACTTTTTATACTAGAAGTTACCGGCGGCTTCGCCTTTGTAATTATTTTTCCCAATATCGCAGTCTCTTTTACTACGCGAAAGCGAAAAATCCAGGAAGGACGGATGTGTAGGTCGTGTGTTGCGCGTTTTATAGTCGCTCCGCTTACTGTTTCCGGTTTTTAATTGAAACGATCTAACAGAGATATCGCTGTAATTGCTATCCCATTTGTGATATTGAAACAAAGCTTAGAACGAATCCGATAATATAGGTTATGTGTCAATTTCATCATTATTGCTTTAATAGTTTTTGAGTTAAATCGGAACAGAGACGGACATACAAAAATGTTGAAAAATAGATTTTCTGTTTATGTGTAATAAAAATAGCCCAATACAATGATTATAATGAAAATATTCGTCAAATCACAGACGGACTACAGTCTAATATATTACTAGTATAGATAATTCTTACGAACTTGTAATGTATATTTTGCTTTTCCATCGCCTAATATCAACCGTCATGATAAACAGCAGAAAATCCGCAAATGCAAAATACATTTTTATATTGTATCCATTCGCTATTTATATTAGATTAGATTATCTGCGGTTGAAAATCCGTGTCTAAGAACCGTTTTGTTCTAATTGTTTTTCATTTAATTCAATTCATTGTATCTCGTATATATATATATATATATATATATATATATATATATATATATATCACTGTTGTAAATACTTTGTACAACCGTTCTGAAAAAGATTAAGTAGTCTATAATTTCTCGTATCTTCGCGTTTAAGTATATATACGTGTCTACTACTGAGGAAGGCGATGGTAAATTTATTGATTTGCGGAGTTCGGTCATTTGATGAGGATTGCTTAGAGCGACGTCACTCACCAACTTTCGAAGTGTTGAGAAATATATATACATTATTCGAGACCATTTGTATAACAACTCGCCTTCCGCCCATAACGAGTAGTTCCCGTGTAACAACCTTTTCAGCTCGGTGTTAGATTTACGGCCAGTTAGGTCAACGCTAAAGAAAGTTCTTTACTCAAAACGTACGAAGATAAAAATATTTGGATAAAAGAGAAAAACGGATAGAAATAGCAATTCGTAAAAAAAAAGATTCAAGCGATACCCGGAGAAAGTGATATTTCAACAGTGTTGTCGTGTCGTTATATAATAAAAATTCAATAAACGCTACGATTGAATTTTGTACAAATATCGAGCAATTAAGCTGATTTAATAATAATCGTAACAATTTTGGGTTCGATCCGGAGGTTAGACTTCAGTTTAAAGAAACCATCGCGGACAACTTCTTAAAACGGATTCCCCATTTTATCGAATAGCGTTTCGAAAATAATTTTGAAGCTCCTCCTCCGGGTTTTTTTTTTTCGTTTACAAAAGTTTTATTTCTACAAGATAATTAACATACCACACGCACGTATATACGTATACAATATCTGTATGTTTGTGCCTAATTGAACGGAATTAAACGTCGTTGTATTTACCATATTCTGTGACTGGTCACGTATCAAGTCAGCTTGTGATCGATCGCAACATCTTGTTAGTCCAATAAAACAACAAACATATTTACTTTTTCGACATTTTCTACAAAGCTCTTAACTTTCTCAGTGGTACATTAGAAAATTAAAAACTTTATACAGGCGTTCATTACCGCTTCCTAAGTGAAATGTGGGTAATTTTCGACGTATTTATATAAATATTTTTAAAATCTAGCTATTTCACGTCAACCAGGAAATAAAAAATTTCGTTCATCACTAAAATTTCATGTACCGTATAGTGGACATCGCGGTGAAAACGGCTAAATAAATTAATAACGTAGATTAAACCATTAATCATTAAAAAGCGATTAGTTTTGAAAATCTCTCGACTCTATTTTTTTTTTCCAGTTTATAAATATATATATTTCATAATTTTCGATAATGTTGTTAAATTTATATAATAGGTTCTTTTTTTGTTATACATATATATATATATTAATAACGTTAAATTAATAATTATATCAAATAATACGATGGACTGAACAGTAACATTCGATCAATTTAAGAAAAGATCTCCAGACCAAATGTATACCGGAGACGATTAATAATAACCGAACCATATTGAAATTAAAAATGTAATATTATTTATTACGTCCAGATCGTTACAATAATAATTTGAAAATTTTAACGGAATGTATAGGTTAATATTAAAAAAAAAAAAAAACAATTAAAAATTTATGTTTGCTAGTAGACACGCAAAAGGACTTTCGCCGCATCCTGTAATATCTAGCGGAAAATTTATATATTACGTAAAAAGGTGTAATCGCTGCATAATTATTTTCGATGAAATTTATAAATTACGTCAAAATAATTATATCGCAAGGAAAACGGAAATAAAATGTAACAAATTCGATATATATTAACAAAATTGAAATTTTAAATTTTAAAGGTCATTATGGTATCTCCGCATAGATGGCTATTATTAGATTATCAAAATACCAAACAGTGTAGTTTTTCAAGTTCGATTCGATTACATAATTAAATTGTATAGTAAGCATCCGATAATTTAATTTTTGAAAAAACTCATTTGTTCCTCGCAAAAAATAAAAATAAATAATCAATTTTGAATACGTTAATTATTAAAGAAAGACGATAATAAATTTCTGCATCCGCATAATATATTTTATATATATATATATATATATATATATAAAATACATATATGTCGTAGAAATTAAACAGAAACTAATAACATTGTTCGCACGATCCGACGAATGATTTTCGGAAATTTTCAGGTCAACAAGAATTTTCATCGAGAACATTGTGGATCGTCATACCGATTATGGTGGCCATTTTGGGTCCGCTATTTTTATTTTTAATCTGCGCCGGTTATAGAATAATGATAAAAAGTAAAAAATACGAAGACGATCCGGATGAACCGAGAAGAACGACTAGGTAAATCAATTGAAAAGATGTCACGCGGAATTCCGTTAATTTTAGTTTTCCTCTTAGAATTTTTCATATATTAATTACAATTTTTAAATTGTTAAATCAAGATCGACGATCATCTTTATAAATCATCATCATAACGTAGTGTCTTCATCTAAAATCGCGTATACTAACATTTATACGGTTGAATATATCTGAACTTACGTTTCTTACGGCATCGATTAGATCTTGATAAAGGTTATTTGTTCCAGTTCCGATATGATTATTAGCAAATTTTCTTTTATCTTTCCATCTAGCGTTTGTGATTTTAATTCGCAGAGAATATTATTTCGAACGAGAAATCAAATTTAACCGGGTGAGACACAAACGATGAAAATGCTTAAAATATAAAATTCCTACGCGTGTAACGTAACGACCTAGTACTGAAGGAACCGACTAGTTTAGTAGATTCGTTTGTAGAATAATCTAATACACCGATGTCTAATATAAAATCGGAGATTAGACACGTAAGAAATGAAGACATATTTTTTCGTTCACCTGACCGAATAAACAATTGAGTCACTATTCCAAAATGATTGGGAATATAAAGAAAATATTCATTTTCAAGAATTATATATATACGCAAAAAAACATTAACACATAGATTATACGTATGATGGGTGAGATTTATCTTACAACCCTGTTGTAGTGTTGCCAACTCAGCTTTATAATAAAACCCCGGTGGACGCGGCCACCCTGGTTAACATTAATGTTGATTCGTTGATAGTTTAAGCGTGTTTTATTATTGAGCATTATTTTAGTGAAAAATCATACATACATATCCGGTAGGAATTTAAAAAAAAACATAATAACGCGTATTATTAAAAGATTTCGTACCAAGTATACAAGTAGATGTTGGAGTTACAAAAGATGCCACAAAAACTCACAATAGAAAAACAGTCACTCAGTTGAACTCGTATCGATGCGAGAACCAACACCATCTGCACGATGACTGAATAACTGGGGACGCGTATTTGATGTTTAGTGGATATACTTGTAATTAGGGTTACAAGATTAAACCACCAACTATATAAATATATATATATTTAAATAGAAAATACATAAATAACCTTGTTTTTAGTGACGATATCGTACTAATAGGAAGAAGTAAACACCAACTTCAGAGAATCTATCTTGAACTAAAATAAACGGTAAAAATAAATTGTAATAAAAATAAGCCTGGCCAAAACGAAGGTCATTTTATATATGAAAACGATAAAAGAAATAAACATTAGTACTCCTTTCGTAGAAGCAGCCTATAAGCATGAAGCTATTTGATTTTAATTAACCTACACGTGATAAACAAAGGTCATTATATATGAAAACGATAAAGGAAATAAACATTAGTACTCCTTTCGTAGAAGCAGCCTATAAGCATGAAGCTATTTGATTTTAATTAACCTACACGTGATAAACGAAGGCCATTATATATGAAAACGATAAAGGAAATAAACATTAGTACTCCTTTCGTAGAAGCAGCCTATAAGCATGAAGCTATTTGATTTTAATTAACCTACACGTGATAAACAAAGGTCATTATATATGAAAACAATAAAGGAAACGACGTAAATATTAGTACCCCTTTCGTAGAAGCAGCCTATAAGCATGAAGCTATTTGATTTTAATTAACCTACACGTGATAAACAAAGGTCATTATATATGAAAACGATAAAGGAAACGACGTAAATATTAGTACTCCTTTCATAGAAACAGCCTATAAGCATGAAGCTATTTGATTTTAATTAACCTACACGTGATATTCATGATGTTTCTTCTAATTATCGTTCGTCTTTCTGAGGAAGATGTACATCCTAATTCCAAAAGGGACATATCGTTTATAAACAATCACTCCAAACCTATGCATGCGCTTCATTCGGACTGATATTTCAGGAGTATTTCCTTCTCTTTCTATTATTTCGCCATTTTCAGACCAGCGCAGTTCAATTATTTCATGTATGAAAATTTTTATTAGCACATTCTTTAATTTACCCGGTTAAATTCCAAATGACAATTTGTACTTGTTGTATCGTGTTTTTTTTTCTTAATTTCGCCTCAGCGAACAGTGGAAATTTTCGTACTTCGCGACATCGGACTTGAAAGCATTTGCTCGCGAATTTCTATCACGTATGATAACTTTTGAAAATTACATCTGATTCCATCTAAATTTTTGTACAGGTTATGTCTTTTAATCATCGTATCATTAACCGCGAGCCAGCCGGGGTTGTTATTGAGGATGTAACGATGTTAAGTTTCTCAAAGGATAACAAATTGTGTGGGATTTATGTTAATTTTTAGTAGGTAGTTTCTCAAATCTAAATATGTCATATTTTCTAGTTGCAAAGACTTCAATAGGAACCGCTTTTTAATATTATTATTATTATTAATTTTAGAATTAGAACAGAAAATACAACGGCTCCGCAACAACCAATGAGACAGATTCAACATCCGGTCATCGATTCTCCTCCATCAGAAACTACAGAATTGAGAGGTCACGAAGTGTAAAAAAATTATTCGACAGACGAAGAATTCGATTATTTTTCAAAAATTAATCGACTAAAATTCGCGATAAAAATTTAATATTTCGAAAAAAAAAACAAACACTCCCGTAGATGTTTCGTTTTATTTTTATGTAATTCTAATTATCCGTCAAATGCGTTCTCAGCATTAAGATAATTACGTCATTTTTGTCTCGCTTTCGTTTAAACTGGGCCCTAACTTGATCACCTAGAAAACGAGTTGTAAATATACGTTTATTTATTCTTTTTTAATATATTATTTTTGATTTGTACATAAACGTGGTTAAAAAAAAATGTGTTTATCTCGCCTGTTTACATTGTATTATATATCTGTAAATATGAGTCAAAATATATAAGATGAAATCTATAATAATAAAAACTTAAATAAAAACAGAGCGCCGAAATCTCTTTGAATACGATAGCCCACATTCGCCGTTATTAAAACGAAACCGGAACAAGGTAACTTTAAATAAAACTTGTAATTATTTTTTCAACATACAAGCAAATATTGAACATAAAATTGTCGTAAACAAATAGTAAAAAGAACAGCGTATAATAAACTTATGCAGCAACTATATATATAATATATATATATACAAAAAAGCAAAACAAATAATCATAATAATGTCGATTCGAAATATCATTTTAAAAATTGTCATCTTTATAATTAATACAAAAATTATCCGATGAAATTCCGACATATTCTATATCATTCCGAGTTACAATATTTTCACCTAGACGTTCAACATGGTCGAGTGTAAATTCGCATACATATACACATATATACATCATTCTCGTATTGCAAACGCACATACGTGTATATATTTTTTAAATTTGCGAACTCTATTGTCGAACAAACTTCTTGTACGATCTATTTCAGAATTTGAAACACTAGGCATATGAAACGGAAATGTGCACGCATATAGTGTACATTGTATGTATGATATATCACACTAAATAGAGAACATTAATACGAATAGCAGCTATTTTACATACCAAACATACAACGTCAACTGTTATTTCATTTTCGATTAAAACAAAAAAAAAATTGAAAAATGAAATATTTCATTCGAATCTTTGGAGATAACAACGTATTCCGTGTATTTATTAATTTCGAGTATTCAACAAGTCTACACGAGAAGTTAATATTACTGCACAATAATTTTAGGGTAGAATAACATCTTTTATATTTTCTAATGACCGGCTTAACACTTAAAAAGCTTTATAGTCGTTTACTAATATAAAAAAACCTTGATATATATATATATATATATATATATATATATATATATATATATATATATATATAATGAAATTTAGAGAATTTTTATTAGATATTAAATTAAAAATATATATTAATACAATTAATTACATATGGAATAATTTGTGTACAAAAATTTTAAAAATTTGTAGGTATATAAAATTATGTTAATTTTTCCCAACAGATTCAATAACATAGAAATATATAATTATCAACTTTTATATAAACTTAGGAATCACTGCGAAATATTTTAGACAAATGTACCAATTACATATATATATATGTGTGTGTGTGTGTACATATGTATGTATATTATTCAAAAATGTGTTGGTAAAATACATTAGCGTATTTGAAAGTTTAATCGAGGTAATTTTATATGTTTTAAAACTGAAATTAAACAATACATGAACACAGCGAAGAAATTAATGAAAATTTTAAAATTAACATCGAAATCCCGCCTACATCCCTCGTGATGCGTAGGGCCCACGATTAGAATTAAAAAAACACGAAACCCGCTTTAGCTTGTTGATTATTTTCGATATCTCGTAAGTTTTATTAAATCTGTCGCAAAATTTGTAGGCCGTAATTAATTATAGAAGCGACTGTACGCGAGCACCAATCGACAGATTAAATAAACAATTTTTTTTTATAATAAACATTTCACCTTATTTAACTAAACAGTTACATTTGTAACTCCTCTCTGTAGAAGCGAAACACCGGTATTCTATAGAAGATAAATCAGATTTATGTGACACTTTCAACAACGTTTCTGCGGCATCCGATGAACATGAACGATTTTGTATCAAATCATAAGGTTCTATATCGTTGTATATATATATATATAAACCCAGGGAAAAAGTGTTGGCTGAAATGTATTTCCACAGATCAAGTCATTTGAACAGAGGACAAAAACATTCAAATTTAATGCTTAACGAAGAACCATTTCAAAGTAAACCAAAGTAGGCAAGATAACGTAGAGAATGATGATGAATTGTCGTTATATCCCATAGGACGTCCTGATCATAATAATCCAATTAACTCATGAATCGTTTGTTCCACTGTCGTGTCTGTCCATTGCCAGTCTGCTGCATGCTATTAATGTTATTTTTTTGGTACGTTAAAACAAATATTGGAACTAATTAAATTAACAGATTCGTGTAATAACGGCGAACAATTATCATTACCTTAGTTTTATCCTTGTCCATTAGCAAGCCTGCTTCTTTACTTGCATTGTCCAGTTTTTTAAAAAGACGACTTAGCTTTTCTTCCGATCAGACAATTATTACAATATCATCCGCATATCGCAACTTATTAAGTGTCCTTCCTGCAATTTTAATTCCATCCTTCTAGTATCTTTCTCATTATCCGTTCGCTATATATATATTTAAAAAGGATAGAACTTAATATACATCCTTGACGAACTCCTTTTCCTAATTTCAATTCGTCCGTAAGTCCGTTGTTAATTTTCGCTCAGCCGCTATTAGAAACATATAGAGAGATCTCATTAAGAATTAAAGCTGCGAAAACATCTGTCCCTTGTAGCTGTTCGATTTATAGACGTATTTTTGAATTGGACTGATTAAGTTAATTTCGGTTTTTCACATTACTCACTACTTACAAAAGGTTTTCGGCTACATAGGACAAGGCTATACGTTCACTGCTAAAAATAGTTAAATAATACAATTAGCTAGTGTATTTGATTTGAGATTTTAACTGTATCGATTACGAATAATTGAATTTTTGGACTTTTTCGTAACAACGGGAATATTTTAATAATAATTACGAATAATGCCGTCTCGGTGTAAATATTTCGTACACCGATATAGTTATTAAAAATAATTATTTGCGACAAATTGATAACCCCAATCGAAGAAATAGATCAATTAAAAGTTTTAAAATTATCCGCACGGTACGCGATAATAAAATATTTTCAATTACGTAACAGTTTGAGAAAGCTAATTATTACTCGTTTCTATCTAAATTACATATAACGTAAAATAAGCAGAAAAAAAAAAATAATAATAATAAAAATGATCGCGTAAAAAAATTTAGAAAAATACACATATAATAAATTAGGATAGGAGAACTGATCATATGTATCATCTGTAAACATTTCCAAGAGTGTACCAATTAGTAGTTTCAGTAGAAAGATCAAACTGTTGCAAAGGTAAACTCACACCACCTAGAAATTCGTTTTCTTGCAAGGTATCGTGGTTCCAAATTGTAGCTTGAAGTTCGCGATATTGAATCAATTCAATCGGCATACGATATTCTAACTGAAGAGTTTTTTAAAAGAAAAAATTAAAAAGTTAATTTTTTATGAATTATCGCAAACGATTAATAATTTATATGAATAATAATCGAATTTAATTTAATAGATATACAAAAAAAAAATAAAATAACCACCGAGTTTTTTATCGACGAGGTTACTCTGCACCGGAGGTTGAGAAATAATTAAAAACTATATACACGTTTCAAAAACGAAATATATATATATATTGTAATTGGAAAGGGTGCAATCACCTACAGGACCACACATAGCCTACGATAAAGAAGTGGAGGAAATTAAAAGTATCGATTCCTTACAGCATAATTGATCAATATACAGAGATACAAATACGAATTAAAAAAGCTTGAAGCGCATTCCAGCAACTAAAGCAAATATCTTATAGTAGAAATATAAAATTATGAAAATTAGATTAATAAAACGCTACGTATTGTCGGTATTGCTGTACGGTTCTGAAATCTGGGTAAAGCTTTCTTCAAAAGGACCGCCAGTAGCCAACGTTCAACAACGAACACGCCATTATGATGAACAAATAAATGAATATATAATTCTACGATAATAACAGTACCCACATTCAGAAAAACTAACGCGTTTCAAAAGTTAAAGACGTAATAACAAAATAAGAAACGATTCAAAAATTGAAAATAGTCCCTATTAAATATTTAACAAAAAAAACTGCGTCCTTCATTAAAAATATATTAATTTAAATTAAATACTCGTTAATAAAGTCATCGTAAATGACGCTAAATATATTTTAGAAAAATCATATTCGCGTTAGTTTAATTTCTCATAATCAGTTAAAAACGAATTTTCAAAATTAATTAGCTGGAACTGAATGTATTTTATTTTCATAAATATAATATATCCATCAAGTTATTGGGTAATTCCCAAGAAATTCGACAACTCGATAAAACGAATTCTTCATTAAATCATAAAGATAGGAGTTCTAAAAAAAAAAATATCTCATCGAACATACCGTTCAAACAGCCTGGTATCAGAATAAAATTCGTAATTCAACGCAAAAATTAATATCTTATAATAAATATTCTAATGTAAATAATAATAATTATCAAACAAAATATTGTTTAAAGTCAAACATTAATATCTCACAATAAACAACCTAACGTAAAAAAAAACAATCACAATTACTAAACGATATGTTAATTGCATTAAGTCCCGGTGATTTATAAAAGCTCGCGAATATATAAATGCTACATAAACAAAACGGATGACTATTCGGATTCGACAGAATATTAACAATACTCTAAAACTCGATAACATGCAGATCGCGAAAATAGCTTTGACAAAACATCAGTAATGCCATATTAACGACAGATTCCCACCATTAAACTAAGATGCAGAAGAGAACAAACGAGGATGTATTTTCAAAAAATGCACATCATATTAACGAACCGAGGATTTAAAGATCTTGGTATACGCTTTCTTCAGTGTTATGTGTTTAGCGTTCTCCTGTACGCTACGGAATGTTGAGACTATATCTACAACATCGTGCAAAAAACTAGAAACCTTCAAGATGTGAACGAAAAAAATTACTAATTCGGAAGTATTGCATCGTCCGAATAAGCAGGTAGAAAAAATTGGAATATATTAGCTGTGTATAACGAGAAATAGTAAATAATGGTTCATGTATTAATACAAGATAAATGGTAACCGTGGTCGTCAAGGACGATAGATGAACTGAAGAAGTGGCTTAAAATGGACGCGATGAAAATTTTCATGAGGGTTGTCGATAAAAATTAAGTCAAGCAAGTGATCGCCAACATCATTGCAGATCGAGCATTAATATCTCATAATAAACCACCTAATGTAAAAAACAATATTTTAACGTAAAATAATTTACAGGGAATAATGTTTATCAACGCGATTATAAATCCATTTACTTCGACGCTTAGAAACATCTGAAGAACTTGTCCGCGAAATATATACGCAAATACCATATTATAGATTTATGAAACGGATAAATTAATTTACCATTTCCATGAACGAAGGATGCGAACTACGTTTAATAACTTTAGTTTTTCTTTTCGTGATTTTTCCAGGATCCGGTAATAAATAAACTTTCACATATGTTGAAGGTTCTTGACCGTTCGATACTAAAGGTAATTCTCTGGCGTGATGTACCATTATCTAATAAAATATTTTATTAATATTATATATATATATATAGACACAACGTTCAAAGTAAATTAAAACTGTGGTCGCAATACCACACTTCTGTTAAGTAACACCCTTAAAAGATTCCATCGAATGACAGACGATCGGGCTGGCCTAACACAACAAGTTTTACAAATAACATCTCCACATACTCCTCAACAGTACCAAATTTCCTCAAAATGATGTCTAGGTCTACGTGTCAGTGGTGTAAAAAAAAAATATAATTACACTGCGATATTGGAATACGGACTCATTAAAGAGAACTAACTGTGAAATACATGCGGATGATGTTCACTCGTTGTCGAAATATATCGTGTTAATTAAAAGACCCTATTTAAAGTTCGAAATCAATACTATACTTTCTATATTAATTTTACCCATATTATAATTACACGCATTACATTTGAATGGCCGTCAAAATCATACATATTCTACCAGTGCTTATATAATTCGGATATAACATTCTCGATATATATATATATATATATATATATATATATATATATATATATATATGTGTGTGTGTGTGTGTATTTATTTATTTATAAAAGCGATAGAAATAATTTACGAATAACGAACTGATCGAAGCCGATCCAATTAAGTTTTATACGATAAATTTTAACTCTTTATTTACTAATTCGGTAATCTTACTTAATCAGTGTGGTTGCAGTTGTATTCTAACACTATACGTGTTTAATATTATCGATTAAATTACATATTACACACATTTGTTTGAATACGTAATTTTATACCTATATAGGTAATCCTCAAATAAACTACGCGTCCAGTAACGAATTAATAATTCGGTATAAATATAACGTTGTTAAGTTGATTATCTAGACTTGAAAAAAATTGTTTTGCTAAATATTCGTTCCGTCATTTTTAATACAAATTCGCGATTTATTTTTATTAAGAAGATATTAACACGTTTATTAATTTTAATATTAACGACTTAATACCAGCGATGACAATGCTCGCTATATGATTCGATTTAAGTTCGAATAATATACCCCCACCCACCTCTATCTTCGCTTTCCTAACTTAATGTCGTACTGTGTAAATTCAACGTTAACGTACGAGTGAATGGGTTTTTTGTTTTTTTAATGTAAAAATGAAACGGCCAAAAACAAAATCTTCGACATAGATTTCATTTAATAAGAAACGAGACGAATACACATACAAAATGTATCTGGAAAGTGTCGCGTTGAGATACAGTACCGCTTAAATTAAAACTCAACATGTAATTGACGATTTTTGTAAAACCATTCGAAAAAAAAAAGTAAAATACTCACTATGAGCGCTCCGCGTTGATAATGAATGGTCAATTTAATCTGCCCTCTGACGAATTTCGAATTACTCGCAAGTTCCTTGGATTTTCGTTCTGAATAAATTATAACAAAAAAAATATATATATATATATATAAGTATTACAAAAACAAAAACATTTCGCCAGCCACCATTATGATTTATAAAAGATAAACGAGTTCAGTGGTCTAATAAAATAATTACGTTTCGTAATTCCACAAACAGTACACCTAATATGCATTATATCGAAGCGTACTGCAACACGGTCTGCATTAATTTTTCAAACAGGCGTGTGTATTTTTTATTCTATTATTTAGAATGATGTTTCAATTTTTTTTTCAACACACTTATTTATAAGCACATGTGATTTATAATTACGAATATTTTTACTAAATGGTTTTCTCTGTATTATTATGAGAAAAGGTGCGACATTTTTAATCGGCAATTTTATTATTATTATTTCTGTTCTTATACATTAGAGGTTGCTACTAACATGTTATTACATTTGTAATATTAAATAATTTACAAATTATTTAATTAAATGTCCATCATCGTTAATCTGCGCCGTCCAGTTAGAGCCTTGCCAGGTATTTTTCCTCGCACAATCCCGTTTAAAACAGTTTGTCGTGTTTTATCTTATCTTCCAGGAATTTCTTTTTCCTCTACGATATTCTCGACAACGGGATATTTTCTCGTAGTAATCCGTTCCGTTTCAGCACTTCATCGTTGGTAAATTTTCTCTACCCATTTGATAGAATGTAGACTAAACATCACATTTTGAAAGTATTTTTTGGATAAATTAAAATGTTGAGTATCCTGATTATAAAGATTAAATCGTTTTTGATTTGTACAAATCTTTCTTCCTTCCACGAAGGAAAATTCTCATCATTACCATTCGTATCACGACCGTTTGACTGCTAGCGTTCTAATCTCATCTCTAACTGCTGTCATCGAATTAAATTTTTCTAATTATAAGTCGTTAATTGTTTATCATCATTATGTCGCTTGTTCCGTTGTAGAAGATTGCGTACAATAATTATTAATTTGCACTAAACGGCTTCTTACTAGGTCGATCATCTGTTGCACCTTCATACTTTTTTTTGTACGTCTGTTGTCATCCATTTCAGTTTCCTGCCATCTTTTATTTTGATTTTTTGTTCATTTTCTTGAACAGCTACCACCAGCAATCTTCGCGAATTTTACGCGCCAGATATTTACGCTTTCGGTTATTTATGTTTTCTATCAGTTGTGTTTTTGATTTATTCAGTACCTTCGCGTTACTAATACGCTCTATCCGCGATATATATTCCAATAAATCTGCGATAGTATCACATCTCGAAACTTTGTATTATTTTCTTACATTCTGCGCTTATTATCAACGTTTCTGAGAAATATTTCAAAATAGTCCACACATAGCGTCTCTCTCTAGTTCGTGTCTTTATATTCAAAATACTTTCCGTAAATAGTTGAGATGCTTTTGCCATCCCGGTACTCGTTTATATTTCTTTATTATCCTTTCATCCTTTCCGTAATTAGTGATCAGCGCTCCTAAATATCCGAATACACATTCTCTATGTCTCGTCCATCAATTCTGACGTACGCTTTCTTATAATTGTTTCTTGCAAATCTAATAATCTTTGTTTTTTAGATGTTAATTTTCATTACGTATATACGTCTAATAAGAAAATAATAATCTCGTACCCGTGTCGAAAGTGAGAAACCCGATAAGTTTCAATACGAAATAAAAATAATTAGCGTTATTTCGATTAAGTTGAGGAAAATTTCATTTTTAAATAATTTATCTTATGGTCGTTACCTTTCAATTTGCCGTGATGTATACTAGCTTCCTGTTGATCTCGCAATAAAGGATGAAAAAACGTATACACTAAATCCGAATGACTAATTTCATCGGCCATTTGAAACAACAAATTTAAAAACTTCTGAATTTCCCACCGACGCTTTTCCGCTACTTGTTTAATATTAGACCGACCTACTAGTGGACTAGAATTATGTAAACTGAAAACGACATATAACGCGCGATATATTATTCAGAAATTAACAACGTGTAAACATTAATTACTTTCGCCAGAATCTAGATATATTACAGAACTTCTATCGATCTCTATTGATAAATAAAATTACAAATGTGCTACATGAACGAACAGAACAATTTTTTCATTCGTTCAACAGTTTATAATTAAACAATAAAACACTAGTTGAAATAGCTAAATCTATATTAAAAGATACAAAATTTTTCTGGCTATTAAACCGTTTCCAAGTGTACGTAAATAAAAATAAATAAAAACTATCACTTCCATCGTACTCACGCGAACATCATTTCGCAATTCTGCTGGCTATATACTAATTGTATCTTCTAAAAATGAACAGGAAATTTATCACAGACTCGCTGTATTCGATCAAACAGCTGAAAGAAAAGTCCAGATGCATACATCTATTGGCTGAAAAAATTAATTTGAAAATCAACGATCAAAGTCTGCAGATCTGTGTACTTTGAATTTCTGGACATAGAAGGAATGAAGAAGCAGTCCTTCGTGTCTCCTACAGAATTACTTCCAGCAAACAAGTTCCGACATGCGTCACTGAGTGTTTCATAAATTCAAGTAACAAGCAGTCAGATTTTACCTGTAAAAATTGGTATCTGAACTATTCAATCGTCGCACAAGACGGGACGAAGTAATGTTGTTTCGTGTCCAGACAGGTCACACTCGTTTGACTCACTCTAATATTCTATTCAAAACCGATTCACCTATTCAAACCGTAATGTTCAAATCACTATAGCTCGTATCTGCACTATTCTCTACAAAACTACATTCGCGCTTCGTTACATTTCACTTCATTAAATAGTCTTAAAAATGATAACTTTCATTATTCCCATCAAACTATCTCCGCATTTATAATAACGGAATAATAAATTCCGCATTTTTTGGCCTCAGTAATCGATATCTAAAAAAAAAAAATTAGATGTGCCAATATTACAAAGTATTTTCTTTGTAATGTATACTTAAGTATTTTCTTACATTTTATTTTTGTGGTTTTTTTTCGTTGTTTCTTATTTTATTATTATTACTATTTATTTTTATTTATAAACACTTGAAAATGGTTTAATAGCCGAAAAGCTTTGTCTTTTAAAACAAATTTAGTGATTTCAAGTACTTTATCTTTTTTTTTTAAATCATTACATTTGACATCAGTTCAAAAAGAAAGTTTATAATTAAATAGAAAAATTTATAACGTCAGTTTTTTTTTAAACGTAATGAAAAAACCTCGTCAAATTTTACTACTCGTATTCCTGCAATTTTAACGGATGATGAACGATTGGAATAGTTTTAAAAATTGTCGAAGAAATTTTATTTTCAAAGTAAAAATTCGAAAGTTCATTACGTTGCATATAAGTGATCTTCATGAAGGTCGACAGAGGATCAGCCAATCCTGGGTAAAAGATAAAGCGTGGTTCGTCATTATTTACAAACCAACTGAATGGATAACTGAACTGGCTAGATTTCAATATGAAAAATTCTCGTCCCCAGTGTGATTCGAAAGATCGTGCGAGCAGAATGATAAAATATTTACGTCACGAAGTCACATGTTTGAGGTACGGACATTAAATTAAATTTAAAAACTTCGTCAAAAGTTTTTCACGTATCAAAACACCAGAAACAAAACGATTATTTATTATTTCGGCGGAAATTAAATAATTTAACTTATATTAATACAGCATATATCGTGATATATTTCAGACGAACGCAATTATTACGTTCAGCTGCGAACCGAAATATTCTATTTTGTATTAACTACAATTGTCTATCCCGCAAAAATAAATAATTAATAATGAGAGTAAGAATTCTCTATAAAGAATTATTCGAAACAAAAAAAATCAATGTTGCATAATTCTCTGCTATACCATTAGAACGTTTACGTAAAAAACATTACAAGCTCTTCGTACAAAAAACACACACAGAAATGTCGATGTAAACGAGCTTCGATTATTAATTTTTTACCTGTGACATTTGGCCAACGGGAAAAGAATACAAACTTTCTGTTGAAATTCGCAGAATTCTTTATACGAACGGAACAAGTATGAAGGATCCGGTTGATTTTCTCTTTTCACCTTCAAAATATACATGTAATATTTCTCTGGATCATACCGTTTTTGATACCCGTACACCTCGGCACTTAGAATACGACCTTCTTGGATTAATCTTTAAAAACAGTGAAAATAATCGCTCCAATTATTTTCAATAAAACCAGTCGAAGCGTAATTTCGATCAAATAAAACAACGTTTAATAATTGAAAAAAATACATTGAATTTTTTTTTAGAAAAAAGTTAAAAATATGAATTTAATTACGGAAAACGAAAATATAAGTTATTATTGTGAAAATAATAAATTATGCCAATTTTCCGTCTTATCCGATAAAATTTTTTGAATAAATAAAATAAATTACCTTTTTTCGGTGGTATTAACTATAAAATTAGCAACATTCTTTAAAAGTATAATTATAATACAGGCTTTTTTTAATATAAACAATCTATCCAATAGTTTAATAGAAAAATTAGCGTTAAAATATTAATAACAATAACGACGTATATAAACTTATTTATAAATATATAGAATAGCAATTTTAACGTTCGATTGAAATGACACACTGCATTACGGAAAAACGAAAGAATTGATCTTTCCAAGTTTTCTGACCATCTTATAAATAATGAACACTCCTTGGATCCTGCTTCTAACTTTTAAATCTTACACGCTCAATCAGAACATCAGTTCGCTAGAAATTCTAGAAATAAACGAAGCTTTTCAAAATCCCTCCCTGCAGGTGGTTAAATAACAAACTCCGGAATCTAGACAAGTTTTTTTTTGTTTGACAAAAGTTGAGTTATTTGTTAGTTTTTTATCGTTTTTCATTCAGTCATGATGATATTGTAAACAGTGAAACTAGTAGACTGTTTTGATTAAATATATATTGTGATACAATATAAAAATATTTAATTTAATTTTTAAATTAAATATAGTTCTTTAAAATAAGGATTTATTAAAAAAATAAAAAGTAATTTTATAAAATTAAATAAAAATAATAATCCCTTAATAGACACGAAAAAGCGTGAAATTAGTTACCGTAATAATCAATTTTTACAGTTTATTGTTACGTGAATATTGTCGGGAAATTTTAAGGTGTATTATTCAACAGGTATTGTAATGTAAGTTAATGTAATTATAACCACTTCTTAAATTTTTTTTTCTGTTTTGTAATTATTCGGTGTCCTAAGATAGGTTTGATTTGGAAAAGACATATAAACACAATGGATGACCCACTAAAGAACGGTAACTTTTTGCGTTATGATTGAGTAAAGATCATTCATGAGTACGGATTTAATTATTTTTATATTTTTTAGTCATGTTCGGATAGTTTGATTAAATATATTCATTGAACAAAAAAAAAAAACGCGTATTCGAAAATCATATCCGCCATATTACATACGTCAAATTGTAATTTTTTTAATAATAATAATTTTAATAAAAAAAAATAAATAAAGAATAAAACGACAATAATGTTCTAAGTAAAGTTTATGGATTTTTATCAACTCACGAATATGTTTTCGGAACAAAACTTAATAATTCGCCGTCATTGTGATCTCCGTTAAAGCGAAGTTGAGATAAATTATGAAGGAAAAAGTTAAATTGTGTAAACCACGACTTCAAAGAACTTTCTATCATGCGAGCGAAAGTTGCAGCTGCTTCGGCGTTTGATAATTCGGGCAATAACGCTCTCTGAACATAATGAACCGCTTCCACGGTCACACCTGGTATTCCAGAAGATATCATCTGGAATGATTCACGTATATATATATATATTATGAAATGAAAAACAATTTTAATAGTAACAATAGTACACTAATTTTGAAAACCTATACAATCGATCTCTATTTCAACGTTAATATATATATATATATATATATATATATATATGATAAATTGCTTACCAAGCCAAATAAGTTTAGCAACAAGTTACCGTGTTTTCTAACTATATTAAACGCTTGACAACACAAATCGACAAAGTGGTGGAATTTTGCGGTAGATTTATCACCACCGTTTATAACGTAAGCCATATCCGACGTCAATACGAATGGCGTCCTGTCTCTGTGAAATAAAACAAAGTCACAAACATAGTAGTGTAACAATATTCTAACAGATTACATACTAAATTATTGAAAAATGCATCACAATGGTAGACTATTTAGTTGTAAACTGTAAAAAACACGGAAAAAATTTTTCTTCCGGAAAAATATTTCACATACATCTGCATATAGCAAAATCTGAGATAACCATCGGTATACATTATTGCCAATGATCATCGATAAAATGATCTTGATAATATCGCACATAAATATAATCACGCAGAACGAACAGAAACGATAAGTAACTTAATTTCATCAAATATGAAATTTTACTTGTGAATACAATATACGGTATAAAACCGATCCATGCGATAATATCAGTGATTATAATAATAATAATAATTATTATTATTATTTATTATATACTAACAACTGAAATAAATGAAAAAAAAAATATATTACTTAGAATTACCCGTTAATGCTTAATGAATGTTACACATATGGAGAATTGTTTTTTAAAGCTTCATAATGATCCGTTTAATGGGACACGCTCATAACAACAGCATTATATAGATAATTTTCTCATTATGTTCATGTACCCCAAAAATTTATCTTAGCTTTTAAGTTGCACGTTCACGTATAATAAACTACGTTATAGGAAAGTAGACTAAAATCGCTGTGTATACGAAAGAAAGAGAGATTATATTCAACCCAAATCTCGAAAGAATTAAATTTCACTAAACAACGATGAAGAAATTTGAAATAAAATTCACGTAAAATATTCGTTTACGAATTCAAAAAAGAACTGATTAAACGCTGGTTAACGAAGTTAACATAGCGGCAGCGGAATCGTGTAATATAACACCGATTATCCCGATCGTAACAACGCCGAGTAAAGATGAATACTACGAAAACGAAGGAATGATTCACTATTCTTGCTCGCTATGAGTCTACCAACACAAACCCAGTAATGTTCACGTTCAGGCGAAATGATGTAGTGTTCTTCTGTGTTCGATCTGGATATACACGTTTTACGCATCAGTTCCTGTTCATAAAAAAAGAACGGCCCCCTTGTCATGCATGTAATACTCCCCTTACCATCACCTACATCTTGACTTCCTGCTCAATTTATACTTTACAATATTAGCTAGCAGCTTCCAAGTAATCTTCGTAACATACTTCAACACATCTCCTCCTCTATAGCTGAGCTCCTCCCCAAAAATATGAATATCCTTCATTTCCTTCCGTGCCTCTGGCCGAAGTAGCAGGATACAGCACGGTCATAAATCAAAGAAGAAGAAATGATTAAAATTACGCAAAATGACTCGACTTGAATGAAAATCGTTTTTTTTTTAAAGCGATGTCAGCTCTGTGGCCAGAAACACCGCTTGTGATATTTATATTAGAGGAAAGAGTTTAGTGCGTTTCAGAAATTGAAGGATATGATCGATCATGTTAGAATTATCGGAGATAGTGGATGAAAATATGGTCGAGTTCAACACAATGTCCCTGCGTTCGAGGATATGCTTGTGTGCAAGAGCTCTATGCCCGGTGCGGAGCCGGATATACCCAAAATAATGAAGAGAAATCGATGATGAAAGAGTAAATGTGCAGTGGGACATAATACAGTATACAATACGTTCACATTGATTTAAATTTTTATATGAAATTATACGAGAAACATGCAAACGAAAAAAAAAATGATAGAAATAATGGCGAATATATATATATATAAAATTAAAAAAAAAAATAGCAAGAATAACAAAAATAAAATAAAAAAAAGAAACATACCTTTTAAAATTACCGAACGTTTGAGCATCGCCCAGAAATTTTCCGAAATCTATGTGAAATAAATGACCGGACCTTTTCAACATTATATTATCGTTATGTCTGTCGCATATACCTAATATATACGTAGCAACGCTATAACCGGCGCATGAAGCTGTAATCACGTCGATATACATTTAAATAATAATAATAAACATTAATTAATTTATATATATATATATATATATATATATATATATATATATATATATACATATATGGGTGAGTTAGCGTAAAAACTAGGTACAGGAACATGGTAGAGTAGTTCTTAAGTTATTCAAAAAACAATAACATATTCTCTGGGTCACCCTATATTAAAGAGATATAACCTTGTCTGACCCCTTTGCATATTGCGATCTCTTCTGTATTATGTATGTCCTTATGTCGCTGAATTAACATATTGATACTAAATAAGGTACCTTTTTTTTCTTAACTTTATTAAACTATATATGTATTAAAAGTAATTCGAAAAATTTAATAAATTTACTAACGAGCTCCCAAATAATACAAACATAATCTTGTACCGAATCCAAGTAAAACGCAAGTATGTGCTTTTCATTTAAAAGATTCAATGGCGAAATCAAAACTGAAAATCAAATGGCGAGGAACAGAACTCGAACATAATAATTGCCTAAAATATTTAGGAGTAACGCTAGACAAATCCCTCAGGTATAAGCAACACTACAAAAATACTAAACAAAAAATCAGTACATGGAATGGAATACTAAAAAAGCTTGTAACTTCAAAAAGGGGGTGCAAATGCTACGGTCATAAGAACGACAGCCTTAGCGTTATGTTTTACAACGGCAGAGTACGCCTGTCCCGCTTGGGCCAGGTCTGCGTATGCAAAACAAGTGGATGTTGCTATGAACGAAGCGTGTCGTTTAGTAACAGGATGTTTGAAACCAACGGCAGTAGAAAACCTCTATTTATTGAGCGGCATAGCGCCACCACACATAAGACGCCGTGTAATAGCTGACAAAGAAAGAACTGCCCAAATCTACGACGAAAGGCATCCAATATACGGTCAAACTAAGGTCTCATACAGGCTAAAGTCAAGGAGCAATTTCATGAAAACTACCAAGGAATTAATATTGCAACCTGAAAAAAACGGATAAATCGATGGAGTAAAGAAATTAAACCAAACCCCGTGAGATAGCCAGAGGAAACGCTGGCACCAGGATATAAAGAGAGATGGTCAATATGGCGCACAATAAAAAGAATACGGACAGGCTGTATTCGTACAGAATCAGAAATAATGAAATGAGGCCTGGTGGAAGATCTAAAATGCCAATAGAGTGTAAAAAGAGCCCGACGATGTGTACAATGCATGATGTTACCCTAGCAAATGAAAAATCCAAGATCCTGGCAAAAATATTGGTGCGACAAAATATGAATCCCAAGCGAACCGGATGCGAAAAGAAGAAGACACAAACGTAACTTTTTAAAAACACACATTTCGATTATTAACGTACCGGTAAAATTTTCGACAGCCCGTTCGTATCCCAAAGGTGACGGATTATATTTAGCGAGCCATTCGGCAATCGGTCTGTCCTTAAACGATCCAGTGAGACCTAATTCGATTTGTATTTTTCTCAACGTTTCAGCTTCAGTAACCATTTCTAAAATACCTGAAGAAAATAATATTTAATATATGTATGTATTGTATCGCAATAGAATTACGTATCTCAATTCCGTCCTAAAATAATTTATTTAATTTAATTTACTTTTTTTTAATAAAGGAAACTTACCTCTTCTGTCGCCCGTCGGAACGCAAGTAAAAGTTACCATTTTTAAGTCTAATCCTTCTTTTAACCATAATTTATCCATTATTCTGATCATTTGCAGAGTTAACATGTCCTGTTGTAAATCGTCCCCGGCCTAAATAATTAAAAAGCGAATGAACTAAAATCCGCAAAACGATATACGAGAGATATGTAATTATTAACTAAAACAAATAACGATCAATAATAAATATAACACAACTATAGATGATAAAATACAGGAAAAATCTTACGATAAAAATAACGAAAAAGATAAACAAAATTACTCAATTAATTATGTAAGAAGTCACACATTTAAAATAATAAAAATATTTAACAAATATAACATAAATTTAGCAATAACAAATAATAACTCGTCGACAAAACAGGAGATAGAAATATATTTAAATATTTAGCAGCACATATATTAAATTGTAATCAACGCGAAAAAGGATATGTAGGAGAAATGTGCACACAATTCGCAATAAAATTTAAAGAACATTTAAATTCGTATAAAAACAATAACTAAAACGTATTAATTGGAAAACATCTTAAACAGTTATAACACAAAATCACTAATATTAGCCAAAATTATAAAATTTTACATACAAAAACTACTTGAAAAAATGGAAACAAGAAAAGAACGATATAAAAATAATTTATTAAATTCAACGATAAATTTTGATAAAGAACTTGTTCTAAGAAGTATATCATAAAATTCATAAATTTTTTCATATTAAACAGAAGTTCTTATTTATGTTCCTATCGCATATGTTATATATACTATTTTTCATTTTGCTAATTTTTATAAATTGTATATCTAAATTAGTAATTTTACATTTTATATTTCTTATATATTGTATATATTTATATATATATTATTGAAATATTTATACGTAATTGTCGAAAATCTTCGCAATTATATATATATTTGTATACTTTAGCTTTTATTAAGAATTATTTATCAAAATAAATGGCACATTAAGCTAGTGTCACCGTTAAAAATTACCACAGAAATTGACACAACATGAATCCTAGGAAAGCATCTGACTTCAATTAAATTTCGCCTGGTGTTCTAAAGAAAAAGGAATTGTACTATCAGCGTACATATTCAATGGGTGTTTCCGTCTTGAGCATGTACCCTTCTTGTTTCAAATAAACATCTTCACGAAGCTAGATAAACCAGAAGAAGTCGCCTCATATAGACCAATTTCATTATTGCCGGGCATATCGAAACTGTTTGAGAAATTATTCTCAAAGCGCCTCAAACCGTTTTACAGTTGTCCCAGACCACCAGTTCCGCTTCCGTGTTCAACACTCAACTGTTGATCGAGTACATCGAGTTACGTCGATAATCAGCAGAATATTTGAAGAAAAGAAATACTGTTTAGCAGTACTTGAAGATGTTGTCTAAGTGTTCGATAGAATACAGCATTAACAGCAAAAATTAACCCAACAGCTGATAGACGGCTGTTGTCGTCTGTTGAAGTCATATCTTCCTGATAGAAAATTCAGAGTTGTATATGAAGAAGTGAAGTCAATTTTTCACCCTATACAAGGTGACGTACCACAAGGTAATGTTCTAGGGCCTATCTTGCACATTTTGTATGCGGTTAATATTCCATTAATGGATAACAATCACAATGTTTGCCGATACATAATACTATAATATTGTCTATGAATGATTCCCAAGTAGAAACGAATGATAACATAAAAAACGCTTTAGTCCGTTTCAAAATGGCGAAGAAATAAATAATAAAATTCGACGAGCATAAATCCGTTCACATCAATCACGCTCGAAAAAAAAAAGTTAACTCGCAGTATAGTGTTTACATCAATTAATCGGCAGATCCCACAAAAGAATACAGTTAAATATCTTGGACCGCATCTTGATGTCCATTTAACGTGGAAGCATCGCGTGAGAAAGCAAAACAAATCCGACTTTCAAACTTGATGACTGTTAGGAAAAAATTCACAACTCGATCTTTACAGTAAACGATCTACTAGTCAATCATCAAATTCATCGGGACCAATGGGATCCAATTTTAGGGATGCGCGAAGCCTGCGAACCAAATTATTATTCAGCGTAGTCAGTTATTCGTGCAATTACATCAGAGAAACGAGGATTTGCATGCAGATCTGAATTTTAAGTGGGTAGACGAAATTATTTGTGACTTCGCCTACAAGCGCAAAAAGTGACTCTATAAGCATCCGAAAATTATTTGCTCGGCACACTAGCAGATGTTAAACACCTTCAGCGATTAAAGACAAAAAATTTAACTATGTAAACAATGTGTACATAAATAATATAAATTAATCAATGAACTAATATTCTTTACATGTTTACTGACTAATATATTAATTATTCAAACATTAATTTAAAGTCGCAATACCCATTCATTAAAAAAAAAAAAGAAGGAAAAAAAACATCGGTTAAAGCTTAATTAGTAGAAATTTGTCGCTTTATAAGAATTTCTGTTTTTTATACGAATTTTTAACTAAAACTATATTCGTACAACTTTAACCAATAAGTAACTTTTCGTATATTTCAAGGAAAAACCCAGAAATAAAAGTATATACACACATTAATTATAAACAAACAAAATATAACACAATCACTAAAAGTTTTTTAATCGCGAAGCTTTTCGACGGTTACGTCATTTTCAAGCATGCATAATAAATTATTACATCTTTTTTTAAATCACTACTCTCCAATATATTCAACTTTTAATATACACACATTACCTTAAAAATAGCCGGAAATATACTATTCTCGGTTGTGATGAAACTTATCTTTAACGGTAACGTATTGGATGGAAAGTACGAACAGGTTTTCACTTGCACGCCGTTTACATTCATGCCTAATTTTAACGGTAAACAGGTCGGCGTTTCTTGCAGGTTATCGTGTACGGATTCTAAATCTTGTAAAAGCATCTTCAAACGTAAAGATTCTTTCGTAATTTTTACATTTTCAGCGATATCGTAAAGCGACTGCAAAAAGATAATTTTATATACTCTATAATAATAATAATAATAATAATAAAAATAATCATAAAATTAACTTGTAAATAAATGGCTCTATCCTGAAGGAAAGTTTATTAGTTTATTATTTTTATTTTTAATTAATCGAAAAACAACTGAAACTCTGAGAATAAATTTAAAATAATGAACGAATAGAATGATTGGGCACTTGCAATGGAATAAGATACAAATACTAACGATTTAAGACGGGATTGTCGAATTACAAGTATACCGTCTAAAAAACACTGGGAATATAAGGAAACACGTAATTAAAGAAAGATGCAATATGAGCTGTCAGTTTTGTTTCTTATTATTACAATGTTATAATTATACTTCCATTAGCATTATTATGTGTTTTAATAAATACATTGTCAATATCGTAGCATTCTGTAAAATATATTCAATAAATAAATAAATTGATTTGATTTGATTATTATTAGCAACTCAACATAATTTAGCGTATTATATATATATATATATATATATATATATATATATATATATATATATATATATATATATACGTATCTATGTGTATTAAAATATACATTTAACAAATGTATGTCTAAATGTCAGAAATACGCGAATAGAAAATAAAAGAAAAATATCACACAGAGAGAATAAAAGTGTATTTAAAACAAACTAATATATACTTACAATAATACGATTAAACGTTTATTATTTTATGCATTTTAAACGAATAATTAATTAAACGATAACATTCAATTTAAAACGTGAATAATAATTTAATGCGAACATTCACGAACAAAATCCGAGTTTACTTTAATCTCGTATTTTAATCATCACCATACGTCCTGACAAGTCATTGTACGTTTATTTTTACTTACAAAGTGGGATAGCATTCGAGGCACTAATTATATGCAACGCAGATGAGGGCGAATATGTTATACGGAGTGTCACTGCCTCCTTCGTGATAAACGTAATGACGAAAAATGTTATAAACTTTTACGTCGTGAATTAATTTCAAATCCTCGACCGTCGAATTGGCAGTCGAGCACTCTAGCAACCATGCCGCCGAGACATTATATAAGTATACATTATGCATATCCACATACACGTGATAATAATATATGTGTGTAAAATAGGCTCTAAATGTCAATTTATTGTTTTCGTACGACAGAACAAAGAAATTCTATAACTTACTTTGACTAGAATTTGTTGAGACAGGAAACGATCGCGAAGAGCTTGACCGGCTATCGACATTAAAATTCTTAACATCAACTGTAATCTGCGACAATAACGAGCATTGCCGACCGTTTTTTCGTCCATATTGTTAATATCGCAATTTGCATTCTAAAAAAGAAAAAAGATTACGTCATTAAAATAACTAACCGGTTTTTTTTAGGAACAAAAAAGTTGGTGTAGTTTTAAATTTCTAAATTATTTAAGTTGCAAAGTAGTTTTTGTCGTTGTATTTTTATTATTTCGTTTATTTCATTCTTAATCATTTTTCCCCGTTATTAACAGAAGCATATTCGTTTTTTAGTCCTAATTTCCCAAGTTCTATACAGATATCTAAAATTCAGTTTATTACACCATACATATCACATTATTCCTCATAAAAAAAAAAAAAAAAAAAATGGCGGTTTACCTGACATAACTGCGACGGTAACGGTTGAACTAGCAACCAATATAAATGATGGGCAACTCGCGGACAAATTAACGAACGTTCTAACAGAAATTCTGCGAGTGCGGAAGTTTCGTAAGTGTCGTGTTTTAAAGCTTGAATCAGCTGAGGAAGAAAATCGATTACTTCGTCATTCGATAAAGGCGACATCCATTGTACCGCGACTTTACGTACCTCGATATCTGGAAAGCTGACAAATTTACGCGTATCGCATCAAATATTTTATCGACTTACTTAAAAAAAAATTCACGATATAATGTATAACGGCGTTTTAAATTACACTGAAATTTGATAATTACCACGGCAACAATAACTGTAAAGCATCTACCGCTGATAACGGCGCCCAAGAATTCAACAGCGAATGAAGATCAGCTACACAAGCGTAATCCCAACTGTGAGCCGCTAGAAATACTTTAGGTAAGGCTTCCGGTTTTGAAAGTAAATAATGTCTTTTTTCCCAAAGCACTTCACGATCCTCTGCTAAAGGTCTGTGTAACATAAATCGTAAAATGTAAATTTATTATTGTATTTTGATTTATAACAAAAAAAAAAAAAAAAAACTTTATTCAGATAGAAGTAATTTGTTACTAAATTACATCGAAGGGATATTTTTTTCATCATGCGTCGCCTTATTGGAATCAAACGAGTACAAAATATTTCTTTGTTTTTCCTTTAATATAATGATCATGCTGAAACATACACGTACGTCATTCTCGTATTCACTACGTAATTATTTGGAAATTTTTAATAAAAGTTTTTATTCTTCAGGTTGAAGTAATTTGTGATAAAATTTCTTGCATTCTCGGGTATGAAACAATCATATATTTGATGCTTAGATGTTTCCTATTACTCTGCGTAAACAATCTTCCTTAAGTTTAAAAAGATATTGCGTGAGATTTCCATGATTCGTTAATAGTCGTGCTGTATAAAATTTAGGTGTCAATTTCAGTTGAAGCCTTACAGTAAACATCGACGCTAAATGTATGTGATAAACTCTTGTTGTAACTAGCGTCGCTATATAGTGTTGTATCCCTATTTCGAGCCATAAACATTTCTGTACATGCTTTCAGAAACTCATTTGTTTCATTGTATGCTGGATAATGTAAAATAACTTACCTCGATTTTTTTAGCGCAATTCCTCTAATTTTCATCAATAAGTAGTCTAACGGTAGTTATAATCGGTATAGGATTTTTTCTTGGACAAAGAGTTTAAGTTTAATTAACTTCTCACAGCACATGTTTATACGATAATATTAATTTTGTTTGTCTAATTTGTATTTAAGATAGAATCTAAAAAAAAAAGTAAGAGGAAATCGTTTATTATAGCTTAGGTTAATTTTAAATATTTACTTAAAATTAACATACTTCATTTTTTTTTAATAGTAATTTTCTTAATGCAAAAGATTTTAAAGTACTTAACCTAAATACGCATTTCGTAAAGGAACGACAAATGGATTGAAAATTAGTTAAATCACTAATATTTATTTTCTTAAAGAAAACACAATTATCAGATTTTTAATATTTATTTTCATTTTACTTGTAAAATTGTGTTTTTCAAAAAATTTTTGTGTTTGTATATTTTTATATTTTATATTTTACTTTTGGACATCATACATCGCAATAGTAAAAGAAAAATTTAAAATTCCACCAGTATACAACTTTTACAGAATCCGGAAAATAGTATTGAAGAAAAAATTAATATAAAAAAACAAAATTAATAAACAAATATATTGATATTAAATTTCAACAAATCAAAAAATATACAGAACTGAAGCAGACAGCATTTTTGGATCATATTTTCACAATCATCATCACATATTTTTAAGTAATTATATTTAATTTATATTTTTAAAATTGTGATGAAAATATTTCACTTGATAATGGCGTAAATGCCGAAAAGCTTTGTGTTTTCTTTAAGAAAATAAATATTAGTGATTTAACTAATTTTCAATTGATTTTTTATAAAAAATCACTACATTCCACATTATAATATATATATATATATATACGAACCTCATGTATGTATCTTGTTCGACCATCTGAAGTAATTGATTTTGTGTATTTTGATCTAAACTATTAAAATCATATATTTTCTTCGATACAGAATGTGCGTCCTTTTCGATACGAGTAAATTTAATATGAGAACTATAACAAGGAAACTCGATACCTGTAACAATTATAAAACACGACAAAAATAATTAAATAATAATAATAATAATGAACAAAAAGAGTAAACTGTTAAAGAATTTGTGCCGTTAATCTTTGCATAGAAAAAATATATCATTTTTTGAAGTAGAATCCTTATATAATTATTTCTAAAAAAGCAACTATGTTTTTAAAATCAACAGCATAATATTCATACACTTTTTTTGACGAAAATTTTCATAAATAAAATAACTGACTAATAAAAACAATGTAAAAAAGATCTAAAAAAACAAAATAATCACAAATATTCAATGTTACACAATTTGAGAATATCTTTAATTTAGACTGTTAGTAAATGTAATTCTATATATATGTATATACATACATATATATATATATATATATATATATATATATATATATATATATGGGTGTGTGCTCATATTAATACATCATATTTCAAAAAATCAACATGAAATGATTCAATAAGAATTTCATTAGTTTAATTTCATTAAAACTCTTAAATATAACTGTGTTCACTGTTTGAGGTTTCTTAAATTTCAATAACTAAATAGAAATCAAATAACCAAATATTTTTAGTACAAACTCATACTTCACTTGAAACCAAAATAAACATTGATAAAAATAAACAAAATGAAACGAAACGAAAACTATAACAAACCGGTGTAAGACAGAATTTTTATTGTTTCCAAAAACTTGAAATAATTTTCCATTTACTTTACCACGCAGCACGCATGACACACACACATATATATATGTAAAACATTGAATATTATCTTCATTCATAATAACAGAAATGTTGAATTATTCATTACAAATTGTTCATTAAAACGACTTATCGAATTACCTTAAAGAGCATAATTTGTGATTTAACATTTTATTATTGAAAAAATGTAAACGGTATAAAACCGACAATAGTCTTTAATGTAATTCAATCAACTATTTTCTATAAATAATAAGTAATAAAAAAATTCAACAGATGCAATAGTTATTTTTATTTTGTTATTTAGTATATATTTAATTTTCGATCATTCGTGTTTTTAGTTTATATAGCGTTAGACGGAAAATCTTGTTATGCAGACGATTAGAATCAGTCGCGTTAAGATTGATATTCGACATCATTTTATTTAGGCGTACGCTACTTTATTTTTGTTAACTACTCTGATCGGTTTAGTTCTTTTAGAAAATTCGATAATTTATACATGATTAATTCGAACAGTACAGATGATGGGGTTAAAAATAACCACTGATAAAACTGAAGCCTTCACAAGGCGGCGTCAATTACCTTCAGCGGAAATGAACATTGATGGCAAAAAATATGCACTGGCGAAATCAAGTTCGATATTTAGGTGTTATCCTGCATTCTCGTTTATCCATTAATAATAATATTAATTACATAATTGACAACACACATAAAACATTCCGTATACTTTCAACAATACGTCGTATTTATCTGTCGTTAATAAGAAACTATTATACACACATATTATTCGGTCCGCATTAACGTACGATCAGTTTCAAACAGCACATTTAAAAAATTACAACCAGTTCAAAATGACTGTTACAGAAATATACTAAATCGTCACAGGTTATACAAAAATTACCGATATGCACTCAGAATTAAACATCTTATACACCTATCTTCTTATATTGGTAAATTATCGGAAAAGTGCTATAAGTGTAGAATACATGAAAATAGATTAATTAATTTCATCGGTGATTACGATATGCTAAGCCTCACCATGCGTTATATACAAACACCGTAGAATTAAGCATAGGTTACTCATTTAATTCCGTATCTATGTCAATTATTTATTTCGTGTACCTAATATGGTAAGTGTGCATGTGTGTGCATATGTATGTACATGTGTATATAAATGTGTGCACGGCTGTGCATATGTATGTACATGTATATATAAATGTGTATATATGAACGTATGTACCTCATATATTTTTGTTTTTCTTTATACAATATTTCATTTATTTCCTTGCAGGTTTTGTTAGTTTTTTCCTGTAGCCTAATATTTGTTTCGTTAATTTTCTAGATTTAGTAATACTATATAAGTTAACTGTTGGGGTATAAGGTGCTTAACTTTATGAACCCCTTGTTATGCATGTCTCATTGTGAAATAAAAATAAAAAAAGCAACAGGCGAAGAACATTTAATCGCAATAGGCAGCAGCGTTATCAAAGTTTATTTTTTTATCAGTAAATGCTGAAAGTCAACATTTGTTATTAAAAAAAGACATTTAGCTAGTTCCTAAATTCCAACAAGAAACAAATTTATTTACGACACGATCAGTGTGCAAATTATTTGGAGCATGTTAAGAGATAATTACGGAGTAAAATGTGTAAAACGCGATAGGCTTAATTAATTATAGCGAAACTGTATAAAAAATTTCACTCGCCTAGTACAGGTTGATTTTGATATAAATGCATTCCCAACGATGGAGCGGGACCGATACGCTTATCCGCACATGGAGGCCATAATAGTAAAAGGTAACTGCCTTGCGATAATATTCTGCAAAATAACAAACACAAAAAAAAACATTATTATTGTTATTAATAAATAATAAGAAAGACTTCAACCTATTAACTAAAATGGATTTTTTCTTTTTTCTTTTTTCCGTCAACTAATATATAAATTTATACACATTCACGTATAACATAAATACGTAATTTATAAAAATAAATCGAGGAACTGGTAAATTTTGATATGATTCGTAAATTTCAAATTTCGTTCTAACATTATGCGCAAATAAGTTCCGCGTACACTACTCAATGTTTTAATCATTTTTAACATCATCGTTAGATTTACTATATCGTTATAACAATTTAAATCTCTAATCTCGACAATAAAATATAAACATTTTATCTTACAATAATTGCACTGAAATATTATATATATATTCTTGCTTACCGTTTACACCAATATTTTTTTTCCTCAACCGCACTTATACGCGCGCGCACACACACATATAAAATAATATTCATGTTAGAAGTTTTATTTAAACAATTCTTACGAAAACATTCAAATTGATAAATTAAACTTATTTTTAATAGCCACACATATGCATTATATATATATATATATATATATATATATATATTTATTTATTTATTTATTCGTATGTTTCCGGATACAAATAAAAACCATTTGCTACTTATTTAATTTTGCAGATTAATATCTAGTACATTAATTTGCTTGATCAGCTAGCTCCGCTATCTCTCTCCAACCGTTATTTAATGCTCGCATTTGACATTCCATTAGTATATGATTGACTGTTTGGTCTTTATCTCCGCAGTCGCATGTTGCGTTGTTCTTGATCCCTCATCTGTGCAACATTTTTCCACATCTTCCATGTTCTGTCCTCATGCGATTTAGTTTAGTCCACAAATCTCTTGGTAGATACAATCATGGTGATTCGCGTAGTTTTTGATGAGCTTACGTTTGTCTGAATTGTCATCAGGCCAGCTATGTATCCAAGCCTGAATTTCGTCAAATTTTCTGGAAATTAGTTGAGCCGCGAATTTATGCGTCGGTTTCCTTGACTTGATTCGATCCGCTACATTTGTGTCTAGATGTATCGTAAGGGCTCCGTTTTTATTATAGTTCATCCATTCTTTTATTGCAGCCTTCTTTCTTCAGATATCCGGCGACAATATATTACTCACAACTGGTAGCCTGGCGACTGGAGTTGACTTTACAGTACCAGTTATAATTCTCATCACTGAGTTGAGCTCGACGTCAATTTTCTTAATGTGGGTGCTGTTGAACCTCTACAAATACAACAGATGTTATCTTGTTGAGTTGGTATCCGTGTTCAATGAATGTTGTTAGGGCGGTTATTTGGTCCACGCAGCTTCTCGAATTTCGAAATACGGCTTATTCAATTGGTGTGACATCATCGGATAAGGTATTTCATTCGGTTATATATTATTCTTTCGAACGTTTTAAAAAGGACGCTTAAAAGTGAGATTGACCGATAATTTTCTGCCTTCGAATGATCCTTTCCCAGTTTTAATATAGCCAGTATTTTAAACTCCTTGAATAGCTGAGAGTTTTGTCGTATCCAGAATATTATTGAAGAGCTTTAATATCCAATTTGCTGTATTCTTACCAAAGTTTTTTTTTTAAATTCTACATATATTTCGTCCTTCCCTGCAGCTTTCCCTAATTTAAGGCTTTTATCGCTGCTTCGAGTTCTTCTTTGTTTATCGTAACTGCGAATTCGGGACGGTCTTCAGCTGTCTTTAGGAGTGCAATTCTCTTGCGTTTTATTTCTTTACTGAATTTCTTGTCCGTATTAAGGGTGTTCGATGTCTTTATAATTTGTTTGGCAATTCCGTTTGGGCTTACTTCTGCTTTCGGTTTAGGTAAACGTTTTTCTCCAGATAGTCTACACAGAAGGCACCAGGCTTTCCCGCTTGATTTCTAGAATTCAAGTTTTTCTATAAATTTTATCCATCGAACTCTTCTACTCTCATTTAATGAGCCACAAATTTCTTTGATGTTTCGATATCTTCTGCTTTTTGTATTCTTTTTATAGGTTTTCACAGGTGTCGTTTCACCCTAGAACGTATACTCTCCGAAATCCTTTTGGAATGTGTTTTCTGGCGATGTTTATGATCAATTTTGTAAAACGATTGTATTTGTTTACTGTAGGAGGAATCCATCTAACGCTATCGTCCAGAGTTTTTGTAAAGCCGAACCAATCTGCTTTTTTCAAATTTCAACGCGGTTTTTGTATTGTGTCGACTAACGGCAGTTTGAAACCTACTTCAAACATAGCCTGGTTTCTTGGAAACTTCATCAGAATTCTACGCGGAATTTGTAACGCTGGTCTGCCTCTTTGGTCGGACGTAATGGATTGGTGTCCTGGTTCCAGCGTGCAGAGTGAAATGACCCGCGTTGTTTGGACTCGTGAACCAAAAATAAGTTTTCCATCTCCGACCATTCTAACACTTTGTCACCATCTTCATTAATTCATATATATATATCCCTATTTTGTGTGGTGGCTGTTAAAGTATCCAGCTACTATGCTCGGTCTCTTTATAATTTCGATTACTGATTGACTCCATCTTACGTTTAGAGATTTATAAACATTTATAATGGATAGCTTCGAGATTTTTATTTCTGCTGTTGATTACCATTAGCGAGGCCTTTTGCACTGATAAATTTCCTTTGGATGCCCTGTTTAATACATGTGGCTATGCCATATTGTTTATTACACACTGCCGCTGCCAGTTCGAAACCATTGGTTCCACTGGTCATCTGCAGCATGAGTTTCTTGCAGTAATAGTACCTGTGTATTCTCGTCTTTGGCGAGTTTTTCTAATATTTCCTTCTTTGTCTGAGCTATGCCTTCTACATTGATTTGTATTATTCGGAGTAGGTTGTTGTCCATCAAGTAGCGCTGAGAATGGCTGTTTCGGTTACGTCTAAATTGCTTCATTGTACCCAATATAGCGAGAGGTTAATTAGTAAGTTGGCTAACAGATTCCCGTATAGATAGATAAATATATCAGATTAATATACATAGATAAAACTGAATATTCGTTTTCTATGTAGGCTGTTTATATTTCGTAATTTAAACATTCCTTTCAGAGATATATTAAATTAGTCTATTCTACATACACACACACACAAATATATATATATATATATATATATATATACACATATACACAATCACATATATTCGATTTGATATAACGATTTAAAAATTTTATACTGTCATTTAAGCATTTCTTTTGATAACATCAAATTGGACAATTAAAAATATTTTTAATAATTCGAAAAAATTTTAATATAAAAAAAATATATATATTAACCTAGTCGCGGAGACGAATTAAAAAACTCGAATTGAAAAATAAAAATCATAATTATTTTTATCGATAGTATTTAGAAAATTTCATTTTTAAAGTTCGCAACAAATATTTTAATAACACCCGTTAACTAAATCCCGGAAGAATCTGCACGCGTATTATAAAATTACATTTCACGAATTAATTATTTGATAAATTTAAATAAATTCCCGTAGTAACGACCGATATAATTTAAAATTTAAAATATCAGGATCGATTTTTATAGTCTCAAATTAAAAATAGATTAATGAATTAAATCGAACCTACCCTTCGTAATTGAAAAATTGTATCGACGCCCAACCCAATTCAACTTGAGTAATGCCATCGTTAGACGGTGAAGATCGATCAGAATTTACCGCTATACTTTTTCCGTATACCACGAATACTAATCTACTTTCGCGCGGTAGTAAACAAATATTGATACCGTCAAAATTCAACCTGCGCAAATAAATATATATATATATATATATATATATATATATATATATATATATATCGTATAAAATGCTTACAATGCTTACTCGTATAAATACATAATTAATGTAAAATCGGTCGCGAAAATTAAAATACTCTCGACTATCTCGACTAACATTAGAATCCATTGAAATGAAAATGACCGTTTTATAAATCAATAATTTCACTATGACCAACATTTATACAGAAGTTGAAAAAGGAAATTTTAGTATAGTTTCGTAATGATTAACCTGATAGAAAATACGAGTAACATTGTCGAAATAGACAAAATCTACAAAACAATTTTATACGAGAAAAATGATTTCATGCATTTCGTCATTCGTATTATTTAATTCGGACCATATCATACGGATAGTGCTAGATCAATGGACGGAAAAATGTTAATAAGAACGATATAAATACTCATACGACCAGCAGATGGTAAAATATCGACCTTGATGAAATGAAAAAACCGCCATGGAAAATAATGCTATTATTTATTTACGAATATATATATATATACGATACATGCGCACTTACATTCACAGTAAATTCATCAAAACGGATTTATTTAGCTAATTCGCTAACATTATCGCGCTTGGAGTATATTCCTATTTTACTAAACTACTACTACTAATACTTTGTTTTTAATTGTATATTTGTATAATCAATGATACAATACACAATACATAAAACGTATCATACATACACACTGATATAATACACACTCATATCCCGTCAAGTTTTTTTATCTGTCAACGAATAACTGAATACCTATATATATATATGTGTGTGTGTATGTGTGTTTTAATAAATATATCGCTGCATTAAACATTTTTCATTCACACGCGAGTTTATATATACCAAAATTTTTAATCATATGCCATTTGTATAACAAATCTTCACTCTCATACCTTCACAGTATCCATTTTATCTTTTACCAATTACCTCTATTAGTGCTAGCAGACGTGGTTAGAATTATTTATTTTATATCTAGCATCGTTTATTCTACCCAGTATTACTATTATTCTTTATTGAAATTGGCCAACTACGATGAAAACATTACATACATAACTTCAAATTATACTTCCTTCGTTTTGGGGATACCTTCGGATTGTTTTTGTCTTCTTTCATCCGTCCATAACTTTTCGACCGAATTGATCTCTCGCTTAAATTTATTCGTGTCCTTTATTTCTTGTTCAGAGATGTTCATACGTTCCATATCTGTTTTTACTTGTAGAATGCAAGGAAGCCGAGTTTTTAGGTTCCCGACGAAGAAATAAAAAAAAAAAAACAATTCTTTTATATATGCATATATTACTCCTTATTTTCCATTTATCTTCGTATCTTCTTGTTATCTTTCACATTATCGATTCATTCCGTTACAGGAATCTCCAACACTGCCGCGTATAAACTGTGTGTTTTGATAACCGTGTTGTAATATCTAATTTTTCCATTGATGGAGATTGATTTCTTGTTATAAATGGTTCTGGTTAATTTAAAGGTCCGTTTCATTTTTTATCATCATTCGGCGATGGGCGCCTTTATTCGTGGATTTAAATTGAATTACTGCTCCCAGATATTTAAATTTTTCGTCTTTTTCTACTTTACCAGCACACACATTTATAATATTTGAGACGTTTTTTTTTTCTTTTTTAAATAAGATTTTCACGTTCCTTTTTCTTGCTAAATCGTTTATTATTTCTAGTTGCCGTATTACGTTTTCTATACTTTCTGCGAGTAATGGTAAATCATCTATCTTCAGATTGTTCTTATCATCTTTTTGATTTCCTTTTGTACCATTCTCGTATTACTTTTTCCGAAATACAATTGAATAGAAGAGACAATAATCCATCGTGCTGCCTAAGTCCAGTTTATATTTCAAATGGTTCCTATAAATTTTACTACTACAACTAACACTATTACTAAGTACCAAAACGATGCGATTAAAATAGCGAAATTAATTCCGATAATATGCGGTTTTTCGAAGTGATAAATAAATAAATAAAATAATAAATTCCGAACGTTCTAACTTACCAGCAATCGAATACGACCCGATTGTAAAACGAAACGGACGTACCGGCCAGTTTAGACAATACCGGATGACCGACCGGTCTAGTACCGTGATAGATTTGAGCCGCTACCAAATATTCGTCGTGATTCCAATTAGCGCCTAATCTATGCAGACAACTTACGTGAACTAAAATCGGATCTAAGACTTCGGACGACGATTTCATACCTATGCAATCGAATAAAACACGCGTGGTTTTTTATTTCCTTCTTTAAAATAGAAAATCGTACGACTCTTTTTTTTTAACTTTAGAATGATAAATTAGTATTATTTTAAACTAAAATATTATAACTGTGAACATAGCGTTGAATAAATTGCAATATGAAAATACGAGAACGTTTAGCTAACACGCTGAGACTATATTATATAAATGTGTGTGTGTTGAAAATGCACACTTTTTCTCTCGAGTGCACATGATGGTGGACATTCAAAAACATATATCTTATAATGTTGCTGAAGTAATTGCATTTATCACGTCTTTAAATTCTCAGATAGACTGGGGACTAACCGCATAGACACGGAATTTAAGATAGCCAAAAGAAAAGAAAAAAAATCGAATATAAAAAAATCTGTCGGTCGTTTAGTCGATATTGCTCGGCATTAAAAATAATAATAATAATTTAGACATTGTTGGTGTTTATGCGATACGATTGCGAATATTAAAATCTACTATGAGTTTGTGTGAGGCCCCCCGTTCGTCCAACACAGTCACTACTAACTGTGGCCCGGATTAAAAATCTTTAGACAATTCCGGTTTTATTCGGTATACGATTGTTTTCGAATTCGTCTTTAAACTTCTTCCGAATACGAACGTACAAGTTTGCACTAAAATAATAAACGCGGGATACAAAATTTGATTTTTTTTTTTTTTGTGAAATTAAGAAACGATATTAAAACACAAGTCACTCAATAAGAAAACCACTGAATGCTTATAAATTACCATCGTTTTTCTCATCGACCAATTTTATTATTAAGCTGAGTATTTGCAACGTTACTGCAAGGTTTCAAGATAAATCACCCGCCCTGTATAAAATTTATGCGTATAAAACACATACATATACATTTATCACCAGTATTATCGTTATCAGCTAATTAACCAATATATCGTGTTGTAGCCTTATTTTGAATTTCCGTCGAAATAACCTGTTTAAATAGATACATAGATAAAAGACAGACACATATACGCAGAGAAAAGACAGTTGAAAGTAATGAGATTAAATATGAAAGAAGAATATAAGTTTTTGGCAGAATTTCTAGTCAACTAAATTGTAACTTCATACGGACGATAATCTACGTTAAAGCACACATCGTATCGGCTTGATTAGCCTTTAATCATCGGCTTAACAACAATTACTTGAAAACGTCTTTAACCAATGTAACTTTTTTTATATACTAATATATATATATATATATATATATATATATCATAATGGTCGTATTGTTCATTGCGAACGTTGTGACGTACAAAATGGGTTAACATTCAAGGCATGATTATATGTAAATCAGATGCGTGCGCATGTGATGTTATCATAACGACTGGTATACCACTGTCTTCTCCGTTATAATTAAGAATAACGTAAAGATGAAAAACTTCGTAAACTTTATATGCCGCTGGTTGGTTTCAAACCTCGATCGTCCAGTTGACAGTCGAATACTCTAGCAACTATGACACCGTGATATATATATATATATATATATATATATATATATATATATAATGAAATGAATGATAACAAAAAATCGGATTATCATTGCACGAATCTGATACAAAAACTATACGAATGCAATGCGATTATTATTACAATGTTCTTTCGAATTATGATGTGGAATTTCACTAGGTTAAACAGTACTTACTATGTAAGATATTGCCGTTATTATGAAATAAAAATATTTGACGAGTTTCATAATATCAATGAATCATAAATATGAATTGGAAACTAACGAAGACAATAACGAAAAAACGAACGGGCAAGAAAATAGGGGAAAACCCGGCGGTAAGCTATAATGTTCTTCAAGTCGATTTATATGAAGTAAATCGCATTCGAGACAAATTATCGGCGATCAAGATGAGTGTGTAGGAGGAAGTATGTCTCCGAAACATCACCAGTGGCAAATTCCGACATTGTTTTCACCGAAAAAAAAAAAAAACAAAAAACAAAAAAAATTCTACAAATGGATGATATAACAACTACGATAGTCCAATTCTTTTATAGGGGACCACTGTTAATTGCACCGTGGAAAAACGAGAGATTAAATATTTTACCAGCGTCGAAATTGAATATTTAGTACGATGGAACGAGTAAAAATGTCGAATTCCTTTAGTCGCGTGATTAAAAAGGAAGGACGTTAAAAACAAAATTGTCAGCAGTGGTGCTGTTAATAACCGAATTAGAAATCACCGCGCCGATATCCGAACTAACAAAAAGATAGTATCAATACCGCAAAAAAAAATTATTGGCCGAGAAAAGAGCTTAAATGATGATGACGTACACATAAAATTGTTAATTTCTGTTTATTTAACTGTATATGCTCGTTGTATAATTATACCGCGATAGCGTAATTGCTAACTAGATTGTCAATCCGACGGTCGAAGGCTCGATCTCAATTCGATACAGACAGTTTCCCAACATCTCGTATAGTTCTTAATTATCAAGATTATAATAACGCCCTATGTGCGCCCTACTGCGTATAATTCGTGCCAAAATAAAACATCATTGAGATAGTCACAATGTTCGGCAATGAATTACGTCTTATTATAATTGAAAGTAGAAAATCTACTTTCTAGATTATTCGCTATAGTTCAATTTTCTATATACGTATATATTTATAGATAATTTTTTTTTTTAAATACATAAGCTAATTGGTTTTCTTATTACCAATAAATTCGAAAATCGGCGTCTCCAATTCGAAGTCTGTATTAAACGTACGGCAATAGGTATCGATGAATTTTTCGACGCTTTCTTTGATTTTTTCACAATGATAGCATACCAATTCGATTTCGTGATACGTCGCTTTATTATCGTCCAGATACACCATCGAATAATCACCGTCGTCGTCTAATATTCGTGGTTTTCTCCATTCGTTTTTATTATCCTGCGTTCATTTTTTCAAAAATTTATAGAAAATTTAATTTACACTACTCATGGACGACGTAAAACATAAATTTTCATACAAATATCTCGCATCAAGATAAGTTACATTTTTATATAAATATCATCTTTCTCTCTTTGAAATGTACGAAAAATTCCATACGATAAATTAAATTTTTATACAAATATCTCATTATTGAATTCTATGAAAAATTAAACTTTCACAGTAATATCCCCGATCATTAAATTCTCCGATAATTAACCCATATATATATATATATATATATATATATATATATATATATATATATATATATATATATATATATATTCCACAGTCTCTACTAAAAATTTAATTATTATAGAAATACCCCATCGACGCTTATTAAATTCCGCCATAAATATTAAAATAAATATATATATATATATATATATATATATATATATATATATATATATATATATATATATATATATAATTAATAAATAAGATACTGTTTAAAAAATGAATTTTTTCGCAGATTTTTTAAACGTTTCAGACACGATATCCTACAGAAATGGGTCGTTCTTTGGATTATATTTCTATTCTATCGTTCCCACAATGTTAAATTTGGTAAAAATTACAAATACGCGATGCTTTCGAGAAAATCAAAAAGAAAATATTATATCGCTCAAATAATTTTAAAAAATTTTAAATTTATAAGCTCGATAAAAAATCGTCGTTATGATCGATATCATTTAATTAATCCAGCAGAGCTCGTACCTGCAACGAACCGATTTTAGGTATATTGTCGCAAATTTCTAAAAAAACTGACAAGCTCCGGGAAATTTCGATCGGTTCGATGTTTCCCAATAAGGAACATATCGCTTTCAAAGCTTGCGTCACTCCTCTAGTTTGCAAACACGAATTCATACAAGAAGCGTCTTTGATGTAAGATTCGATTTTCTTCATTTCTTTTTCCATCGTCTCTGTATTAAATTAATTTGTTTCGTCATTAGTAAATACTTTCAAAATCTCTATTATTAATATTATTATCGATAAGAAATATAAATAACGAAAAATACGTAAAAAAAAAACTGGTCAATTTCTTGAGTTTTTTCAAAAGAACGAAAAACAAAAATGAACGTAAACAACAAAAAAAAGTAGATAAAAATCGCTAAATTTTTATAAAAAGATAACAAAAATCTTACAATTTGGCGACATTTTTCTTAAAACGAATTTGTATTTTATAGAATTTTGAAAGTTTAACGAATGGAACTGCTAAAATTTTTCGTCGCGAATTATAATATACTTTCACTCAATAAGTTGCAATCTCGAAAACAGCTAAAACGAATTGAAATTTTTTTGTTTTTTTTTTTTTTATTCGAAAAATCTCGATATTTTTTAATCGCGATAATAATCATGATTTTCAACATCGTAATCATCGTCGTAATTTTATACGATCACGATCATTTTTAAGTCGACTGAAAAATGATAATCAAGCTAAAAGAACGAATTAAATAATCACGTTTCAATACTAAACATTCACTTTTTTTTTATGTATGCGCATATACCTAATTTTTTCTTGTCGACGCCAGACGACTAAACTGTTGTAAAAATTTCAGATTTCTCGTAATGTCTACTACTTTAATTTATAAATTCCTATCCAGCGTTTTATACGATTTATTCATCCCAGTCTCGGTCTACCACAACTCCGATTTTTCCGAATTCTTCCTGGCAATATTTCATAATTATTACCTCTAACAATATTTCACTCTAAGTACCTTGTTTTTACGTTTTTTAATAATTCGTGTTATTTTTGCAAACGTCGAAAAATTTTTTTGTATTTTATTTTCAACATGCATTCGAAAATTTATATACATATATATGCATACAGGATTATAAGCAAAGAACATAAAACACACGCATTCGTATCACATTCTAGTAAAATAATTTATACCGTAAAATATTTATATTTTTTAAGCGATATTACAAATGAAAATATACACGCATATATAACGATAAAAAAATATTCATATAACAAAACCATTAAAATTATTGCTGTTATAATAACGAAAATCAGATATTTAGTAGAAATCATTTATAAAAAAAAAAAAAAATGCAACATAATGTTTCTGAGATTAAACATATGCGTTAAAGATTTATATATATATATATGCATAGTGTGTGTATATGTTTATGCGTGTTTGACGTGCATGTATATAGCCAAGAATGATTATATTTATTTTATACCATATTTTATCATTATTATTATATTTAATTGTATTACGATTAATTCCTGAGGAGCATAAAATCTTAGCCGCCTCCAGATGGCACAATCAGAAAATAATACGATACTCTAAATCGTCTGCGTATGGGTCATACAGCCGTATCATACAATTATCTGTATACCAAAAACCCTCCGCTAATAAACTGCCCCCTATGCGGCAATTAACAGAATCAACAGTCACACACTTAATCTACAACTGCCACTCACCACCACACAGATTAAAACACAAAATCTTCCTAAACAACCCTTCATCAATAGTTAGAATCCTGACTTTTGCCAGAGAAAGCGGAACTCCTAGCGTACATATAAATTAAACACATGTGTTGTAATAACCCTGGTAGTTACAAACGGCGTATGGAGATTTACATAATAAAAGAAAAAAAAATTATGAGTTAGTTTCATTAAAAATTATTTAACAATTGCTGATTTCTAACTGGCAACTTCGTTGTTTTTTTATATTTATTCATTTTTGCGAATGATAATAAATATATATATATATATATATATATATATATATATATATATATATATATATATATATAATGTGGAAAAAATATTTATTATACTTTTCAAATCGTCTCACCGGTGCTATAAATTACATTATTTTATCATTTTTTTTTTAATATACAAAAACAAAATTTGCGTTATTTTAAAAGAAAGCGTTTTATATAATTTTTTTCTCGAGTTTAAAGCCTAAAAAAAAATGGGGGAAAAATTAACTATCGTCACTTTTCCGACGATTTTAATTTATTCGTCAACATTCTTAAACCGAAATCTATATTATCTTCCAACAAAAGTACGTTCATTTGTAATTTTTGCGCATACTTATTTCTGGACGCATCGTAATCGTTTACCAATCCAGTTAAAACGGAATTTATTTTCTTTAATTGAACGTCGCGAGGTTGTCGCCAATAGACGTTTCTCAATTCCGATATAATTCGATTCGAATCTTCGATCATTCTAACGAATTTCAACACGTTATCCTCTAATGATCTGGTATTGGTTTTAACGCGATCCTCTAATCCTCTGGCGGATTTTTTAACGTAATCTTCCAGCGTTCGCGACTGACTTCGTACGGCTTCCGCGTTCGCTTTACTATTAGTATTCGTGGAAAATGTATTCATCGTATTCCGAGCGAAATCGGTCACCGAATTTTTAATAGATCTTACATCGGCGACGAATATATTTTCTTGCGACTTCATCGACCATACGAACGAGTTTAACGAGTTTATAGCCGTTCGTATTTTATCCGTTTCTTGTCTCGGTATCGGTTCTAAGACGTCGCTATTAGAATCTACTTCGGCCGGTCCTATGTAATCTTCTAACGATCGAATACTCTTACGAATGCCGTCGTCTAACGAACGACAACCTACGTGATAAGTATCTTCTAGTTTACGCGTATACACCATCGTGTTATGAACGATATAGCGAAGAATCGACGGAATCGTCTTGATGGTCGGTTCGATCATGACGGTAGCCGGAAAAATATTTAACAGCGGACCGTTATCGTCGTGGCTATTATCGATTACTTTGCCATCGACGAAATATAATAAAATCGACGCGTACAACGATATCGTTTTCAATAAAGAATTCATATCGCGTTCCGTGACGATTACTTCGAGTAGAAAATAACGTTAATAAAACGCGAGAACAAACGTCAATTCGAGACAACATTCGTCGACGAGAAATCATAATAGTAACGACGACGATGCAAATCTACCGAGATTATAATTAGAAACCGGTTCAAAGGTTAATAAATAAAAATGTTGATATTAATCATCGGGAAAACACTTAGCAACTTTGCTTTTGATAGTTCACGACCATTTCCATCGAAACCAGGAAAATCACATACAAACGTACATAATAACACATCAATGTATAATTACTTATTATTATTACCATTATCATTATTACAGTATATTAACACAAAAATAAATTTCATTAAAATGATTACATCACAGAAATGCATATATATATATATATATATATATATATATATATATATATATATATATATATAATGATTACATCGCAAAACACATACAAATATATATATATACATATATATATGCTTTACGAATGACAAAGATTTTTATGCATCAAGTGTGGCTGATTTTAATTTTTTTATTTAAACGTTTTATTACATAAACGTCATTTTATCTTTACTAGCCGTGTTCGTCGTTAGTTTTGCAATTTAAATGTACGATGGAAAAATACAATACACATACTTAATACATAAATAATAAATTAAACAAACAGTTATACATAAAAAAAATACATAAAGAACTTGTGCCGTTATTGTAAAATATGGTGTTTATGCGCATTATTCAAAATTCATTTTAAAAATTGAACAAAATAAAAATATTTTTTAAACATAGTATCACAAATGTTGTTGAATATATTAGAGAGTAGTGATTTTATTAATTAATAATAAACCGAACAAAATATAACACAATCACTAAACGTTTTTTGATCGCGAAGCTTTTCGACAGTTACGTCATTTTCAAGCACGCACCAATAAAAAAAGATGTAATAATTTTGGTGCGTGCTTGAAAATTACGTAACTGTCGAAAAGCTTCGCGATTAAAAAACTTTTAGTGATTGTGTTATATTTTGTTCGGTTTATTATTAATAGTATCACAATATAGATGTATTTAATTGAAACAATCTAATAATTTCACTGGTTCGTCAGAACTGAACCAGATTACATGGAGGAATTGGGAGAAAGCTAACATCCAGCAGTAGATCGAAATCAGCAATTAAATTAAAAAAAAAAAAAAATGTCTGTCCATAATGGTAATGCACTACAGGTAATGGTCCTGTTATTATAAACAGTTTTATGTTACAAATATCTATATATTTTAATTTTACGCTCCTGTTTTATATATTATGAAATACTTTTTATGTCGTAATAATTAAAATATTTTAATTTAATTTTCTATCACGGTTTCGCCTGTGTAATTATTTTTTTTAACAATATCGCTGAGTCTTTCTTTTAACAATGTATATATATATATATATATATACACGTCTGTTATTTCAGCCACGCCCCTCGCAAAAAGCGTGGTTTGTATTGCGTATGTTGATAGTAAAGGTACGTTCGAAGCGGAAAACGTTTTAAATTTTAAACGATTTGATAGAGATATCGCTGTCTCCTACTTTTTTTAAAACTTTAAATTATTGTAATTTCTGTCCTATTTGTCATACAATGTGACGCAAAGCTTTGAACGAATCTAATAATATAGGCTATACGCTGTGCCCATTTCATAATTATTGCTTTAATAGTTTTTAACTTAAATTGGAACAGACAAACAGACAAAAATTTTAAAAAATAGATTTTCTGTTCTTGTGTAATAAAAATAGCCCAATGCAGTAATTATAATGAAAATATTCGCAAATCACAGACACTACAGTTTTATATATTAGTATATATTACATATATATCTGATGTTATATACATCCGTCTCCAGGACTCTTGATTTTCCGCCGACCGCATTAGATCCTCGAAAGATAAACCCCAGTCCATCTCTTTATTTTGTACACGCACTGGTTTGGATTACATCATCTTCACCTTCTGTTGTTCATTTTTTCTTGTATTATCATTTTCTCTATGTAATCATCTCTATTTACGTGCTCGAAAAACCGTGCTATTTGTCTACGGATTGTTGAAAGTAGGAGTTCCTAATCTTTAATATAAAATTCCTTTGGAAAAGATGTGTCGGTTTTTTTTTTCACGGTAACCGTAGTGCACGTCTGTAGCATGTCATTTCGAAACCCTTCAAGTCGCTTCCGGCAGATGGCACTAATGGTCCATGACTCGGCCACATAGGTGGCAATTTGAAATATAAACGTTCGGATCAGATACAGTTTCGTACGCCTATCTTTCCTAAATCGACTAATTCTTAGCTATTTCTATTATTTTCACTTCATTTTCTCGTTATCTTCTGTTCGATATTTAGACTCCATCAATAGATTGTATTGTCTGCTATAGTAATATTATGTTATGCCTATCTACGACCATTAAGCAGTATTTTCAATTTTAATCGTGCTTCTTTCCTCCGATGTTCTATCCTGCTAAGAACTTTCGCCATTTCTGTTTCCGACGTCGCTAAAAGCATCATATCGTCATCATACCGGAAATTTCCATCCCAGTTTTTCATAACTTTATCAATTATCCATTTTTGGTATATATTAAAAAAAGGAGTGGTGACAAGACACGTCCTTGTCTAACGTCCTTTCTTATATATTATATATAGGTTAAAATTCGATATAATGTTATAAAGCTAATTCACTGAGGTTAACCTAATATAAGGCAGAAAAAGAAAACCAAAATAAACTTACCGAGAACGATATTTAACGAATCGTATGGTATAACGGTGGAAGATTCGTTCGGTAAGATATCTTCTACTTTTAGTTCGTCATCGCATAAATCATCCTGCGCCTATTAATAATTTAATGAAATTATGACAATAATAATAATATACGTTGATATATGGGAGAGTAGTGATTTTACGAATTAATAAAACAAATAAAAACACAGTTAATCATTATAAAATATTTATATTCGCGCGAAGCTTTTCGACTGTTACGTCATTATCAAGCGTGCTGTAACGTTTATTGTGCACGTTTGATAATGATTGATAATAACGTAACTGTCGAAAAGCTTATAAAAAAATTATGTAGCTCAGTAGTGATTTTATGAATTAATAAAACAAATAAAAACACAGTTAATCATTATAAAATATTTATATTCGCGCGAAGCTTTTCGACTGTTACGTCATTATCAAGCGTGCTGTAACGTTTATTGTGCACGTTTGATAATGATTGATAATAACGTAACTGTCGAAAAGCTTATAAAAAAATTATGTAGCTCAGATTACCTGTATTTTTATTTTGTTTTATTAATAATAATATAAACGTAATTTCGAATATTAATATGAATAAATATAAAAATTACGATTACGATAACTTACGGTTCTCGATAATGAACGACATAACGCAGTGATCGGCATTAATTTCAATTCGATATCTTGATCCAATTTAATGCATTGATGAACGTATTCGTAATGGCCGATGTTCGTATTATTAGATAAATATTCATCGACGCCGCACACTTTTAATATATAATCGTTACTATCTCCCGCGTCTAGTTCACACGTTACGTACATAACTACGTGCTCCACCGAGCTGTTCACTAATAAAAAATAATAATATAAGAAAAAAGTATAAAATGTAGAATACGTCGGGGAGTAGTATGAAATCTTACAGATTATTATACGAGGACAGATAGAGGGAAAAAGAAGTCCGGGAAGAAGGCGGACAGATTGGCTGAAAAATATCAAAAATTGAACCGGCGCATCTTCAATACAATTAATGGCAGATGCGAGACAACGTAATATAATGATTTCGAACGTATAATAAATGGGGGCCAAACGGAAATAATTCAACCGAATGGAGAAGCGTCCGAATTTAAATAAAGAAGTACCCGGTTAAGGACTAGACTGCATTAGATAACATAGTAACGTTGTCAACAACGAAACAACTCTTGATTGTGAAATTTCTGCTCGCATAAGGAATGCAAAAGTAGCGTACAGAAAGTTTCCAATAACAAGAGTTTAACAACTGATTACGTTCATAAATCTGCGCTGATTCATGAGGACGAAGCATGGACAATAATGAGAAAGCAGGAAAAGATACATTAATCCTGTATCTTCGTATTCCTGAGAAGAACGAATACGTGCTAAACACACAACACGATGCAATAAACTTGTAACAGAAAAAAAAAAACATCTAAATTGCACGCGATCCATATGGATCACGAACGTATTCCTAAACTAAATTTTATGGAGTTTGAAAAGAGCTTCTAAAGTTGAAATATAAAGACGTCAATGCGGATAATTTTAAGAAATTAGAAATAAACCCAAACGATTGTAGCTGAGAAAAAGCTGTATTAAATCGGAACAAATGGATATCCATTGTAAACCAATTAACGCAGGGTTACCGAAGATATCAGGAAGATAAAGAGAAGACCATAAACAAGGAACGATAATATCAAGCAAAAAAAAGAATTCAAGCGCAGCTTAGTCTCGATCTGACAAAACCGACATAAACACAATGGGCGGAATCCGAGGTAGTAAACGTATACATAACCTCATATTCGATAAAAAAACTGCAAACTCAAGAACAGACCAGCGTTCGTGATAAAACACAAAATAACTGATATCGCATTATGTAACAACGCGTTAAAACTAATATGAGATCCTACAAAAAATTAAATACTTTTAAATTAACTTTTCCGGGGTTCTATTTTGTAATTCCAGGCGAGAATAAATTCAAATAGTATCTTAAATTATTTTATTTGGATTCTATTTGGTAATTCAAAAACAGAATAAATTAAATTTCAACTAATACCGTAGTAATTATAGTTATTTTTTTTCTGTTAATTGTTAAAAATAGATAAGAAACATCACTTACCGTCGCAAGTAAATAATACCGGCGCATCCCGAATACTGGGACAATGTACGACCAATTTAACACTGATCGTTTTCATAAAGACATTTTGTATCATCGGACTGATAACTATACCGGGGTTAGTATTTAAATCGGCGTGTAAAAATCTCTCTGCAACGAGATAATAACGCCGAGTGTAAAAATTAATCGAACATAAAAAACCTTAAATAATTATCAAATAACCACACGCCCGCAAAAAAAGAAGAAACCGAAATTAAATCACGCGGACTTAATATACGTTCGAAATTACAGAACGTTTCAAAACTTGTTTCTTTAAATCTTTATCAGTTTATAATATAAAATTATACTATATAAAATTGTTAAATGTTTAGTTACTTTATTATTAATACATCCGGAATTATAGTCTAATACTTACTTCTTAAATCTTTAACCATATTATAAAAAGCAATCGTATCCGGATCTTTCGCAGCGCATGTTTTTCGAACAATAACGATGCTACTACTTTTGACGTACTTTTTATTTCCGGATATCTTTTGCGAAAGCTACAAACGGAATACGAATACAAGTATTAGAGATAATTACAAATCGAATTTATTTTATTATATATATATCAGAAACTTGGGTATTTACAAGAGTAGTTATGAAGGAAATCAGAAAACTGCAAACAGCGCAAGAAATAAAATGTTGAATATTAAACTTAAAAACTTAAGACAAACGAAGTTACACCTGGACTAGGCAACAAACGAAGATAACCTATATTATACAAATATTGTCAAACGGAAATGAAGTCGGGTTGGGTATGTCGTCGGAAGAACAGGTGGTCGAAGAAAATTCTAAAACGTGGGCAAATGAATCGCAAAAGGAAGAAAAGACAACAAACACGGTGGATAAATGATATTGTAAAAACAGCCGGAATCAACTGATTTAAGGAAACGCGAAATAGGAATCGATGGAAAACGTTTGAACAACCTTCGTCCAGCAGTAGACTGGCATATGTGTCTCGTGATGATAATATACAGATTGAGCCAAAATTTAGCTTTTTGGAATTAAATGTCTCCTACAGGTGCTCAGATTGAATGACGAACTTCCATTGATGCCGGTGTCTTTAAAATTGTATTGAGCTATCTTCGTTTTCAACATACTGCCGGTCTTTTGTCGGGCACATTCAGAATTCATATGCTAGTGAGATTGCATCACATAGCACACCGGCTAGTGATTTATACGATTACGGACAATATTAGATATATCGCACTACGCTTGTATATAGGAATCTAGATATTTAATACAACTAATAACATTACTTGCTACTAGTCCAAATGAAATCAAAATTGTATTTGCGATAGATACATATTTACATTATAAACACATAAACTTTTTAACATTATTTTTATAAAACTTATACTTTTGAATAAACCAGCTTCTCTAATTTTGTAATGTAGTAACGACCCCAGTAATTGTAAGAAGAAGAAGAATTTATATATATATATATATATATATATATATATATATATATATATGTATATAAACTAAAAATTAAATTATATAACAGACTACTAATAACTTATCCATCTAATTATAAAAGATTGAAAAAAAGATGTTAAAAATATATAAACCGAAAACGTGATGCCGATAAACAATAATCATAAAACGTGACTAAAATGATCCATCTATTCGACACAACGTACCACTGATATATAAATATATGAAATTATTTTAACTGTCACCATGCGACGATATAATGTGCGAAAGTATCAAGTCCAGTTTAGAAGTGGAGGCAAAAGTCCCTCATTTATTTACGCGCCGGTCTTATTTGGCTGATAAATTTTTGATTAACTTCTTCTCAGTTACTTCATACTAGTTATCTCTCTCATTGCTTGAAATTTTTCAGAACTGGAGATTTTCTCATTATCGTCGTCCAATACTGTGACTTTCTGCACATCACCTTTCCATGTACAGTGAATTAATGCTTCCTTATTCACCTTCCCGTTATTTCTCCTTCCCCTTTATCAATAATTATAAATTTAAATTATTTTAAACTTTTTAAAGTTGCTGCACCGCCTTCAATCGCCAATATTCTCTTTACATCCCACATTTGTGATAACTGGTCAGAATTTCTCGTTATATATGCGGACGGTTCTAAATCGAAGAATCATGTAAGAGCGGCTTTTATAATTTCTTCCTTCGACATAGTTAAAAATTTACCCTTTTGAAGTTTCTTCCATTTTTACAACAGAGTATGTGGATATTTTTCAAGCTCTACGTTTCATCCTGTTAAATCAGATAACTCAAAAGGTCATAATTTTTTCAGATTCTAAAAGTTTTCTCTTGGCTTTAACGTTTATAATCTACATTGTTCTCCAATAATACTTAAAATTCGTAACCATATTGCACTTTTACAGGGTGTCGGTATCTCTGTTAAGTTTGCATGGATTCCTGGTCACGCTGGAATTTACTTGCCGATACCTTGGTTCCTTACACACCTTGCATTGATCTCTTGTCGATCATTAAGACAGCACATAAATAATACCGGAAAGTTACTTGGAATAATCCTTACAACGTTACACAATATAAACTACTTCAGCCTGAGCTTCCTTGTCTACCCTAGTTCTATAATATCGAAATACAAGTGGGCCTGCTCCGTGGTTTTATTGTCGCTTTATGTAGACTACGCTGTGTAAAAAATCGTCTACCGGCTACACTTTTTCAAATGCATCTCGTTGCTTGTCCGTTCTGTTTACACCCTTCGAATATCTACTGATCATATTTTCTTTGAATGTTCACACTACCGCTCCTCTGGTGACACCTATAATCACCTCATTTCTCTAAACGTTCCTTTTTCCTGTCAATATTCCTTAATCTCTACACGTAACACACCACATACATCTGTTTATACAGGTTTATTGTAACTTACTCGTATAATTAAAATTAAGATAATTTTATTTTGTTAAAACTATGTTATAAAGTTTCATGGATAAACTGCTGTTGAACCCCCCCTACAAAAAAAAAACAAGGGAAAAATAATATTTCGCAAATTAAGTTGAGAATTCAGGTGTTATTCTAGATTCACACTGAAGACTAAGCATATTTATAATACGGTCTTTAAAACTAATTCATCGTCAAATAATATTAATCGTTCAATAAATTATTTCTATTTCTTAAATTTTATTATTTCCAATATGATATTCAGTCGTAATCCCCCCATGAGAGATGCTGTGACTATTTTCATACTACAGCCTATCCAATTTTTCTCTGCTATTGTATCCGATTTTCAGCTTCCCGATTACAATCAAAAAATTCTTTTGTAATCGTGTCCGTCCAATTGATGTGCAATGTGCCAGGAGGGCGAATTCCTTGATTGTCCCTTCAATTAATAAACGTTGCATGGAGTACTCGCTTCGCATAATATGTCCGAAAAATCATAATATTCTCGATAGAACACCGCTGGACAATCTTCGCTTAATGTCGAACTTGCGTAATATGGAAACGTTTGTTCGCTTCGCTGTCCAGGGTATCCGTAACATACGCCTATAAGCCCACATTTCAAAATTATCGATACATTGCTTATCTTTAGCATTCAGTGTCCATGTTTCCGCCACATATATAAACGCAGAAAACACTAAACACTGCGCTAACTTCTTTTTTGCCACATTTGTAATTGATGCGTCGCGCCATATTCTGTTTAATTTACTCATGGCAGTCTGAGCCAACTGGATTCGTCATTTTATTTCGTCAATTGAAGTGCCTTTTGTCATGAATCAGAGATCGTCAATACATATATGTACATGTTTAATGTTTCGTAACCATCGATTTGTTTTTCAGCCTCCGGTATTAAGTTTCCTCGATCAACCATTATTTTGTTCTTATGTAGAAGTTAGGCTTATATTTTTTTTTTAATTGCAAAAATTTTTATAGGAGAAACGGGTAGACAATTATATATGTTTAAATTGTCTACCCATTTCTCCAATATAAATTTTTGCACTTGTTTATCGTGTCATTTGTTAACAGTGGTTTATTATTACTTACTTACCTGGATGTTTTAGTTTTTTCTTGTTTTTTTTTTTTTTTAAAAATATAAGCGTAACTTCCTATATAATTAATTGTCCTATTGAAATATATATTTATGTATATTGAACATTTAAATTAGTGTAGAAACATCGATAATAAATCATCATATGGTAAAAAATAACTTTATCGTGAAATTAATTAATATTTTCTTCTCTCTTATTTATTACTGCAAGCTGACCAACAAGATCATTTAGCAGGATTTTGGAGAAGAGCATAACTGGAAGGGTATACCGATATGAAACTAGCTTCGTCGGTGAAAAATCGCGTTTATAATTCCGGCTATGATAATAGTCGATGTTCATTATATATGATTAAAAGTTCAAAGTAAGAACACTAAAAACAATGGGACTTAAATTGATAGGATATATATATAGAAACAATAAAAGTCCGGTAATAAGCTTGCAATGCAGAAACGAATATAACGTCATTGAATTATATTGGCACTGAAATACTACGCGAAACTTAGCGGCAACAAAACGCATATAAATTTCTATAAAAAATTTCATTCCAATCTTGTTCAATTCTACCGCGATAAAAATAAACCATTTGAAATCAAGTGTAACGATTATTTAAATTACATATAAATCGGTTTACCATCAGCCCACCCAAAACTACAAACCCGCCATGGGAAAATAGTAAATAGACTACAACGTGGAAAAGAGCTATTAAATGCAAGAAAACAAATAATGCTCGCAATCAAGATCGTCGCTCAAAATATGTGGACTAATCAAACGAACAACAAAAGTTAAAGGTAAATTGGAACACCGCGCAACACCGTAAAAACAGACGAGAAGAAATTGTATTATGCAGAATCCCAATTAGTCATACGAAATTAACACACGGCCCGCCACTCCAGAGTGGACTGCAGCCGTCGTGTAGTGACCGTGGTAACAAAAAAATGTCCATCGATCACATTATCACTGAATGTCCACGGTTCACCAAGGAGCGGGAGAAAGCGTTCAGACAAGGGCCCACGGGAAGAATGTCGATAGAAGTGTTTGCGAACGATGAAGCTACCGTTCAATCTGTTTTTTATTTTTTTGAAATGTATAAATGTATTCCAAAAGATATAGTTTTTCTTTTCAGTTATATTTAATCATTTAAGTTATAGTAGACGCAAATGACCAAGAAGTCGAGCATCTTTAAATAAACACTATATATATATATATATATATATATATATATATATATATATATATATATATATATATATATATATATATATATATATATATATATATATATAATGAATATCTCGTACAAGTAATAGAAGGAACCTTGGAAGAGAAAAATTGAGACAGAAATACATAAAACAAACACAAGGAGATGTAAAAAAAAAAAAAGGCTCTATCCTTTCAGAAACTTTTAATCATGGTTGTCCACCACCAATCGATTAATAGATTGAGGAATTAAGAATTAAGAAGAATCCGGGTTGTTAAACATATGACAATAATCTCAATACATATATACTTACGTAAAAGTTAGAAGTAGAGACTACTGGTGACGATATGTTATTATGCGGCCTAACCGGTAATGCTGGTGGCGAATGGATCGGTGTTTTAATAACGGCAGCGTATATCGGATCCGATATTTGAGACGATTCCGACGGCGAGTACATATAATCGAACGGATCGAACACGGCGTATAAACTGTTCGAACACTCCGATCGGATTTCCCCTTCTTCCTCGTTGAATTCTTCCTCCGTGTTATTATTATTATTATTATTATTATTACGGTTATCGTTGTTCGGTACTATAAACAATAATAGTAATAATAGCCAACGACGTAAATTAGTAACGAATAAATCGCTTATAAAAACGAACGAATTAATCAACGATCGCTGTATTCGATAGATCGCGCCGCAAAATAAGACGAAATAATAAAATAATTTAAATCGCAACTTCATAACGAATTGGAGCGAAGCAAAAATAAATAAATTAATAAATAAATAAAAAATTAAATATTAATTAATTTTTTAATTATACGCGTTTTTTTTTTTAATATTTATATAACGCGATAAAAAAAAAAACGCTCGCGTATCAAGCGTTCGAAAGAAATGTTTTGTGTTCTTAATAATAGCGATTACTAACGTCTGTCACCTTTTCTTTCTAGCTACTGAAAACAGCTGCGTTTATTATATCGGTTTCCCCCATCTTCCCCGTTTGCGTTACTGACGAAAAAATACGTTTAACCGGTAAAATTAATTTTTGGCGAAACGTTCGACGAATATCGTTTTTCATTATTCGGTTAATGTTGTTTCAAGGGTAAACGTTAAATTACAAGGAGAACTTAATATATATATATATAATACGCTACCAGTTTTGACGAACGTATTCAACCCCACTTCGAATTAATAAGGAAAGGGTAAACAAAATAGCTCTTTTAATCTTTCGAATATTCCACCGAGAATATGTTGAAAGTCAATACGAACAAGAAACGTTCGATGCGACGATGTACACCGGAGACAAGGACGCGGAATTGCCGTATTGCCGAAATTAACAAATACCTACGGATACCTAAACAAAAATAAAATGAACTAGCGCCTCTAGAAGAAATTCGAAACAACCGGGCGATATAGCCTCGAAATGTTGATCGAACGGGATGTGTTGAAATAAAAATTCCAAAATTGGCCGTTGAATGTCGATTTGTAATTGGGACATCCGTGTAAACTGGTTATAATTCGCGCGGATATGTCGATTGATAAATTACGACGGAACTAAAGAAGAAATCGAGCACACGGGATCGATGTTAATTACGTCATTGAACTGAGGAGAATTCAAAAAATCAAAAAAAACATTATTTCGTAGTATTATCGATTATTAGTTCAAAGTTTATTTCAGATCGAATATAAATCTAAACCATCGGGGGCCACTTTAGGGGGAGTGGCGTGATACCGCTTCTCGAATAGGACTCCTTAAAATTAATTCGTATACATTTCAGAGACATCCGTAAGCCCGAATATTGCGATACACTGGAACGTTTGAAAAACAGCATTTTACACGTAACAATAAGATTAAAAATATCAAATAGCCGAAAACTAGTAGTTCTACTATACCACTAGGATACGATACTACTGAAAACAATCTAGAAAATGGAATAAGAAATCCTATTAAGGTAAGACAAAGTTATACACACGTCGTCAAATAGTCTCAGAAAATAAAATTAACATATAGGTCTTCGACACTTAGAATGGAGGGGCAAATCTTACTGGTTTGATGATATATCCACGAATTTACCAAATATCGAACATTTCATCTCTTTTACACCGGACAAATAATGCTTAAATGAAAGCGATGGAACAAACAATGCGATGATTACGAAACAAGTAAAAACAGACGGCTCGCGCTACGAACTAATTGTTACCATACGACGCATATTTTTGTAAGCAATACACTAAATCGTATACAGCCAGCTGTTGATAACGTTTTACCGAGGGAACCAGGTTTGCGCATGTGTGCACTCGCACGTTACATACTATTAAATCGTAATTATTATTCGTACGTCGCTTTATCTATACGTTTCACGGTATAATCGCTATTTATTTCTATGCTTTATTCGACTTTCTTTTTGCAGTTCTTTCTCTTCGGCTTTTTTCGTTTTCTACGATTTACTTACCTATTATATATTTGTCCTCATTCTAACGCGTACTATCAAATTATCCTGACATTCGGCTTGTACATAATCTATTCTAAAACGTTCTTATTTACGTGAAAACGTATTTTCCGAATTTATTCACGGTATTATATTAAGTTATAATTTATGACGAAATAAATAACTGCAGCGTCACCGATTGTCATAGAGACAAAAAGTATACAAAGAACACGAATATATACTAATCGAGTTTATACGTGGTGTGTAATCGTTTTAAAGTATATATCGGTGAACGTTATTTAATATAAAAGAACAAGCGAACCTCGTGGGACGAACCGTTTAAAGAAAGTATAGACGAACATTATATACCTATAGAAACAGGATGGCTTGCAAAGATAAACAGATGATGCCCGAAATATTCCATATCGAGCCTCGAGTTTAATCATATGCGCAGTCTCGAAGCTAAAAATATTGTCCGTAAAATTTAAAATTATGATAATTGTATCGTTTTATTAACAAACTGTACATTTTATATATTTATTTATTTTATATTTTACAGCATTTCCGTTTAAATATGATCTTAGGCTAAACAATAATTTACACAAAATTCGCAGAAACATTCGCAAACAGATCCTGTTTCAGAAATATACCCTTTGTTTTCGATGTCTATACCGGTGAAGATATTTATGTGTACGTATCTATATGTTTATTATTATTATTATATAAAACTAAATATATAATTTCCGAAAATAACTGAAATCGTTAAAATTAATATCAAACTTTACAAAAAAAATATTCACCCAAGTAAGTTCATTTAAATACTCGGGAGTTATATACGATAGCAAATTTAATTTCAATCAGCATGTGAACTACATATGAGATTCCGTTAATGAAACTATTAAATGCTTCAATAAATAATACGATATGAGAAGTAAATACTCATTTAAATAGGCTGTTATAAATGTGTTGTTTTAAGTAGAATACATTATTTCCCTACTTATTTTCATCGGAAGATTAAAAGTTGGATATTTTATTCATAAATTACGTGTAATTAATCGTACGTTATCGCCTTTACAAAATTTTTGACCGACATCGTACGATACCTGCTACTAGAAGCACCCTACACAGTGTACCGAGTTATAAAATTTGTAACAATTTCACTAGTTGCTTAAAACAGTGAGGAACGAACTTATATAATAATAAAAAACACACATAAGATACACACACAGCGACGACAGTTCTTTCACACACGTAAATGTCCTCTGCACTGACAAAATGTTCATCGGCAATCGATTTGTTGTTGACGTAAAAATCTATAAGAGGCCAGTTCAATAGCGATATAAACGTCGCTTTACTTTTTTAACAAATAAGCGAATTTAATAAAATTTACATTCGGAACATTTCAAAAATAATCCTCAAGTATGCTTCTAATATTTAACGAATGAAATTATAAAACTTTCGTTACTTTCAACAGAACAGAGCCCATTTTTTTTCAAAATCACGTTACCCTTTTGATTCTTTTTTTTTCAATTACGTTATTGTCATATATATATATATATATATATATATATATATATATATATATATATATATATATATAAAACCATGGGATATCTGAAATAAGCCCTGCAGTTGGAATGTCAAACAAAACACTTATTCAACGTGATTATTCATATTTTTCTCATCCCACTATTTATATTTTTGTTTTGTTTCATTCAATTATTACAACATAATGCAATAAAAATGCTATATATATACATGTGTGTGTATACCATATTACATTTCAGGAAAACATGTAAACGACGCCATGCCTATAAAAAGTAAACTATAAATAATGAAACGAACATTATCTATATACATCAACTATTCACTGATGCAACAGCACGTACTTCTTCAAATTTTCATTTATAAAACTGCTGTGTATTGAACGTTTAAAAAAATTAATGAATATGACATTTACATTATACAATCAATTCTATATACTACCTAATACTAACTACACTAATGAGAAATGAACATAAAACAATGAAATTAGTAAATAATTCTCGATCAACATACGTTCGTATATTAATGAATAGGGTGGTATGTGTATAATTTTTTCTTTAAAACTTATAATTTACATTGAGCTTAAAATCGTACTCATCGAGTAAAATAACAATTCAGACAAGCCATAAATTTGTTTGACTGTTGTTAAACCAGAAAAAAAAAAAAACGAAATTCAATTATTTTGTTTCAAACGTTTATAACATTTAAATCGTGTCCATGAAAGAAATATTACAATTTCACACATGTACAATGGGTTAGACACTGTTTCGTAAGGAGCAAAATACGACGATGACAACACATACGATGCATATATGTTATTATATATTTATTGGAAGTTATATTCCTATGTTTTAGAAAAAAAAATATTGTCTCCAGCAAAGAAGAGGAGAGAGACAATAACGTGTCGTTTTTCGTAGATAACTAATGAAAAGTTGGATAAAAAAGAAAGATTATGTGTTAAAGAAATAAAGAAAAGAAAATACATATTATAAAATCACAAACGTTCGTCATAAAGCTATTCTATATAAAGTAGATAAGTCACGTGTTATTCAGGTTAACATCGTTTATACTGTTATGTAAGTGCCGCTGTTTCGTCGGATAAGTATAGATGACAACACCATATTAATTAAAATTATATAAGAAAGTAAATATTAGAATATCTACGAAACTGTAATATATAAGAAAAAGTTCCGTATTCCACGAACTGCCCACAGAACTAAAACAGGGATAAAACGGTAAGACATTTCGAGTAGCAAGAAATGAGAACTCGATAGAGAAAAACATTATCCAAAGTAAGATACACGGAAAGCATCAAAGGAAAAACTGTTCAATGCGTTGCTCGGAGACCGAGTGAAGACACTACTGGATTAAACGTGTCTAATGAATTTTAACGAGTAAAAGACAAAAGTAGATAGAAAAATTCGTCGAAATCAGATGATGTCGCTAAGTACTCGCGAAGGACAGTGGATTAAATTTGAATATTGTCGTAACTTCAGAAAATTTTCTCGAAATATAGTCATTAAACTTTATATTATATTCACGTAGCAAAATAAAAAACAACAATTTTAAAATTATTACCTCGACCGGCTAAAAATTTATTAGGTACGATTAGATATAAAATTCAAAACGAAGAAATCCTATTAAATATAAAAACTATAAATTATCGACATCCAACAGAACAGTCGATATAAAGAATTATTAAATGTGTCATAATTGGCACCACTAGGCGTGATTTAGTAGAAACATTTAAATATAAATTTTTAACCTGCCCTTCTTGTGATTTTACATCAACACACCGCATAGGACTAGCCTCACACGTGCGTTTTAAACATAAATCTTAGTGGAGCTCATACTCGGATTCGAATGAGGATAGCTGATGATGATATTGATATATATATATATATATATATATATATATATATATGTGTGTGTGTGTGTGTGTAAAAATAATATTTTATATGATAAAGGTAGCGACTCATGGAGAGCGCTGCATAAATGTATAATATTGAAAACAAATTTCACATAATTTTTAGTAAGAAAACTGTTCATAAAAGCAGAACACAAATAAGTTGTAGAAAAAATCAACTTTTAACAGGTTATAATAATTAACGAGAAATTTGCGGAAATGTCAAATCTGATAGAACATTCAAACTTGGAAAAACATTCGGTTACTAGCGCCTGTTTCGACAATAAATTTTCAATATCAGTAAACATTCAACATTTTGAAACAATTACTTTTCCATTAACATATATATATATATTATCCGTATAATTCATTAATTAAAACTATCATACTATGAAGCAGATCATTGATTTTAAAGAATTTCTGTATTAAAGAAGTTTTTAATATCGTGACCGGGTGTGAGATATTAATTCGTCATTAACATTGATTAAGTTATTAATCCCATAATATTCAATGGCGGAATGTGTGCTATTTTCTAAAAATATTATGGAACTTATTTTAAATATATACATTCCGTAATGATATCTTTTTTCCTATATTGCGCATTATGTTTGTGTGTACATGTATATACGTTTACTATATTAATATTGTTGTTTTTTATAATCTTATCGTTCATTTCAATTCTCTCATATATTTATCGTCATTTATTATTGTTATAGGTTTTATATTATGCTTAAACTGCACATTTGCAAATATATAAATAAATAAATAAATAAATATATACGTGCGTTATTCAACAATCAAAAATGGCAAAAAAAATGTTCTAATAAGATAGCGAAAGTTAAAAACGTAAAAATCACTAAACTATCGAATAAATGAGTACAACTACGCGTTACTGTTGGGAAAACACATCAGATGATACAACTAGTTCGTTAATCGAACATCAAACGAAGAATAAAGCTCGTCATCCACTATAATAGACCGGAATTACTTCTATATGTAAACTAGTTCCAAGACAAATAACGTCAACATTCTTCGACATGTCTCAAATAATGTCGCGATACACCGTGACTTACATATAAGCGCTATTATCGAAGAGGTCTTGAGATGTACTGATTTTATGTGACATTGGGAAAGCGTAAAAAAACTTTAACTACATTAATAATTCGGAGGAATCACGAAAATTAGATCGTATTGTACCAATCGATATCCTATTTTTTCCTATACACAAGTTGATTACCTTAAATCCACTTTTCGATGACCATCTCTAGTTGTAACATATAATGTATACATAAAAGAAAAATGTACCTCGCTACAATTACTTAATAGCTCGATTGAAATTTTAAATATCAAAATTGAAAACCGAATAACACAAAACAAAAACCACTTAATCGTTATTTTCAATTTAATAAAGTATAAACACTTGATATTGGATAACTTAGGCGCAATATTTTAAAATAAAATAACATAAAAAAAAAACAGAATACTAATACGTATATATTATATATATATATATATATCACGATATTCCTATATCAACCCACTGCTGGGTGGCGTGGCAGTCATTCCCTAAGTTTTTTTCAACGACTCCTACCTTATGCGGCTCGGATCCAATTGATTCCTCACCATTTAACAGCATCAACATATATATGAAATGTTGAATATATCAGAAAGTAGTGTGATTTTTATGAATTATAAACAAAACAAAATCATAACGTAGTTCAGTCACTATAAAAGTTTTTTATTAGAAAGCTTTATTTTTTAAATAGCTGCTTTGTAAATAAAATTTATTGTAAAAATACATATAAAAGTAAAATTAGCTCCGGCTAATTAAATATGTATATCAAATTATTAGTCGTCGTTATATGAATATTTCAAGTAATTCCTATTGGCATTTATTGTGTACGCTTGATAATGACGTAACTGTCGAAAAGCTTTGCAATAAAAACTTTTTTAGTGATTAAAGTGTGTTATGATTTTGTTTTGTATATATATATATATATATATATATATATATATATATATATGTATATATCGTACATTTGTTAATTCTCCAATGTAGAATCTTTTTTTTTATTAGACGTTATTTTGAAGTAACTGTTACTTCGAAAACCGAAATAACGATATAATCGAAGCGAAAATTAACGAACACGCACCGAGCTATGACGATGACCGCCTGACATTTTTAAAACTCTTTCTTACATACTTGTAGCTGCCTGGTATGTCTTCAACGATACTACACAGGAACTCAACATCTTAATACATAAATTAAGAACTTCATCAAAAGATAGTCAAACATTTATCCAAGCTAAAAAATCACAATAATCCGCTAGTGGCCGAGGTTTCTTAAAAAAACCGACGAAAACTCAAACGCGAAAGAAAGTATCATAAACGATATATAGAGAGTGACCCAAAGAAGACGGACGGTTTCGTTGTTTTTCGAGTAACTCAAAAACTACTCGACCAAAATTATGGAATAAAATTTTATTTAAAAATAGAGAAACGAGAAATTAGCTTACAGTCATTTGCGGAACACTATTCATAGGTCCGCCATTAGCAACAATACAATCATTCAGTCTTTACAAAATTTTCGAAGAATTTTTCGAGCATAGGTCGTTGAATTTTTGAAATTTCTTCAGAAATCCGAGTTTTCAGGTTTTCCAGATCTCGTGGACGTATTACTGAAGATATCCCCTCCAAAAAAATCGCATAACTATGAATTCTTTTCGAAACTCTCATTGAACTATCGTGATCAATTTACCCCCCGAAAATAACGTTCCACGCAAAACGCACGCTCCTTCTCGTTATAGGATATCATGATAAATAAAACTGGACAAGAACGAATCTCTTGTATGCACACTAAACGTGAAGCACGCGGTTTGCGTTGTAGCAGTATTACCGACTGCGTTTTTCGAGAAACAAACCGTCCGTCTTCTCAATTCTTTCTAAATTAGCTACTTGATGAGTCTGCTATTCGACAGATCTCTGATTTTAAAATCTCTCATCTTCTTCACACCATCTAGTTGATGATAAATATTTTATCATTGAAGCAAAGAAAAATAACTTTTTTTTTTACATACCTGACGCAGAAGAGGAGACCCTCGGTTGATTTTCAGCGGAATATGAACTACATGAGGAGTAATGTAACGGATCGAAAGCTTCTAGCACACTCGTTCTGACCGTACAACAGTTAGTATCGGTACGACGGCTACTTAAATCGTTAGCGGCGTCTTTATTGCGATAATAATTATTGTTATCGACGTAATTTGTAGCGTTATCATTATTATCTTGAATGTCGACGATGAAACGATTTAGATGGTCCTGAATAACGGCGTTATTACTGGGATCGTCTTTGTCGCTGATGGCGTTGCTAATATCCGGGAATAAAGTTAAATCTATTAAATTATTATTGTCTTTCTTTTTAATTACATCCAATACGGACAGTTCGGTAGATGGTTGGTACTGAAGAGCTGCCGGTAATTGTACTACATTCTGATTACCTAAAACAATAGAAAAATATAATAATCATATATATATATATATATATATATATATATATATATATATATATATATATAGATAGATACAGATATGATTATATATAATTAGATAACGCGTACATCTATCGTATTACGAATTAGTCCCGGTTTATACCGGTTATACGAACGCGCATGATTAATACCAAGAACACATTGTAATTAATTAGGAAACATTAAGACATTCCTACTATATACGCAAATGTTGCATCATCTCATATACAAGCGGCGATTTTAAAAAATCAAACGTAATATCTTAGTAAAATAAAAAATGCGCCTACTAGCAAAAAATAGGATGATGACGTCATACCTAAGCTACAGGATGTTCGTATTCCGTCAAACACATTCGCTTATATCATCATCGAATATACGAAAACAAAAACATCCGAAAACTATTTAAAATGATAATCGTGTCGAAATTTCGAATAAATATCGTCGACATAATTCGATATTTTCTAAAACGGAACATAGGCCTCATGATATATTATTTTCAGATTCATCATCTCGATATATTACCCTAGGAATCGTGATTGTGATGTATCGACGAACATGATCTAACAAATTTGTTCCATTGTTCACGAGCTCGATGGCTGCACATCCAGTGTATTTAAATGTTGTTATATTACATCAAACCATCTTGTTCTTACTTATCGAACCTTTGATCACACCTTCCTTTGTATCGAGTAACGCTAGACGAAAAGACACACCTATTTTATAATCGAGTAAGCGCTATGACTCACACGACGTCAAATCAATATCGTTATCAATGGACACATAATATCGATTATTCGCCATATATTGATCTCTCCATTATTAAAACTACCTATAATTGGAAAGCGGTCTGGAATAATCCTTATAATGTTTCGTTATATAAATTGGTTCAGACTGATCTTAAACGTTTATCCCAGTTCTATAACACACAAATACAAATTAACCCCCTCGATGTAGCTGATGATTTGGAAAAAATCATCTGCCTTCGTCACTATTTCAAACGCACCGCCCGCATAATGCGGATATCCGCTGTATTGCAGACGGTAACAACGTATTCTATGAAAGTGCCTATTATCTTTCTTTCCGTAACATATTATACAATCCACTCAAATGCTTATCCATTATATTTTTTTTTTAACCTCGTACCAACAGTAAGTGCTGCAAACAACGCTAATCACTGATCGAAGAATAGGTGTTAATCGGATGCGTCCATTGAAGCACAAGTTTGTGAGAAAAGAAAAATGAAACAACATGATGGGAATGTAATTGAGAAGGAACGATAGTAATAGGAACGATCAAATACAATAGTTAATAAAAAGACATGCTATCGTCTGAGAAAAGAGACGGAAAACTGGAATCCGTTAGGTGTTCGGAATAGCATCACAGAACCACTTTCTTCTCCGACGCCTTGACGGATTGTCTGGAAGACTTATTGTGTGTATCCTAGGGATGATGGGACTGTTGCTGTTTGAAAAATAATCTCTTGTACTTTTGAGTGCGTCTGTCACTTATGTAATGTCAGATTGGAGACATCCGACTACAAAATATCTTCAACTGTTCCCGTTATATTTTTCGACGGTTACTTTTACAGTCCATACATCTCTATTCCATAATGCCCAATAGGGGTGATCATTGAAAGGTAGATGGTCCGTTTAATTTTTCGTTCTAATAATAGATGTAGCAATTTAGCACGAGTGATGATAGTTCTTTTAGTCTGTGTAACGTGTAGTCGTCATGCAAGCCTCTTGTCCATAATTATACGAACTATATTAAAACCTTTTGATTTCAATTCAGCTGAGAATTCAGTTTATATCAGCGGAACAGTGTAGATTAGGTGTAATATATAGGGAAAACAATAAGATAAGGTAAGCTCAGAACGTAACGAAGCCGCAGCAGAGAATTAATAAAAAAGAGAAAAAAACACGATCGGAATTACAGATCGCTTGTTCAGAATGGAGGGGACAGAAGAGGCTTTCTCTAAGCTGCATATGGAAAAGACGATCGGGTAACAAATAATGACAAATCGTAATCTACTGATGAGAAAAATTCATTTGCGATTCGCCATCTTAAATAAATAGAATCGCGGAAGTTTAGAGAGAGACGATTCAAATTGATAGTAATTGGCCAGAGATGATCTTCGAATGCTCTCAACGTATATTAGTTTCCAATGAACCTTATGCTTCAGGTACACAGAGTAAGTGATATACTTGTGAGAAACTAAAGAGAGTACTACGCCATTAGATGACACGTCTTTACCTAATGGATCGACAAATTCATTAATTGAAATACCCTTATGAACAACCGGCATCTACAAGAAGAACACAAACATTCCTACAAATTCAAATTATTAAGGGTTAACATAATCCGATTAACGTATCTGACACGTTCCATTTATTGTCTATAGTATTTATCGAACTTTTTGAAGTGGTAATAATAACGTGATTCAAACAAACGGGATAATTAAAATTGATAAGGCTTGTAGTATTGCTGCACATTTGGCAGTAAATGTTGAAAAATGTTGGTAGAGTTTCTACATGTTACTAATAATGAGAGTTGGAATTAACACTGGAGTTGATTGTGATCCATTTGTATAAGTACGGGTGTATATCGGAAACCTTTCGAAGATAATGTTATATTGAGTGCAAGGATTAGTATAGGATATAGACTGTAGTTTTCGAGTGAAAATGATGAATTCTCTTTGTTGAAAAGGCAAAAATATGGTACATAAATTAAGACGCAGTTTGTGTGCACTTGAAACGTACACAAAATTTTTCCAATCTAGTTATAACCGAAGAGAGCAGTGGAATTTTGTTATTTAAAAAACGCAAGTTGAAATAAATTTGATTGAACATATTAAACAAAGAAAAGCGATCACTACTCATGCTATAAACCAGCAATTTCAGTGCTAAATAATTCCGTCTAAGCTGTTGCCATTAATACTGTTATCGGAGTACTGTTAACAATCGATACGATATATACATATATACACACACACATATTATATATATATATGTGTGTGTGTATAGGAAGATGTGAGAATTCACAAGTAAAGAGCTGCTTAAGGACGCCGCCTAACCAATACATCAACATTAAATAATTATAGCCAATCCGAAGAATAATTGAACATAGGCCGAATAGGAAGTGGTTTGCTATCGTTTCTTCAGGTTTTTTTACTTCCTGGCCAAGCTAATACACATTTACCGAGATGAATACCTAGATCGTGAAAGGTATCTTTACTATTAAAAATTCACATTCATGGATGGATGCTCATATATATATATCACTATTAAGTGCCGACTCCGTATCAGAAATAGCCGACTACTTACCTATGCATACTTTGTTGTACAGCATAAGCAGCGTACAAGACAATCATAACATGGAGTTAACGTAGAGAGACACACACACACTTGGGAGAACTGATTAGAATCAATTTGATGTTAAGACACAATGCATCTCCGTCTGTTCTCGTAGCGTACTAGTTTGTTACTAGCGCGCATATGATTCTGTGCGTGGCCATTGCCTTCCACGCGATAATATTAGGAATATTCATATTTTTATTTTTATTTTATGATGATAATTTTTGCGTCGTCGATCGTATTATTCGAACTAGGTACCTTCAGTATAGAAGTCCATGATCTGGGCACTCGGCTACCCCGATATATATATATATATATATATATATATATATATATATATATATATATATATATCGCCATTAATTTCAAGTCATCGACCTGACATAGACATGTAGAAACAAAAGCACATACACGTTAATTTTTAAAATCTAAATATCACTTTATAGAGAATACCGTCGATTATCTGGTTATTGCGAACAGTCCTTGCACAGTAAATCGCTAATTTTATACGAACGTTTAAAGTAAAGCAGGAGGTCCAAAGTAATGAGCCGAATTACTAACCGCTTTCTCTTTGCTTAATTCGCGACCATAATTCGGACATAATGCCAAAAAAATAATCGAATGTATGTACACAGAAACACAGAAACGTGTTCAACCGCAAAAAGAAAAAAGGAAAAAAAAAGGTAAAAAAAAAAAAAAAATTCTTGACGCGAAGAACGACAATTGTTATCATGAAGCAGCATAGTAACATACATTATCGAAACAGCGTAGCAAATTATTGTCGACCAATAATAATAATAATGATAATAATAATAATAATAATAATAATAATAATAATAATAATAATAATAATAATAATAATAATAATAATAATAATTACGGAACACGCTTCACGCGACATTTTTATCTGACGAAGGTATTCGATTTGTTCTACAACGATACATTATTTATAACAATTATAACGAATGCAGGTTAAGAACTTTAGAGAGAATCGGGCGACATCGATTATAATTAAAAACGATTTTTGGCAGAAATTCCGAGAAATAACGAATGCAACGAGATAAAACGTAATATTTATATTAAAGCCAACGTATTTTGTAAAAAAAAAAAAAGGAAAAAAACGATAATGATGATTTTGTAAAAAAACTGAGATAATAATAAAATAAAATAAATAAAAAGATAAGACATATTTCCAGAACTAGCAGAAATAATAAGATTGTAAGCGATACGAAAGACCGAAATTAATTTAATAATGTACAAACGAAACAGTCAGAAAATGAAAAATGGAGCATAAGAATCACTGGGAACTGATACTATACTAAGAGCATTAGTCAATCACTTCTCACTTATTACTATCAACTTCAATCTTCAACTCCAAACTTGCGTGGTTCTATTTCCTTAAAAAAAGATTAATCGCAGAGAAATTATATTCAACAGTTTTGGACATCATTCGTTACCTGACCGTCTTTTCCATATGCAGCTTAGAGAAAGTCTTTTCTGTCCTCTCGATTCCGAACAGGAAATCTACAATCCCGATCATGGTTGTTTTTTTCATGCTCTGCTGCTGTGATACCGTTACGTTCTAAGCTTCAATTTGTCTTGCTACGTTCTCCGTGTATTACACCTCCGTATAATGTATCATCCCTTCACCATCTAGATAATCTACAGTTATTTAAACATATAGCAACATTTCTAGAGAAGTCAGAATTTTTGATTAAAATGTAGTCACCCACAGCATTACGTTGGGTAAGCCGTAAAGGCAATCCCATTAAAAAAAAAAAAAAGAAAAAAATAGAAAGGAAATTAAGGGAATTCTATATTTATAAAACGATCAAAAATTAGGAAAAATTTCGAGAATCGAAAATATATATTATATATATATATATATATATATATATATATATATATATATATATATATATATATATATGACTCCAGTATTCCAGTAACATTCACTACTTTTTTAGTGTTACATTACATAATGTTCTGTTCAGCGCATCTTCGTATCTACCGATATCCGCACATATGCCTTAAAAATAGAGATTTATAGGTCTTCCTTTTTTTCTTAACTCGATTAATCCCTTCACATTCTGTTACTTATCATCGTAGTAATCTACACTAACCGAGTTACGTTCGTACTAGTCTACATCTAGAAATATTACCTAAAACTATTGACATTCCTCCGGGGCATGTCTGTTCCTGTTCCCCCGAGATTAATACAACGTATTCTCTCTATGCTCCTGTTTATCTCAAACTTTTCCACCTTTAAAAAAATGGCGATCGCAACATTTAAACTTAAAACAATTTTGTTACTCTTTTTATAATACCACACGATATTCATATTCTATTAGAAAAAGATCTTTAAAGCCTCTTCAGTTTGTTTTAGTTTTGTTCTAGGTTTTTATGGGAAGCTGACATCAATCCATAGGACAATAATGTCAAATTCAAAATTTATTTTAACCGGTGCCTTTAGAGTAATTAAATAAACGAAAAACGATTATAATAACGTTAAAACGAGTTTGTTTGTTTTTTAAATACATATATATACAACTAATCGAATTTTATTAAGAACGAATTATTAAATATTTTATTTCCATCATTTAGAAACGAATACAAATTAACGAATATTATTGTATTCGTAATACAACATAAACGAGAAAGCTATTTAAATGCCGGGAGTTAATGTCGGATGGAACTAAGATTTGAAAATTTTTTATTTTACTTTTTTTTTTGCGCACGACAAAGAAACGCAAGAAGGATCTGTAATCTCGAAATATCGTACGGTAGGATTTAAAAAATAATCAAACTTCGCTTATGTAGTGGACATTAAAAAGTGGTATACTTAGAATTGCAAAAGGTTAATTTATAACGAATTTGAAATATCGAAGATTTCGAAAAACAAAATGCGGAAAAAATTGCGTCTCAACGCTAACCGATACGCGATTGAAAGATTTAAAAAAATGTTAATTAACAATCGACTACCGATTATTTAAATAAGATTCAAAGAAAATCAAATCGGACACGCATATAGACGCATGCGCGACTAGGAAGGCACATATGTGTAGATAAAATATAACATCATATATATATATATACATGTATAAGAGGGAATAAGTGAGATAAGATGGAGATATAGAAAAAATAGCCCTTAAACTACGTCCTTGTAACTACTTTTATTTGTTTCAGTGCTGAAATGATCACAGTGGCGAGAGAACCAATATAAATATAAAATACTAAACAATATTAATTATATATATATATATATATTTGATTTTTGATTCTTTTATTTGTTTCAGTGCTGAAATGATCACAGTGGCGAAAGAACCAATATAAATATAAAATACTAAACAATATTAATTGTATATATATATTTGATTTTTGATTTATTTTTAATTAACGCGTGCACATTCAAAAGTACTTATATTAAAAAATGCGTATACACATATTTTTAATAAGTAGGAAATTCTACATTTAGAATCTGGAATTGCCAATTCATCCTCCCCGCCTCCCTGAAACTATGACGATAAAAGATAGTAAGTAAAATCTGCGTATCGCGTACTTACAAGATGACGGTAATCTGTACGGAGCAGTTGCGTAATTATTGAAGTTATTATTGAAACAAGCGTAATTATTGTAAACATTCGCGTTAGAAACCGACGCCGATACGACAGCTGTCAACGTACAACCGACATTGTTAAATGGTAAACATAATGTGGCCCTGGACGGTACCGGCCGAGAAGTCTGCTGTTGCAAATTGTAATTAAAATAGGCACCGGGAGCAACAGAGGGAGCAGCAACGGTGACGGTATCAATGTCGCTATTTTCCGACGATACGTCCCCAGCTAATCTATCCGTAACGTCGAACGTAAATTCGTTTCCAGATTTCCTGTATTTGTATGTATAAAAAGAAACAAAACAAACATTTAAGTAACGACAAAGAGAAATTTTAATAATTGTCGATTTTAAATAATTTATATATTATATATATATATATGCTATCGATTCGAATGGATTCCGGAGTTGATCGATTCATCTTATGAAAAATCAATTCGTCAAAGTGAATGAGTTGGTTGATCGAGTTGATAAACAATAATGAATATCAAGAAATGAACGAAGTATTTCCTTATCAGTAAACAGACACCTGACGTCTTCGTCGTTCTACATTTTGGATTGCTCGAAATAACACGGAATTTTTAATAGCGACTCTGCTCATACGACTGATACTAATTGGTAGATAAAACCATGTATCTTTGGATACGGTAACCGCAAAAGAATCACACTGTCGAAAATCTGTCAAATAAAATGCATCATTCATGATTTTCATCTAAACGATAGAACAAATGATAACGCGTGTAATATAAGTAAGACGATTTCTGATAATGGTGATTTGATGTTTAGCTCACACAATTCAGTTATGTCTAAATGATGTCTCAAAGAAAAACAGCGTAATAAATAAATATTTATATCTCTTGGGTCATTTCAAACACTCATACAAAGCCTGTGATGCAAGTAATCGATTATTAAAAAAAAAAAACTAGAGTTTCCGCAACATAAACTCATTCAATTGTTACCACCAACAAGATGGAATTCTTCATATTTAATGATGGAGAGAATTATAAAACAATTGAAGTTTCGAATGGCCGAAATTATAGTTCAAAAAATACTTTAAAAAAAAAAATTTGAAGATGGCGAATGAGGATCTCGTTCGAGAGTTGGTAGATATTTTAAGACCTTTGGAACCGACAACCAAGGTTACTTCCAGCAAATCGTACCTTACTGCTTCCATCACAATTCCGCTAATACAAACTATCAAAAAATTTATTGATATTGATCGATCAGATGCGTTGTCAGAAAGAAATGATGACAATAATTCAAAAATAATTAACGATTTTAAAAACTGCTTAAAAGCTAGTTTTGAAAACAGATTCCCATGAACTTTAGAGAAGACATTGATTGTTTATCTTTGTTTGCTAGTACATTATTCGATCTTCGTTATAAAAGAATCGTCGAGGAAATACCGGGTTTAGTGGAAAGGATGAAGTCAGAGTTCGAAATTCTCGAATGTAAAGAAAAAAGAGTAATCTAAATAGGAATTTGATCGATATTTAAAGGAAAAAATATTTAAAGGAAGAACAGATTCCTAAAAACGACATTTTGGAGTGGTGGCGATCGCACGCCAAACAAAACACCCTGGCTAAAATCAGGCATATCTGTGCCATCAGAGAGGGTGTTTTCATCGACAGAAAACATTCTCACCAGCTAACGATCCTGTCTTTCGCCTAATAATGCCAAAAAATTGATATTTATTTATCAAAAGTTAAAATAATTATTAATCAAATATTGTTTTTTATTGGGTTTTTTCGTATTTTAAATTTTAATACGTTAAATTGTTAAACTAGTAATTTTTTAAGCACATAATTTTGTTTATTTGTTTATAAAATTTAAAAAGCTGCATAAATTTGAATTTGAGTCGATCTCGGCGATTCCTAGTCGATTCCAACAATTAATCTATTCTAAGTGGAATCGATTCGACTTGAGTCGACCAGCTTTCGAGTCGATTCGATTTCCCGAAATTAGTTAAATGATTACATTCCATGATTATACAAGACTTAATTCATAAGTAAAATAAAAGCAACTACATCGACCATCTTGGTTGTCTTTCAAATCTTATAATACCATATTCATCAATAATAATATTTATATACGCACCCATTGCAAACACCATCCGCGATGGATATGCACCGAAATAAGAATATTTATATTTATATTTATATATATATATATATATATATATATATATATATATATATATATATATATATGTCGGGCATTAAATACAAAGAGCACGATCAAAGAACTACATAAAAAAGGAAGGAAGGTTTTACGAAAAACCTTAAGACCAACTAAAGTAAACGAGAAATACAGACAAAGAGATCTTATATATAAATGGACATTGTTAACGGTAATATGAGCATTCGAGAAATACATGATTGACATCGGCCACCATGTCGACATGGAATGCATGGCAGCAGAGAAGGTAGAATATACATTTTGAATAACGAATTGCGGAAGGCGAATGCTACCGAGATGTAGTCTGCATATTGTTACAATAAACTTATACGTATCGTGTTCTGTTTGGTAGGAGTATTGAGTTCATAAAACTAAGATGTAGAAGGTAGATCGGGCTGGATAGATTTAAACTTGTAGACACCATGAGGAACTGACCACAACGCTTCCCAATATTCTTTACGAGCAGTTATAGTAAATAGATCTGATAAATAGAATATTAAAATTTGAGTTTCTAATAAACCGCCGGTAAAAATTTAATTTAAAAAAATAAAAAAATATAACGGATATATACATGAAAATTCGGACAGGTTGGTTAATGCGGTGAAAAGAAGGTGAATTTGATTTTATGGTCATATAAAGAAATCAAAACCTAACAAGTCTACTAGGCTAATATCCGAATATTTGCTTACATGCAGAGTCTGAAGAACAGATGGAAATATTTCGAGGAAGTAGAAAGTGATTTGATGACATTAGTATCATCGAAGCGCGTCCATACGTAACAAATTTAAAGAGAAGCCGAAAACTGCGTACAGGTAAACCGAAGAAATAAACAAACATCGACGCCAATATAGTAATTTTGGTTACAGAAGAAATCCAAACAAAAATAACCAATTGGAATACTGTGGTCCTAAGTTGACCCATTCCGATTTATATATATATATACATATATATATATATATATATATATATATATATATATATATATATATATATATATATATATATATATATATATATATATATATATATATATATATAGATAGATAGATAGATAGATAGATAGATATATCGGGAACAATTCTAACGATTTCAATTAAATTTTGTACATACCTGTAAATGATGAAATAATTGAAAATAGCCTAAATGTAAATTAAGAATTTAGAAATTTGAGCCTGACCCTGAGTACACCGTAACATTTTAAAAGGTTTTCTCGCAAGTTTTCTTGATACTTATTTGAATATACTTTGAGAAACATTTCAGCTCGATCACATGTTATTAGCTCAGAAATTTGATTTTTACCTCGTACGTGTTGGTAAATAAAATTAAAACTTTATACCTCGGGGTACCGTTTTATCAACTTAAATTTTCGGATCTTCCGGGAATATTTTTTTAATCAAGGTAAGAATTATTTTAAGGGAAAAAATCCGATCGAAAAATTCCAAACTAATTTTCGAAGAAATATTAAATTCTAGTATTTGTCGAAACTTATATTTTTGGTTATACATAAATTAAGTAATCGTAGATATGTAATTTTAAATAAATCATAGATTGAAGCAACGGAAATGACAGCTAACAGAAGAATGTTAAGAATCCCATGGACCAGCCGCAGAACAAATGCCTTAATTCTGCAACAGTTAAATATTCAACCACACCAAAGAATAATACCAATAGCTCAAAAAGAATGTTGAAATTTTTCTTACACATTCGAGCTGTGACGACATTGAAAAGGCGGTCATTCAGGGAAAATTACAAGGTAAGCGACAGATAGGCTGACCGCCAATACGCTTTATCGATCAAATTAGAGATAACCAGTATCCGTACGGTCCAAGAAATCAAAATTCGGTCACGACACGCTCGAAATCGAGCACACGATTGCATGAGATATGTTTTTAAGGTTTTTAACAGTGTGTGCCGAAAAAACACGATTTTACAAAAACAAATACCTAGTAAAACTCGGTCGCCCAAGTACTATATATATATATATATATACATACGACAAACAGCAGAACTTTTTATAAAGCTCATTATATACAATAACTAACCTTACGCTTTTTACATTATCTGCTTCGATCAAATGACGCTAATCCATATCGTACACGAAATAATTGACACTTGACTACCGACAATTATTAAGAGCAAAGATAACACGGTCGATAATAATTATCATCTACGCGAAAACGACTATTTATATAATTTGTTAAAACCTATACAACTTCACAACAAACTGCAGCGGAGATTAAACAGATATTCTTTCTTCTATATAAATATTATCAAAACGCAACGCAGAACTATACAGATACGCGCATATAACGATTATTCCGAAATTGCGTACAACATCGATGATTATCTCATCAATCACGCCCACGACCATGCAACGCGAATATTCGGTCGACAACAAGAACACACATCTGTATATAAAACGACATTCGATGAATTTTTAGTATCATAAAGATATTGTATATATATATATATATATATATATATATATATATATATATATATATATATATATATATATAAATAAATAAATAAATAAAAGAATCGCAATCATTGTAATTAAATATCCTGATAAAAGGACCATTATTTTCAAAATATCAAAAAATAAGATTTCGTAAGCGTTTACATCAACATAAATGTATCTATAGAAAACGGCCGCCATCAAAACACAGACTCATCCTCCAATCTAATATCAAAATAAACAAATTAAAACATACGTAATGCACTGTTGTTGGGACGTACATACACACGTCTACGCATTAATAAAATACATACAACAGTTATATATCAATATATTTAAACATATAAATATATATATATACATTTTTTATTGGCCACTCACCTAGTTTACTTATGCGAATAAAATTTATATATATATACACGTCAATACATTATAAAATTACAAAATCGAAGCGAACAATAGATGAGCATAAATATAAGTACTGCATTAATCCTTTGTACAAAATTAATTTTATATTAAATTTTAAATTATATATATGAAAATACCATAATGCAGTTAAATGTATGAAGAAAAATTGTTTGGTACGCCATTAAAAGTAAGGAGGTATATATAAAGATACACTATTAAATATAAAACAAATAATTGAAAAGTGTAATGAATACAATATCCCGCCACTGCTTTGTTTTCTAGACTATCAGAAAGCTTTCAACAATGTTAAGTAGACCAAAATATGGTAAATTTTGCTAGAAATTGGCGCACCGAAACATCTAATCTATCTGCTACAAAAATTATACTTCAATAATATAGGTTATATTAAACTAGAGAATGAAATGTCAGAAGAGTTTTTTGTAAGACAGGGTATACGACAAGGCTGCTGTATATGAACGATTCTATTCAACGTCTATGGAGAATGGATTATAAGACAAGCAGTTGATGACTGGCAAGAAGGAATATCTATTGGAGGAAGAAAATTGCTAATATCAGATTTGCAGATGACACGGTAAATCGCTAGTACAGAGCAAGAAATGCTTGAAATAATATCAAGAATGGAGGCAATGGGCAATGAAGCGGGTTTAAAACTGAACAAACACAAATGTTCAATGTGATCATTCATAAAGAAAACAGAATATAACAACCCTCGACTCAATTACGATTACGAATATAGAAATTAAAAATAAATTAATCTATTCGGGGGGACATGCATATCCAAAAATTGTGAATCAGAAGAAGAAATAAGGAAACGGCATAGCATTAGCAAACATTGGGATTGAAAAACTCAATCGTACATGAAAAAACCACAAGATCAATAAAATAACGAAACTGCCACTTCTAAAAATGTTGTTTTTTTTCTATAGCGACATACGGTTCTGAAACATGGACGATTAATAAATCGATGCGGAATAAGATCGAAGCTTTTGAAATGAAGGGATATCGAAAAATTCTAAACATACCATGGACGACTCATATAACAAATGATTGAAGCCAGGCAGCGGTTGCTACTTTTTTTGATAAAATTTTTTTATTATGTGGCATTAAAAAATATATACAACCCTAAATTTTCACTTTTCTATCACCAATCCCTGCTTTTTAATAGTCATTTTCATAATTTTATCATTTTTTATCCCGCTGGTAAGTTATCCCCTCCATATGTCTACCGGTGTCACTTCTCACCCAGTAAACAGTACGGAGTAGTGATGACAATGAAGATGGTCTCCTATTTCTCTCAAACAATAAGCCTTTTCTCACTCCCTCTACAGTTTTCGGCTATTATTAGTGTTTATGCGTCAAGCGTAGTAGTTAAACATTTTTACTATATCAGTGTAACTCTCATATCAAATATATTCTCAAGTAACTTTATTATTTATTTATTAATAACTAATATTATTGAATATAAATAATTATTAATAACTAATAAAATTATTAATCATTGATTCGCAAGATGCTCTCATTGAACAAATATTTCCCGATGTACACACGAATTACATAAATCTCGAGTGGCTTGCAGAAAGAGCAATTTTAGCTGCAAAAAATGTGAACGTTGACATTTTGAATCTGAAGATACAACAGTTATCGTCAGGGGACTTGATATCATATAAATCTATTGATACTGTTTGCGATGACACTGAAGCTGTAAATTTTACAACAGAGTTTTTGAACTCGCTGGATTTGCCAGGCATGCCACCACATAACTTACAATTGAAAATTATTTTGCTCCGTAATTTGAACCCGCCACGGCTGTGCAACGGTACGCGATTAGTCATTAAAAATTAATGAAAAACGTTATCGAAGGCAAAATGGCAAGTTTCGAGGTGAAAATATGTTAATACCATACCTATTATACCCACAGATGTGCCAATTCAATTTAAGCGTATTAAATTTCCGATTAGATTGGCATTTGCAATGACTATTAATAAATCCCAAGGCCAAACAATGTCTGTTTGTGGCTTAGATTTTAGCACACCATGTTTTTCACACGGACAATTATACGTTGCATGCTCTCGAGTGGGTAAACCATCAAGTTTGTTTGTATTAGCTAAAGACGGGCTAACAAAAAATATTGTACACGCTGTAGCATTAAGAGATTAATATTATGTAATGAATTAATGATATAAATAATTATTACTTTTAATAAATTGAAAAAATTAATGTTTGGCGTTTTGTTATTTTTATATTCCCTCGTCGTTCACAGCGCTCCATGCCTTTTTCACTCATATTCCACAGCATCCTTATACACTTCCAATAAGTTAGTTATTTTTTTCTACACTAGAAATTATTTACATGGCAAAACAACGTTTGCCGGGTATAAAAATTGGGCTTGAAGGGTTTTCGGAGTTTGGGCCCATTTTGAGGATCCTATGATATATCGGTAGTTCTGGTTGGACTTAAAAGAAAGTAGACGTCGAGATCTATAATTTATGTTATGAGGTAAATGTTTTAAAAATTAACCGGTAACGAGAAATCGCGAGTTGAATATTTCATTTTCGATTTTTAAAAATTCTGCCGGCGATTTTTGGTCGGCCGATTCTACAATTCATTTAAGTTCAATAAATCTACAAAAATTAAAAAGTATCGACATATCATTTAAATTTCGTTATAAATTTGTTTTTTAATTTTTTGTATAGTTCCTAATTCTCCATCGGTATTTGTGCTTTATTTAATTCAGCTAATACATTTATACATTTATTGATTGTGGGGCGATACGAAGTTCGCCGGGTCAGCTAGTATATATATATATATATATATATATATATATATATATATATATATATATATATATATATGTGTGTGTGTGTGTGCGTGTATATACATATATATGTATGTATGTATGTATGAAGGAAAAACAAAATATATAAATAATAATATTTATAACACATAAATGTCAATGATAAACTTAATTATTTTGATAACACCTGTCAGTAATATATACAACTGTACATATCCATATAGCACACACATGTATATATGTGAAAGATATAAACGTGCAGACAAACGAGCGAAGAAAAAGTTTAGTTAGTGTACGAGGCACGAACCAACGACACGAGATTAACGCATGACCATATCTAAAGGAAAATTATCCACAACGTGCAATATCCGTCATTATTCGAATATTATCAGAATTATGTTTGACATTACTCTTTAAGAGTTTAGCAAAGGGGAATTACAGTAGTACACGAGAAACATAATACCAGAGAAGGCTTTTGTAAATGTGAAGTATTTATCTAAATTCGTAAAGAAAGTCATTTTCTTACATTATGTATATTTTCTTATATAAGTAGATAAATCATTTCGAAGTATCCTTGAGATGCCATTTTATATATACCTACACACACACGTAATCCACTTCGGCTTACATTTAAATAAACGTGAAACCGGAAAATAATGTGTAGAATCAAAAAGAAATTTTATATAAAAACTAAGAACACAAAAAATAAAACACTCTACAATTCACTATTTTGTATCCAACACTATCTTTTAGATGAAAAGTACGACAGATCTATTGCATTTAAATTAAATTAAATTAAGTTGATACATAAGTAATGCTGTTTGGCAAAAATTAACTATTTCTTCAAGTGATCGGCAAAGCATCACGACACCATTTCCGTTTCTTGAATCGCTTGGGAGGGTTGCTCGGTAGACTAAGCGTATACATTCGATTGATATTTGGATTTGAGCTAAACTATGGTTTATTGAAAAAATTTTGATACTGCTGTACACACACACCGTGGACATACGGTATTTGTAAATCGGAATGAAGCGTCAGGTTTGAGACATATCTCGGAACAGATGCGATGGTATGCAATATCTTGGACTGTTGTTGCTGAATACGTAGAAGATTACTTTTACTTGTGCTTCCGTATAGTTCTATACCGTATTTCCAAATTGGCGCCACGATTGAGAAGTAGATTTTTTTTTAGATTTTAAGTTTAATGGTGATTTTACAGACAACAATGGATACAGTAGTCTAGTACGCGTTATTATATTTTTCCTGGTTTTGAGCTACATGAAAACGCCGTCTATCCACGTACATGCTAATGTATTTGACGAGTCCGTTTGCGGTATTACAGTATCGTGCAATTTTAATATAGGACATGTAACTTGTTTTGTAGTAAGCGTAATGTGTTAAATCAACTCTCATCTGAATCCAATTTACACGGTTTTTAGGCATACTATAAAAAAAGACACTCCTATGAAACAGCGTTATGATATTTATGATAGGTTAAACGTAAACGAACCGATAAAAATGCAGTCAGTTACAGACGTCGTTTAAAAATTTTATCAACCTCATTCCGGAGGCATGTGATAAATGTATCCTATTTACAACTACTTCCATAAAATTAATACTCCAACTTTCATAATTCTAATCATTAAAATCAAAAATCGTATCAGAAAATTATCAAAAATTTAGATCGAGTGGAAATTTTGGTTATATTAAAACACAACAGCCAGTGAAAACGTGCATGCAATATAATAAACAAATCGCAGCTCTACCCCCCATTACTAGATTACAAAAGCAATAAGATGTATATATCGAAAAGAGCAAAAAATTGAATTGCTAGCCACACATTATTATAATGCGCAATGCGCAAAACACACAACTTTCTACGAAATATATATATATATATATATATATATATATATATATTTTTTTTAAATAAAGATACGATCTTAACTCATTGAAGTTAAATAAGTATCAAATTTAGTAAAGTGTAGCTTACTAACAAGATCATAGATCATCCTGTTAGCCAGCTTATGGGTTGAAGTCAGTAGTCCATTGACCATGACTACGAAAATTAGTTTGTATTAATCTATTTATGTAATAGAATTTAATGACTTCATAATAAGTCTGACGGGTGGCGCCTTTTAAGACGCCTGATGTCTTGACTAGTATCTAATAAATTAGTAGCTTCCACATTGACATGTTGGTGTAACCTCTTCTTGTCTGCTGTAGCGAATTTTCTAATCTCTTCGTTTACAAGCGAGATGTGCAAGTCTCAATTGCTCTTAGTATTATGCCTTGTCTAGCTTGGATCTTTGCTCTAGAAGACCTGCTGATACAGCCCCATAACTGCAGACCATAAGTCCATATTGGCTTTATGATCTGCCGATACAATAGGCATTTGTACCTTACGTCTAGAGGCGATTTGCGTCCAATAAGCCAATATAACTGCTGTTTTTTCTTTATTTGTTTACATTTCACTCTGACATGTATTTCCCAGGTCAGCCGCCTATCCAGGTGCATACCAAGGTACTTGACTGAGTCAACCTGTGGAACAGGTTTACCTCCTAAGTACACTTGGTGATGCACATCTGTTCGTCGGTATGTGAAAGTTATATGCGTTGATTTTTCTTCATTGATTTTAACTTTCCAGTTTGATGCCCATTCGTGCACTCTGTTCAAAGAGTTTTGAAATTTATTTATAGCTTCAGAATGACTACTGCTAACGGCTACCGTTGATAAGTCTGTGTATAGAAGATACAAGATGGGACCGAGAACGCTTCCCTGCTGAACTCCAGCTTCTATGTTGTAGGATGCGGAAGTAGCATTTTCTTGCTGTACTTTAAATTGTCTTTCTGATAAATAAGACATGAGCAAACGGCAGATGTTACCTGGAAGAATTCGGCTTAATTTATAGGTCAGCCCGTCGTGCCATACCTTATCGAAAGCTTGCGCTATGTCTAAGAAGACGGCCGGGCAATATTTTTTTCCTCAAATGCTCTATTGATTACCGTTGTGATCCTGTGCACTTGAATACAAAAAATTCAAAAGCTATGAAATCTTATTTCACCAATGCGGAAACTACAGCAGATACTCGTCACACCACTTCGCAAAAAATCTCACATTCTATCAAGTATTTAAAATTTAAAAAATCGGTTGGTCATAATATCAACATTACCTACATAAAAAAAAAAAAAACCATTTATACGACACATCAAGTTAAGTAATATAATAAATACTCGTATGTTCACACATGGATATTATCCAAAGCATTTTGAAAATTTCAAAAATTTTCGCAAACACTAGCGTACCGCCTCCTATTAGTCTACATAGTAATTTAAATGAAATAGTTGAAAAAATCTTACTCGGCAAAATGACAGACCATGTCTAAAATAACATTATTCCACTCAGTCTAGTTTTTGTTCTAAACACTGCGCGGAGCAACAAGTTGCGAGAATTACTGATACTGTTACCCATAAATACAACTGTAATAAACATACCGAAACGGTAATTTTCGATATAGCAAAAGCCTTTGACACCATGACATGAGGAAATTATTTATATAGTAAATGGTTAATTATAATTTTTCGAATTTTGGTTTATAATTATTTAAAAAACCGGTTATTTTATGTTAATGTCGATACTTCCGCATCTACCTTAAAGACCATGTTAGCCGACGTCCCACACAGCAGTTTACTAGGCCCGTTCTTATTTACACTTTTCATATCTGATTTTACGTATGTAGATGATATCGCTTAGTTCACCAGCTCATACAGATTGTTGTCTATTAAAAATACATTAAAAATTAGCATAAATCCTAGGTTGAAATATTTCAAAAAATGGCGCACGAGCGTTAATCCATCAAAAACTGAAGCTATGCTATTTATCAAAAGAAGACCTTCATTACCCGACTGTTTAACTGTAACAACACCGTTATTCAATGTGTTCACCAAATAATTTACCTAGATGTAGTGCTCGACAAACGATTAACTTTCAATAAGCACATTGAGCACATAAACGTAAAAACTAATAAAACTATGTCATTTCTATGTCCACTATTCTAAACTATAAATCACACTTCAGCTTTCTAAAGTGTTAATAAGACCGACGTATGTCTGTCCCACGTGGTCATCAGTCTCGAACAGCACCTGCAATGAACTATAGCTACTTCGAAATAGATGTCTCAGATACGTATTACCAAGAAATAGATACACAAAAAGATAAAAAATTCATACTTGTACGAATGACCATTTCTAAAAGACCATGTATATCATGAACATTAGACGTAAGTTTTACAAAAACTGAGAACAGCATAGTAATAAATTGGTGATATCAATTGGGAATTACGATCTCAAGCGACTAGCGTATATATACACAAAATACAAACATGGTAGACTTAAATATGATCTACTAATGTAAACCAATAATTAAGTATATTTTCTACGTGCGTGTGTAGCGTGCTGCTACATTCATATAATCTCCGGACGTTATACATTTAAGTTAGTATTATCGTAAAATACTAAGTGTTTTATCAAATGTACGTTAATTTTCTTATGTATCACGTTTTTTACTTGCAAAATTTTTCCCTACTGAGTTTATGTACATATAATATACCGAGTCTGTAGCAAATAATCGTTTTGTATAGCAGTGTGCCTATTCGCCGATAGCCACGTATACATAATAATCATTGTCATCATGTATTATCATTGAATAAAGATTTTCTTATCTCATATATATATATATATATATATATATATATATATATTTATATATATATATATATATATGTATGTATATATATATATATATATATATATATATATATATATATATATATATATATATACATATATATATATATATATATATATAATTTAAAAATATACATTTCATTTTTTTTAAATAATATTATGCCACCGTATATCGTAAAACAAATAATCCAACCCAACGCTAAGAAATAATATTAATTATTCAAAATTAAGAGCTAAAGCTAAGTTTATTTTCAAACAGGCAAAACAAAAGTCATGGGCTAAATTTACATCATCTATAAATTCTAAAACATCGGCTTCAACAATATGGAATCAAATCCGCACAATAAATAGTTCATGTGGAAATAGATTTTACCGCATTCTTATTGAAAATAAAATATATAATAACCCGATCACATTAGCAGAAGCTTTTGCACATTACATAGCGCATCTATCGAGTAATTGCCATTTATCGAGCGAAAGACGGCATGAATGTGAAAAAATACCTCTGAAAGAACTATCCGATAATGACAAACCCTATAATATTCCTTTTGTTTATAATGAACTCGAAGAAGCTTTAAACTCCACAAGAATAAACACCTCTGCAGGACAAGATAGAATTAAAACCGAATTCTTAAAAAAATCTTTCATCAATTGGGCTTAAACAATTACTTCCCATCTACAACCATATCATCTGGGAATCACACCCATTCCCAATGAAATTTTAGAACTGGCGCTAGGGTATTCGTATTTATAATTATTAAATTTAAAATACACATTGCCAATTATTTATGTACGTACATATACACACATATACATATATATATAAGTAAGAAAATAGAGCATCAGCGGAATATCCTGGTCAAGTCGGTATGAGGCAATTTGCCATTACTTTCCCCACATCCATTACTTTTCCAGTTAACTGGTACTCATCTATCGACAAGTTGGATGTACTGCTGAGTTTGCTAGATATCTTTTTACCATGAAAAGTTTTCGCACTTGGTGAAATTTGAACCAAGTGGTGCAAGCGGAATATTCAACAAAAGATATATATATATATATCATCATTATCAGTATATACACAAAAATAAAACGTCATATTTCTTAAATACCTGACAATATTATCGACGATTCGAAATAATACACGTATATTATTTTCCAAATTGATAGAATTTTTTTCTTACTTGTCGGCTTTGTCAAATTTATACTTTCGTGACTAAAATATTTTTTAAATTATTCATTATACAAAAATTTAAAAAAGAAAAAGAAACGATTCGCAAAAAACGCGTAAACTATAAAGCGAATACTACAATAACAAAACGTAAGGTAAAATGTTAATACATTTGGTTAAAAGGACACACACACACAAAAAACTATAATCTCTAATAACCATTAACCGATTCTTGTAGAACAGGTTTAAACTTCGCAATAAGGGCATATTCGCTAGTGGCAAGACATCAACGTTTAGATTCGTTAACAAAGAAAAGATTTTTCGAACCGAAATTAGACAAAGTACCTCTACGCGATTTATGTAAAAAGAATCAGGTTATTATCTATGTTCCAATGTCCGTTGTATTTACACGTGCTTTAGGAGAATTGAAGCTAGAATATTTTCCAAGAATTTTTCATATAAAATTTCTAATAAATAGAAATAAAACTAAATAAATATTCTCAAAAAGGTGATACACCTAGTTAAAGAAGCTGAAAATAATGCATAACGAAAATAGATTCAGTTCCAAATCGTAATTTTAAACGTTAAATAAAGATAGCAATACTAAACTACGTGATCCGGGTAAAATGAAACATTCAAAGGGAGGTTAATTTCATATACACATGTATATCATACCAACGACATTCACTCTCCAAACACTACCTTCTCAGCGTGTGTTCCATGCCATTGACGATTTCTACATACTGTCTTCTTGGTATGTTTTTTTGTCATCTTTGATCCATAATTCAACGCACACCGAATATATTTTTTAGAATTCTGTCATCTACTCCAAACACTTACTTCATTTTTCTTAGTTTCCGTTTATTTATTCACAGGTTCTTCTCACATTAATGCATTTTTCTGTAGTATTCAGTTTCGAATTTTGGCTCTATGATAACTGTAGTCCTACTTTGCAATTCACACGAAACTTTTTTATCCCCTTAAATCTTTTACACCATAGATGATGAACGTATAGAATTATTTTTGACTATATGCATTTATTCCTTAATACATTTTATATTCATTAATTTCACTATCCAAATGACCTATAAATATGAGTAATATAAAATATATTATCCTACAAATAAATAAATTTAAAAAGAATTTCTGTATGATAATTTATTCATTTTATTCCTAAAACGTCAGGAAACCTAAATATGGAGCATATATAATGCTCCTCAGGGGTACTATGTACCTCCTGGGATCCGGAGCTCTAACCGAAACGGGGCGCGACCACGGGTATAGTGAAATGACCAGTTGATATACAGGCCAGCTGCGAATAATCAATAAGCAGTCGCGAACCAAGCGATAGGGTAAGGATACACGAGGATGCAGATGGACAGCTTACGGATCTGTCTATTAAAAGTCTGCAAAATCCTACGACTGTCTCCCCCACGACGGGTTTATGTCGCCCTAAAAACCTTAAGTCGTTACCTACTCAGTAACAACCCGCTGCATTGTGGTCAGAGTTTTACACAAGGGCTAATACCCTGACAGAAAACAAATTCCACTGCCTTATGTAAAGGGTTTTTATCCAAAGGCTAAGGGAGTAAACCCTAACAGAAAATAGGTGGAAGGCAAGAGAAACCACCACCATAATTCTTGTTCTCATTTAACATGACACGTAAAAAAAATCATAAGTTTGCTACATCCATGGGATACGCCAGAAATTGTGTATTGGGCAATGGGCGGTCGCTTCCAGTAATGGAAGATGACACGAGTTCCCGAGGACAAAAGTACTATATTCATCAAGGAATGTTGGGAGTAAAGTAAAATAGAATCAGAAAGAACACCTTAATATTGCAACCTGGAACGTGAAAACACTATACCAAACTAGCAAGTTAGCAAAACATAGTTTTAGAAGCGGAAAGACTGAACATCGACATACTAGAAATAGCAAAAAACAAATGGCCCAAAGAACGGCCGGATTAGTGTAACTAAAAATATGATTTCATATTTACTAGATCAGACAGACGAGAACACGGTGTAGCATTAATGATGAAGAAGTCAATGAAGTATCATCCCAAAGTCCGAAAGGCTGTTGTATGTAAGAACAAATGCGAAACCGAGATCAGTCGTTACCATACAAGCATATGCTCCAACAGCTGAACATAGTGACATCGATGAAGAAAGGATGTATAATGAAATAGAAGACCTAATATCTTACACGAAATGGAGCAATGTAATGTATATAATAGGCGGCTTTAACGCAAAAGTGGGAGAAGGACAACACTGTGCGGCAGTTGGTAAACATGGACTAAAAATAATGGGATGGGTCGAAGATTAATCGATTTTGCAGTGCAGCATCAGCATAGGCAAATAAAATATAAGCATAGCATTACATATCGAAAAACAAGGAAACAGATAGGGCGGAAATGCATAGAAGCGAAAAATAACGGGTATATGGAAAAATGCAAAGAAATAGAAGATTTAGAGAAAAAGAACAGCAGCAGGGAAATGCAAGCAAAATAAAATCAATGATGAAAAAACATAAGAACAAAGTAATGAATAGGATAGTGAGTATAAAAAAAAAAAAAAAAACGGGAAACAGTGTGGTGACGAAGAAGAAATACTTGATACATGAACGGATTATATCACGGAGCTGTATATAAATGTCACCAAACCAGACACAGTGAAGATGAGAAAAGTAGAAGATGCTGCGGAGATTGAAATGATGGAATTGAATAATGCGATACGAAAAGCTAGGAAAAATAAAGCAAGTGGAGAAGATGGGATAACTGCTGAAATCCAGTGAGATCAAAGCAAAAAAGCAATTGCTGGATATCTTCAATCAAATTTATAAAGATGGTTTATTACCGGAAGATCTTAAAAAGAACATCGTATCAATTCCTAAGAAAGGCTTCTCATAAACATGTTCAAAACATCGAACGATAGCTTTAATGAGACATATACTGAAGATACTGCTAAGCATAATAAATGCGAGAATAGAAAGGAGTATAGATGCACAGCTAAGCGAAACACAATACTGGTTTATAGCAAACAGAGGGACAAGGGATGCCCCATAGTGCTGCTGAAGTTAATCGTCCAACGTGCTATAAATGCGAACAAAGAAACAATAGCTTTCTTTTTAGATTTCGAAAAAGCGTTTGATAGAGTTGGGCATGCAAAACCAATGAATATTCAACAAAAATATGAATTTGATCAAAATGATATCAGGATAATTAAAAATATTTACTGGCAGCAGTCAGCGAATATTAAAATCAAAAATAAGTACTCTGAAAGAAGGATTAAAATACAGAAAAGGGTAAGACAAGGATGTCCATGGTCACCATGCTTGTTCAACGTATTACCTAACAAATCACAGACTAATACATGTAATGACTACATAATGATTAGTCTGATGAGTCATATGCTAAAAAAAAATTCCGTGTAATATATTTGGAATACACAATAAATGCGAGCAAGATTTAGATGAAAGCCAGTTCGGTTTTTGATAAGGATTTAGTACAAGCATTCACTACAGTAAACGATACCATTACAGAAATGCCGGGACTAAAAATGTGTTCATATGCTTTTTGGACTACGAAAAAGCGTTTGATTGTGTTAAACTTGACGAATTAATACAGATATCGAGGTAAAAAAACATAAATGAGTATGATCTGAGGATGATTCAGAACCTGTACTGGAAACAAAGCGTTAAAATTCGTATGGATAATATGGAATCAGAATCAATACAAATTTGCAAAGCGGTAAGGGAAGAATGTATTTTGTCACCATTATTGTTTAATGTATATGCGATTTATAAAGAGGTATAAAAGTTCTGAGTTGCAATAAATGGCAAACGAATTAATAATATCCAATAAAGGCACGATATTATACTATTAGAGAATTCTTGCAAAAAATTACAACTACTAGGAAGAATTAACTCGATAGGTAAATAATATGGATTTAAAATCAGTAAAATGAAAACGAAGTTCATGATAAGAAGCCATAAAAAAAAAATGAACGTAAATAAAAATATCTAATTCGTCATCTTTATATATTTCAAATATTTTCATATTATTCGTTTTATTTATAAATAAAAATTCTTAAATAATTTAATCGAGAGTTTCGATATGGATAGTTTTTCTATAAAAATTTATTCTTTTAATAATAAAATAATAATAAAAGCATTTATTAAATATTTAGTGTATAACAAATTTCACAATAACTAAAACTAAAAGCCCGTATTCTGAGCAAAGGCCTCCCTCATTCTTGCCTATTCCCTGCGATCCTATGCAATTTTTTCGAATTGTTTATTATATACAAATTTAGTTATCCCGTCTTTCAAAAATGTTGTATTTCTAATATACCAACGTTTTACCCCATATATATTCGTCCATTATTTGTCATTCTACATGTCCAACCCAACCGCGCTTTTTCCAATCGTTAACAAAGTTTACCATCTTTTTAAATTTTTCTCTGATAAATGTATTTCTAATCCAACCCTTTCGTCAAACATTTAACACAGACCTATGCAACCCATTCTATTCTCTATCCGTTTCTCTTCTATTTTAGTTGTTACGTATCGCCCGGAACAATATAGTCCAGTTCATCTTATATATAAGGCAAGATCGCGAGAAAGAGACAGGAAAAAAGAATGTGTCTCAGTATTATAACTTAACTGCAGTTGAACTGTTCAGAATTGGTAAAATGTTAATCCACGTTCGGTAACGGACATGATATCATGATGATTATATATATATATATATATATATATATATATATATATATATAATTATTTGGAATTAATAAAAAGCGGTATTTCATACAAGAATATCTTTATGTCTAGATAATACGTATTTAATACATTCGAATAATAAATTATATTATCTCGGTGAGGATAAGTACGATTATTGCTACGAATATCGTCACGTGTAAGATATAACGAAATTTCGATAATTATTTATCAAACTTTATGAATCGATAAAACTATAATTAGTTATCACGAATAATCTTCGGCGGACGTATTTAAAAATAAAAAAAAGCAACTTCCGGTAAAACTTTATTTCATGACGTCATTCGGTAATAGCGATTAACGGATATTTATCTGAGAACGTTAATTATAATTTACAGCTTTTCTGATTAGTATTTAATTACATCTACCGATGATACGGTTAATAATATAATTAACGAGACGATATAAACAAAGCAGCGAGAAAAAAGGAAATAAACGTAAGTAAACATTAAACAGGCGTTATAAACAAAATAAAAAAAGCGATAAAACTGATTTAAGAAAATATTCAACATCTCGAATGAAGATAGAAGAGATATAAAAACAGATGGAGAATATTTCAACGCCAGTTTAAAATTTGTAGACGACGTTGCACTGCTTAGTATTAATATCGAAATTATACGATGTTGCAAAAATTAAACAAATCAACGTAGAAAATAGGCCTGATGAACGTAATATCCAATACAGCTAATAGAACACCGATGACACATAAAATAGAAGATGTGAAAGTTACAGACGTATATAAATAAGAATGTTACATGCAAAAATGTCGAGAAGAATAAACCGGACGAAGATAACGTTTGACAAATCTAATTATATATCTTACATAATACAGATATATTAATCAACGTGTAAATAATAAATCGGCTAGTTTTTATCTTACCGACCGAAATCCGTGTCTTCATAAAAGGAATTATAAAGAACGTAGAAGTTGCGCCTATTATAAGCGAACTCCGTGAAAGCCGACTAAGGTGATATGGACACGAGGTACGAGCTCAGCATAATGACAGTGGTTCACTGATATCGGTAGCGTACACGTTTCAAGTTCCCGGTAAAAGATCAGTAGGAAGGCCAAAGCGAAGATGGCACGATATTATAAGGATGGACTCTTAAAGATGTATCTGTTCAGATCTAGCAAACAACCGAATTGGATGAAAACGATCTATTTGTATGGCAGACCCCGCGATAACGGGGATATGTCGTTGATGAAGAAGAAGAGGAATCACAAAAATACAAAAACCTCGCCGTAAAGATTATGAACATTGCACTTAACAAAATCATGATATTGTATAAAAACGTCTTGGTTAAGCGAAGCGCATTAGCGCAGTACCGTTGAAGAAAATCGGTCAGCCTTTAACCAACAGTGGACTGACATAGGAGTATCGTGACATATATATATATATTATAATTCGTGTTCAACAACGAATTTTCAGCAGGTGTTGTACATAAATTATTTAAGTAAGGGGCTGCAAGGAAAAACCATTAACGAATTAAATATAATTGTCCGAAAGAAACTTTTGAAAAATTTAAAACAACCATATTCAAAGTTATTACCTAAATTTAAAAATAATTTTAATCAGCCGGTTAGTAGGTTGTAATTGCTTCTTCAAAATGCCCTAATAATATAATGCTCGTTGCATTAACTCTTAACATACGCGTGTCCTGTTTAGCTATCGGTTTCAGATAGTGCACTTTAAAAAAATTACAACGGATTCAAAATCAATGTTGCAGAATTATACTCGATCGTCGTAGGTATACTAAAATTTCTGATATGCACTCAGAATTAAACCTGTTATACCTATCTTCTTATATTAACAAATTATCTAGAAAATTTTACGACAGGTGTAGAATACATCGAAATAATTTAATTAATTTCATAGGATATTACGATATAGGTCTCACCGTGCGTTATACTAGGTACAAACATCGTAGAATTAAGCATAGGTTACTTATTTAATTTGTGACTACTTCAAATATTTTATTACGTTGTTAATATTGTATGCGTGCATGTGTATGTACGTGTGTATATGTGTACATATGTACTTCATGTTTTTTTTTTACCATATTTTATTTATTTTTCTTGCAGGTTTTTTCTTTTTTTTTTGTGTATGTTTTTTCCTGTAGCATAACATTTGTCTTGTTAATTTTCTAGTTTTAGTAATACTATATAAGTTAACTGTTAAAGTATATAAGGGGCACTTAACTTTATGAACCCCGTGTTATTATGTGTATTAATGAAACGAAGCTTCTTCTTCTAGCATCCTATCGAAAATTTTACTCGTTCAACTTGCAAAAGTCCAGATCACTGTAACTCATATCCACACTCAACCAAATATTTCTACCTATCCGTGAAAATAATCTCGTAACATCCTCGTCAAACTACATCCACTTTTATGACACTATCCATCTTCCGGGAGTTTTGAATATCGCAGTAATACAGGGCGCGGTAATAAAAATAATAATAATATTAATATTACATTTCTATATTACAAAATGTATGTAATAAACAAAAAACGTCAGTGTAATATTCGATTATGTGTATACCTGCACGATCGTCGATATAATATACAACGAAACAAACAGAAATTTCTAACCACTTCGTCGAAGTAAATATAAACGATGAAATACACGCATTTTAAATTATACGATCGAGAACAACATTCTAAGCGAAAACCGATATAAATAATTAAATATATAAATAAAAATAATTTGATAAACTAACTTATACTCGGTACACGTACATAGAAAAACTAGTCGCCATGTTATAATGAACATACAAAAATATATATGCACATATACGTACGCATAAATACTTTGTTAAAGTATATATAATCATGATCAAAAACAATAACTCAATAGCGACCATTTGCGTCCAGTTTGTCAATCAAAACTTATTTCAATAAGGCTATAAAGTAATAAACGACTTACGAGAAATAATTCGAGCATGTTAACAACCAGTTCGGTCACTTTCATTACAATGTACATAATGTTACATACGGATACGCAAACACAGTCGTATTGTTCTGAACATACAATTGTACACATACATATTAGTAAATATACTTTCTTACATATTTGAATTGATCGCACTTTTTAATTTTTTATTTTTTTCTTCATATAATAAATCAACTACATAATACCACGTTCCTTATTAATGAATCACACAAATGCGTAATAATCCTTCATAATGTTGAAGTTAAGTCTCTAGATTCACTTAACATATAATTTAGTAAATCAATTTTTTGTTCCTTACGTGAACTATTATATATTTCTACCCGCATGCACCGTGCCTGCTTTCTGATACGAGTTTTATTGAAGAAGGAAATTTCCGTTTTAGGTATTCCTCCTGACCTGTTGTCTCTTTACTAAACGTTATATTAAATTTTTCTTAAATACAAAATTAATAATAATATTTTTTGTTCCGATAAAATAAAAAAAAACTGTTCGTCCATTTCGAATTTATTTTCTTTACAATTTCGAACGATAAATCGTAATAATAATCAACTCGGAATAACTAAACAGGCATTATGAATCATTCGATTATTTCTATTGCCCACATACCACTGCGGTGCAACCCCAAAAATTCATGAGCACAATGAATCCAAAAATGTCGAAGGCGAAAATAGGCCTTTAATGTTTGAAATTAAAAAAAAAAAAAAAATACAGAATTTCTTAATCTAACTTTATAATACGCAAACGAAATTGGTAAATATAAAAATGAAAAACGCGAAAAAATTGAATATATATATGTGTGTGTGTGTATGAATATTGCTTGCAAAAGCACTTGTTCTTAAGACATTAATAGTTAAGTAAAAATAAATACAGTCCTAAAGTATAAGCCACTCCAACTCTACTAAACACAGATTGTTGACAGAAAAATAACACATAATAATAATAACAATAATAATAAAAGCTTTTAGATCAATATAGGATATCTATATAGAATAGTAATTGTCCGCGGGGTAAACTTTTGTATTATTTTACTTATTTATTTCTATTTATCAAACTTTACTATAAATTTGTCCTTTATTGAATTCTATCTAATTGATGCCAGTGAAAGTGAAATAAACAAAAAAGAATGTTTCAATCTATTTACGTAGCAACTACGTTCGCACGTAACAACATTATGAACATATATATATATATATATATATATATATATATATATATATATATATATATATATATATATAATGATATCTACTTTTTCTTTAAATACTAACGTACATATTTTTCCACATCGTTTTGGCTGTTTGTTATAAATCTAATTAAAGCGAATTAAAAACATCCGCATTAAAAAAAAAAAAAGCTGAGAAACCGCTTTAAATATTTCATATATACCAGTACTTGCTACGTTTTAAAATATGTTTAATAATTCCGTTTAAGTTATATTTAAATTAGGCATTTGCATCTTTGTCGGTGAAAATGTACGCAAAAATTAGAAATTATAATAACCACAACATGTTACAGTGTAAACGTCAAAGTCGATATTTAAAATCGACGCGATGAATAAATAGGTTATCTTTATTTAAATTAAAGTTATCAAATAATCTAACGACGACCTATATGTCTCTACGCATCGAAAATTTTCGTAAAATTAATCGTTATTCAGTACTTTTCTCATATTCCCCATCGTAGTTATACCGCTGCTAATACAGAGAGTCGAAATTGAAAATTACGTTTAAACTATTTATCAAATTATTACGCAGCAATTAAATAACAAGAATTCTGCATACCATTTAAAAAGAACGCGTAAAATTACCAACGACGTTAAACCAGTATATATAGAAATGTCAATCTCATAAAAGTAGGATATATATAAATGTATATATATATATATATATATATATATATATATACGTGTATGTATGTTTGGCACTGTTTTATATATACACTATAATTATATATATATATATATATATATATATATATATATGCGCATACACACACACACCAATATATATAAAACATATATACATATACCATTATAAACACGAGTTAAAGATTTAGTCGATATCATCATCACACACACATAAGCATTTGCTTAGAATTATACGTACAAAACGACGCATACAAAAGTAGGTGAACAAAGCCAGTATTAGGAGAACTAAATAAAGGGATATGATACTTTTCGTTCATTTTTCTATATACTTGGACGTATAAATGCAATAAAAACGTATTGGAGAAAAAGTTAAAAAGATTAAAAATTTAATAATTACATACACATGTACACACACACACAATATTGATATCAATTTCGAAAGAATTTGTTCATTAATTTTAAATGCGTATTTATTATTTTTTAATGCGAACATATACGCGTATATAAATGTATGTGTGTACGTTTATTTCCTTCGTACTCCACTATATATAGATAAATAAGCCATAGAACAGATGACCTAGAATATCAAATCATTAAATGATGAAGTAACATTAAGAATAAATAATTATTACGGGCACATATATGTATGTATTAATTTAATACGTATGCACATATAGACATTTCCTTTAAAATAGTTGTTGCTAATTATATCTCACGAATATAGAAAACTCGGAATCTCAAACGGCCTCCATAGCGACGGTAATTTTAATTAATTATTCGTTTTTGTTTTTTTTTTGTTACATATATAAACATGTACTCACACACACATGAATACATGTGTAATGCATATATACATTGTGTATGTGTCATTTCAGCATAATACACCGTAAACGATTCGTCGAATAGTTTACGATATTCGCCGGTACAAGAATCTATATATATAAATCCGAATTAAAAGCGAATATATTAAAAATAGCTTCGCGTTTCGTAAAAATCCTCAAGTAAATTTAAAATATACTCGTTACTCGTATCATTTGAATGGAATTCAATAATTAAATAAATTTTTTTCGAAAAAAAAAAAGTCGAAACAACCGGAGTAGAAATGACGAAAAAAAGTAAATAAACATTATCGGCGTATTCCTTGTTTTTAACGTATAATTTGCATTCGATTTGTATACATTCGGAACTCGTCTTTATTTATTTCCTACAATTTTATCGATTTTTCTGAAATAAAACTTACACCTAACGCTAGCTCGTCGTCATTTGTGCGTATTATGTTTCAGTTTCTTAGAAAAATTATTAATAACGACGAAGTCAAGAAAATAGTCGATTTAAAAGCATCCTCAATTAACATCGCGATTATATATATGTATGTATAAAACTTCATTATGAACTGTCGGGAAATGAAAGCGGAGTAGGACACGTCGATTCATTTGTAGATTTCCAAGACGATCAAAAAAAGTTGACAAACGGCGATTTCAAATACGGTCGGCGTTACAAATCGAACAGAAAAGCGTGAAGGTCGTACATTACTAACGCGTAAGAGAAATTTTTGCATCCGATTAAATAACGAAGGTAAATTAAAAAAAATAATAATAATTAAAAAAAGAGCTAAAAAATAATCGCCAAGTTGCAAAATTATACGAGAAAGTTTGGCTAGAATAAATTCTCATCTCATCTATTATTCGAAAAATAAAAAATCAATTATTGCTGTTCGGCAAATTCCGTACGTACTAGTCGCATTTTTACATCAATCGACAAAATATAAAAATATTAGCCGGTGTAAAAATAAATAAAATTATTATATTTTTTTCTCTATTAATTAATTTTTAGACTTTTTCTTTAGAAACGCAATTCAAAATTAAACAAAATTACGAACTCAAGAGGAGAGCTAACTGAATATGATAAGCGAAATCAAATCGGTTAATAAAATAAATAACCGAGTAGGGAATTCTACTCGATCGAGCTAACGTACAAAGTCCGTCTTCTTATACGTGATTATCTCTATAGATGGGAATTTTCACTATACCCGCGTCAACTAATTTTATCATTCTGTTATAAAATGAAATTTTAAATTAACTAACATTGTTCAACACGTATGTAAGCAACTGTAACTTATACAACTGAACAATGGTACGATATACAAATACAGTACATGTGTATTCGTACGCATGCTTACACGTCGTCATTACGAAGGTCAGCAATCAACTTGGCTGCAATCTCTTTCGACATAGCAGTCCGGAGTAATTGAATAGACGAATAGCCAAACCAGCGTCTTAGGTATTCCATCGATAAATTTTATGGACCACCCACTGATCTCTTGCCGGCGATTTTGCCTTCAATATTTCATACTTAGGTCCTTATAGAATGTGTCTTAAGTATCGTAGCTTCTTTTCTTGAATACAGATTAATAATTCTAGATGCTTTCTTATTTGTCTGACATAGGATGTTTAAGTTATAAAAATATTAATATAACACGTAAAACGTTATAAGGAGTTATCTAAAAAGCGAAATAAATACAAAAGTATAACTTTACGTTTTCGCCCCAACGAGTAATTTTTTATAATTATTTCAACTATCGTATTTAAAAAATTCATAAACTGAGTGAGTTATGGACGTACGTTATATATAAGCTACCGATGCAATTTCCCTAAAACTGTAAATATATAACTGAAAAATTAACGATCGATCATCGGAAAGTCTTAAGAACGATATTGGAAAAACGATACTAAAAAGCGTAACGTTCCAAATGTCATATGCGCCAACAAGAAAAGTTCAATAACACATTCAACGGCATTAATCACACTAAAGACTAAGAGACAGTTTCCAAAAGAAATGTAAAAAACATGCGTAACACAATAGCATCTACACGATATGAGCGCAATATGTTACATCAATTTTCGGTAAACTGAATAAGAAAAACAATTACCCGTTCTGCGAATTAAACGTATCATTTTCGCTGCATGTAGACGAATGAGGCGGAGAATCAAATGAAACGAGATCTTCTACAGGCAACGACGATCTTGACGACTGTATCGTTGTGACACTAGATTTCCGAGTTACCATTGGCGGAGGTTTTATCTTCGGAACGCAAGGTTCGGCTAAATTGAAAATATAATAATAACACAATCGTAAAAAATATTCGTCTAAATTACGGTTTTTTTTTTTTATTACGTTAAATATTTATCGATTTATAAATTCGCTTTATGTACCATGAATGAAAATATAAAGAAACGACGAATTATAATTTACGATTTAATTTTCTCTATTTTCTACCGACTAGCAACGGCTTCTGAAAGAATTAGTTCCTCGCGTTAAACGAAAAATAATTTGGAGTCTCGTGTTAGCTTAAAAATATAAACACCTACTAAATAAAATGGCTATCTGCAACGAATATATTTAGTAACATTCACATTATTTATACGAAAAATTTTAATAAATACGTGATCAATATTAAAGCGATAATATAAATATTCGTGGAGAAATTTCATATTTTTCTGTTAAATAAGATGACGTTTGGACGTAATTATCGAAAAATACTACATCGAGAAAATTGTTTTCCACATCCCACAACACAACAACTTTGTTTAATTATTTCGTACTAACTTCAGTTTTATTTTAATAAACGTGCAGCGATTAAAATAAGAATTTTATGCATCATATTTTACGGTGTGCACTTAAAATAATTGTACATCTAATTCATAATAGTGCTACGAAATTAACTACACTTTTCATTCGTAAAAATAACTACGATGAAAATAAAAATCATCCCGATAATTACTAATTTCATGGGGTAGAAATCGTCTACGGACACAAATACTTCGTCAAACATTTAATCTCTTCCCGTTACAAATTAATATATCAAATTTTTCAATACGCTTTTCCGTTGTATATTTGTAATTTATATTTTCAATTAAAATTACCAAATTTCAACTTAAAATAACAGAAAAAATTAACGGAAAACTTAACTCTAATGATCTTTATACAAGATTTTTCATTTTTATCACGTGTTTAAGGTTAAATACTTTATACATAATTCTTAACATCTCCTTACAACATATTTAAACACGTTTAGAAAATGTTAATCTATTAAATAACAACATTTGGTATATTTGTTCCTTTTACATAATTCGTTAACATTTCCATTCGTTCGAAATTTTTAAGTCTTATTCTATGTCCGATTTTAACATCACGAACACTCTATTATTCGCTAAGTAACAAAAAAAACGTTATAAATTCTGACTACTATAAAAATCACTCTCCTTTAGATTGATGTACTAAATTTCTTATTTCTCGCATTCACACATTTCATTACAACGTTACTTTACAAGTATAAATATTATAAAATATACATATAGCACTATTCATTGTTCTATTCACCTGTATTAAACGATCCGGGTCTGGGTCGAGAACGGGGTATTTCTTCGGGTACAATAACACATTCTTTCGATGTAAAACCTACATCAAATATAATACAAGCTTTAAAAGAATTAAATATGAAATTTAAAAAATGAACAATTTAAATTTATAATTTACTATTTAGAACATGTTGTACTGAGCACAAATTATTTCAATGAATTTTTAACGATTTTAATTCAATAATGAAAAAATTATGAACAGATTATTTTCGCCTTAATTATATCAACAATAACGAACTGGAATATATAAAATAAGTAAAAATCGAAACAATTTTTCATTCAGTTCAAAGACCGTGAAATCACTAAATTATTTAAAATAGTATAAAACGAAATATAGTAAAAAATTACCTGTTTTGTGTAATTTTTGTAATCTTTTCTTTTCATCTTGCAATTTTTGTAAACGGAATTTTTCTAATGCAAGTGTTTCTAAACTTAGAGCTTGTGCTTTTTCTATGTCTTCCCTAAATTGACGATCAAATTCGCTTTCAACCATTTTAGATAGTGTGTTCACATGAACATAGTTCGTCTAGGTTAGAATGGATATTGGATACAGATGAAAACGCTACGCATTTAATGTAATAATTAACCGCTGCTCCCTATTAGTTTAATTCCGAGTTTTCTAGTAAAGTGGAAGTAAATAATGTAAGACCTACTTATCTGTTCAAGCATTACATCTCGTACGTGTTTACTTTTCATTTTTTCTAAACAATTCTAAAATAAAATACATTTTTTAATAAACGCGGAACGTAAAAATATTAAACAACTATCATTTAGATAATAACGTAAAAAATAAATCTAAATAAACAATAAACAAACTAGTCCATTAAAATTTCAAAACACAACAATAACTTCCCACCCCCTCCCGAAGAGCCTAATAAAAAATTTAATTCAAAACAGTTATTGAGTTTTTCCTGAACTTTACAATTATATCTTCCAAGTGCAAATTTATTTATATAAAATTTATTATACACTTTACAAATAATTTCGAAAATTACGTAATAATAATTATCACAATATTCGTTTAACAAAATTTTCAGAACTTCGAATTAAATACAACATGCACGACTAAGTGTATTTATTTAAATAAAAATTATTAGTAATAATAAATTATTTGGTTATAATACCGTTCCTCCGAAATTATTTCTCGTGCTGCATAAGAAAGATTGACGAAAAATTCTAAAAAAAAGAGTGTTTTGATTTGATAATCTGTTTTTTAAGGAAGTAAGAATTGGGAGAAAATTAATTAATTATTCATTCCAGTTATAAAATGTCAGAAAAAGATCAAGACGTTGAAATGACTTCTGCAATTAAAAAATTGGAGGTAACTTTTTGTATTATAACATTCAATAATTAAATACAAACACTTCATACCGTATTACACGTTTAATTTTATTTGTAATTTTGTTGTTAAAATCTGATATTTTCAAAACTATATTTACAATGATGTTTCCAATAGGGTTTGGTAAATGATTTATTCCATTTCCGTGACCATTATTTTGAAATTAACGATCTAAGCCATGCCGAAGATAGACAAGACGATGTATACGAACGTTTTAAAGCTGTTATTTCCGTTTTTGAAGAATTAGAAGGTTCACATTATATATATATATATATATATATATATATATATATATATATATATATATTGTGTGAGTTTGTACGCATTTCTTACGAAAATGTCCGAGTTCGTTAAGTTAATTAAAATTTTTTTATGTTAACAGAAGAAGGTTTGAAAGAAGATAAGGCTACATACTATTATTTACTGGGTAAAACTTATAATATTGGTGCAGATCATGAACCGAAAGCTGAAGCAATGCTTTCCAAAGCTGTAAAATTAAATCCAAATATTGTGGATGCATGGAATGAACTCGGTGAAGCCTTATTCAAAGCCAATAAATTTGCTGCGTCTAAAGATTGTTTTGAAAATGCTATATCTAAGGTAATACTTTAATTGTCCCGATTTAATATAATGAATATCACTTTCTACACTCATTTCCATTACGTAAGTTATTTAGAATTAGATATTTCATTTGTTCGAAGCATATAATTTGATTTTCGTATTGAACTCACTGTTCGGCCTTGTTCTAACATCCTAATTAAGTTATTGTAAATCAGCCTTTAATTTTTCATAATAATAACACTATATTATGTTTTTTCCATTCAAGGTTCTAAAATTTAATATTACAGACCATTTAATCTGGACAAGCTAATTTACAGGGTGAAGTAGTGTAATATTATCACTCGTACGGCCATGTTTATAACAATAAATATTTATTTTTCAAACTATTGCGTAAAATATTTTTCAAAAATTTGACATCATAGTATTTTATTACATTATTTGGATATTTTTCATCATTTCTCCATTGGTGAAATAAAAGAATATTATAAACGAATGCTTTTAGTTGTTACTTTTTTTATATTATATTAACATTAAATACTTCGTTTTTATTCTGTATGTTTCTTCTTTCTATATAGGAACGTAATAAGGTATCGTTGAGGGCTTTATCATATTTTTCAAGAGCCGACGATGGAACATTAGAAGAACGACTTAAAAATTATACGGAAGGCGTAAAACTTGCTCAAGAAGCTGTCGATTTGGATCCTACTGATGGTGTATCGTGGACTATATTGGGCAATGCGTATATGATGTATTTTTTCAACGGAAAACAGTCTAGTCATTTTCTAAACTCTGCTATGGAAGCATATCAAAGAGCTGTATGTTTTGCCATGTATATATGTATACATTAATTTGAAAATATATACAGAGTCGTGCTATGATCTTTGTGATGTTTTATGTTAATGTTCTATTAGTTATATAAATAATTATTCATATAAATTCATAATGTTTATAATTCATTGTTTTGAACAGGAAGAAAATCCGGTTTCCAACTATCAAGCAGATATGCATCATAATCGTGGGATGGTAAGATTTTATTACGTAGTTTTGTTAGTGTATTGAAACGTGTCGAACATTGTTTAATATTGTATTAAAAAAAAAATACTTCCGTGTAACGTTGATACGCAACATAATATATTCATATGATTTTCGTTGTCATAATCAGATGTACAAAACTTATTTTCGCCGATATCAATCTAACGGGAAAAAATGTTATAAATGAAAATCCATTGACTCTTTAAAATGCATTCAAAGTACTCCAATCACTATAAAAACCAATCCGCCTTTAAATTTTTAACTGCGTATTGAATATTTCTCGCCTTTTCATTATAACGTAGCTTACAGTATCATATTCATAATTTTTTTACCATTCTAAAAATTAGGTATTACAACTTTTCGATATAGTATAACAAAGTAAACGTAAATAACATTGTAGTAAACATCCAAACCAATTATAGATTTTAAACTCATGTGTGCATTTCATAACTGTTAAGCCACCTTTTGATTAAACGGTTTTTTTTGTTATAGTGATACAAGTACGAGAGCCGTGTTCTGATTAACAATAAAAAAATATTTTAATGTTTTGTTATAATCTTTCGCAGATATTAAAATACACGGAAGATTATAAGAAAGCTTTGGACGCATTTGAAATGTCTATGAAAATTGAACCATGGTGGAATATACCATCAGATAATTTTGAATGCTTATTAAAATACCTTAAACGATGTCAGTATTCTGTTGAACGGAAGGGTGGTATAAAATCGAAAAAATTGTTAACATTAATAAATGTATGTGTTGTTCGTTTATACAATAATTATTAAATTCGCATTTGGAATAATTGTATGTTTAATGTAATTTAAATTTTTGTCGTTATGCTTCGTGAAAATTTTTCATCGTTTAAATGTGCATGAATAAATTATATGTTTTTTCGTACGTTGCAGGATATGCATACGAAATATCTCGGTCGATACGAGAACGAATTTAAGGTTGGAGACAGTTCTATATTATTGCAACATGTACCGTTTTCTGAACTGAAGGTTGGAAATAACCCAGATAAAGTTGTTCTTGGTGTCGTTGTATGTACAGTATACAACGAGAAAGACGTGCCATTGTAAGTATTCTTACGGTTTTTGCATTTTGTACTTAGTTTATTTTTGTTCTGTTCATCCATTAATTATTTTGTAATCTTATTTAAACATCATTTCGAAACTAAATAATAAGCCGTCTATATGATCGTATGATACACAGCATTGTGTGCATACGTTGTCATGCAAGCCCAACTAAAAATAAATAAACAAATCAACATAATATATTGAAACTTAGAACATGAAAGTAATCTAAATTCCGTAGACTAGTTATGTTCCTTCGACTAATATTTAGTATTTAGTTTAGAAAAGATAAATCAATAGATTATATAAATAAACAAAAGTTATATGTAATTTAATGAATAAATAATCACATCTATACACTTTCAGTCCATTTGTTAACCAGTTTTATAGTTTCATAAATTAGTTCTGTTCCCTCGAAATATCTATAGTTCTGTCTTTCTTCGAATTTACAATTCCATTCTTGGCCAGACCCTACTTCATTAAATTTACTATGATAGTTTAAATTTTTCCTGCTACACCATCTTAAAGGGTACACTAAATTCAATCATTTTTTACCATATTTTCGTTACTTTTCCAAATTTCTGGAAGATCTAAATTTTTGAACAATATACCAAATAAAAACGAATTCTCATGTTTAGGCAATGCTGCAGGCTAGATATAGTTTATCCATTTCATAATGTAATTATCCGATATATATTATTTAGCAAAATATGATCCGATCTGCTCCATATTAGGCATTGGTATTCTACATTCCGAACAACATAGTACCAAGTCTGTAGTATTATGGATAGTCGGCTGTGTTTATTTATAAAATACCAATTTTTATAGTATAACACTCGCTTTTATCTTATCCATGTGCGAGATTATTACAGTTCAGTTTAAGTGTGTGCTAATATTCTTTATTATGGTTCTAGGTTTGTTTGAGAAAAATCTTGAAGCACAATTTGTATATTTATGGGTTAGTGCGGTGTATCCTAATATTAGTCTTGCCTGAAATTCACTGTTTGAGACTCCTTTGTGTAGCCACCAAGACTTTTTTATTTTGTTTAGAAATGTGTTTTTAGAATTCCAATGATGGTGCCATGTTGAACTACAGGTATTTTAAAGAAGATAAGATAGGGAAAGGGGTGGATCCTATGACAAGATAGTATGTTTATCAACTCTTCATTACCTGGCATGCCTGTATATGCAAGGATCCGCATGAAAGCTGTTAATTTGAATCGTTAATATTTATAGTATCAAAGTTTATTATATCTGTTGTTAACAAAGTCAAAGCTTGTGATGAATCGTTAACAATCAGTATCACTTGGGTTCTCAAGTTCATAGTGCGTAAAATATAATTCAGCGTTTAGAATAGAACAATAGTAGTTTAAACCTTGCAGGAATGATAGATTAAAGAATTTCATAATGAACAATCAGTCGGTGATGGTGTTGTTCCTGCACCATTGATATAAGCCACTATGAAATTTGAATATGTGTGCAATTTTGGTAGAGCGAGTTGTTTAATATTTTTGATTGGTGTTTGTTTATTGCATTATTTCTAAATCATTATTTATTTCAAGTAATTTACAGGGAAGAATAGGTTCAATTGGGACTAGATTTAGTGATTGATGGTAGAACATGCCAAGAGTAATTAATAATAATGCAAATTCGAGATAAGTTTTGTTGTTAAGAGAGGATGATTGGGATGTGTTCAATTTGTGTAGAGAAAATATGCATATTTTTATAGTGTAGAACTATTTCCCGTGGTATGTAATATTTTCTGAAATATGATAATGGCGGACATCCTGTCAGGTAATATATGCTGGTAGAGGGGGAAGACCGGTGTTCATCTAAAATGGTTCGTAGTAGAGTAGGCTGGTATATAAAACTAAGTGATTGTATGGTAGAGATTTTTGCTGTGAAATACATATAGCATCCATAATTTAGTTTTGAGAGGATAAGTTATATTCCAGTTAGCTTTATGGAACATGAATATTTGTGGTTGTGATTCTGGCTGCTCGTGGTGGAAAATGTGTTGAATGTAAAGTTGAGGGCCTTAAACAAACGAATGTACTGTCTAGAATTTTGTTGATGAGCAATTTATTGTATGTTGTTATCATGGTGTACTAACTATTTGATTGTGGCTGGCGGTTGTGAAATAGTAAATTAGGAGTTGTCCTGTTAGTTGTTTTGGCGTAACTCAGGCTGATCGTGTGCGGAGGTCTGAACATTTTCGTGCATTATTCATTTTCGTAATTGGTATAAATGTTATTATTTTTCGTAATGGGTATAAATCTTGGCACTAGCAGTTCTTCCGGTATTTCATCAGTCCGATATATTGCATTCAATATTTTACATAATGTTCTTTTACTTTTATGTGACATGCACTTTATTAGTTCTACCGGAGTACGATCTGTGTCAACCGTTTTGTTTCTTTTAACCATCCATATTGCATATTCTAATTCCGACATTATAATATCTGGAGCTTTATTTCCATAAGCTGCTTTAGGTGCTGTTTGTGGCCGTTCGTTATCTCCATATAATTTGCTGACATATTTCATCCCGGTTTCGCCAATTTCCTCCTTGTTCGTCTATTGTCATCATTCGTGATCGTTTTTTCTTTTGTATTCATCCATTTGATTTCGCGATGCGTGTCGCGGAGTCTACCTTTATCCTGTAGATATTCGATCTTCTTTGGAGCAATTTTTGCTCATCTACATTATTTATTTATTTGATTTCCGATATTCTTGACTATTCCTATTTTTTATTTGTCTTTGTGAATCCATCAGATCTACAATTTCGTCTATCATTCACTGTTCCCTTTTCGTGTTTTCGATCTTTAACAATTCTTTTACTGTTCCAATCACCGTTGCCTTCCATGACTGCCACACTTCTTCAACATTACCGTTTACTTTTCGATTTTATATAACGTAGGTTACAGTATCATATTCATACTTTTTTGGCCATTCTAAAAATTCGGTATTACAACATTTCGATGTGATATAACAAAGTAAGCGTAAATAACATTGTAGCGAACGTTCAAACCAATTATAGGTTTTAAACTCATGTGTGCATTTCATAACTGTTAAGTTAGCTTTTGATTAAGCCTCTTTTTTGTTACATTTAACCCCTCAATAATGTGATACAAGCTGTAGGTTATGGCACGAGAGTCGTGTTCGAATTAACAATAAAAAAATATTTAAATGTTCTGCTTTCATATTTCGCTGGCATTATATGCGAAAATAACTGATTTTACTGCAATGAAATAGTCTCTAAGAGAGTAAAGTGGATTGTTTTTGGGTTATCCGAAACGTTATCAGTGGCAAGTTTGGACGTGGTTTTCACCGAGAAAATTCGACGAGTAACATAACGGAGTCAAATTTATAAATATTTCCCTATAGCAAACATTTTGTTTATCAACGACTCTCCTGAAAATGCGACTACAAGACTGAAAATTTATGTTCGATCAACAAAAAAATGTTTTTATTACTCTTTACGATGTTATACCTATCATCCGGTATAACTTCGATTGAACTAGAAAACGCGTATAAAGATGAAAAAAAAATACTCGTAAACTTCGACAATTATATTGTACAAACTTAATTTGAGTAATAAACATATATATATATATATATATATATATATATATATATATATATATATATATATATATACAAGTAATTAAACCAATTTGGGCATATGGTATCTAACTTTTAAGGTCAAATCGAATAATTATCCAACGAATGGAAAACAAGTATCTTAGGGGGTCGATCATAACTGATGCTCAGTGGTATCAAAGAAATGAAGACACGTTTAGATTTGAAAATCGTATCTATTGATGACACAATTCGTCATTTCACTAGCACGACATCGTAATAAACGACTTTGTCTACATCCACATTATGAAACGCAAATGCTCACTAGAAAGGCATCTTGGGTGTACAAAACTGTATCAACTGGTTAAATATTTACAATCCGCTGAAAGTGATGTATGTACACATCTTTCGTCGTCTATAATTTACCTTTGTGACTAGTACTAATTTATACACACTAAACATAAGATTGTACTAAAAAAAGATATTTATATGATTTTTATTATTCCAGTACGTTCGGGCTTGTCGATGCACAAGGTATCTGCTTCGTAGTTACAGTATATAATTTGGCTTCTGGTGCCGGTGTTTTAATCGGTGATTACATCGCTGTACCAACTCCTCGTTTGCAACCGATTAATTTTGCCTATAATCAAACGGTAATATCAGTCGCATATTATTTAGATTCTGTTCCGTTAAAATTGTGAAGTGATAGTATAGTATTTATTACAAATTCCTCGACGATACATATTGAAGACAAATAAAAACGATTTCTGTATATTATCGGGGGGAAAAATTTAATTGTAATACTTAGTTACTACGGAGGCGGTATCTCTGAGTTAGTTGGAATAATTTGACTGTAACTTTTTTGGTCCGTTAATTTTTAACACCGAACCGTGATATTTCAAGTAATATAAAATTTTAGATCGTTTCCTCGTGCGAGAAAATAAATATATTTTTGATCGTATCAATATTTTCGAACTGAGACACTGAGTTCGTCCAGAATTTTACTAAAACGATGTCTTTCAGATTTAATAAGTCGCACGCGTGTGACAATTTCTACGCGGTAAAAGATATCGCGTGTAACATCATATTAACATGACATTATCGTTGTTAATATTTGTAGACTTCATTTTTTCCTATTGATATATTATCAGTGGTTTTCGCATACAGTTTATAGGATAGTTTTTTTTAATTGCTCATTAAAAATTTGCTTCGAACACTTCAAAGTGTCTGAAATATTGATTTGAGGACACTGGTGCATTTTAATAAAGCTTTTAGAATAATGAAGGAAAACATTAACGAACATCTGTTTGATCGGGCTTTGAATGTTGCCCCGTCCAGTAAGCTAGGATTGAGGAATCAATTGAATATATATAATAATGCATTGCGTTTATTTTTCATTAATAATATACATCACTAAGAAAATGTATCTGATGTTACAACGGTATTTACATTAACGACTCAAATTCGTTGTTTGTTTTTTTTTTGTCATTTTTAAATTATTATATTATTTACGCGGTTTAATAAATTTGATTTTCATTTAATTTTAGATATTCGACTTCAAGACCCTACGTGTTGAATCGCCTCAACTTTTGTTGGTTAATGGAAAAGAGTTTAAACCGCAAGATATATCTAATTTAATGGCTTTAGTTTCTACTTAAAACTAATTTTGATTTATAGTTTTAATTTTTTTTTTGTACGTACGTATTTTTTACCTTTATTTGCGTATTAATTTTTTATTTTAAATTGCAAACAACTAATGGCACTTAAATTTTCAAAAAAAAAAAAAAAAATGGTTTATACTCTATCTCATTCATCTAAAATGTATATTTAAAATATATATTTTTCTCGCGTTTAATGTAATTTAGTTTATCAAGCATATAGAACGACAAATGAATTTGTGTCAGGTTAGAAAACAAAAGCAACATAACTTATAAGTTCGTTGCTCATTCTTTTTATCGATATTAGCAAATTTGAAAAATCAAATTCTCAATTATCATCGCTACTCGCAAAAGTGACGAGTAAACGAAAGAATCGATAGGACAAGCAGAAACTATAACAGGTGTTTTGAAGTATCGTTATAAAGACGAAAAATAAAATAACCTACTAACACGAATTCTTCCAGGGGGAAAAAATAACTTAATAATACAGTTAGCTAATTCGCTTAAAACAGTCAGAACTAATGTTTAATTTCATATTTACAGAATCCAATTAATAAAGTCGAAGCGTAGGAAAGATTATAAGCAAGCGATATAAAATTATGTCGACTTTAAAATAGAATTTATTCTTTTCTATAGAACAAAAAAAAATCGCGCAATTATTTTTATTCGTCAAAACCAATGGCAGCCATTGTATACTGTTGGTAGCTAGTGAAGTTCTTGATATTTACTTATATTCAAGCGATCGTATACACTATTGATTACGTTATCTGTCTTTGCCTGGAAATTTACCCCCAGCCCTGTTATATTTTTTATAAATTTATTACGTCTTATTACGTGTCCTAATAATTATATTTTACCAAATACGCATCTCCATTGCATTCAGTTTATTTATATATTACCTGCGATGAAAGTTAGAAAAATTTTACGTTGTTTTTAACAAAAAATCTTTCTCTAACGGTACTAACTAGAAACTACTACAAAAAGCAAAAACTAATTTCACAGAATAAATTAATTTTGCCAACAAGCGTGATGTTCGCGTCATTTATATTAGAAAATCTGAACAAACTGATAGATCTTAATCGACTCTTTCGAATGAATATTTTTTTTTAACGTTATGCTGAATTTTGGCAAAAGTTCAATATTACTCGTTCCCAATATAATTGAAAATGATCGTTAAAATTCCTACAAACAGGAATACGAAATAACCTCGTTGTATAGGTGTAACTAAATTTCTTTCGAATAAATCCTTTAATTTGAACGTTTTAATATTCTATTCTGTTTGATTTTTTTTTTTGTTTAAAAAAAACTTATTCGATAGTTTAAACATCACGTAAAATTGTTTTTTTGAAATCAGTAGATGCAGCATTGTTAAAAATGAAAACCCCATATTTTAAACCTATATGATATAGAATTTATAGTCACAACAAATTACATCATTATTATCATGTAGATACTTTTTTTCAGAATATGTAATATATCAACATTTTACTTATGTTTCTTTTCTTTTTTATGACTGATTTCATATTTATTTTTTTTAATTTTTCTTTCCTTAGCATAATTAGTCCCGCGCTGTTGTAATATTTCTTTATTCGTCACCTTTACTCTTCACGGTATTCGCTACATTATTCATAACGTCCACATTTACATACGCGTAATAAGTAATCGATGTATTTTATTGAAAAATTGTAATTTTTTCGTTGTTATGTTAAACGTTGTTGTGATACTCTTTTGTAGCGCGTTCGTTTATTTATTGAATAATACTCGATGATGATAATGATCTTTCAGTCAAAATTAATAATGCCGGTCAGATATGTCAACCGAAATAACAACCAAACAAGAATAAATTATTATATCACCATTTTATCCGGTGTCCCGAAGAGGGAAATAAGGAAAAAGTAACGTTTTCTAAAGAATGGATTCTTTAAAAAAGTATAAAATCGAGGATAGTGTTGCTGAAACATAAAGATATTTCTTATCATATGTCTAATTTTTAGCAAACCCTTTGAGTTTTTGGAGATAAATTCACGATCACCACTAATCTAGATGAACGCTACTATCGCTGAAAAAGAAACAAGAAGACGTATATTTCACATAAATTACAAAAATAATAAAACAAAATTTTAACTAATAATTACGTAACGCCCATGATCGCTCATTGTATAACTAAATTAATACAAAGACGCGTAAAGTTAAAATGTAATGATAGGTGAAAATTATTTTAAATAATAGACAATAAGTAGATATTGAAGAAATAATAAATCGTAAAAATTGTGCGGATTTATCGCATAATAATAAAACTGTATCATCCGCAAATGTAGCAACTTGCTCTTTTTCGGATGTAGTAAAGTTCGCAGTAAACACTAAATACAGTGTACTTGTAAGTACTGAACGTTCAGGAATGCCCGTTAGTATTCGTTACTTTTCTCAATAAATTCGATTTATTTTTCTAAATGATAAGTAACCGTTTTCTATTCTTACGATACAGAAGTTTATTTTAAGATGATTTGGAAATATCAAACTTTTCGATTCGTCTGAATATTGAACATGATATTTTTTAAATTACATTTTTATCTAAAATCGTCGACCATCACGTAACCGTTACCCTAAATATAACTATTAAAAAATGTGTAATCTAGAATATTTCCCGGACTGAAGAATAAAAATTATTAATACCTCCAAATCGGTCAGGTGACTTGTACGACTGGACACGACACGTGTATCCCCATATTAGACCTCCACCATAAGACACAAAAATCAAGTACCTTGGTATATGGTTAAACGGTCGCATGTGCTTGAAAGAGCATATTCTGAGGAAAAGTAAGGAACTAGGATTGAGATTCAACAAGATTTATTTGCGTTTACGACGGAAATCTGAGCTTTCTCCGAGTTCCAAGTTGGTGCTTTACACCATGCTCAAACCGAAATGTAATTTATGTTAAAAAAAAAAATAACCGGAAAACTTGTTCAAAATTTTCTATTTTTTTTTATATCATTATTTTGCCTAACAATTACTTGGTACCCGGAGGAAACATCAAATTTTCTTGATCAAGCTTTTATTAAATTCTAGACTTTTTTAATTATATTTTTCCCCGTAAAAGGGTATTATTTAAAATAATTATTAAATTAAAAATATAATAATTTTTTTATTCTATAGAAAAAATACCACCTAAAAAAAAAAGTTGTCAAGAGATCAGATTTTAAACTTTAACATTTACGCGTTGTATTAACTGGCGGAGTCTTCAAAAAGTTATTAATAATTACAGAATGAATATAATTAATTATAAAACCTAATCAAATTTTAAAACGTGAATAACGCGTTCTCCTTGGTCAATTTTTATTTAGATGTTAACAAAGTCTAATAAACTAAGGCACATAATTAATTATAGTTATCAAAAAGCCATCTATGCCATTTTTTGTTACGTTGTATACCTGATAAACATCTCCAGACCTAAATAAGGCGAAACAACCACAGACGCTAATTAAATCGGCTTATTATAAAAAATCGAGTTGAAAGTAACAATGACAAAATTGTATTATAGTGACACAATTGATTATCAATGTTTAAAGTCCCGTTACGTACTTTCACTTGTACAAATTAATATATATATATGTATAACATATATATATATAAGCATATTGTTCTTAAGGCACACATTGTAAAATGCTACATAGTAAAAGCATGCATGTAATCCCACACATATGTATAGAATACATATATTAAATATGCACGTCTCGTTACTGTCAAGCAAAAGTAAGCATTTTCTTTGTCGATGTATCGGTTAACAATTTATTATCAAAAGTAATATTCTAAAATTGGACGAACGTTCGTGATAAAGGTAGTGGCAATATGCTTCGTCGAACAAAGATTAATTAATATATAAATTGATTATAACACGAATTTCTAGTGTAAAAAAAAAACAACGAAATATAACTAGTTTTATTAGAATCAGTGTATCCTCGAAAAGAACAATAAACTATAATTATTAATTATCTTTAACGAAATGAGCATCATATACATGTTTATATAATTTAAAACATGTTTCGCCTACTACGATTAACGTTAAATTAATAGTTAAGATTATATATTGGATAACAGAATTTTGCTCGTTTCTTTTTTTTTTTAAATTGTGTTTTTTCAAAATATATTTAGATACGAATCGCATACTAAAGACCATTACATAGGTAGCTATAACTATTTTAATCTTATAGAATTTAGTTTCGTAAATTTCCAAAGTTATAAGCAAAAATGTAAATTTTGACAAATATCAGAAGTATACAACATTACCTTTTTTCTTGAATTTTGTAATTTTTCGATCGGATTTTTTCTTTTAAAAAATATTCATAGATTAAAAAGTATTTTTCGGAAAATCCGACAATTTAAATCGAAATGATACCTTTGATACAAAATTTTAATTCTTTTTACTAACATTTATGCGGTAAAAATTAAATTTTTAACCCTATAATATTCGAACAGTTAATACGATCGAGTTGAAAAATTTCAAGGTACATTTATTTATTTGATAATAATAATAGAGTCCTCCACACAACAGTTAAAAAGCCAATTATAGTGTACGCATATAATCATGAAATAGTACAATGAATAATTTAAAAATTATAAAGAACGAGAAAAATACAAGTAAAACTATATGTAGTCACATGTCCCATACACATTAAAATGCTCATTATATACGCCCCATTTAAATAATTCTACTCAAAATATACGTACATTCCTCAACAAATTAGTAAATATAATATAAACTTTTACTTGCATACCGGGGAATGATCAAAAATGCAATGTATAAGAGCAGAAATATCGCGTATACGTTGAACATTTAACGAAATAAAATTTAATTTTAAAAAAATAATTACGGGGTATAGAACATCACAATATTTGGTCGTAAAATATACTCGGGAAATAACTTATTAAAGAAATATCTATTATCAAAATGTACGAGAGCGTGTTTAAAAGAGAATTATACAAAGGAAAAGCTGACGGCAACGGAGAATTCAAACCTTTCAGTCCCGATGCTGAGTAAGAGATTGTCGATGTTAAATACACATGTCTCACAATAAGTATCGAAATAAAGACAGTGAAGAAAAGAAATCAAAATGACTATGATTTTATGGGTTGACCCAAAATTTTAGAATTTTCCGTAAAGACTATCTTCAAATATTTAATAAATTAGATGTATGTATAAGATTTCACCATTAGAGCCGTCTCCGAGATATATATATATATATATATATATATATAAGAATTGCTTATTTAATAAGATTAGTTTTGGACGATTTAATAACGCACAACTTGCTGATCTAATACCTTTCAATTAACAAATTCTCGAATATATAGGATAGTCCGATATTTTGGATGTTCCGTTGAAACCGAATAGAATTTTACGATACGTTAGTTTACATGTAAACCGAACGGCCCTCCTACACGCACCAAAAGATTTTCTTTTTCGTTTAAATCCTGTTCCCCTCCATCTAACCTTTATTCTCTAGATATTGTTATTTGAAAGCATAATTCTGTTTTCACATTTAAATAATTTCTACGAATCAAATGTAGGTAGCACTTCTGTTCATTTTTCAAGGTAGACTTATTCATTTTTCCTCCTTATCAGTTGGTTAGTTCTTTTTTTTTTATCAGCAGCAGATGTCTATAGAAGAAATCTATCGGCAATACTGAAGAAAGAACTGTTACGGCAGTATGATGAATTTATGCAAATAACAAAAAAAAGATACTGCAATGAAATTACGGGTTCCTATTTCAATATTGTTCGATTTACTCAAATGTCAATCTAGTGTAAAGTTTTCTGTACAAAAAATATAGGTCAGTCGGTTATTAAAGTTTCGCTAATGTGGTTCAAAACGGCAACTTTAACAGCTATTTATTAAATAAATTTCCAGTTAGGTTCTTTACTATTTTGAACAACTATTAAAACTTATTATCAAGTGTTTTAATATGTATCAATTTCGGAGTGACACTTATCGTATTCTTTGAGGTACAATAAAGTTCGTAATACAAGAATTTGTCGAACCGAAAGAATTTGGGCCAAATAATGGATTTTAGTGATGCCACAGTTATTTATTAAACAAATTTCTTGTTAAGTTCTTCATTATTTCAAATAACAATTAAAACTTGTTAACAAGTGTTTTTAGATATATTAAATTTAGAGTGACACTAATCATATTTTTTATGTACCCGCACGGTATTACGTAAATGGTATTTTTTTTTTTTTTTATTTTTAATAAAGATACGATCTTAACTCATTGAAGTTAAATAAGTATCAAATTTAGTAAAGTGTAGCTTACTAACAAGATCATCCTGTTAGCCAGCTTATGGGTTGAAGTCAGTAGTCCATTGACCATGACTACGAAAATTAGTTTGTATTAATCTATTTATGTAATAGAATTTAATGACTTCATAATAAGTCTGACGGGTGGCGCCTTTTAAGACGCCTGATGTCTTGACTATTATCTAATAAATTGGTAGCTTCCACATTGACATGTTGGTGTAGCCTCTTCTCGTGTGCTGTAGCGAATTTTCTAATCTCTTCGTTTACAAGCGAGATGTTCAAGTCTCGATGAATATCATCATTTCTCGAATAACGGCATGCATCGACAATTGCTCTTAGTATTATGCTTTGTCTAGCTTGGATCTTTGCTCTAGAAGACCTGCTGGTACAGCCCCATAACTGCAGACCATAAGTCCATATTGGCTTTATGATCTGCCAATACAGTAGGCATTTGTACCTTACGTCTAGAGGCGATTTGCGTCCAATAAGCCGATATAACTGCTGAGTTTTTTTCTTTATTTGTTTACATTTCATTCTGACATGTATTTCCCAGGTCAGCCGCCTATCCAGGTGCATACCAAGGTACTTGACTGAGTCAACCTGTGGAACAGGTTTACCTCCTAAGTACACTTGGTGATGCACATCTGTTCGTCGGTATGTGAAAGTTATATGCGTTGATTTTTCTTCATTGATTTTAACTTTCCAGTTTGATGCCCATTCGTGCACTCTGTTCAAAGAGTTTTGCAATTTATTTATAGCTTCAGAATGACTACTACTAACGGCTAATATAGCTGTATCGTCGGCGAACGTAGCTGTCGTCGTTTGCGCATCCGTTGGTAAGTCTTCTGTGTATAGAAGATACAAGATGGGACCGAGAACGCTTCCCTGCGGAACTCCAGCTTCTATGTTGTAGGATGCGGAAGTAGCATTTTCTTGCTGTACTTTAAATTGTCTTTCTGAAAAATAAGACATGAGGAAACGGCAGATGTTACCTGGCAGAATTCGGCTTAATTTATAGGTCAGCCCGTCGTGCCATACCTTATCGAAAGCTTGCGCTACGTCTAAGAAGACGGCCGGGCAATATTTTTTTCCTCAAATGCTCTATTGATTACCATTGTGATCCTGTGCACTTGATCAATTGTGGAGTGGTTCCGTCGAAACCCAAACTGATGTACTGGTATATACTCTTCAACCATAGGCAACAGTCGTTTGAGTAATAATTTCTCGAATAACTTTGATATAGTTGGCAATAATGAAATTGGTCTGTATGACCCTACATCAGCGTCTGGTTTGTTATGTTTTTTTACCATAATGATTTGCGCTATTTTGAAACAGCGTGGCATGTATTCTAAACGTAGACAAGCATTAAACAAATATGTCAACATAATTATACCTTTTTTTGTTAGTTCTTTTAGCACTCTTGGGGATATGCCATCAATACCTGGAGCTTTCCGAGGATTCATATTATTATCTATTTCAGTCGCTATCTCATATGGTGTAAATATTATCACTTTTTCGTCCGTTTTATAATTAATGCTGATATTAATAGTTGAAGGCATATTATGCGGTTTGAATACCAGAGATAAATGGCGAGCAAAGCATTCGGCTTTATCGGTATCTGACCTTACCCAGTTTCCACTCTCATCTTTAATGGATGGAGCGTGTGTGTATGCTTAATTTTTTGGGTAGCTTTCCAAAGAGAATACTCTTTATCCTCGAAAGGACTAAGATCTTTGATGTATGCGGTGAATGTTTCTTTGCAAATCTTTTTTATTAACGCGTTAAGTTGGCGACTGGTTCGATTAAATCGATTTTTATCAGATGGACTCCGAGTTTTTTGCCATATGTGCCGGGCTCGTCTTCGTTCAGCGATCTTGAGTCGTACTTGTAATGGGTACGTGATTTCTTTTGATTTATATCTTTCTGGTTCAGATGTAGCTGTGTTGGCTGCTTCAATAAAACTTTTTGAGTGTTCTTCCAAATCTTGTTTTGTTTTTAATCGTATTCTAAGGTTTATTTTCTGATCTAGTTCTTCCCGAAATTTATCCCAATTTGTTAGATTATTAGTGAGGTGTCGTTTCTTTTTTTTCGTATGACTGTTGCACTCTGCGTCAAGAGAACGGGGGTATGATCTGATGAAAGATCAATTACACCCTCGACGTCTATGTAATTACTTGCAACTCCTTTTATAATGAAGAAATCTACGAGATCAGGTTTTTTTCTTCTGTCGGAAGGCCAGTATGTTGGTTTTCCTGAACTAAGTCAAGGATCCATAATACCGTAATTTGCCAAAGTAACAGAAATAATTTGCAGGAAATAATTAATTTTACAATTCTAGGACTAATTCCCACAATAATGATGCAAGAAAATAAATATTTACATATAGTTATACACATACATACAGATATTATATATATATATATAATCTTTTTTTGAAGGATTCCCACTATGGAGCAAGTTTATTTTATAAGAATAGTTTATATAAAGGTACAGTGTGCTGAATAAATAACTGCGTGTAAGTGTAGTAAGAAAATTGCAAATTTAGAACAAAAGATGCATAGGTATGTTGCAAGATGTAATTCAAGGTAAAATGGAAAAGAAAAGAATAACATGTTCACTTTGGTCATCAAAGTTGTGCTCGTGTTAAATTACAAAAAGAAAAATACACCCTAAAATAAAATATCTACAAACTGAGTAAAAAAACAGTAACTGAAAACAAAAAATTTTAAATATAAAACAAATTTAAACATAGCAAAACAAATATCGCACTTATAGCTAAATAATACAAACTGTAAACAAGAAAAAGATAGGAAAACGTAAATAAATAAAATATATGAACAAAGCATTAAAAATATAATAGAATCGAAATTAATAGTAAACAAAAAAAAAAATATTTTTATAAATAACAAAAAGGTAAAACTATAAATCATGTTAACACATTATAAGTCTTCTATAGAATAAAAATGGGATTTAGATAAATACAAGAAATATATAGATCAGGCAGAAGTATAAACCGCGCTAAATAGACAGTTTAACGTTTGAATTGAGAAAAAAAAGGAAAAACTAACCTTAAATGATTCCATGAATGCCAGAATACGATGATTATGCTTATCAATGAGTAATAAAGAATAAAGATTGTCCACTACGTATTATGATCAACATCATTAAAAATAGGATCACAAAAAATATTATTAAGGTACGACCACGGCCGTTAGAAACATGAAACCTATGTAAGTACTAGAAGAAAACTAGAAACCAAACTTTCCATGTCTGACAGTACTTGTGCATTCTAAAAATTAATATTCAAATGTTTGAGCTTAATTAAATCCAAAATTTTAATTTAAAATCCTCACTTCATCATAAGGAACTGTAGAAATTTGGGAAACAAGCTAATGAATTCGACCAAAATACTTATGTTCACAGAAAGTTTGTTTATCATGATCATAAAAATAACGATCGAATAAATATATTCAGTTGAAATAAATAATACATAGAGCCTAAAATATTTCGAATACATATTTTTTATTAACAGAAAATACTGGATTAATAGGTGTATAAAATAACAAAAAATAATTTTAAAAACATTAGTTTATACAATTGTTTGGTGTAACAGATACAAAACAAGTTAAGACAAATGCTTTTTAGAATTTTTAAATAATCGACGGTTTTCCATTAAAAATAAACACAAAGTTAAATAGATAAAATTTACTAAACGTATAAATTTAAATATCTTATAATGTAAATTTTAAAAAATTTCTTGTAAAAATAATTACCGAATTATTAATAATTATGATTAGACCAATTCCAAACACCAAAGAATTACATTACTTTATTGCAAATTTAATTAAGTTAAAGATAATAAATGCAGCAAATTGTAGGAAGAAGTTAATAATGTAAATGTGTTGTTGTTTTCGAAAGAAATATTCAAATTTGTTGTATTTGAATTCAGCTAAACCACATTTAACAAATTTGAGTAAACAAGTTTTTAACTATTTAAATTTTAAGTAATATAAACAATTCTAAAATTATAAATTATTTTTAGTTATTTTACTATATCGAAATTGAAACGGAACTGTAATCGATATGCAATATCAATTATCAAGTAGTCGGTTATATATCAATTCAAGTTAACTGAACAATTTAACAAGTGTCAACAATAATTGTGATGTGAATTAGATTTTCTAACGGTGTTTGAATTTTATGTGAAAGTAGATCGATTGTTTTTATTGTAAAAACTATGGATGAAGAAACTGTAGGTGTATGTCCAGTTTGTGCTAAAAAAAATAATTTTAAACGAGTAGTATTAAGAATGTATAACTGCACAGAAGGAATCTATACCTGTGAAGATAATCATGTATGTATATTTTAAACATCTAATATTTACAGAAATAAAATATGTATGGATATAGAGACTGATTTATGGTCATTTAACATACTAAATTATAATATGTATCTTGTCTTCGTACACGGCTGACAAACATAAGTTAAGTGAAATTACAGTTTAGTTCTTACTGTTGGAATTATGTAAGTTAACCCCGGATTTATTTTGGTAATGTTCATTTTACTGTATATGACTAAAAATGAATTAAATAGCCCATAAACTATCGTACAATAGAAAAATCCGTTTGTATATTAATCTTTACAATCTATTTTATTTTTCAATGTTATTTCACATTAACGCAGGAAAAAATATTAAATATTTAATTTTATACTATACGCAATTGATAAATTAATTTTGAATAATTTTTTTAATTTATGCTCTGCTCTTTAAAAAAAGCTATGCTATTTTATATTAATTTTATAAAATAAGCAGTTTAATATTTTTTATAAATACTTACAAACCTCTATTTGAATAAAGAATAGTAAATATAAGTATACACAGATTTCACGCAATAAGTAATTTAATTTTAAAATGTTTTTTATGAGTACTTATGAACCACTACTTTATTTGATCAAAGAGTTATATATGTTTATAAATTACTTTTAAATGTTAAAAGAGTGTACCAGTTATTCATTTTAATAAATTAATTGGGATCAATTATTTACGAATCGAATGAATGATTTGAGTACATCAGTTGTCGCTATGATCATATAAAGTTTTAAACACTTGTTAATGTTTAAAAACTGTTACCATTGATCTACATTTTTTCTAGTTAAGCAGTTATAGCACTTCGTATGTATCAACATATTTCTTTCAATATTATTAAAATGTACAAAGTTGAATGTGCGTTATATAATTTTAACCTGCTATTATAATATAAATATATTTTACAGTGTACTTATCACGTGATGAACGGTTCCTGTATTCTCAAATATGACATGTGGCCTGAATTACTTCCACTCATAGGTACACATTTTATTAATTAATTTACAACTCACATTTTGTTTCCAGTATGTTGTTTACCACATTCGAATCTGGTTATTATAGCGCTATTACAATTTTTAAAAATACTTGAATTAGTGAAATGATACACGCGAATACGCTCTCGTTAGTTTGTGTATATATATAAAAAAAAAAAAGATAGATACTTGAATTAAATATGTTTTAATTAAAAAGAGATCTAAGTTTTTAAATTGTTATTTAAAATTCAAAAAGTTACAATGGACAGACAAAACAAAAATATAGACGTGCTTAAGACCATCAACGAAAAACGCTGTTTAATGAAATATATAAGCGAAAGAAGATGCAGTTGGATAGGACATATAATAAGGAATAACAGATATTTAACAGCAATCGAAGGACAAGTAAATGGGAAAATATGGCGGGGAAGATCGAGGCACAAATACATCACGCAAATAATGGAAGATGCAAAAGTAAATACGTACCAGGAATTAAAATAAAAGACGAAAACCAGAAACTTGAAAGTAAAGAGTGCTCTTCTAATTGACCATAAGTAAAAATATTGAGAAATAAAGAAGGCTTCCATATAGTTTATAGATTTAAATATGTTGTTTTTTAACTTAAATTTAAGTAACTTGAAGATGAATTGATAGCTTTAAAAAGGTTGTTTAAATATTATATTAGTGATTTCTACTATTAACTTTAATAAAAATTAGTTATACAAATTTATTCTAAATCGTTCGTTAATTGTTATAGTAGGAAGTATATCGACATGGTTATATATATATACACCCATTTTGTGTATGAACATGTTATATATCTTATTGGTATATTCAATATTACGACAAAAATTACGTCTCTAACTAGTATATAAAACTAGGGAAGTTTTTTATTGATGATAGGCGACATCTTTTCAGGAAAAATTCAATATAACACGTTATGACGCTGTATATACCAAAAATCGGACGTATAGATAATTTACTTTTTCCTTTTTCTACATATGTATATTATTAAACATGATACAAAGTTGATACTAAGAAGAACATAATTTGATGTATTATATAAAATTAGAAAGATTTTCCCGGAAAAATATTATCAATTATTGCAATCCTACCTGACAGACAGGCTATTTCATGTTAAGTATGACGATGAGCACTCGAAAATATACCCTATACACGCTGGTGTGCCGCAGGGCAGTGTATTGGGGCCTCTCTTATATTCTATCTATACTGCCGACTTACCAACTGATGAACATGTACAAGTAGCAACATTTGCAGATGACACGATGTTAATTGCATCTAATGAAGATGCTAATAAGGCTGTTGCCATTTTACAGGCATACTTAAATGGACACAAAAGTGGAACCTCCAAATAAATCCTGAAAAATGTACACACGTCTCATTCTCTAATAGAAAGGTTCATAATAAACAATTAACGTTAAATAATATACTGGTACCGCGGAGCAAAGGGACGAAATACGTTGGTGTACATTTGGATTCCACTCTAAATTGGAAGATTCATATACTGAAGAAGAGAAAGGAATTGGACCTAAAGCTGAGAAACCTATACTGGCTTATAGGATATCAGTCGCAGCTATCGCTACGAAACAAGCTGTTAATATATAATTCCATGCTAAAACCAATATGGACCTACGCTACACCGCTGTGGGAATGCGCGAAACCATCGAATCGGATGATCATCCAACGGTTCCAGAACAAAGCCTTCAGATTGATATACCGTATGCATTGGTACGTTACCAATGAACTGATCCATCGAGATTTAGGGATTCATACCATTGACGAGGTCATTAATAGACGAACTCAAAATCACATGATGCGTCTGTATGGACACCCCAATCAGCTAGCGGCAGCGATCCCGAACAAACCAGTGACAAGACGTCTCAAGAGGATAAAAATTCAAGATAGTGTAAACAAATAGGATAGAACACACCAATGGGTGTACTCCCCATACACGAGTCTCCAAACATTTGTAATATTTTTCATATATATATATATATACATATATATATATATATATATATATATATATATATATATATATATATATATATATATATATATATGTACACGTATAATGAAAACAATTCGTGATAATGATTCAGGTATTTGAGTTATAATGTAAATTGTTTGTTTTTTTTATTATTATTATTTCAAGTTTGTGATAGAACCTATTATTTTTTATTCTACATAATTTAATTTATGACTATCGTATTTTATGATTTCCTTTCAGCAAATACGATTGGATATGATAGATGTTCCAATAACGACGAAATGACGATCAATACAGAACTTTTCGCGATCGAACATGCGTTCGACAAAGATAAAGTGGTTGACGATTTATCCGAGTACGTACGTTTTAAAGAGAATTCGAATAATAGTAACATTAATAATAATAATAATAATTTAAAAGAGAAAATAAATAAATCGGGCGAGGAGAAGAATAGCATCAGCGAAATCGACGATTTATTAGTCAACTGCGAACGGATAATCGACCAAACGGTCGAACTTTTATCGAAAGACGAGTTTGTTATCGAAAATAAAGAGGTCGGAAATTACGTACACGTTAATGATAATAATAATACCATTATCGATAACAATAATATTATTACGTTAGAATCGAACAATAATTCTGGAGCAAACTTTAACTATCTTAAGGATAACGACATCGAAGAACTTCATAGTATTTTAAAATCTTACAGTGATAATGATGCAACAAACGATGGAAATGCTAACGGCGATCGCTGTTTCGAATATAATTTCGGATTGCACGATGCCGGGACAATGGATTTCTTCGATTTAACAAATGAATTGATGTAGACGAATCCCAATTACAGTCGTCATCATTAGTACAGTCCTAATTATATAAGCTTCCATTCTTTCTCAATTTTCCGCAGCTCTTTCTAATGTAGTATCTTTTAACAGGATTGTCGTTATAAATGTATTTCTCGGTCTGCCTAGAGTTCTTTTTTCTCCGATTTTACCTTAGAGAATATTTTCGAAGTGACCCACCCCCATCCCGAAGTACAAGCGCACATTTCCAACGCTTGTAACTTTTTCGTATTAACTTCAATATCCAGATTTCAACGAATTACAGTATATTCTTATAATAATTTGTTAATGTCAGTTTATATCAATATTGCTTTAATTTATTGTTTTTATATATTTATATTGTAAAAAAAATAAAATGTTGATTGATATGAATTTTTACTTATATCAATTATAACGTCGTTAAAATATATTTCAATAATATTTTCACTATATACAATCCTATTAGCTTCAAACGTAGTATAGGTGACGTCTCCTAAGCGATCTTCATAATAACCATGCAGCTTGGCGAGATACTTTGCAGACAATGCAAATGGAGTGAAAATTCAAGATTATAGGGGAGCATATAGACTTTCGTTAATATATAAAGCGAAATTAAAAGCTTCGTTACATAGTAAAATATTAAAGCAGGGATTCGGTCTGGATTTAGTTTTTGTATCGCAGCTGATAGAAAATATCTATACGAAAATAGTTATGCCTCCTGTACCTAAAACGCAGCACACACTACACTAAAGCTTTTGTACTCAGTTTTAACATAGCAGATGATAGGGGAGTGATAACGATTAAGGTGAGAAATTTTCATCGAAGAAACGAATATGTCTGGGAATACAATTACTGAGCGTAACGCAATAAAGGTTAGTTAACATACAAACCCATAAATATGGATCTTAAGAAGAAATTGATCTAAACACTCGTATCGATCGTTTTACTTTATGTCTCGGAAGCTTGTACGATAGATAAAAAGATGTAAAGCCGGAGAGGTGTTCGAAACTTGATGTTTGAGGATGATTAAAAGAATGGTACTCTGAATATTCGTCTCCAACAATACATTTCGAATGTGCGTTTATACGCTGCGTGTCAGTCTTCTTCGGAGTCTAACATTCCGCATAGAAGAAAACAGAGAACTCTAGCATATTCATGAGACGCACTTTTGTATTCAGTGTTATATCGTGGCTCTTTCATATTTTTGTTAGTTATGATAGAGCCAGCTTTGCTATCATTATTCTCCGTGTCAATCGACTACTTGCAATACACCTCTTGGATTCTACGATTGACTGTTGTTATTTATAATTATTATCTTAGTTGAGTATTACGATGTCGTCTGCGTATCGCAGGTTATCGATTAGTTTACCTGCATTACACCATCGTCCCACTCTCCTACAATTCTTCGCATTATCCATTCACTGTAAATATTATACAGTATCGAGCTACTTATATAACGTAACTAAAAGAAATTTTTAAGATTTCAAAAATCTAACTACGTTATATGGAGTAACGAAGTTTTTCTTTTTTTGCGATAACACGGTACGTTCTTAAAATCTAATTGCCTCTAACCTAAGTTGTGGTACACGGCACCTAAAAAAAAAAAAAATCTAATTTTGTAACCGATACTGCCGATCGTATCCCCTGAAAAACTGTCTTAGAAAGTTATAGAGTTTTTACAGTAGTATCATCAATTATAAAATCAGTAAGATTATTAAAAAATACAGTTATAATATTTTGAATCCAAATAATACATACAACGGTGTACTTGATGGAAAAGATAGCGTCAAAAATATTTTTAAGAACTGATAAAGATTTTATACATAGGAAAAACATAAATTAGAACATATTGTGTTATAGAAAAAGAAAATTTTTCCGATTTTGTTGACCATTTTATAGATAATGTTTCTTTAATACTGCTTCCGATTTTCACAATTTCAAATAGCGAAACAATCTAGACCGAAATCAGTTTCTTAATTTTTTTTTTTTTTGTTTTTGTATATACATACACTGTACAGTTAGAGAGAGAAGAAAACTAATGAATAAGTGCTCCAAATAATTGAAGGTAAAATATCGTTTATAAACAGAATAAAGAAAACGCGCCTAACTTGATGGGACATGTACTTTGGCATGGTGGTCTACTTAGAAACGTACTAGGAAGCAAAATTATACGAAAAAGAACTCGTGTTAGGCCAAGAAGTGCATTCGTAGCAATATTTATAAGGAACACCACTGGAGTGGGAAATTATGCGAAACTAAAACGAGCTTCTGAAGATCGGGATAGCTGGAAAAGGATCCAGTTCTAAGACTGAAGAAATGATGATGCTATGAAGGCGCATTAGCTTAAAACACGAGTTATATTAAATTAAAGAAGCCGGTAGACTAGACGAATGAGAGCAGAGACGGAATTGTACTAATTTATTCTAGATGTAAAAATATAAAAATGCAAATTTAATACACGATCGAAATTAACTGTTTCAGCCGCGATCTCCACTATGTAGTACGTGGAATTTTAATGCTAGCGAAATTTTTTTATTTTCTGCTTGACGTGAAATGTCTCAATTTTTAAAGTATTTATATAAATACATCGAAAATTATTTACAGTTCACCTATGAAACAGTATTGTATAATAAATACACGTATAAAATTTATAATTTCGCGTCAAAATTTTATAATTTATAAATTAAAATGGTTAAAAATTGGCAGCAATTTTTACTTGGTACATCTTAAAACTTGTACATGTGTCCACCGACAAATTGGTACGTCTTACATACTCCATGTAGATAATTCGAAAACGCCTAATTGAAAAAGTTACAACATTCACCTGTTGTTTATATCGGACTATTAAAAACAAAAACATATTTGACCTATATAATATAGTGCCTTTAGCTTAAAATATCGAAATTTATATTGAAGTTTCCTCGAACAAAAAACTAAATTGAATTCGGCTAAATCTTTCGTAAATCGTCATTGTTTACAAGATGAATGTCGTGTTTTCTTTCTCATATAATTGGAAGTTCTTACCGATAACCGAAGGCAAACTTTTTATTTTGTATTGTCGCTTTAAGTTCAAACGGGAACGTATACACCGTTATAAACAATAAACTTTTTGAATTATACGGATCATATTAAGATAATTGCGTGACCGTTGTTATATTACAAGCATTCAATGACTCCGCGTATACTTTTATCGGCTTTTATCCTAAGGGTACTTTCAGTTAACTATCGACGATATGAAGTTCTAAAGAGTTCAAATACTTGAATAGATTTGTCATTCGACTGGACACACTTATGTAAACGATGAAAGAACGCTGATTCTTAATATAGCATTGTTATTATATTCAATATCTATTGTAACATTTTCCCTTGTCCCGTTGTAATTCGTAATAGAAAACAAAAATTGAATCCAGTTGTTTTTTTTTATTTAGTTTCATTATTTTTACGTGCCGTATACTTGCTACCTAGACTGGAGGCACGAGTTAAATGTTAAATCAGAGAAGGCGAATGAGATGAAGGAAAGTTAAGACTTACTGATTCAATTTCATCCTCCCAGCGGTGAGAAGAATAAAGTTTACAATGAAGAACTAAATTAAGAACGATTAAAAGACTGCTGTAGGAAATACAAGCGAGCGGGAATACGTGGTTTAAATATTTATGTATGTGAAGTATTGATGTATATGTGACCTAAACGCAAACGATACAGCGCACGATTCGATTAAGTCGATATTTCCAAGGTGAAGCGTGCGATTAAATATTCCTTAAACTGTTCGTTTCTACAATATTTCGCCATGTTGAATTTTGTGTCTCCGATTTCGTCATTAGCTCATGTTCCTTTCATCCGATGTGAATCGCTACACAGTCATGATATCGTGGTAGAGAGGTTTCGGATGGTTTTCAACTATACATTTCAGAACTAACAGATAATACTGTCGGATATTTATAATTGGACTAAATCTACGTACACTAATCTCGCATATAATTAAAATTAAACGTATAAAAAAAAAAGAACAGCGCTTTTTTCTCTCTAGTAAGTGGAATTTTATTAAAACAGAAATTAACTAGTTATAATTTAAAAAGATAAAATAAATATTTTGAATTATTTTTGTGAAAAGTACGTTTGTAAAAAACGAAATTGAACCGCGCGGAAGTTGTTAAGTGTATTTCTCTATTATGAGCGAGAAAACCTTTCTATGTATAAAATTGAGAACAATATGAAAAATGTGAACATTTTTATCACGCTCAGTCAAAAATACGTCTTATTTCATTATATGCTTTTCAAGTTATATGAAAAACTAATTATAAAAAGAATACTACCACTTATGCAGTATAAAAAACTAATAACGAATCATCAATTGGCGTTTAGGAAAAAACATATATCGTCGAGCAAGTTCATCGGGTAGTTAATATGATTGAAAAATCCACGGAGGAAAGAAAAGTTTGCGATGCGATATTTCTAGATATACGCCAAGCTTTTGACAGTGGCATGAAGGACTAGTACAGAAAATCAAACATTATTTCCCATATCAGTTATCGAAACTCTCACAGAAGAAAGATACTTTTGCGTTAAATATGGCGAAGAAGAATCTCAAATTTATCCACTAAGATCAGATGTACCTTAAAGGAGCGTGCTGGGGCCGTTATTATATATAATTTTTACAGTAGATATTCCCACTCCTGAAAATATTGAAGTAGCAATATTTGCTGATGATGTAGCTATCCTATGTGTAGATAGTTCCTCTGTAGACGCATGTACAAACCTGCGATCAGCAGTTGAAGAAATAGCAACATGGTTTAAAATGTGGAAAATTAATATTAATGAGGATAAAATATTTACCAACAGAAGAACTGCTTCAACAATAACCATAAATGGGACCATAATCCATCAAAAAGAAGAAGTAAAATATCTTGGAATAAACTTAGATCAACGGCTAACATGGAGTAAAAACATAATTAAAAAACCGTAATGAACTCTCAATATGGAAACAAATGTTTCGGCTGTTAGGAAAAAGATCAGAATTATCGATCGAAAATAAACTGTTATTATACAACCAGGTCTTGAAGCCAATTTGACTATACGGTTGTCAATTATGGAGTTGCGCGAAAAAAAAAACAATATTGCTATTCTACAGCGAATACAGAACAAAATCCTCCGAAATATTGCTAGTGCTCCATGGTATGTAACTAATGTTACACTTCACGACGATCTTAAGGTGAAGTCCATAAAAGAAGAAATTGCGATCGTTACCAAAAAATATGTCAACCGTCTGGAAAAACACACTAATCACCTGGCGATCTCCCTAATGGGTAACTCGCTTGAATATCGTCGACTCGATAGAACGAAACCTCTGGATATAAACTAAGCGTATTAATATATACAGTTAAGTTTTAGCATCCATCACTGGATGGAATGCTACTCATGATATAGTATGCATATAAATTACAAAACTTACCAAATAGCATTAGCTAGGTGTAAAGATAGTAATAATAATAATAATAATAAAAAAATTAAAACTCAAGTTATAGAATTGTGAAATTTAGAAAATTTATTTATCCGCACTGAACATTCATTGAGGAAAGATGTTTCTAACGTAAAAAAATCCACTATTTCGACTATATTATTATTTCAAATCTATTTTTCCCCCTAACTTTATATATTTGAACTTACGTTATTTGATTCAATCTAAAGAATCATTTTAATTCTAACGTAAGCTGAGCTTACGAACAGGCTAGCAATGCCTGGTGTGTAAATTTGGAAGTAATTGTAACTAAAAATGTTATTAACTCTAAATAATATTAAACTTCGACTAACAATAACAATTGCCAAAACAATAAAAACATTAATTAATTTTAAATATAGAACGAAAAATAAAATTAGATATTTTTATAAAAGAATGAACGTAATAAAAAATGTAGGTATTAACGGAATAATTAAAAATGTTTAAATAATATAGACGTATAAACTTCCCATAGCGTCCGATAGATGTCGCTGAAAAGAGCACATTTACGTAACTTATTGTTTAGTCACGTTGAAAACAAAGCCATTCTCTTTTTCGATAAGAAAACATTGAAAAAAATTTAAATGAAATAAAAATGATAAATTTTTGACAAATTTAGCTATATGTATAGAAAACGTTTAACACGAATGTGTAAAAAAATTTGAGGAATCTTGATCAAAATTAGTTTTATTCTCGTTAAATCTTACGGCGATCGTATGTGACAGAATAATTAAATGCTTCGTGAAAAAGTATATTTTAACATTAACGATTTCTTTACACGCCCTATTACGCGCGCGAATATCGATTATTATTCGACAGATATCTGTGTTGTTCCGACTGGAAACAAATATCCTTATTTATTTTGACGTTATATTACACGCCTGACCTAATTAATTAACTCTTCTCGTTCATTAGCTCGCTACCGACCAATTAATTCCTTAATAGGTAATATCGATTTGACATTGTCTACGAGATGAAAATGTCATCTGTACACATAAATGTATATACATATAATATAATCCGACATTCGTGTGAAATATAACGTATATTTACAGAATATGAAAAAATGTGTACACATAATTCCGGTGTATTATATATATATAAACAATTTAAAGTATTTGATGATTTATTTTTATGAAAAGAGAAAATGCAGTTATCACTTTTTAAAAAGTAAATGAAAAGGTGAAAACGAAATGGCACGCAAAAAACACAAGACAGATTAATATACCTATATAATGTTCATTGTTTAAGTGCGGGGATGATCGGTGAGCTGCCTTTCTACACATACACGTATATATATATATTATAATAATTTACTTATGCCTGACGTCATTTAATAATTCATTACTTTGTGATCTGTTTTTTTTTTATTACTATCACAGAAGAAAAGAACAATTGTGCAAAGTCAATCATTTATTTAGCTTTCCAATTTATTATTCGCATTATTTTCTTTTTCTCGCGGATTTAAAGACGTTTAATCGACATTGTTGCGGTCTGTATAGAATTTTCGATTTACAAACTTTCGGACAATGTGACAAGTATCCGGGATAACAGATTCCTGCATTTGTGGCAGCACTTCTACGATATTCAAGCTCTTCTATTGTATTATCAGAGATCTCGGTACTATTAGCGTTGCCGATATGACGATTAATCAAACATCACTAATGACCCTGTTAGGTCATTAGTGACGTTTGATTCTCTACGTCTGTAATAAGTAATACAGTAATGGATATTGCAAAATTTATGTTTTTGATCTTCAATTGTGGGCATTTTGTGTAAACTCACAAAATTGGATGTTCACATAGGTTTTGATTTAGCGTATATGTATGCTTGTTTATTTATTATATAATAATAATAATAATACCGACACTCTAATTCGAGTTATGTCGCCTGCATAAAAAAAATAATGATAGGAGGAGGAAGTTAATTATTAATTAATAAAAGGAAGGGGAAGGAGGTAAGAGAAGTGAAAGGAAAGAATAGTAATATGCAGAAAGTTGTGCGTGAATTGATAATGTAGGAGCAGGAGCACAAAACCGTGCAGCCACATTTCAGCAAGCACATATGTTTTTATCCAGTGGCAACCACAGGAAGGCGACCAGAACCATAATGCGGCTTATGCTGAGAAATAAAGGAGAGGGAATCAAAAGAAAAGGTGATAAGAATAAAGAAGGAAAAGGGAATACTGCGATTTTGGTGTGGCACCCTAACCTTTGGATCAATATCCTACCCGCAAGGCAGCAGTTTGTTACTGAGGAGGTAACGGTGTAGGGTTTTTACGACGACCCAAACTCGCCGAGGGAGAGACAGTCATAGGATTTATGCAGACTTTTTTAGTAGACAGTTCCTCAAGCTGTCCATCTGCATTCTCGTGTTTCCTTACCCTGTCGCTACTGGAATTACCTACATGAGGTTTCCACCAGTAGCCGCCGTTGGTCTGTGACTGCTTATTCGACTGACGTCTTATTCGCAGCTAAACATATCTGTAGGCCATTCCACTATCCGCCACCTGTGGACGCACCCCGTTCCGGTTGCAGCTCCGGATCCTTGAGAGCACCTGTACAAGTACACGTGCGCCCAAGTGGGGTATATATATATTTTTTTCAATTATATATTCTTTTTCATAATTTTGTACGTTGAAATTTAGTTTATTTTCTATAGTTGAGCCAATCAGTTTTAGGTTTTTTATTGTAATAACTAGCGTGTGTAATATGAATGTAAGTAGTATGTGTATATATTTTTAATCTAATGATTGATAAAGAGATTGTGCTTATTTTTTACATTTGCATGTATGTCAGTATATGTGGGTATTTTTTGATTTAGTTGATTTTTATATAATAAAACGGATTTGAAATTGTTTAGAATGAGTGAGCAGATAGGCCGGCAGCATACACGGGAATTAACTATAAAATATATTTAAATTCTAATTGTAACTGAGTGATGCGCATTTGTAAACATACCTTCGATTTTACGAATGCGGGTGGTATATTTTATTGTTTTCATTTTTAATTTAAATTATGATTATTAATTGTTCGTATATTATTTTGAAAATTTCATTAAATATATCAATGCGATTATTGCCGCTATTATTATTGTTATTATTATTATTGTTCCTTTTGTTATCGTTTATTTTTCACGTAGTATTGCAAGGAGAAAGTCTTATTTCGTTCGACGTCTCAAATGTGTATTTCATCGTCATTTCTATTTTCATTCCATTAACTAATTATTAATTTCGTTTTGTTATTGTAATTATTCTTATTTTATTTGTTATTGTTATAATTGTTATCATTATTGGGAATTTTAATAAATGAACCTAAATTTACAGAATAAACAGAGAAAACTGTAATTTTCTTTGAACAGGAGACATTGCATAGTAGATTTAAACATGTTGTATTAAACATATATATATATATATATATATATATATATATATATATATATATATATATATATATTGGTCTTATGTATGAGAATGGACAAATAATTGTATCGTAGTATTTTAGGAAATATGAGAGTTGAACAAATTGTATAAAAGGATGTCGCTAAGTAAGCCTACATAGTCCTTTCTGTCTATTCGTTTTGTTTGTATATTAATCAAAGAATAATATTTATTAATAAAAAAAATTATTATTTTCAATCATTACTATTATTCAGTTTTAAACGTGTTTTTTGTGTGCGTGTTTAATGGAAACATATTGATTTGATTATTTAGCAGTAGTAAAAACACATATTTCAGAACTTTTATGGTCTTCAAACAATCGTCCATTATATAACTAAGATGAAAATAATATTAATCGCGGGAAATAACTGAATTCGAGCCTATCAATATTCCGGTTATCTCATTCTTAGAAATATCATCCGCGATACTATTAAATTTCGATTCGCAGATAACGGTCGACTTCACCCGTCGTTAATGTTATCGCAATCTACCCATCCGGATGACGATATTCTCTCTTATCTGACTAAATAGCGACCAAATCACGCACGACTGGTGGAACAAAATACTAACGACTTATCGTGATAACGCTGTAACGACAATACATTGTTATCGCCTTATTGAAATAGAGTTGTCGTAACGAAAATATCGCTCTAACGATAAATCGTTATAAAACGATTATTGTTAATTTAGTATTTCATTCGTTTACTATATATCGATGACTATGGCGTGTCGAACGAACCATTAATTTTAATTTAGACTTTTTTTTATTTATTTAATTCTACAAAAAAAAAACAATAATTTTCGCCTATTTTAGTCTTTATTAGAAATAAAAAAAAAAACAAACAAAAAAAAGTCTCATCTTTCTCTATACAGTATGATACCCTTATCTCGTCCCTTCGTAACCGTGTGCCGGAAATTGGCGATTATTCGTTTCGGTATGGAGAAATATTTTCAGACATTTTAGTTAACTCTTTACCGTGTCCATTATACGGTAAATAGTTTAACGCTAAAAAAGAATTAAATCAAAATTGGGCAAACTCTATATTCAAAAATATTTCTCACGGCCTCGGTGTCTAGACAATTAACATTTGATTAGTCTCGAATAACAGCAGACTAATAGCATCTGGAATTTTAAGAAAATTATATTAATGACCAGAAATTCAGCCGATATTCTAAAAACACACGCCCCACCAATATCCTTATTACGTGTAAATTATATTCAAATTTTAATACTGGCAATAAGTATTGATCTTAATAAATCATTATCAGATGCAAAAAACTATTTTATATATTTAAAAAATTAAAAAATAATAATAATTTTATATAACCGTTTTTTATTCCTGTACCTAATATTATACATATATACATATACATATACATATACATAAACATATATATATATATATATATATATATATATATATATATATATATATCGATGAAATGTAAATAATAATAATAATGATTCGCCAGATAAATACTATTTATAAACTTATCTGAAAATTTCCACGTTTAAAGTTTTCGTGTAATTTATGCAATGGTCGCGTTAATGCTGATTTCGTAAATTATACACTACCCAAGATGAACGAATCGCTATTTCTTCCAACAGAGCTTCCAATAGGTATTGTGACATACGAAATTGTATAAGTGGGTTTTTTTTATATTACTTTAATAATTAAATTTTTTTCTCAAATTATTTCGGTTTAATTCATTCAATTATTTACTTGTCAATGTTTGCATTTTAATTGACATTAGCTGTTATATGAACTGTATGTGAATAAATAAATAAATATATCGTCATCATTATCGTTGTTTTGTTCGTTCGCGAACGTTGTGACTAGTCATTGTATGTTTATTTTATCCAAGGCAATAATTATGTGCAACGCACATATGCGCACGCGTGCAATATATATATATTACACACAAGAATTATTTGGTTAATAAATACATACATACATATATATATATATATATATATGTGTGTGTTCACATAAATAAATTTACGTCCCATTGCTTACATACATTAACATTCATACATATTCTATCCACTTTTTATTATATCACATTGAATTAAACACATGACAAAAATTATTTTAATTAATTTCTAAAATTTTCGTTTAACAAAAATATGGTTTTGTTTTAAATAATAATAATAATTCGTGAAATAAAATAAATTCCTTCTATAGTGATTCAAATATTCAGAGATAAATGGGCTTAATTTAGAAAACGTCCAACATATCCAGATTATATATATATATATATATATATATATATAAACAGAACACCAACAATGACAGTAATAATCATGATCAAATAACTGTTAATAATTACAAATAATAACAATAATTAATAATAAATAATAATAATTAATAATAGTAAATTATAATTAACAATAACATAAGTAATTGGAAAGAGTGGCATTAATAATAATAATAATAATAATAATATAACGAAATAATTAATTAATACTTACTAATGAAAGTTAAATTGGTGGAATCCTCCATTGAAAAATAAACCTATACGATGACGATTTCTTTCGGTTCGCTCTTACGATTACGTAATGATCGATAATCGTCGTATTTTCCAGATTACGGACCGGTCGTGCAATACCAAACTTCGTCGCGTCATTACCGATCGACGTCATCATTACGAAATTAACTAGTCTGAATTTCGCCAAATTTTTTTTTTGTTTGTTTTTTGTCCGCCACGAAAAACGTGACTACTATATTTTATCTGGAGAAAGTCTGCTAACGAGTTTTTAAATTTTTATTTTAAAAAGTCCAAGTCTTTATATCCCTACGAGATAATTGCTTTTCGTTTATTTGTCCGAAGTGAAAATACTTAGGACAAAACAGAAGCAAGACCAGTGGCGAACCCACGGTGGGTAACCCCCCCCCCAAAAAAAAGGTTTAGAAAGGTATAAAATACATATGAAGAAGGTGGGTAACTGTAAGCTCTGAATAATTTCGCAGCTAAAATTTGAAAGAGCTCGCGTTATCACTAGTAAAACCTCATCTTTAAGAGCGTGCAAAACAGCCTAAATTTGCAAAAAGCACTGTTAGAAAATATTCCTTACATTCTGCTTGCTAATGACATTGAAAATCCAGCTGACTGTGCAACACTAAGAAAAAAATGGCCGTTGGTTTTGGCATTTGAATCTGACCCAGGTCATGGCCATTACGTTTTTTAGTTGTTGTTACTTGTTTCGTTGTTGTTCGTGATCGTTTATAGTTCGTTTTGCCTGTCGAATTTTGTTACACATTCGGCTGTGTATATTTTATTCATTTTTATTACGATTTTTTTATTTTCTGGGGGGGTGTTTGAGCCGACACCAGGTACAAATTCTGGGTGCGCCACTGGGCAAAACGATGGATGCTTTGTAACAGTTTTAATTGAAAGAATTTTAAAATTTTTGTACGTTTAAATTCTAGTGACAATAAATGTCAAGTCGTGAAAGAAGTAACGTTTGCGACTGGTTTTTAAACATACATCTTTACACGCTTTAAGCGATGTGTAAATTCGCCGGCATCCAGAAGTTTGCTAGCTTCCATATTAGTAAGCCGGTGTCGTCTCGCAGTTAAAAAATCTTTAATCACGTGATCGATCAATTTCACTTCAACATCACGATGAATATCGTTGTTACGGTATAATATAATTTATCCAGTTTCTACAGAAAAATTAGAAAACGCGCATAAGCACGTTCGCGTGGGTATCGTTAAAATTAAACGAAATTTAATATCGTTGATAATATAATTTTTAAAATATATTTGCACCCCAAATTTATTGAAATGGATATATATATATATATATATTCAAAACGTACCTCTGTGGATGCATGGTTATGGATATGGTAATGGTTACGGTTATGGTAATGTTAATAGTTATGGCTATGGTTACGGTTATAATTATCGTTACAGCTACGGTGGTCCATCCTGTAAGATGCAAAACGTTTTATTAAACTTCAGATAGGTGAAAGCGCCAGCGTTTTATTTATCTCTCCTGGAATTCTGAAATTGTTATTTTTTGGTGGACATTCCCTATCTAGATACGTTAGAGTAACGATGATAATAATAACTTGAACAACCAACAATAATAATAATAATAATAATAATAATAATAATGGTATTAGTGTTAATCTAAAACATTAAAATGAACTAGACCACACAACCGCACCTGTTGAGATTTTTCTTATTTTATTTATATTTACATTTGCCGTTCATTCTCGCGTTCGTTAGCATCGTGAGTACTTCTTCATATGCACGTATTTAAGATACGCGTCAGCGAGTGCATATAATTTGGGTATGAAGAATGTAGTGTAGCATAGTAACGAAAACCTGTGAACGTGTGAATAATTTAAATTATATATATATATATATATATATATATATATATATATAAAGACTAACTGTAATATTAATACCCACTAGGTTTTAATTATCTATTTCAGTGATTTCTTACATTTGAAATTTAAAGATCGTCTTCGTACATCGTGAAAAACAAGTAGGTTATAAATTTTGTATAATATAATTCAGTGATGATAAGCGTCATTATTAGTTTTATTCGGCGAAAAATAGATTATTAATAATTCGTCCATAAAATAAACTGGAATTAAAATAAAATAACGAGGACGTCAACGGCATTAAACAACGATTATATGCAAAATTATAAATATATTTATTTTTTCTCACGGTAAAATGTGAAAGACAAATAAATGTCAACACTCACATATAGACAATAATAAAACCAGTATTATTGTCAACCTTTGATTGAGGCACGAACGAATTAATACTCACATTAAAAAAAAACATCTACAGAAATTTATATATATATATATATATATATATATATATATATATATATATGTATATATGTTGATATATCGAACAGTAGTGATTTTATGAATTATAAATAAAACAAAATAAAAACACAGTTTAATCGTTTTAACATATATCTGCGCGAATCTTTACGACAATTACGTCATCATTAAGGGTACGCAATAAACGTTACATATAAATTAACTCTATATATAACAACAACTTATATATTTGATATATATATTTAATTAACTGGAGTTAATTTAGTCTTAGATTTATTTTTACAATAACCTTTATTTACAAAACCGATTTTAAAGTTTAATTCTTCGTCAAAATTGATCGTATTATTTAATAAACTATTACGTAATTTTTCGAATAATTTTTCATTTATATTTTACGTGCCAAATTTTTGTATTATCCGCTATATTTTCTACGTTATGTTTTCCTGCTCTGCAGTGTTCGCTGTAAAGTGACTCGTCGCCATTTTCATTAAAATGTAATAAGTTTTATATAGGTGAAAAAACTGATCGACAAATAAATAGGTTAAGAGAACACTTTAATTCGTATAAAAATGAAAATGACGACAAGTCATATTATGGCAAACACTGCAGAGAAGGAAAACAACATAGAAAATAAAAATTATAAATTATAAAACACGGAAATAGTAATAATTTATTAAATAATACGATCAATTTTGACGAAGAATTCATTTTAAAATCGGTCCTATAAATAAAGTTTATTGTAAAAATGAATCCAAGACTCTTACCTCTTAAACGTAGTGCAGCTTGTGATTAAAAAATATAGTGGTTACAATTACACCTTACTCCAACTTTTTGGTTTCACACATCGCAAAGTAATATTAATAATATCAAAGTCGATAAAGTGCAACACAAATACAAGAAACTTTTATTAAAAGCCTAATCAGGAAAACTAAAAATTGTCAAGTTAGAAGGATAAAAAATTGTAACAGTAAATCAGAATATATTAAAAATTTATTTCCGCTCGAATAAGTACAAAATGTATTAAATTAGAAAAGTATAGAAATTTTTAAATAAACGAAACAATTCGATAAAATATGTATACTAGATAAATATTCTTATTTTTTCACAATTTACACAAAACGATCCTCCGAAAACGAAATGAATTGCCACATAAATAATGAAGCTTCAGTAAGGAAAAAATTCTACATTAACATAGATCAGTAATAATATGGACGAAATAAATTGGAAAGTGGTGATGAAACAATTCACATTGGGAAATGTGCACGGTAGAACAAATTCGAAGAAGAAAAACTGATCTCGGGAAGAGACGAAATATAAGTCGTAGGCTCGTTCGTTTGTTATGATCACTCAATTGTACTCGTGTATTATGAACAACGTAATGAGAAAGTAATAAGTGACTTCAATTGCAACCAACAGTATGTAAACTCTACACCTATAGAAAAAAAATCTCCATAAAACGCTGTATATGGCTTCCCAATGCTTTCTTTAGGTTTCACCGAGTGTACCAACAATTGTAACTAAGCATTTCAAAGCACTTTTTTAAATAGATGTTTCACTTTTTATAATATATTCTATGAAGAAAAAAAATTAAAATTCACTTATTTTGTTTAATCTCCGTGAAATAATTAGTACTTTTAACTATTTTATTACATCATCAGATTTTACACTGTTCTCGATACTACTGGTGGTTGTGGAACTCTTTATGCACCAGCCGCCACTGGTTAAATGCGTATTATATCAAATATATTAGTTGTTGTTACATAAATAATAGGGTTCATTTATATGTAACGTTTATTGCGTACGCTTGATAATGACGTAATTACCAAAAAGTTTCTCGCAAATATAAAATTTTTATAGTGATTAAACTGGGGTTTTATTTTGTTATATATATATATATATATATATATATATGTATGTATGTATATAACATCGTATAGATTCATACAAATAAATGAGTAATTAACGAAATAAATTAACGACGAAAATTAAAATACTTTCTATAATTATAATCGTAATTAAGTTAAAAATTAATGAAATAATATTACCACGGTGATAAAAATACATCCTATCGGTATAATCAAAAAATTTTAAGCTAAAACAGTACAAACTTACAAAACGATAAGCTGTATAAAATTAAATAATTTTTAATTTTCGATAATAAACGTAATGCAAATGGAAGGAAACAGACATAACAAGAAAATAAAATGAATTAAAGTTTAACGAGACTGTAATAATAGTAACAACAGCAATAATAATGATAGCATAAAAAGTTGCAACAATGATAATAGTCATAATAATTCCTTAATATAAGATTAATAATCAAGCATTATGTGCACAATATATGATTGATTACAAACACACGCACACACACATACATATATATATAAAAAATTTAAAAAAAATAATAAAAAATTAAACAGAATAAAAATTATGTTTTTAAACCTGTTTAAAATTCCTCGTTTCGCTCTTTCGTACTGTCATTTTTTTGTTTAATCAATTAACTACATTTTTATATTTATTTTTGATATACTTTTACGCGTCATTATATTAATAAATATTTAATTATATTTATTTATTAGTACGTATAGTTCCTTATTTCTTTAACTTTTTCCGAAATTCTCGTTTTATATAGGAATTATTAAACTAACACTATTTATTCCGTCCGCGTATTTAATTAATTTATTTATTTATTCGTAAATATATATTTATATAAATTCACATTTCTACTGATTTATATCTGTCTTTGTTTATTTCTTCCGAACGGCACCCTCCTTTCGCCATAGGCTTGTTATGTATTATAATCGTAGGATGACGGTGTCTCGCTTATCGTCTGTGGTCGGTTAGGTTAGTCGACGTTTAGCAGTCATCGTCGTCTGGTTCTGAACGTGTTCGATCTTCGTTAGGTGGATCCGTTTTAGAATTTCGCGCGTATTTCTATTCGAATAACTGATAAAGCGCACGTGTTGTGTTTTAATTTGTTTTATTATATATTTATATATAATAAAATTGTTTGCTTTGTCTTCTCTTCGGTTAAATTTAAATAAGAGGAGCCGTAACAGAAATAATGCACTTCCTTTTACAACTAAAAAATATAAAAGTTTTAATTTTTTAGTTTTAATATATATATATATTTATTCATATATTTAGAAATATATATATATACATATGTATGTGTGTACATGTTTAATGGGCATTCGAAACGCTATATTATATAGGTAGTGAAACTTCGTTCAAAATAATATGCGTTACTGTTGTCGTACGATATGGAACTTTGTTCATTTTCGTGATAATAATTCTAATCGTGATGGTAAGTTAATTTAATGATTATTATTAATATACGATATTAATTATTTATGAAAAGACGTAATATTATATACACTCATTCTATATATGTACGTAATGTATTATATATACACATATATTCGCGCGTTATTTAAATGTAGACATATATTACACACAGGCACTGGCCACGCCTGGAAAAGTGTGTTTGTGTGAAATAATGCGTTTAATGCCGGGGGAAATAAAAATTTATACAAATCCTAATGTTTACTTTTTATGAGTTATGCCGGTTGCGAAACTTTAAAATATTAAAATTATCGATTTAATACAAATTTTGGTATATTTATCGCGTGTTACGTAACATAAGATGGAAAATTTAAAGTGTTCACTACACGCGGATACGTGAAATTTTAACGCCGGCGGAATTTTTTTATTTGTCTGAAATGTCTGAATTTCGTAAATATTTCTATAAATAAAATTATCTAGAAGCCAATATAGTATTTTAAGCACCCTACGTAAAATTTCTAATATGTCGTCAAAATTTGATAACGTACTTGTACAGAAAGTGATATTCAGAAACGAATCGCTAAAAACCAATTACATACGTAAGTGCGATTACTCGAATCGTGTAGAAATTCGCTTTATAAATTTTCATATCCGAAAATTTTAATTTCGACAAATATCGGACGTATACTAGACGCTCTTAATTATTTTTCCTCGGAATAATTCTGCAAATTTCTAAGCTCTTAAATATATTCGTATATTTAACGCGATCCAGCTGAAATTTTCAACGACGCGGGTTTAGATAAGTATCGAGAGATAGACGAAGAAAATTTCCGACATTTGATAATGTTCGAGGTCGGAGATAAAAATTTCAAAATTCGTAATAATTGCAAGTGTACCGCAGGCACGTGTACTCGGTCCACTATTGTATCTACTATTTTTACATATATAATAGGCCAGATACTGATGATGCACTAACAGCAAATTTCGCTGATGACGTGACAAACATGCGAAACCGCAAAAATCCACGGAAAATCTACAAAGTAATTTAAATAAAATCATATCGAATAAGTGTAAAATTGTAATAAATGAAAATAAAACCAGTCGCACATCATGTAAAAAAAAAATAAAATCAAACCTAATAAATACATCTGTAAGCTCATTCGTAAAATATCTCGGAGTACACCTAGATGAAATACTTGGCTTCAGCGTATTAAGTTCGAAATAAGAGAATTTAATTTAAAAACAAAGTTTATGATCTCAGTTACAGGTTGCAAATGAAGTTATATCGTGCTCTAAAACCAATATGGTTATACGAAACCGAACTATGGGGATGCGCGTCCCCAAAAGTAATATTTATAGAATACTATCGAAACAAGATGCTGAGGTCGCTGGTGGGTGGACCGTGGTATGTATCAAACCATACACTACATCAAGAAGTAAAGTACGTTATAGAAGAAATAAAGCTAGCTGCCGCCAATCACTCGTCGAGATTAGGACGTGTAAACGATCTTGCACTGAACATTCTACAACAACCAGTTAGGTCGCAAGAGGTTGAAAAGAAGGAACGTTTTTGATTTATAGCGTAAACGTTCCGTAAATAAAATCGAGATCGTGCTGATCTTGAAAATCACGACCCTGTCATCGCTAATATCTAAGTATTAGTCCCGGCCAGTTCTAGATGTGAAGGAAATAAGAAAAAACATTAAAATATTTTTGGACATATTACGTCGTTGCGAACAAAAAAAAAAAATATTTAATTTTCAAAACAACTCGCTGAAATTTCTTAATTATTTATTCGTTCTCGCTACGTAAAAATAATTAATTTATTAATTATTATCAGCGTATGTTTTTACTCTTTTATTAAACGCGTGTAAGTTTAAAAATTGTCGTTTTTCTTACGGAATTTGTGAAATTTTTATGATCGTAATATTATTAATTATTATCTATATAAAATGGAGCTATTGAATTATCGAATTTAATATAAATTTTCATAAAGGAAAAACCCGTTCGAACATTAAGCGGAAATATTGCCCGTTAATAAAACACGCGCGTGTGAATACGAGCGTGTTATTTAGGAATTAAATTATATCGTAAAAAGAAAAACATAATTAATCCTTATAATTTTATTTTTTTATTTGCGCGAATCTTTTCGACAGTTACGTCATTATCAAGCGTACACAATAAACGTTACATGTAAATTACGAATAAAATTTTTTTTATAGTTATTCAACTGTGTTTTTACTTTGTTATATTAATTCATAAAATCACTACTATCCGATATATCAACATTTTATATATATATATATATATATATATATATATAATAACAACAACTTATTCAATACGATTTCATTTATGCTTAAACTGCAAGCGTCGTAAAAGAAATTATCATCATTCTTGCTTTTTAAATAAACCGGAACTAGTGTCCGAATGTACATTTATGTAAATCGATTTACGCGTGTAGTGATAACATTTACGTGTTCCATCATAAATTTTAATAACATTGCATCGTGCTTTAAGCGTCAGTTTTTAATTACTTTATACTTAAAATTATGTTTGAAAATTTTATCATTATTATAATTGCAGCCCGTCTAAATTATCCATTTTTTTATTAAATAACCTAAGTAATAAAAAAAAATTGATTATATTAAGACGAATCCAACCGTTAAACTATTAAAGTTTGTAGTTATCTTAGCCTAAATTAAATACATCCCCCTTTATTAATATTTTGCATAATTTTATATCGTTACATATTTAATCTGCGTGCAATTTTTATATCGTACATTAAGTATAAGTTACATTTTGAACAGTCGGCTTTCCCTTATTTTTAAAATTGATTTATTTATTATATGTTTTGTTTATTGTTACTATATTTTATTATTACTATTATTAAGGCGCAAAATCTCATTACACACTATTGATAGTCTAATATATGTTTCTCATTCCTTATTCCATCCTACTTTTTCTCTTTAAGTACACATTGCAGGGAACTTTCACACACTCCTATTTATTTTTTATACTCGACTGGTTGTTTTTCATTTGTTCTAGCTACACAACACTTACACACACAGTTATTTTGTAGCAACAAATTATTTAATACATTTGCCCCACCGCATATGAAGAACCATTTTAAAGAAAAACTCAGCACGTATCTCGTGCGTGTATAATATTTTCATTTCGATCGATTAATTTAAATTTAAGCGCGTATTTTAAATTTACATACGATTACTTATCAACGAAGAACAATGGATAAATATTATTATTATTATTATTATTATTATTATTAAATTAAATTAACGTGCCGTGTACACCACTAAGCTAGAGGCATAGATGATTAGATCGAGGAATAGTGATCGGGCTGAAACATGGTCATCTTTGAAGTGGAGATGAAACGAAGGAGGAATATTACGCTCTAAGCGAGGAGTATGAGGGACAGTCAACTGGAATGGTGGGAACGGAACTCGGTGGAGCCAAAGTTTTATTAGATATGCACGAGTGAGACGCGTATATGACCCAGGCGCAATCCGGTGATGACCACATTGTATCTGCGGCTTGGAATTGGAAGCGTTATCCAAGGATCGACCGTATTTTGCCGTAGTTTGTTGTTTTGTGACGTCAGCTGCCATTTCCTCTGCAATAATGCAAGAAGCTCATTTATGATGTATTTCTTAAGATTAGATGCTGGAACGGGAACATCTATTTCCATTTTTTGCGAATTTTTTTTTTGTACTTAAACCAGGCGCTCGCGCACTTTTGCACATAGTCGATAATTATTAGAAATTATTTATTTTTACACGTTATTTTATTATTAATATTTTCTTTTTCTAGATTTTTCGTTTTTAATATTTATACTAATATTTCATATAATGTTTATACAATGATGAGATATCCAAATCGATTGAAATTGTAAATTTAAATTGATTATTTTCAATCCTGCTAGTAACCAATACCGCATATACTTTGGTCATCGAGCAATTCCACAAGCTGATTCAGCAACGTATATCTATGTATTCAAGTAGATACAAAGTTCGCGTCTCAACAAATTAACAACGAAACGATAATTATACGGGTCAATAAGTAGACGCAATCCGTTTGGACATGTCCTGCAAACTATTATTGTATAAATAAATCATTAAACCGAATATTTATACGTATGGAATTGCCTTACGAAGGTGTACTGCGAAATGATATACAGTGGCGCCGAAATATAATCTTACGTGCTAAATGCGAATCGATATTCACGTAATGATGATATTGATTTGGATGTCCATATCGTTAACGATGTCATTAGGGAATTTTGCTAAAAAAAACACGAGAATCGTTTACATAATCACATAAACGTGAGGAATACAGCTGCTAGATATCGGTTACAACACTACAACGTCTTACGAGATCCATTAGATTTAGTTATCTAAACATATTTATTAAAGCCATTGGCCTTGTGTACAAAATAATAATTACTTTTTGAACGCTTCCTGTTATTTAATTTAACAGTTAAGATCGTACCTTTATTATATGATTTAAAAAAAAAATAATAATAAATTTAATAGCGAGATCGTAATTTTAGATTATTCTCCATTGACCCAAAAGGTTGTTACGCTAAAAATGCGCGTTTGTGCGCTCGAGTGGGCGTGTGTGTGTGTGTATATATAATATACATCGCGCATGTGGGTCGAGGTTGTCATAATTCAAGTCCGAAAATTGACAGTTGCGGATATACTTCGCTGAGAAATCTTACATTATCATTAATAATTCTATTCTCGCAGATGAGACAAAGTGCCAAACCCGATTCGATCTGTCATTAATATAACAAAGTTGTATTATGTTATATAACGTATTACAAACGAGCCTCGAAATATACCTACCAGATATATTTATATACGTGTATATATACACACACGCGTGTGTATTTATTTATATGTATATGTACGTACGTAAATGAAATGTAAATTATAATAAGTTTTTCATTTTATAATACGTGAATAAAATTTGAACGTATTATAGAGTAGATCGACATTATGCACGAGATCGATGTCTAACCTATAACTAACACGGTGCCTCTTCATCCTTTTTATACGTGCATGTCAACGAATTGGAACGAATCAAACGCCTCATTATAGAATCATGATCTATATGATTTGCGGTTGGTTCTCGAAAAGTGCGATTGCTTTTTCCTGTATAATGCACATAAAACATATTGCTTATCCATTAGTTCAAATACTTAAATATTGGCAGTTTTATGATCGGTATATAGGTTTTATTGGTGGTTTTCCCTGTGTGTATATATATATATATATATATATATATATATATATATGTATATATATATATCTAATATATAAAATTCTCGTGACGGCTTGACCGATTCTTATGAAATTTTTTATGCATATTCAGTAAGTCTGAGAATTGGCTACTATCTATTTTTCAAACCTCTAAGTGATAAGGGGTGTCCATCCCAAAAAAAAAATTTTTTAATTTTTTTATTATGTGGCATTAAAAAATACATTCTTCTTCTGTTGTCCAATTGACTTGTTCTCAGTCGTTGGTAGCAACTATGGCTACAATTTCTTGATATAATGTTCGGTCTCTGGCCTTGTGAAACAATTCTTCTACCTCCATCGACGACCATTTTCGGATATTATCCAGCAGCAATCGTTCTTCTGCCTACTTTTCTTTCTTCTGCTACTTTTCCCATGATTATGTTCTGCGGCAGTACATATTTCGGACCTCTTAAAATGTGTCCCAGGTACGCGTTTTCCTTCGTTTGATCATGTTTAATAATTCTTTATTCTTTTTCAATATGTCCAATACTTCGTTATTCTTCTTCTTTGCTGTCCACAATATGATACGACGATGACACCACATTTCGAAGGATTCTATATTTTTGATTATTTTAGCCTTCAGCGTCCGTGTTTCGCAGCCATACAGCAACACTGACCGTACGCAGCATTTTAACACTCTGAGTCTTACTCCGAGAGATATTCCATGCGATGTTAATGTTTTTTTTCATTTTTATAAATGCTATTCTTGCCTGTCCTATCCTGCATTTAATTTCTTCACTTGAATCCCCGGCTTTGTTTAGCCATGCACCGAGGTATCTGTACTTGTTCACTACTTTTAATTCCACATTACTTAGTATTATCTTTCGTTTACTATACATACAACCCTAAATTTTCACTTTTCTATCACCAACCCCTGCTTTTTAATAGTCATTTTCATAATTTTATCATTTTTTATCCCGCTAGTAAGTTATCCCCTGTAGGGATGACAACGAAGATGGTCTCCTATTTCTCTCAAACAATAAGCCTTCTCTCACTCCCTCTACAGTTTTCGGCTATTATTAGTGTTTATGCGTCAAGCGTAGTAGTTAAACTTTTTTTTACTATCTCAGTGTAACTCTCATATCAAATATATTCTCAAGTAATTTTATTATTTATTTATTAATATTATGTAATGAATTAATGATATAGATAATTATTACTTTTAATAAATTGAAAAAAATTAATGTTTGGTGTTTTGTTATTTTTATATTCCCTCATCGTTCACAGCGCTCCATGCCTTTTTCACTCATATTCCACAACATCCTTATGCACTTCCAATAAGTTAGTTATTTTTTTCTACACTAGAAATTCTCTAGAAATTATTTACATGGCAAAACAACGTTTGCCGGGTATGAAAATTGGGCTCGAAGGGTTTTCTGGTTTTAGGCACTTTTTGAGGCTCCTATGATATATCGGTGGTTCGGGTTGGGCTTAAAAGAATGTAGACGTCGAGATATATAATTTATGTTATGAGGTAAATGTTTTAAAAATTAATCGGTAACGAGAAATCGCGAGTTGAATATTTCATTTTCGATTTTTAAAAATTCTGCCGGCGATTTTTGGTCGGCCGATTCTACAATGCATTTAAGTTCAATAAATCTACAAAAATTAAAAAGTATCGACATATCATTTAAATTTCGTTATAAATTTGTTTTTTAATTTTTTGTATAGTTCCTAATTCTCCATCGGTATTTGTGCTTTATTTGATTCAGCTAATAAATTTATACATTTATTGATTGTGGGCGATACGAAGTTCGCCGGGTCAGCTAGTAATAACCTTTATTTAGCATAACTAAATTAACAATTTATAAATATCTGTTACAGCTAAAAGTCTATACAGAGCGCTTCTGGAGCACAGGAATTTTTTGAAGTCGTCATCCTAACATGTAAACGGTCGCGACTTTTTTCCCTTGCGGTACGCTGGGAACCATTCTGTTACTATCTTCGACCACCGCTGATCTCTGTATCTTATGACACGTCCTCTCCGCTTCCATTATAGAGCGCGGATTGAAGTTATGACGTCCATATTATCACCCGTTTGTTCCTTAATCGTTTTTAATTTGACTCTATCTAGTTTCTTGATTTGTAATATTGATCTTTCTAAATTGTTTTGGCAGGTTCTTAGATTATTTTCCTGTCTTTGCGTCATCGACTATGTTTGGGAGCCGTAAGTTAAGGATGATAGCAGGCAGCTGTTGAACGCTCGCTTTTTAGATTGGGCGGAATATTGCTCTTAAAAATTGATTTCATCATCCAGTACTTTTTCCATATTATTGCCACTCTGCGGTGTATTTCGGCTGTTTAAATGAAATTAGTTAACCTAAATCTATAAGTTCGGTGACTTGTTCTATATTGCCCAGTGGTCTTGTTCCATTTGGTGGTGCAATTAAAATGTATTTTTCTAGACTGTCATTTCCTTTCTCCGCATAATATATTCGCAGTGTTTTAAAATCTTTTTTTCTTTGCAAATATCGGAGAGCCGTTGCTTAATTCTTAATTGATCTATAATCGAATTATTTGTGCGTTTTGCCCGTCCATGGAGTTCTTAGCATTCTCCGGCAGGCCCACATTTCGAACGCATAGATTTTTCGTTCATCTGCTTCCCAAGAATATGAATAACGAGAATAGTTCACTAGTTTGGATTTTATGTTTGTTTTAATATCTTATGTAATCGTGGGCACATAGTATTTATAAATAGTACATTCGAGTGGTGATAGATTTTATGATTACCAATATACCAGTGTGCGTTGACCAGTAATCTTAAAACTTTCGATTGGAAGCGTTGTACAATTCTTCAAGCAGAGGCAGTAGCCATAATGATAAACGGTACTTCCAGATGGGTTTGATCGTGGTCTACGTTAATAATTTTTATATCGTAAAGATTTTTTTTTTTTTTTTTTTTTAGTTTTGGCTTTCTACCTAGAAGCAAGTTACAGCTATCGATCTATTCACATTCCAAGATAACAGACTTTAGCTCGATGAAATACCGTCAAATCTAACTGGAGGATAGGTACCACGTCTAGTTTGAAAGTAAAAACGCGAACGGATTTTGTATTATTTATTTTAACATTCCTCTTGTATGCCCGATCTTAGAAAACATCCAATTCAAAGTGCAACGTATTTGACGCTGCAACGGAATCTATATAATTAAAAAAGAATGATATGACGTCTGCATATTTTAATACCCGTGGGCTTGTACTACCGTAGCGTGTTTCAATATAAAGCCAAACCAATAGTCAGGAATAATTCAAAATTAAAGCGAGTCTTGAACTAAATAGTTCCTTAACAACGTTCGTAATAAACTAATAAATCGATCGGCGAATATTTCGCGTATGGATTTTCCCGGTTTTGGGAATCATTTTTTCAACCGCGAACGATAGTGACTGGTACTGATTATTGAGTTAAGAATATTCGCTCTTTGGCAGAATTATATAGATGTCGCTATTATTATTATTATTGCCATTAATACTTCATTATTATTACTTTTGTTATTTTATTTAATTTAAATCGAATAATCCGATAATAAAACCGAAAAGTTTTGTTTACGTCTAATCAAATCCTATTAATTAACTTTATTTTTTCACGTATATACGTTTTATATTTGAATAAAGTAGGCAACAGATTAAATCCTTGCCTTAACCACTTTCCTAATTTTATTAGCTTTCCGCATTTTTTTATGTCTTCAGTTAGTTCTAATTACATCTATCGAAATGTATAAGTAATAATAATAATAATGGAATCAATGAGTTAAAAAAATAATTAAATGTATTAGATGTAAATTATATTTGTTAGTGAAAATATAGAATTATATACCGTAAATAAAAAATGTGATATGAAATATGAGAAAAGCGTACAGACAAAAAACTTTCTAAGGAAACAATTGAAATACAGAGATACCAAAGACAAACTGTGGCGCCCAACTAGACAAATATATTATGACAAGAATGTTAAATGAAATCCCGGATGACATATTAAAAAGACAAATGTTAAAATAAAAAAAAAAAAAACAGAAAATTAAAAGTTGATTGTCGGATGAAACGGCGATAAATAAAATAAATAATAATTTTTAAAAAGGAAAAACTGAAAAAAGGCCGTTGTAAAAACAAAAATTCAGAGGGTGATTGAAGCATAGCGACGCTACGAAAGTGCTGCTACAAATATTAGTATATATATATATATATATATATATATATATATATATATATATATAAAATTAATTAAAATTAATAAGAAAATTAAAAATAAGAAGTGTGAGTGTAATTCAATATATGTAAGTTATGAAAATTATTACATAATTATATTAATACGATATAAGTTATATATAAGTAAATGTGTCGACAAGCAAATGCTTGTAATAATTGGGAAATGTTAATTATAAGGCGTGTTTGTGTTACTATATACATGTATTATCAGATTTTTTAATATTTATTTTTATTTTAATTGTAAAATTGTGTTTTTTAAAAAATTTTGTGTTCGTATGTTTTTATACTTTATATTTTACTTCTGGACATCATACATCGCAACAGTAAATGAAAAATTTAAAATTCCACCAGTATACAACTTTTACAGAATCCATGAAAATAATATTGAAGAAAAAATTAATATAAAAAAACAAAATTAATAAACAAATATATTGATGTTAAATTTCAACAATTCAAAAAATAGACAGAACAGAAGCAGAACAGCATTTTTGGAGTATATTTTCACAATCACCATCAAATATTTTTAATTTTTTATAATGTGGAATGTAGTGATTTTTTTATAAAGAATCAATTGAAAATTAGTTAGATCACTAATATTTATTTTCTTAAAGAAAACACAAAGCTTTTCGGCATTTACGCCATTATCAAGTGAAACATTTTAAAACATCATAATTTTAAAAATATAAATTAAATATAATTACTTAAAAATATGTGATGGTATCGTGAAAATATGATCCAAAAACGATGTCTGCTTCTGTCGGTCTATTTTTTTGATTTGTTGAAATTTAATATCAATATATTTGTTTATTAATTTAGTTTTTTTATATTAATTTTTTCTTCAATATTATTTTCTTGATTCTGTAAAAGTTGTATACTGTTGGAATTTTAAATTTTTCATTTACTGTTGCGATGTATGATGTCCAAAAGTAAAATATAAAATATAAAAATATACAAACACAAAATTTTTTAAAAAGCACAATTTTACAAGTAAAATGAAAATAAATATTAAAAATCTGATAATGACCGTGGTGAACAACACAATCAACTATCAATATATAAAATTTACAAAACAATAGCCAGATAATAATTAATTTGAATATGTAGTTAAACATTGAAAAATACTTATATTATATAATAAAAATTAATAGCCAGTAAAATTACAACATATTTTACAATATACTTTTTAAAATTAATTCTTCATCAAAATTTACCATTGAATTTAATAAACTATTTTTATTTTTATCCCTTTCTTTTATAATTTCCATTTTTTCAAGTAGTTTTCTTTTTTAATAGTGTTTTTCTATATGTAAAATTTTATAATTTAGATTAATATTATTTATTTTATGTTCTAATTCTACAAAATGTTTTCCAAACAACGATTTTTCATCATTATTTGCATATGAATTTAAATGTTCTTTAAATCTTGTTATGAATTGTCTACCTGTTTCTCCTATGTATTCTTTTTCACATTGATTACAATTTAATTTATAGACTCCTGAATTTTTTAATATATTTCTATTTTCTATTTTATTATTATTAATTGATTTTAATAATGTACTATTATTTCTTATTGCTAAATCAATGTTATATTTGTTAAATATTTTAATTATTTTATATGTATAACTTCCTACATAATTTATAGAACCTAAATAATTATTTTTATTGTTTCCTGTATTTATATTGATTTTAGTTTTATTCCATATTTGATCCACTATAATAGGGTCATATTTGTTGCTTATTGCTATTTGTTTTATAATGTTTTTTTCTTTATTCAATTTATCTTTGTCTGTTAAAATTGATTTTGCTCTATAAATAAAGTTTCTTAAACTTGCTAATTTATGCATTTTTGGGTGAAATGAATCATTTGGTATTAATATATCTGTTTGTGTAGGTTTTCTGTGTATATCTATATCAACTTTTTGGTTAATAATGTTAATATTTAAATCTAAAAAATTTATTGTTTTTCCTCCTATTTCTAACATAAACTGAATGTTTTTATTATAATTATTTAAATTAGATACAAAATCATCCAAAATACTGTCATTATCATTATTAAAATTCCATATTATTAAGATATCATCAACATATCTTTTCCATAATTTAACATTATTTTTAAATATATTTTTATTTTTAATGTTATTCTCTAATTTATTCATATAAATATCAGCTAAAATGGGCGATAATGGAGATCCCATAATTAAACCACTATTTTGTTTATAATATTTATTTTGAAATTGAAAATAATTTTGATTTAAAACTGTCTCTAATATTCTTATATAATGATTTTTATAAATATTATTATTTAAATTATTATTCTTAATATATTCTATTACTTAATCAGTAGGAATGTTGTTATACATGTTAACTACATCAAACGATATTAGTATATCATTATTCTAAAGTTTTATTCCTTTTAGACAATTTATTAATTCTATATTATTTTTTATACTAAATTTATCTTCAAATTCATAATTTTCTTTTAAAAAATTTGCTATATTTCTTGAAATTTTATAAGATGGTGTATTTATGCAGTTTACTAACGGTCTAATGGGTTTATTTTCTTTATGTATTTTTATTAAGCCTGTTAAAATTGGTGCTTCTGGATTCATTTCTGTTAGATTTTTGTGTTTTTAAGTAATTATATTTAATTTATATTTTTAAAATTATGATTTGTTAAAGATGTTTCACTTGATAATGGCGTAAATGCCGAAAAGCTTTGTGTTTTCTATAAGAAAATAAATATTAGTGATTTAACTAATTTTCAATTGATTTTTTGTAAAAAATCATTACATTCCACATTATATAAAAAATTAAATATTTAATTTAAATTTAATAACTCAAAGATGGCATAACTATTTACATTTAATCAAACATTGTGGATGATTTATACTTATGACTTCGTATATTTATATGTAAGTATATATATATATATATATATATATATATACAAAAGCATATAATATAGGTATTTATATATGTAATATAGGTATATATATATATAAATATCTGTACAAATATATGTTATATATATATGCATATGTATAAATATGTGTATATATAACCCGACAGACACACACACACGTGCGCACGTGTGTAATACATATTACGTTGAGTCGTTCGTGTGAAAGTATTCTATATTTTATTTCTGTTGAAAAAAAAATGATTTCATAAAAATGTCGCCTGGTTGTTGTAAATCGGTTAATTATATCGCATTATTCTGTTCATCGACCACTATTTATGCGTCCGGGTTTTTAATCCTATTCAGACGTCTTATTGTTATTCGAATCGTCGGATCGGTGTACTGTAACACGTTGTTCCTGGTTCTTTGCTTTATAATTAACTAGTTGTTCTTGAAACGTAGGTGCTCGCTGACCTAGTCCTAAATTCATAGCGAAACATTAGTTCTTCGAGGAAAACGCTGGTCGGCTTAAGCTAAAAATGATTCGATTTTGATAAACTTATATTACTCGTGCTGAGTCTTCTCATATCAAGTTCCCAAGGGATAACCCTAATTTACGTAGGAACGTTGCGTTTACATATGAATAAAAAAATAAATAAGTAAATTTTTGGAGGAATCTTCGGAATAAACGGGAATTTCGAAATTATAAATAATCGATACATATATATATATATATATATATATATATATATATATATATATATATATATATATATATATCTGACTGGATGAAATTACTGATCAAGAAGTTTTAGGTGAGAAATGCAGGCTGGTTATCTAAGCTACTCCGTTTCAGACATATTATGAGGCACACTGCCGACCTATTAGAAAAATTTATATTAAAATCCAGAACACCTGACAGAAGGCATACGAAGATGAACAGATGAAGCGATAAATCTGATCGCTAAAAATAAATAAGTTGTCTGTAGCTAGTTCGCAATGAACAGGTATTAATCGAGAAAAGTTATTCATGAAGTAGTTTTTCTGATCATGATCACGACGTGCTGAGGAATTCAGCAACATCATCATATCGTATATTATATATATATTCACCGTATGTATTATTAATTTTAACTGGGCAACTCCTCCGTTTATATAAAACCCGTAAATCCGCAACTATATCATTCATTGAACTCTTTCAAGCACACTAGTGCACCCTTTATACCGTACTTTTAGTTACAATGGATGCATGGTGGTGGTGGTGGTGGTATGGATCATCTGTGTATTTTTCCTTACGAAGCAGCACATAGATTCAAAATCTGCCCAACTATGTCACCTATTCCAGCTAGTAAGACGTTGAGAAACAACAAATACCTCGCAGAGAAATTCTAGATGTGCTTAACGGAATTCTACAGTACCAGTTTGAATGAAGACGTGGTTGCGGAAAAAAAATCTTACGCGTCCACTTCTATTCCGGTGCTTGAAAGAGTTAAAAGGATTTCATAGTCTGTAGTATCAAATGCTTTACTTAGATCGAGATAGACACCAACTACTGATCGACCATTACTTGTAATGTACATGCTGGAACAAAGCATCGTTCGTTCCTTCATCCGAGATAAATCCGTACTGATTTCGACTGAAAAATGTTTGTTTCCGAAGAAATTTCAATCTAAGCAGATGTTATGTTTCTGGAAACTTTCCAACTTTTATAAATTCATTAAACCGATATTTTAATGACTCGATGAAGAAGTTAACGTTCTCCCTTTTTTTCGCCATATAGAAATTTTGTCTTAATCGAACGATGATTTGTTATGCATGGAAAGAATAGCTTAGTCAATGGGTTCGTCCGAAAAGTCGGAAAGGCAAATGTACTTCTAGATGTATTCGTGTTACGCATTACATCTATTTCAGAATTACACAAGTTGGTCACACTATTGAGAAAAACAACCGAGCAACAATTACCCATTATTAACAATAGTTGACATTATCAAGAACAATTTCTCTTAGCGCAGAACCTTGTTTTCCAGTTACATGATTTATAAGAGCCGAGTAATCCTTTCGACTGTGCGCATATTTATTTAGTAAATTTGCGTAGTGGTTACTTTTTGCTGTGTGCTTCTTTCAAAATTAATTCATATTCAGCACGTATTTCGTTATCGAGATGAAATAATTTTGTTAGCCCATACGAATTATTCTTTTGTCGCGTTAGAGCAATTATATCATACTTGGTTCTAGTCAGAAATAATTGTTCTACTTTGTGTATACCTTTTTACATCTAATAAAATAACAACAACAATAATAATAATATTATTATTATTATTATTATTATTAATATTAATAATAATAATTTATTTTAAGATAAGTTGAAACAGTAAAAAAAGGAGTTTGCACCGGATATGGGGAAAGTAGTTGAAATAACGGCAGGTAAATCAACGATATTTTAATAACTTTATCAAAAAACTATTAATTCTAATTAAAGAATAATTAATAAAATAGACGATATGTGTGTAATTAATGATAAAATGTCCGCCCGTAAACACACGCACACATATGTATTGATGTAATTGTTTTTTTTTATAGGTGCGTATGTGTGTTGTAGTCACTCATATAGTATAAAAGGAAAATAATCATTTCAGTAGCTTGTTTAGGATACTTTAATCAAAAATTCGTTTATGAAATTTTATATATGTACATATATTAAAAGGTTTTTATTTTCAACTGATTAGACGATGTGGATCGTAAAACTTCAACTCTGATTGTAATGCTTATATTGAAGTTACTGTTTCACAGGTATTAGAACGCTTGATAATAATAATAATAATAATAATATTGTAATGTTATTGTTATTATTATAGAGTTAATTATCGACAGGAAATTACAACTTTAGTTTTATAGCAGTTATATATTATAGTGATTATTTACGATTATCATTTATATCAATTATAATTAGTACTATCATGATGATGATGATAATTATAATAATTATTATTATTCGTAATAATGATATTAATAATTGCTAGTAGCCGTTGATACAAAATGAGCATTATATTATTTATCATATTAAAAATAAACAATACATTAACAGTTTTTTTCCATATTCGGGAAAAACAACGTATTTTAAATAATAACATGTTTACGTACACAAACACCGTATCCGGTCAGTAATTTACATGATTTAGTGTGTGCGTGTGTGTGTGTGTGTGTGTGTGTGTGTGTGTGTACTTGTATGTGTTGCGAGTGTGTGTGCAATATGAAATAATTTCATCAGACGAAGAAAACATCATCAATCACCCGTAACTCTTTACGAGATAGACATATTTCGTTTCTTTCAAAGATACATATATATATATATATATATACATATATATAGCACATATAAGGAATGCCTATATAATTTATATATAAATTCCTTACACGTGTATTATATCTATTTACGTAATTTCTCATCCCGTTTATTTATACCCACTTACTTTTTAACATGTATACTTCAGGATACACTATTTTCTACCTTGCATATCTCGCAAATTATATACCCAATTTTTTTTTTATTCATTTTATTTGAGATCATTTGCGTCCGTGTATTGTTTATATGTTATGAATTATAACTGTGAAGAATTTTACGAGTTTTTCTATTATTCGGACGTTATCTTGTAATATTGATTGTATTGTGTTATTTGTGATTTTGTATATATTTCGTGGATTGTCATATTATTTACATTCTAATAGCGCATGTTTTATCGTTAATTGAGTAGTGGAGCAGTTTGGTGGAGGATCTCTATTCAGCAAATGTTATGATGTGAATCTTGTATGACCTATACGTAATCTGACCAATGCTACTTCTTCTCGTCTAATTTGTTGTACCGATGTTATATAGTGTCCTAATTTGGGTTTAATCTGATAAAGGTGTGTCACGAGTGTAATAAGTTTCCCAATGTTGTTGGTATTGTCATTTTTTCTGATATGAATGTAAGTCTGACGCGTGTGTATAGATTTAACTGTATTTCGATTTTTTTCTATACATTTTAGCTGCAATATCTACGGCTTCGTTTCCTGCAATTTCCGAGTGTGCCGGAGTCCGTATAAACGCCAGCTTATTGTTTGCTGAAGTTAGTTTATGGATAATATATTTTAGATTGATAGTATCGGTGTTTGTAATTTGAATTTGGTGTTGCATATGTATTGTCATGTATTTTAAGGCTTTGTATATTGCTATAATTTCAGCTATCAAAAGTATGAGGTTCGTTATTTAAAGCGGGAATAGTTTTACTTTTAAATTTTGATGCGCATCGATGTATATTTGTATATGTTCAGGATGATTTTCTTGGAGAATATTGTAAAATTTATGTTTTAAAAATTTGTGGAGAGATTAAGTTTTTCCTGCACTTAATTAATTCGGTATTTATTGTAACTGAAAATGTTGTCCAAGTTTGGGAAGATTGTTTGTTTTAAGTGAAGTATTTCCATTCGATTATACGTTTTCCTAGAGGTTTGGATGATTTCGATTTATTTTTAAACAGTCCGTGAAATTGATTTTTGTTATTAAAGTATTATAGACCGGGTTAAGAGGACGACAAAGTAATCTAGTGTGATAATTTAATATTTGCCTTCTGTACTTAAAATGTAACACATTTGCATCCATATGCTGTGAGCTCGTATGAAAAGCTTTTAGGGATATTTTAAGGGCTGAATTTTTAATTGCTTTAAAGTTTTTTAATGCGCTGTGGGAGACACTATCGTATAAATGTGCTGCCGTAATCTAGTCCGCTTAATATATATATATAGGATTTATATAATTTTCTTAGAGTGTCTTTATTCGATCCCAATATGAATGATTAAGCTTCTTCAACATATTTAGTTTTTGATTGCAGTTTATTTTTAATTATATGTTCTTTCCAATTTAACTTACCATCTAGAGTTAATCCTAGTATCTGTAAGCTGTCTGTGTTTTTTTTTTATTTCTCTCGAACCCTATTTGTAAGCAATGCGGTTACGTTTTGTGCTGTAATGTTTTGTTTTGGATGGAGAGAACGAGAAACACTGCGATATGGTCCATTGACCGAGATCATTGATGTTGTTTTGAAGTAAAGATTCTATAAATTTTAGTTCAACATGTAAATAGTATATCGATAGATCATCGGCATAGATATAATAATTAACGGTGGCGTATATTGTTGAATATTTGTCACGGCTATTACGAATAATATAGCACTAATCATAGAATCTCGAGGAGTTCTATTTTCTTGAATTTTTATATCTGATGTATAATTGTTCAGTATGACGCGAAATTTACGGTTGTGTAAGGCAAATTCAGCTGGTAATATTTCCTCTTCTCCTTTTGTCCAATTGACTGTTCTCAGTCGTTGGTATGGTGACAATTTCTTGATATAATTTTCGGCCTCTTGCTTTATGAAACAATTCTTCTACCTTCATCGACGATCATTTTCGGTACTCCCATAATTTATCGATTTTCGATTAAAATTGTTTTAAAAAATAATTTCTTCATAATATACTAATAATATTTAGCCATTATATTTTTAAACATACCGTAATTATCTTTTTACGTACTAAGTCGATTTCAAATATACGTATATATATATATTGTATAAAAATAAACCCATATATCGTTAACTCCACGAAGTTACTATTATCGGTGCTTTGTTATTATGGCAGCAGATTTATAAAAAATACAAATCATATATTTTTTCTCGTATTTATTTGTTCATTTCTTTTTTAAAATGGGCTTGAAATGAGCCCACAAACAGCATACATACAAAAACTGTAATACGTTATTATTGGCACTATACATTATATATTGAGATTAGTGTCTCTTACATATATATATGTGCGTGTGTGTGTAATATAACATAAACCTTAAAATTATTCGTCGCTAGTAGTGAGATTAATCGGAAATTAGTGAACTGACGGAGTAACTAATTGGTTGTATCGTTCACTAGAACGAACAATATTCCTGGAATATGTGACCTGCATTTGGGAATCACGTCAAATTCAATCAGGTCGGAACAGAATGGGGAATCGATAAAAATCGGTGTGTACTCGAGCTAGTCGTTATCCGAGAAATAATCTCCCGCAATCGAAAAATTAAAGTTCCGAGGTTAAAATTTAAAGTTACAATTCGCACAAAGCTCGATAAATTTTTCTAAAACAAATGAAAGAAAAATATTAATTGTGTATATTTTCAACGATAAATTCATACGACGCAGCTACTTAACTAAATTCTAAATTTAAAATTTAATCTTCCTTGTAAGACTAGAAGAATGTTTTCGGTAAATAAGAGGCAGCTTGTCTTACGCACCAACTCGACGACATACTGCGAGACTATTTTAATGGTAATTCCCCGATTTCCATAAAATACCGTTATCGATAATCGCGCTATTATTTCCCCATTTCGCGATGATAACTGGTTTCATTTAATAATATTCAGTCGCGGAAAAATAATAATTATTACGTAATTTTCCGACGAACGGATTTTTAATTTGCGAGTAGAATATAGAAAAATATCTCGCAACAGTGATAATGATAATTATAATGAAAATAATAACGCTAATACTGCTATACCACTACCATCAATAATAATAATAATGTAATCATAATCATAATGTAATAATAATAATAATAATAATAATAATAATAGCAGGAAAACAAATTTTGTCGTTTGAGGTTTTGAAACACAAACATACACACACACACACACATATATATATATATATATATATATATATATATATATATATAATAATGTACATAATATCCATTTTCGTGGTTTAATTTCTTTATCGGCGACAATAAAATAACCATTTGTGTCGCTACTGGCGCATTCAGGCGCACAGCTACGGTAGGAAATAAGAATTATTATATGCGGCGTTGATTTCATATTTACGTCAAGTCAACAAATCATCGCATGATTAATTCGTATAGTTGCGTCAATCGAAAGAAACAACATGTATCCGAGTGAACCGTGGACGATATAACAAATTTCGAGGTGAATAATTCATACTTTAAACTCGGTGTATTTTCACATTATATTAGGATAGTTAAATGTATATATATGTATATGTAAATTCGATTAAACATTTTGCACAAGCCAATAAATCGTCATATCAAACTACGTTAATAAAGGAATACATCCTATTTCTAAGTGAACCCTGGAAGATATAATATATTTTAAATTAAATAATTTATTCCTATGTTGGTCTTAAATGAAGCGCGTGTGTATACGTATTAATTATAATTATACATTTTTAAATTATAAAATTGAAGTAATCTGCTGAATGCTCATGTCTCTTGGTAAGTAGTGATTAGTATTTATATATATATATATATATATATATATAAACGAATTAGAAAGAAATTCAAAAAAGCAGGACTGAGTATAAATGGCAAACAAAAAACAAAAAACGAATTATTAACTAATAGAATACGGAAAGATGTGACCATTAACTCAAAACAATTAATATAGATTGAAGAAGTAATAGATCTTGGATAATAGTAAATAGAAGAATAGCAATAGGGTGGGAAAAATATTGGGGTTCGAAGAATATTTTTAATAATATGAAAATTAATCCATCATTAAAAGCACAAATATTTAATACATGTATCATACCGGCGATTTTCTACGGTTCATAAACATTGTCATGTAATATAAAGAAAATAAAAAAGTTACAAATCGTACAGTTTGCAAAATATTAGGGGTTACAAAATTTGATAAAATAAAAAATAAGGGATTAAGAGCGCAGTTAGGAACCCGATGACCTAACGAAGATAACAAGAAAACTAAAATGGACATGGTGTGGTCATGTCATGCGGAAACAAGCAGATTGCTCGGTCAGAAAATGTATAGAATGGATTCCACTGGATAGCAAAAGGAAAATCAAAAGACCAAAAAGACGAACGAAATATGATATCGTCAAATATGTTGGGACCAGTTGAATGCGGAAACCAAGAGATAGAACGATTTGGAAGAAAATTCATGTGTATGTATTTTTTGTGTATTCAAAAGAAATAAAGGCTTCATTTCTTTATATATATATATATATATATATATATATATATATATAACGACTTGCTATTGAAAAGGATGAAAATAATAACCAACAGAACGATGACCATACAGCTGCGAAAACGCATTATAAAAACGTGTGTGAAGCCAGTAGCATTTTACGGATCGGAAACGTGGACATATACAAAACGAGAAGAGGGTAGGTTAGAAGCATTTGAAATGTGGTGCTGGAGGCGGATGGATCTAGACGGAGAAAACAACAAATCAAGAGGTTTTGAAACGGATCAATGAAATGCGACAAGTATTGAACTAGATTAAAAGACAGAAACTGTGTTGTATGGGACATGTGTTTCGACATGGAGGATTCCTACGAGATGCAATTGAAGGATATACTCCAGGAAAACGAATAAGAGGTAGACCGCAATTAAGCTGGATAGATAACCTGAAGACCTGTTAAAAATAAACTGATGACAATTTCTAGACTATACGGTATTCATAGATTAAGATCAAATTATGAGATATTACTATTGAGCAAATTTATATTACTGGTAAGTTAGTTTAGTTTCTCTAAAATGGAAACAATGACAAATTAGGAATTCTACATAGTTTAGCAAAATTAAAAAGAGTTCATTTAAAATTTAATATTAAAATATTACAAGTACGTTACATAATTCGTTTAACATCGAAACAATTATAAAACTTTATGATTTATGTTTATTATTATTATACATTTGAGAATATATACGAGTCAATGATTATGTTCAAATAATACAACAACACGATAATTGACTACTTGATTGAATATAGGAATACATCTATAGGTTATACATCATACACAAACACACGTACATCGGCGCCTAAGTGTATATACTTTTTTATTATTTTATATTTTTTAATTTGATTATCCGTATATATTTTATTTATTTATATTTTCTTTTTTTTATTAATTTTTATATATAAATATACACACACATATTATATATATACATATATATATATATATATATATATATGCATATACATATATATATATATATATATATATATATATATATATATATATATGTATATGCATATATATATATATATATATATATATATACATTTTATTTTATTTATATGATTTACGAAAAATCTATACACGTCGAATTATCCCTAACACACGCAACAATTTACATTAATATCGACAAATGTGAAATTTTAATTTTTTTTTTTTTTTCTAATAGATGAAAATAATAACGAACAGAACCATGTCGTTAGAGTTGGTACCTTACGACAGTTCTAACGTAAACATTTTTACCCTGAAAATTTATTGTTATTGTAATATAAGGAAAAATAACGTTTTAATATTAATTTACTATTTTTTTATTATTATCTAGATTTAAATTCTGTAAATAAAACATCATCGATTATTTCGAAGGTTATTTTTCAGTTAATTTACTTTTGAATCTTAAAAAAAAAAAAAGCTAAATTTTAAACAAATTTATGAGCGGTGCAAGTTTTAAAAGAAATATTAAACGCGGTGATATGGGAACTACGATATAGATCATTTGCGTTTTTTGGGAATTTGGGAATTTTAAGAGTTTTCAATTATTTGTGGTTTATCCTGTAATACTGATTGTATTGGGCTATTTGTTAGTTCGTAAATATTTCGTGGATTATCATATTGTTTACATTCTAATAGTACATGTACTATTGCTAATTGAGTATTGTATGTGGAACAGTTTGGTGGAAGATCTCCATTCAGCAAGTGTTGTGACGTGAGCCTATCTACGCAATCTATCTGTTCTCTTCGTTTAATTTTCTTCTCTGATGTTATATAGTGTCCTAGTTTTGATTTAATCTGATAAACGTGTATGCGTGCAATGTTTTCAGTATAGCTTTGTAATTTTTTGCGTTAGGAAAAATCCGACACGTGTACACAGATTTAACTGTATTTATAGTTTTTCTAGAAGTGAAACTTCAACACGATAAAAAAAGAAAATATCATAATTTTAATTCAATATATTGAACCTAACGTGTACATTACGTACCATGAAAAGACACTTATTTAATAAACTCACGATTTTGTAAAGATTTCACCAAGAAAAGTAACCTTAAATTGATGTGGCGATGACTCAAATGTTTTCCTTCTCAAATCTACGTTGCACATTTGATGAACGAAATAACGAATAGCCGTGCGTGCATGCGGAAGAGAACGAATACGAATCGGCTAGCTCACTCGATCGTTTTACGGGTTAACTCCCCAAATAAAACGCGCCAATAGAAGTTTCACTTCAAAAATCGCAAGGCACGTTTAATATAAAATCCCTTATATAGCGTGGTAATTTGTTGCCTTTGGTGTAACCGACCACATTTAAAATACGTCTTAACACACATATATATATATATATATATATATATATATATATATATATATAAGTGTATGTGCACTGCATGTGCCTATGTAAAACGCCAAAAAAAAGTAATATATATATAATATATATGTGTGTGTATGTATGGGCAAAATAATGAATATTAAAAATAGTCGCAGGAAAAGATATGTAAGCTAATGAAAATAACATAAACATATAAAACGAAATTATTTGACATATTGTAAATAGTGCACACGTTTTCTCATTCAGCAGTAATAAACCGTTAATCCAGCTAGGAATTAATGTCTTGCATTGAGGTCACACTGATAACCACTTAATTTTAAAAGTACACTAAACCAAGTTTCATATATATATATATATATATATATACGTTTAGAATGTATATCGTAAGAAGGATGATAAGTTTTAATTAATGAATTGTTCAGATGAAAAATAGATAGTAGTTGATTACCTATTCAAAGGAACAGCGATTAATTCATTAATCCTGTATAAGACATAACTGACTTTAGAAAATCACAGATATTCATCATTAACCTGTCATTACGTTAATTTCAAATTGCAAATTTTATGTCTTTCCTGTTAAGGGAATTAATTCTTAAATTCGAATGTAAGTAATTTTTACTTAAAAATTCTGAGTAATATTCGTTATAGGAAAATACTAAATGAAAATGTACGAGAGATTTAATACGAACTATGACTGGCTGTTTCGTTATTACTTTTATTATTTCATAAGACATTAATAATGACAACGATGTAATTATTAATTTTCATTAATTTATGACTACGCTATATTTAATTTCATATATATATATATATATAAAGAGAGAACTGGGAACACTGGGAGTTATTATTAATTTCATTATTGTTTCTTTATTCATCTTATACCTGTAGTCGTTAATAACAATAATAGTCCTCGAGATTTTGTATTTTCATTGATATGTCCGCTGAAAGCCATAACGGCCGTCTATATGTCTGCCTGTTGGGCGTTTCGAGTTTTCAATTATCCGTTCTCCAAACAATAACTTTTTTCATTTTATATCTGTTCGGACATTCAAGAGTCACACACATCGTCCGTGATCTATAATTTAGTTATTAGTATCATAAGAGTATCATTAGTCGGAATTGAAAAATAATAATAGAAATTCGGTATCCAGCATACGCGATTCTTCTTGCTGAGAATGATGAAAATTAACATTTTACAATGTCACCGCAAAAATCTAATTACGACTATTATAATTAGTACACAAGTAAATCCGCGATACGTTATTTTATTCTTTATAGGAAAAACTATGTATATATAGATGTATATATAGATGTATATATAGATGTATATAGAAAGTATAGATTGCATTAGACGAACAGTAAATAAAATCCAAAAGATCAAATAATCACCCGTTCGCTTCAAAAATCCAATATGGCCGAATCACCGAAAATATGTCAATTAATTATAAACAAACAAAATATAACACAATCGCTAAAAGTTTTTTAATCGCGACGCTTTTCGACAGTTACGTCATTTTCAAGCACGCATAATAAATTATTACATCTTTTTTTTTTTATATATGAAAAACCAGAAATGTTTATATAACGACAACTTAAAATTTGATATACATATATTTCAGTAGTTAAACGTATAATTTCAATTTTAGATTAATTTACGATAAATTTCATTTATAAAACAAATTTTCGAAAAATTCTTCATAAAAATTGATAACTCCCAAACCTGGTGTTCGGGTTCTATTAAAAGTTGAATATATTGAAATTATGATAGTCGTCGCTGTTATTCTTCGTTTAATTATTATACAAAAATTCTATAAATTCATAACGAATGACATAAATTGTTATTATTATTCAGAATTAAAGATTATTTACTTGTCGACGTATAAAATCGAGATATTAAACAAATTCGAATTGATTAGCAGCGTTATTACGTCTCCGTATGATAATGAGACGAATTAATCAAAAATTTACTTTCGAGAATTTGTGATTCGATATTACAGATTATGATGGAAAATAACGATGCGACAATAAAAAAATCATTTGCAAACGAAACATTTCTGGAGTTAAATAAGCAATTAGGACAAAATGAATTATCTAATTACGTTTTCGTTAATTTTTAAAAAAGAAAATATTATTTTCTAAGTCGAACATCCGTATAATGAGGAAAGCAACTTCCTTCGTAGAGCCAGCCTTTCAGTTCGTACGTAAGTAAATTAATTCATTATAATCGAAGTGAAATTGGGCACACTTGACCGTCGTCGAATCTACACGACGCATAAGAATCTTCCGTTTTGTGTACCGATATTGACGGTCGCCGAAATATTTCGAGCTACCATTCCACGCATTACGACCGCTCATTCTCTCAAGCGTGTTCCTCCATCACGTGTCCGGTGTATATTTTTTTATTTATTTCTTCCGAGAGTCGCTGATTTATGTTTAACCGCTCGACAATGGACCACGTTAGTTTCCAAAACGCACCGGCATTTCACTTCAATAGCATCTATATATCTCCGATCTTTAGTCACTCAATATTGAAAAATCAAAAAAAAAAATTAACCTATTTTAATTTTACACTTACGAATGTCCAGAGTCTCGTCGCATCTACGACGTTTGAAGTCATTGCGCTTCTACTCTTTATCACCGCACTTCCAACTCCGGTATTATTGGTTACGAAGTCTCGATAAAACTAATTCGTTGACAATCTAGCATCTACCCCTATTTTTCGCTACGTAACAACGATCACAAGATTTTTGTTTCATCCGCGTTTCAGAATTAACTCTCTGTCGTTCTCCCGCCCATTCGAGGATTACGCAACATTCTTCTTCAATACTATAATTCCAGCAATTATACCGTCAATGTCAATCCTAGTTTAGGGTTTGAACGTACAAATTCCTTACAGCCTGTAATAAGCGACACAAAGCTATCAGGGGGGACCTCCGGGAATATATAAATCAACGTACTGTAAATTTTAATATCGTACGGATAATGCGTAACGGAGAACAAAATTGTTTGTATATATTCAAAAAATTATATTTTTAAAAATTCCTTACGATTATAATATCCTTCCTCATCAGCTATTTTACTTATATCAATGCCGGTATTTATTATATGAATTTTGTTGAAACGATTTTTTTTTAAACTATATTAATCCATCGGTTGTAAAACCTCGTTTATAGAATTCCGTGAATTTACTTTTTTTTTATCGTTTTACCTTAAATTATCGATTAAACGAGAAAAACTTTAATAATAATCTAAAAAATAGTTTTAAATCAGATCAATGTATTTATGAACGACCGAATTACGAAGCCAATGAAATAAATCTATCAAAAAATGTATCTATACCAGCGATTGCTCGGTGATACACATTGAACAGAAATAAAATGAAAACACTTTTATATACGGTATCGCAATTATAACAGTTGGTTTCGCTCTGACTACAGAATCATCGGGGTGTTTATTATTTGATTTATTTAAAAAATAATCATAATTTAATAATAATAATTTAATAATAATAATGTAACATTGTTAGTCGATGGTGTAATTTAAACGGCGATTTTTACGCGATGATAAAATTATAGACCGTTTCAGTTCACTACGACAACAGCCACCTTCACGCATTCTGACTTTTTTTGTTTAATTGCAGCATCTACGAATTAGCTACTCCTTATCCGCTATTCCACGATTTTGAAATCATTATTTAGTCGCATATTTTCTAACGGCATCGTAATTTTCATCTAGATGAACCTTGCGTGTTAAGATCGTTTACATTGCAATAAAAACGAATTAGTTCTATGGCAAGAAAATTGCAAGAGAAACAAATGTTTACAAGAATTAGTACCATGATATATATATATATATATATATATATATATATATATATATATATATTCATTATATTCGCATTGTTCGTTGCTGAATATCGTAAATGGCCCACACAAAATTGGCTGGCATTCTATAACGATGGAAAACTTTATACCGCGAGCTGGGATCTCGAACCCTCGACCTTCGGGAGGACAGGGTATCACTTTGGCAACTATACCACCGTACCGAATATATAAAAATATAAAATATACATATATGCCGTATAAAGTGTAGATGTCTGTTCTCTATTTTTTTTTCAATTAACTGTCTTAAAGTAAATATCATATCTATGACTCTTCGGTTTTGCCGGAAACCACACTGACTCTGTGGAATTAAGGAGTTGACTAGGCACTTAAGTCAACTCTAACATGATTTTACTAAATACTTTACTTGGTACAGAGAACAGCTATACTTCTGTACTTTATGCAGTCTGCTGTATCGCCCTTCTTTTTAAAGATTGGAATTATTGCAGCTTCTTTAAAATCTTTCTTCATTCCATATTTTAATGAAGAGTGTATGCAGATAATTCGCGATGTCTTTTCCATCGTTTTTATTTATGTCAGCTGGTATACCTTCTATTCAGGAGGATTTGTTATTGTTCATGCATTTCATAGGATCGTTCACCTCCTCTAAAGTTGGCAATTCATCTGATATTTTATTTTCAGCTTTTATTGGAATCGTTAGCAAATGCATTCATATTAACATCGTTATTATTGTTTAGCAGTTGTTTAAAATATTCCTCCCATCTTTTCGTGGCCTCTTGGAGGTTACAAATTAGATTTTCTAAGGCGTCTTTCAGTACAGTTTTTCGCTTATAATTTCAACCGGTATGGTTTTAATTGCTCCATAAAATCCGCGAGAGCCATTGTAGTGATCTAACGCTTGAATTTCACACAATTTTTCTTTCCACCATTTACTTTTTAATGTTCTGGTCTTTATGCTTGGAATTTTTCTGTTTTAAAGGCATCATGTTTATTTTTGCTTATTTTATCCGACTGACACTTGATAAATGTTTAGTTTTTGTCATCTAGTAGTTTCAAGATTTCTCCAGTTTTGTCCGCGAACCAATCTTGCTGCTGTTTCTTCTTATATCCCAAAATATCTTTGCAGATAATATTTTTGACTTAATTGTATTCCAGTATTTCACAGCTAGCATATGGTGTTTAATTTTTGAATTGTCTTTTTGAGTTCTGCGCTAAAGTCAGTTTGTTGTTTAAAATCGTTAAGTTATATGATTTATATTTCTGAGCATTTGGCTGCTTTGAATGATGCATTTTGTTAATCGTAATGGCGAGCACAGCCTAAAGTGATCTGTATCACCGTCTACGTCCGTCATAGCCCGTGTCAATGAACACTCATTTTTCGTTGTTTTTTTTTTGTGTTTTTTTTTTTTTTTTGTTATTGCATAATCATATTTTCGATCTGGTATACACCCACGTGCCTTATAAATGTGCTTCAATTTGTAATTTGTATTGGTAATAAATAGGCCATTCCTAACGCAGAATTGCAGAGAGTTCACCGTTTTCATTTTTCTTGCCGATTCTATGTTTTCCAATCGCGCCTTTCTCGAGATCTGAATTTTTCCCTACTTCGAAGTTAAAATATCCTAGGATAGTAATATTGCCTTTTGCACGAACTTTATTTAATACATTTTAGAATTCTTCATAGAATTGTACTTTTTCTTCATCTGTACTTTTCAAAGTGGGTGCGTATACACTAACGACCATGGTCTTCTAACTATTTATGTAGTTTCATATACATATTAATTCCAACTTGTTCTTCTGCAATGTAAGTAATTATGTTTGTACTGATATTTCTATACCGCGTTCATGATTTTTACGTGTTGGTACGCCTTTCCAGTATAATGTATATCCCTGGCACATCTTCGGTTACTTTTCCTTCGTCTGCCAATCTCACTTAATGCTGAAATATCTTTTTTTTATATTTTCAATTCTTGTAGTATAATTTAATTAGTAAATCCTTGTTGTCTTGAAGTGTTCTACCATTCCATGCTCCAAAGTTCCATTTTTTCCAAAATGTTATATCAATGTATTTTTGTTAACAGTTCTCAAATGTATCCTCCTCCGGAGGTAGCCGTGCCTAAGACCGTGCTCACATTGCATCCGTTTTCGTACGAAAATCACTCGTACGAATACGTACGAACAATCCCAATTCTTTGAAGTGGTTGAGAGCGCTCACACTGGATGCGAGTTAGTCGTACGTATACGTGCGTATAGATCCGATATCCGAATTCGATCCTAACAAGTTGGGATATTTCGAACGTATTCGTACGTTTGAATTATATTTTTCCGCTGTTTCTTGTTTAGATCCACATAGCTTGTTTATTATTTAGTGTATATTTCTATTCGCGGTTTTTATCGTTGTTTTTTTTTTTTTGTGTGTATGTATATATATATTATATGTATATATATAATATATATATTATATATATACGATAATATATATATTTTATATATATTATATATATATATATATTATATAATATATATGTATATATATATATATATAAAATAAAAATATATAATAAAAAGTTGTAAATAAAAAGAGTGTATTTTATTTTGTTACCTCAAGGTTACTACTAATCGTTCTTCAGGTGATATGGTCTTGCGGAAATTACTGTATCTAGATAAATTAGGGCGTATTACATTAATTATATATTCGAAAGTTTCTTTCTTCATACGCACATAACCGTAAAATAAATTGTTGTCGCTATTTAAATCTGTCATAATATGATGAAATTCACCGAAATCGTCTCTTTTTCAAATATATTTCACGCACCCATTTGGTTCTACGATGGCGTCGACGCTGCCGTAGTCTTCGATTCAGGAGAGAACTATCTAAGATATACAAATTATTATTCATTATGAAACAGTGAGAAACAGAACGCGAAAGCACTACTGCAATCGACTTTACTAACTGAGAAAAACATCCAGTTCGTACGAACGAACGAGTACAGTGTGCGCACTCAATTCGTACGACCGTTATCGTACATTGACGTACGACAGAAATTCGTATCCAATGTGAGCGCGGCCTAATAAGCGCGTGAGGACTCCAGTCATTTTGCGTTACCACAAAAGATCGTCCACTGCCTGACTTGCCGGTTAAAGCTCGCCCCATAGATCCGGGATTCATTTTACTTTCATATTTATATACTTAAAACATTGTAATGGATGAATTTTGAAGGGATAGAAGCGCATTTAGGAACACAGTAATTTGAACGCAAACAACATCTATGCTGTCATATCCATTAGATATGATCGGAACAGTGCGATTTATCATAGGGGAAAGAGGAATTTTAAGATAAAGTAGGAAGAATGAAAAATTAAGGATTGGATAAGGAAACAATATGAGAGCGAGAAGGAAGGAAAAAGAAACCGCTATTGCGGGATTTGTTTTCTGTCAGGATTGTCTCCCTTAGTCTTTAGATAAACATCCTAACCGTAAGGCAGCGGGTTATTACTGAGGAGGTAACGATTTAAGGTTTTTACGGCGACCTAAACCGACCGAGGGAGGGATTTTTATAGGATTTCTGCAGACTTTTAGCGGACAAGTCCTCAAGATGCCCAACTGCATCCTCGTGTCTCCTTGCCCCGACACTACTGGAATCGTCTGCTAGAGACTTTCTGTCAGTAACCGCTCTTGGTTCACGGCTGCTTATTGACTATTCGCTGCTGGCTAGTATATCTACTGGTAATTCTACTATCCCCCACCTGTGGACGTACCCCGTTCCGGTTCGAGTCCGGAATCCATATAATACTCTCCCGGGATATATATATATATATATATATATATATATATATATATATATATATATATATATATATAATATATTTATATATATATATATATATATATATATATATTA